>OX451737.1:1037773499-1038373499 GCA_948472305.1 Vicia faba
GAATAATTATCACTCATCGACTTATTTCATTTGCTTTTCATTAATAAACCTCAATTTTTCGGTATATTTTGTATGATGTTATAATGTATATATTGCATTATCGTGTAAACATTATTTATTTTAATTGATTTTATCTCATTTTTGTAGGTTTTCAAGCATTTATATTTAGGCATTGTTAGATAGATCAATGAATAAGCTTTCCAACGCTTCTGATCGTGCGTAAATCAGAGTTACGGTTCTTAAGTTATGACTGAACCTGTGTTGGTATTTCAACTTACTGTCGGTTGTCGCCCCAAGCTCGTCGGGCGATGCTGGGGTGACCAGAAGCATGAAAAAAATGCAATTTTGAGTGTTAGGCGATGCTTTTTGGTTGTCGGATGATGCAGGCCTGACATAATTGCATATTTAGGCGGAAAAACACATTTTTTAGGTTATGGTTGGGTATTTTTGGTATCAATTCATCAAACCTCAATTTTTTTGGTCTAGAGAAGCTAGAAAACAACATTGGAGCTTGCATCTTGATGATCCGGAGTCGGATTTCTCATCAATCGTCGCTGACAACATGTGAGATGTTTGGTTTTTCTCCATTTCTTCTCTATGTATTTCTATATTTGTTGCATTATGTTTGTATTTTTACTTTGAACATATGTATATTTGTTGATTATGGTGTTGTATAAAGCTTACTTTACAAATCAATCTTGATGTCTTCTTTGATCTTTTTGCTTTATATTTGGATTTTGGTTGTTATAGACATATACCTCACAAATCTTGATTAGGGATTTTTATATGGTGGGAGAACTGACTTGTTTAGCGTTTTATCGTAAATGTTACCGATAGCAAGAGTCACAATTGCTTTTCTTTTATCCAATGAGGAAAGGTGAAAAGAACAGGAAAGACCTTTGATAGATTTTGAGTTTGAAGGGTAAGTTATGAAAAATGAAGGTGTTAGAACCCTTTTAATCCATAGTTATCTACGGGCTCTTAATTTCTTAGATCACTTTAAACTTGCTTTGTGTGTTTGTGTGTGATTTAAAGATATTTTGAATGCCAATTGTGAGACAGACTTTGTAATAATTCTTGTATCAGTCCTCAAGAATGTATACAAAGTGTTTTTTTGAAAATATTTATTTTGAAACCTGAGGTGTAAAAATGAATTTGTTTGTTTGAAATTGTTATGAGCAATCAATTTGTTGAGTCTTACCCACTAAAGGTCGTTCTTGTTATTTTCCTTCTCCGTTAGAGATAATATTATTTATACCATTAGTTGATAGGCAGCCCTATCTATTGGATGTGAAGGGACAAATGTAGGGTCGTCGTATGGTCATAGAAGGCAACATGTAAGGATACTTTAGCAATTTAAAGGGACTATCGTCATTTTTCTCATAGGGTCATCGAAAGGACTAGATCATTTTGTAGGAAACTAGAAGGGTCGTTGATGGATTATGATCTTTACTCGAAAGCGACCATGATGATATTGTTTAACCGATGGTCTTTGCTAAAGTATTCCTGTTTTTGTGGGACGTGAACATTAGTATCGCAAGGAACGAAGAGAGGTTACCCTAAAGGTGAAGTTTGCAAAGTGTATTGGTTTCAGTTATGTTATCTTGAAAATTAAGGTTACCTATGTTTGATTTTATTCTTATCATACAAGCCTATTTACTAGCAGTTTTATATATATATATATATATATATATATATATATATATATATATATATATATATATATATATATATATATATATATATATATATATATATATATATATATATATATATATATATATATATATATATATATACAAACATATAAAGGCAAAAGATAAAGCGAGAATGTAAATCTACACTATTACAGGGCTCTGGGAGAGTTACATAATTAGAAAAAATATGGGGATGTAAATCTAAACTATTACATTAAGTTGTACACCTATACAATTGTCTAAGAAAATAAATAGCAAAGAGAATAAGAAAATATTGGGAAAAAGTTTAAATGCCCTAAAAATCTAAGTTCACATTTTTTGTATTTTTATGAAAATAATTTAAGTGTTAATTAATAATAATTAAAATCCTAATTTTAATTGACTTTAGTTAATAAAAAGCCTAAAATTTAATTGTCCAAAAAAACAATTAATTAATTTACACCCTGAAACTAATTTTTTGTTGATTTTATTTTATGGTTTCTTTCTGATTTTTTTATGTATAAGTTTTTATTAAAAAAAGTTAATTATTAATAAAATAACTAATAAAAAACAGGAAAATGAAGAAAGTAAAGCAAAAAAGAGTTTTAGCATCACTGAGGTTCGAACCCTTCTCTTCACACGATTGGTTCTAACATGTTCTATGTTTCTTGTTTATCACATCTGGACATGTGAAACTTATTAATAACACAAGGATTAGGAAATTTGAAATTAGAAAATCCTTACCATCGGTGTGATTGAGGGGAGGAGTTATGGGCACAGTTGAGCGTGGTTATGGATTTGAGGAGGTTCCTTGGGATGTCAGAATGATGATTCAAGGCTTTGTTTCAGTTGAGAATGGGTGGAAATATGGGATACAATTTGCACCTATTCTTTGAAAAAATTTGTTTTTAAGAACTTGCTTCTTTGGCAGCCAATCTGTGGCATTGTCTTATGGAGTGTGTCATCTATTTATAATGTATGATTTTTAAGTGAACATTCTTGGAAGGAAACATGTGCATTCAAAGTCATTTGTTTCCAAAATAATTGCAAAACTTTCCAAAACATGAAGATCTATTTCCTTGTTCATCCCTCACAGTTTTGTTATGTTGGATATGTGATCCTGGGCTTCAAAATAATCCATAACAAAAGCCCACATGCCTTGTACATTTATTTAATATTTATTTAATTTAATTTTGAATTTAAATGAATAAAATCAAAATAAATGAAATAAAAAATTAAAATAATACATGAATGGACTTAGGGGCCCCTAAACATGTCATAAACACGTTTTAACTTCAAAATTCAGGCCCATTAGCCTAAAAGTACAAAATTGCTCAATTGTGGTTTCATGCATTTTCTCAAAATTGCTCAAATTGCACTAATCATAACTCTCTTAAATTTTGTCATATGAAGGTGATCTGGGACTTTTTGGAAAGCTCAAGATGTCTCATATAATTCTCATGTTGGTAATTTTTTCATTTTAAGTCTTTATATTGATGTAAATTGCTTTGACAAAATATGACTTTTTGTGGACTTTCAAAATGACTTGTAATATTTTGGCTCATATCTCTCAAATGAAGCATTTTTGGACTTGAGCTTAGAGAGAGAAAGTTGTAGAGAATTGAATTTCCATCAAAATGGGATTTGGTTGAGAATTTTCTGTTGAATCATGTGATATTTATGCTTGGACAAAGTTTAGTTGACTTCTCCTAAAGAAATGGTCAAACCCCTAATTTAACAACTTTTGAATTTTGAACATGTCTTGAATTTTCTTAATGAATCATGGTCAAATCTTGATAAAATGATGAATGTGACTTCAAAATCTTGATGTTGACCAAAAATCTTAAGTTTTAACTATATATTGACCACAATTGACTTTTTATCTAATACAGTTGACTTTCAATCATTTAAGCAAATTGACTGAGAAAACTTGTGATGCAAGGCTTGGAACATTAAATGAGGGTACCTTGAAGCATATGAGGAATCATGGAATCCACTTGAGGCATTATAAGCTCAATTTTCTTTGAGAAAACCAAAACCCTAATTGTAAGCCACTGCTTAGGAGGAGAGTTCATTTGATCAACTATTGAGTAGTCTTGAGTACTTGAGAACCTTTGGACATGAGAAAGTATCTTCAGTCAATTGACTTCAAAAATGGGAGGAAAAAATTTGGGGTACAACAGTTGTCCATGTTCAATCTTTTTAAACCTGAAGAGTTATATTGGCTTGTATGCCATTCGTGATCTGAAGGTGGAAGAGGATTGAACACTTAAGTGCCCAGAAATTTTCACTCTCCGATGCATGAAGTAATGTTGTTGGTTGATTATATTGCTTGAATGGGCTTAAAGATTCCATTCAGAGAGGTGATAGAGTGTCGCTGAAGATGGGCTTACAGATGTCATCTAAAGTAACTATTGATAGGAGTATCAGAATGAGTCTACGCCTGACTGTATCCGAAGGCTGCTTTTTAGAAAATCTATGAGGGAAAATATTTTTTAGGATAAAGGCTCTGAAGGAGATGATTTTCAGAATTCAGTCTCAGAAGGGGAATGCTCGCCAGAATTCAGTCTCTGGGGGGATTGCTTTTCAGAATAAACTTCTGAAGGGGAATGCTTTTCAGAACGAAGGCCCTGAAGGAGATGCTTGTTAGAATGAACATGTAATACGGTGGTAGAATCGGCTGTTTAGTTACTACTGGTTTTGCATTTTTTTGTTTGCAAATGTATGGTAAGCAAGAGTCGCCACCGAATTTTATTTCATCCAACAAAGGAAAAGGAAAAAGAACAGAAAAAACCTTTTTTGATATGTTTCTGAGTACGGGGGGTAGATTATAGAAAGGGAAAGTGTTAGCATCCTTTCTATCAGTGGTTTTCCACGGGCTCTTAGGCACTTGCTTATTCTTAAATTGCTTTTGTGTTTTGAAAAGTTTTGAAATTTCCTTAGTGCGGCATTTCACTTTATGGTAACCCTTGTATCAGTCCTCAAGTGTGTGATAAAGTGTTTTTGAAAACTTTGCTTGAAAAGTGTAAGTGTAAAAATTTGTTGTTTTGAGCAAGTACTTAAGAACTTCTACCTACTCGAAAAAAGTATGCTTGTTTTCTTATTTCCTTTAGACATCGTTATCCGACTATTAAGGAGTAGGTAGCTCCATCGTTGGAGTTTAAGGGATAATCGAAAGGGACGTTCTTACGATCACATAAGAAATGATTAGAAAACCTTAGTAATTACCCTAAAGTCCTAAAGATCTTTCCGAGACAACATTCGAATGGGTTATTTTTCATCTTTTGGGACTAGAGGGAAACCACTAAAACTCCCTATACTTCATGACCGTTTACCGAAGCCAACGGAAGTGGGGCAAACCCTAGGAGTAAGCATGTGCAAGTGTTTATTTTTTCAGTTATTTATCTTTGCACAATTAGGGTTTTCTATTATTTTAAATTATGGATTTATCTTTCGCATACAATCCTATTATCAATCATCTAACAGTTTATAATGATGGAAAATAGAATGCGAGAAATTTAAACCTAGCTATTACAAGGCTTTGGGGGAGGGGATTACATAATCAAAACTTAGGGAAAACAGTAAATGCGAATAGTAAACCTAAGTTAAAACTATTACAAACTCGGAGCAATTACATTAATTGGAAAAATAATGAAATAAACACGCGCAATGAAATTAAATACGAGGAATTAAAATTAAATTCAAAGATATTTAATTTAACAAATAAAGGAAAATATTTTTTTTTTGGATTTTGTGAGAAAAAATAATTAATTTTGAAAATTAACCTAATTTATAATTAATTTTAATTATGAAAAAAGAATTTAAGTTATCCTAATTAACTTAATTAATTGATGAAATTAAATATTTTATATAAAAAACTAATTCTAATTTTTTTTGTGATTTTATGATTTTAAGATTTAATTAAAAAAGATATTTAAAACAATTAAAAATAAATAGAAACAATAAAAAAGAAATTAAAAAAACAAAAATAATTAAGATGAGCCTGAAGAAAAGTAATTCTAGGGGTGTATGTTGAATTTGTCCAGGCCCAGAATAGCTGGCCCAATGGCCGCGCCTGATCCAGTGCCATTAGCCTTTGGAGGGTTCACCATATGCTACGCTTGTGGTGTGTTAGATCTGGGATGGAGATGGATCTGATGGTCAGATTCTGAGCTGCATGATGGACACGTTGACTAGTGGTGCATTAGATCCTACATAGAAATGTTAGAAAATGAAAAATTGGTTTTCCCAAGATCGAACCCAGGTCCTTGACTTTGCACACTCGTCCCCTGGCCATCTGCGTTACCAAGCTTAGTTATACAAATAACCACATAATAATATTATATATGAAAATAAGATTAATATCTTGAAATTAAAAAACGCGCGCCAGATTCAAACTGGCCTGTGATGGGATGCCACCTAGCCGTCTTCTCCAAAGAACCGTCGTTTTAGATGCTGGACTTTTACCTAGAGACAACTTCCGTAGCTATAACCCCTGCGTTTTCAAAAATTCAGCACAAGCAATATAAATCTCAGATAAGGCCATTGATCGATCTCTCATGATTTCCTGAACACAAATTAACCCTTGATTGGGCCTAATTTAACCTGTACATGGAGTCCGCAATTTGGGACCTTCGAAACCCTAGCTATGGCGAATACGATTACCGCGCTTAAACTCCAATTAAACCAACCAGAATCATTGAAAACATAACGATGAACATGAATATATAGCTAGAATGTGTTTATGATACCAGAATTAAAGGGATCAAAATCAAGAACATATGCAAACCTTGATGAGGGTTGTGCACGATTCTGCAAGCTTCAAGCCCTGGGAATGATTGCAAAGGCTTCAATATATGTCAAAGAGTATTGTGGTGTCCTTAGAATGCTCTGAATTGGCCTCTAAAGGAATATGAGGTCTTCACTTTTTGGAAAAAATTTGAACTTTCTTCTTGCTCTTAGGGAGGCAGGCTTCGCATGAGTTCTTCCTCTTAGGGTTCACAAAGCTTCTATATAAGTAGTGAATCAGATTAGGTCAATAGAATTAGCGAAAATCCAAAGATGTAGTGCCCTAGAAGTTTGATTCAAATATTTCCAAAATTTGAGATTTCTTCTTGTTTTGGAGCTTGCACGATTTGTTTTGGCCATTGAAAGCATATGAGATCTATAATTCAATGCAAAACAAATCTCATTCCACAAATTTGATTTAATTTGAATTTATTTGATTTTTTAAATGAATAAAAATCAAAATAAATTAAATAAACAAAAATAAAAGGCATGGAGGGTCCCATAGGTAGTGGACCATGCTAGGAATAAGATTCAATCTTGAAAAGATGGGCCCATGAGGAAAAAAATGCTCTTTTGGGCATTGTTGACTTTGTGCAAACTTCCAAAAATGGCCAACTTTGATAATGCATATCTCTCTCAATTTGGACCCTAAGAGGGTGTTCTTGGACTTTTTAGAAAGCTTAGGATGTTCTCTAAACAACCATTTTTGTTTCATCTCAATTGGATCTTCCATGGTCATGTAATAAGCTTTGACTCAAAAGGTGTTTTTGTTGACTTTTGAAAAGGACCTATAATGTCTGAATTTATATCTTTTCATGAGTGCATTTTTTAAACTTGAGGGATGAAGATGAGTTATAGGGAATTGGATTATCTTAAAAATGAGCCTTGGATGGGAAATTTCTAATAAAGTATGAGAAAGTTATGCCTAGTCAAAGTTTGGTTGACGTTTCCTATAAAACCCTAATTTAGCAACTTTTGAGTTTTGATGAATTAGGAGCATTCCTTGAGGAATCATGATCAACCCTTGATCAAATGATGGATATCACCTCAAAATGTTGATGTTGACCAAAAATCTTGAAGTTTGATTGTATGTGGATCACAATTGACTTTTGACCTGACATAGTTGATTTCCAGGCATTTGAGCAGTTGACTGAGCAAACTTGTAGTGCAAGGCATGAAACTTGGAATGGATGATCTTGAGGACATATTAGGGAAATGGAAATCATTTAGGACCCTTGGAACTCAAACATATTGATGAGGAATGAAACCCTAGTTTGAGGCTCATTGCCTTAGGAGGAGGATTTGTCTGGTCAATACTTAGTCAACTTGTGCAATTGAGGACCTCTAGGAGTATGTTTTGTGTAATAAATGGGAGGGAAAATTTTGGGGTACAACAAAATCCATGAAGGAAATGCTCGCCATAATTCAACCTCTAAAGGGATATGCTTTTCAGAATTCAATCTCTGAAGGAAATCATTTAGTCATGAAGATAGTCGCCTCGTCCTATTTCGGGAATTGATCTAGAATCTATTTTTTCATTGGTAAATCCATCCTATCTCGGGAATTCATACCACCTGGTCATATAGATAGTTACCTTGTCCTATTTCGGGAATTAATCTGCGACTTGTTTTTGGTTGGTAAACCCATCCTATTTCGGAAATTCATATCGCCTGGTCATATAGATAGTTCCCCCGTCCTGTTTCGAGAATTAATCTCTGGCCTGTTTTTTTTGTTGGTAAACTCGTCCTGTTTCGGGAATTCAGACCTCCTGGTCATATAGATATTTGCCTTGTCCTGTTTCAGAAATTAATATCTGACATGTTTAAAAATTGCTGATGATATTCGTCTGTTTGCAAACTTTACCTAAAAAGACAAAATTAGCTTTATGTAATGTCATGATGCATGTAATGCATTGCGTAATGATTCTCTCAAAATATATGAGAATGTTATATGTGTTTCGGTATGCATATGCTATGATGTATTGTGAAATTACATATGGACGCAATATGTCGTTGAAGCGTATTGGTAGCTCCTTGTAACAATGTCTAGCTGGGGAAAATAAATCCCAGACTGTTACTGGGGATGAAGAAAGTGATTCTTCAATTTCTGCTGGGAATAATTTTGTTGGGGATTCCCGCTTTCTGTTTGAGGATACTGCACTGGGGATCTTCGACTTCTGCTTACAGATAGAGGCATTCAAGGAGATCTGGTCATTTTCCATGATTTTTGTTGAAGGATTTTATTCTTACATACCCTGACTAGGGATAAAAGAGATAGACATTCCTCTGGTGTGTTATTTGTCCTATTTTCAGATACCGTAGAAACTCTTTTGAGGATAATAACTTTGATTAAGTCATGCTGGAGAAGATAATTTTGTTAGGAATTTACGGTGTTAGAGTAATAAATTCCACTGGGGAATTAAATTCCTGTAAACTGTGTCGAGGAAATAAACTCGAATGAGGATTGGAGTTTTATAGGCTGCACTGAGGATGTCTCCACTGTATGTTGGGGAAAAGATCAAATTTCCTTATATGCTATGGGACCTATTGGGGAAGGTGATCATGTCAAGCTATCCATCAAGAATATGGAGGTGAACTGCTGAAAGATGCCCCAATTTCTGTCTAAGGGCATATTAGACTTGTTGGGGAATATATCTCTATTGGGGATGAGCTTATGAATATAGCTCTATAGAGATAATCCCATGGAGATTGCTATGTAGGGATTTGGATGACTTGAACATTATCCCAACTCCTAGAGTCTTTAGTAAATGCTGATCAGAGTGATAAACAAGTGATGAGATAACGGGACATAGTCGTACGCTTTAATCCCTAACTTTTGCCTGGAATGTCTTTTCAGATTTTCAGTCCCCCAGGATACCCTTTTTTTCCCAAGCCGCCTTCTAAGGTTTTCGACTTTCCGGGTGTACAGTTTTATTTATATGTACCTAATTTTTTGCCGAACCCTTTTGGTTCATCGGGATGCCCTTATTTTTGCCTAGGCCAATCAACCTAGCGGGTATCTTTTTCATGCGTAGTATTTTTGACTATGTCCACATTCAAAGGGCGCATGGAATTCTCACTATCCATGGTAGTAAGTGTTGTAGCACTGCAAGAAAATATTTTCTTGATCATACATGGCCCTTCGTATGCGGGAGTCCATTTTCCTCTGGGATTAGTCTAGTGCACCCGATGTTTAAAGTTATTGATCAACCATTGATTACCAGGTTTCTGATAGTCTTGACCTTTCGCAGTATTTTTCTAAGAACTGCCGCGGCAGAATAACACTATCTGATACTGCTGACATAGACAAGCAATTTGGTGATACCAATGATTCAATTTTCATTGTGGATTTTGCTGAAACTCATGATCAATGTTACATGCCCCAAGTGATTCAGATGGAGATCTGCCCTGGCTATTCAACACTTTTGAGAGATTCTTTGAATCTTGACTTGACTGCCACAAATGAGTTGGACAATAACATGTCATGCCCCTTGATTTATAACCAATTGTGTCCATGAAAGGCCTATTACTGAAAGTTTCTTTCTCTTTGACCCATCCTCTGAAGTGATTCTATCCATTGGGAGGATATTCATTCATTGAATATTCGTCATGCGAATTTCTCTGTTGTTAAACACTTAGTCATATGCAAACAATGGTATTAAAATGCAAAGCTTATGTCTGTCTTGAAGTTTAAAAATGCATTTTTTATTAAAACAAAATTTGTAAGAATGTGAGATCAACTTAGGATTTATAGTAAGGCTTACAGGAGTCAGGATACCTTTTTGTAACAATATGTTTTCGAACTAACCCATGCTTCAGTTAGGACTTTGAAGGGTTGTAACGTGGTCTGGTTCACAGTTTAAGAAACAAATGATAAAGGCTCAAAGTTTATTTTTACCCAACCCGTTCTCCATGATGTCCTTCAGTCCTATACTTAGTTAATTATGCATTTAGGTTCCAATAGAGTTTGGAATTATAGCACTGAAACTTGGTGATGGTTCAAAAAATGAAAGTTTATTTGAGAAGACAGTCATTTTATCTTGTAATATCTTTCTTTTGTTGAGGATTTTTAGCAACCTCTTTTTGACTTTATTATCCCTAGATTTTTCCTGAATTGTTTTGTTCGAGATTACAATCAGTGGGATGCCCCATTTTTTCCTAAGTCTCCTTTATGGGTTTCGACTTAGCGGACTTTTATTTTGAAAGATAATGACTGCCTGATTTAATGATTACAGGGAACCATCACTGAATTTTGATTTTGAAGGATGTCTTTGATACTACCTGTTGTGTACAACGGAAAAGCTTACGATTAAATGCATAATTGAATTAACTGAGAAACTACCCTGCCCCAGGTTATGATTAAGGGTTTTAATTTGCGTGAAGAAAATTCCTACTTCTTAGGCTCAAAGGGGTTGACTAGGGATTAACTTCCTTATATCTCTATTGTTTAGGAATTGAAGCAACGCCTGTACATCGTCAGCAAGGTCTGTTCAAAAGCATACTGTATGAGATTATGGAATCATTTTTGTCATCCTCCCTCTAAAGGCTTATAGCTTTTAACGAGAGTTGAATATCACAAAAAGGAATTAAAAATCACAGTTTAAATATAGTGAAAACGAATGGATTAATTTAAGACAAATATATACAATGCATTAATGAAAAAAAACAAAGTTTGACATAAAGATAAGTGTTTGAACAAACAAAAGAAATTACAATTGAAAATTAAAATGAACTGGATGTTGTCAATCTTAGTCATGATTTGGCATGAGAGAAGTGATCACATTAGGAGTCTCGGGAGGGTTAAACTCAAATGCCTTAACATCAATCATATCTTGAATCTTGTTCTCTAACGCCTAACATCCATTCGTATCATGTCCAAGACTATTAGAATGGTATGCACACCTTGCATTGGGATGATAGCTAGGAGCAGAAGCATTAAGATTATGAGGAGGATCCTTCAATGTAATCAACCCTTCCTTCAACATATGTTGCAACGCTTGAGCCAGTGACATATTCATTTTGGTAAATTGTCTTTTGGGTGTACCCCACTTACACTGATTACCCTATTGTCGTTGTTGCATTGGTGGAGGATTAGGGATCAGTACTACCCAGGTTGATGAGAAACCTGTCTTGGAAACCTTTTATGCAATGACATGGTATGTAGACGTGTATGCAATGTTTTCAAGTGGGTCATAACCTCTGACTCAAGAAAACACACTTTGATCTTGACTGCATCTGGCTAGAGGAAAATAAATCCTCTTGCCTCTTGATAGAAATTTGGCTTATAATAATCCTGCAAATATTGCACCACAAATCCCTAAGATCCTTGAAATGTTTAGTAACAGTGCTATGTTATGAAATGACATGATGTGTATGTCATGCACTAAGCAAAAGCATAAGGTGATGAAACCAAATGAGTTTATACAAACAAATCCTGCGAGGAATTCAAGTTGTTAGATAGTGAATACAAGCAAGTCACACAAGTAGCCTTAGGTTTAAAGGCTTGCATGAAGTCAATAGGTAAACACCCTTCTCTATTAAAGTTAAGTTGGATTAAACTATCCTAAAAATAGTAACCGAGTTCTAGGAATATCATATCACCGATCTTTCTCACAGGTTTTATTTTAGCACGGCAACTGGCTTGCCGCCAAAACATCCCGAGAGTTGAATCTCAATGAGCGTAGCATTGAGTATCAACCAACCTTGGACTACACCAAAGTAGGCCATCTCACTACCTTCTAATGGCAAAGATGGGTCAATTAAGTTTCTAAAAGTTAATTAGTGCTAATGAAACCACGCAGAATCCTAAAGTTATCCTTGATTGACTCAAGGAACATTAGTACAAAGCAAAGTGTCACACTAACCGTAGCCATCACTTCAACCATATCGGTCTACACCGTAAAGTCTTCAGGATCTATTGCTACTTACCTAAGGCATCCCTAAATCCGAGTGTAGGATCTTAAAAGCAATATAAACCCAAGCAACCCTTAAATTTAAAGAAAACAAAGAAAGCAGGCAAAGTGATCTAACCCTAAGGTAACCCCTTTTTTTAAGTACTCCCCAACAGAGTCGCCAATTCTATTATAAGGTGGGAGAACTGACGTGTTTAGAATTTTATCGCAAATGTTGCGGATAGAAAGAGTTGCCATCGACTTTTCTTTTATCCAATAAGGAAAGGTGAAGATAACAGGAAATACCTTTGATAGATTTTGAGTTCGGGGGGTAAGTTATAAAAAGGTAAGGTGTTAGAATCCTTTTCATCCATAGTTATCTACAGGCTCTTAATTGCTTAGATCACTTTAAACTTGTTTTGTGTGTGTGTGATTTGAAAATATTTGGAATGCCAATTGTGAGGTAGACTTTGTAATAAGTCTTGTATCAGTCCTCAAGAATGTATACAAAGTGTTTTTTTGAAAATATTTGTTTTGAAACGTGAGGTGTAAAAATGAATTTGTTTGTTTGAAACTGTTACGAGCAAACTTCAGTTAGTGCTTGTTAGAATGTATACAAAGTGTTTTTTTGAAAATGTTTGTTTGAAACTGGGCCAATTAAGGTTCTACGGTCAGTTAGTGCTTATGACACCACGCGAGAGCCTAGTATTCTCCCCGAATGACTCGAGGGACACCAGTACCAACCAATGTGTCGCACTAACGTGTCCATCACTTCAACCATATCGGGATATGCCGTATAGTTTCCATGATTTATTGCTACTTACCTAAAATGTCCCCAGATCCGTGTATAGGATCTTTGCAAGAAATAAGCCCAAACAACCCTTTAAAAATAAAGTAGACAAACCAAACAAGGAAAGCATTTAAAAGTGATCTAACTCTAAGGTAACCCAACTTTTAGTTTTCCCTAGCAGAGTCACCAGTTCTGTAATATGGTGGGAGAACTGACTTGTTTTTGTGTTTTATCACAAATGTTGCGGATAGCAAGAGTCCCGCCGTCTTTTCTTTTATCCAAAAAAGGAAAGGATGAAATGAACAGGAAAGACCTTCGAGAATTTTCTGAGTTCAGGGGGTAGGTTATGAAAAGGGAAGGTGTTAACACCCTTTTCATCCGTAGTTATCTATTAGATCTTAATCACTTAGCTCACTTTTTTTTTAAAAATGCTTTTGTGTATGTGTTTCAAAAATATTTTGAAAAAGATGCCTAAGTACGACAACTTTGTAATGTTTCTTGTCTCAGTTAAGAATGCGTAAAAAGTTTGTTTGAAAATATTTTAGAAGAGTGTTGGTGAAAAAAGATGTTTTTGTGAACAAGCGGTTACAAGCGATCTACCTACTCAAAAGTCGTTTATGTTATTTTCCTCCTCCTTTAGATAGTCTTATCCTACCATTAGTTAGTAGGAAGCCCTATCGTTTGATGTGGAGAGGGATGGGCGCAAGGTCATCGTTATAGTCATAGAAGGAAACATATATGGATACCTTAGCAATTCGAAAGGACTTTCATCATATATTCATAGGCAACATCGAGGGACAAGATCATTTTTTGTAGGCAACTCGAGGGAAATTGCGGGACTATGATCTTTTATGATGATTTTAACTGAGGTTCTTTGCTAAGGGTATCCCTACGTTCGAGAGACATGACCATTTTCCGAGGCAATGAGTGAAGTTACTCTAGAGTTGCAAGTGTGCAAATGATTCAGTTCAGTTATTTATCTTGCATTTAGGGTTATCTAGCGGTTGACTAGATCTTATCATAAATGCCTAGTTACTATATAGTAATAAGGAAAGCGGTAAATGGAGGAAAGTAAAGGTGCGGAAAGTAAACCTAAGCTATTACACGGGAATGAGGGTACAAAACCATAAAATTAGGCAAAAAGAAAGTAAACCTTAATTAACTATTACATGCTGTAGCAGATACATAATTGGGGAAAAAATTAACGCGAAAGTAATAAAGCGAGCGGAGCGGTAAAAAAATAAAATCGTATGATGAAAAAGTTTTGATAATCTACCTGTTATACCCCAATTTTCCCCCTAATATCCCTCATTATATCATATATGTCTCATGCAAATCATCGATTCCATGGTTGCAGGATCGAATGGCTCTTGGCATTAAGTTTTTTTTATGAATTGAGGTTGCTATCTAACTCAAAGTTGATTCAACTAGTGCTCTCATCACTCTGGGTATGAAACTAGGGTTTTGGATCACAAGCATCATAAACGTCTTCACTATCGAGATATAATGTTGTCTTCATCAGAATTTCTTTGAAAAAGTGCCTTAGGGTTTACCGTGTTCTCAAGATTTCATCATATTTTCATTGAGAATGTTCTGGAGTCGGGGTTCTGTTCCTCTCACTATCTCAAGCTTTATTCATTAATATGCACGCAGGTCGAGAATCAGGGTTTCTCCTATCTTATTTGGAGCTTGGTATTAGATCTTCAACATAAGTTCATCGTGCTAGGTTTTTCTCCTTAAGGCTCCAAGGATCGTCATTTGTTCCTTATTGTGATTTCACCATTATCATGTAGAGATTCCCTTTATTACGTATTCTATGAGTCATTTCATTTCAAGAAGCCTAGAGGTTTTAATCAAGGACTTCTTTCTTGTGATGTTATTTGTTAAATGGTTAAGGATTGATTGAAGATTTCAGCAAATCAAGATGCTTCTTGGCTCTTAAGTTGTGAATCAAGGTAGGATTTCTTCTTAAATCTTGATTAAATTGAAGATTTGGATTAAGGTTTCGTTGGAGGTGATTTGAAGAATCGTTAAAGAAATGTCATTTAGACCAGATTAATTCAAGAAAATTTGTATAATGGTTTGTATGGAGTTCAAAGTTGATGATTCAAATATCATTCAATGTCAAAGAGAATTCAATCCCGTTCTATGAGAATTCCTTTTAAGGAGAATTAGTTGAAATTTAAAACATTCCGAATTCATTCCAATTCCATTCAAATTCCTTTCAAGTGACTATTTTGGTGCAATTTGCCAAGTGAATTTACATTTTAAAGATGGAAGACTTGTTCAAGACTTAATTCAAGTATCATCTCAATATTGATTCAAACCCGTCATCATACGAATTATCAAAGATATGATCCCATTTAAGTGTCAATCCATTCATCATCCATTATTTGAGATGTCAAACTTCATGGTTTATTCTATATGGCAAAATCAAAGAAAATGTCTTTAATTTCAAAAATGAAAATTAGGGGAAGTTTTGCTCATTAATATCCTCAAGTCATTAAAAGTTTAAATTCTAAAAAAAAACAGAGAGAAGGAATTGTAAGACAAAATCCAAATATCATCCAAGATTATATTCAAGGCGCAATTGCAAATGTTACAAGAAAATTCCAAGCGATAGAAAGAAAAAACATATCCTCACATGAGCTTGAAAATATATACAATAAGTTTGATTCAAATTGATGCCACTGCCTTATTTTAATTTTCCACAATTATACCCAAAAGTAAACCAAAAAATAAATTCAGGCGCGAACAAAAGTGGGTCACTATTTTGTGCCTTGTACCCGTCAAAATCAGCACTTCATATATCTGCTGGTTCTTTGCCTCAATTTAGAACCAAGCCAAGCATACCTATTTTGAAAAAATAATGGAAAATAGAAGAAATTCAAAACTTTGCTGTATAAGGGCTACAATTCGCGAATCTTGAAGACAAACTTGTCCAAACTAATAACCAGTCCCGCGTTACAAAAGTATACATGTTCAATTTAAAAATTCAGCAATACAAAGAGATGAAAATCGATTAAATCAGAAAAAACTAAAGAAAGCCAAAACTGAAAAGAGTACGTTGATAAAATGGAAGGCGTCAGTTGAATTAAGCTTCACAATCAAATTAAAAATAACGTTCCAGCTCAGCAAAATTAAAAAAAAACTTCTCTAACAAACTCATAACAGAAAGTAACAGATTCCTAACTGTCATAACAAAAATCTATTGCAGCCACTAATCAAAATCTCTAACTGCCTATAACAGAATCATAACAAAATTTCCACTGTTTTGGTAACAATTCTCTAAGATAAAAATAAGGAGAGGATTCATAATAGAATTGGACTGCTTTATAACAGATTTTATAACAGAATGAAGGGAGATTGATAAAAGAAAATAGAAAATAGACAGAAATAGAGGACTTATCTTTTCAACTCTGTCGTCAAATCTCCCTCTCCTCCATATTCATCTTCAACCTTCATTATCCTCATTCCCTTCTTCGATTTGGAATCCACATAGTTCTTTCTCTCTCTGCTTTCAGGAGGGATCTCCGACCTTCATTCATCATCATCCTCATTCTTTCTCGTAAAATCTGCAACTCTTTCTCTGTAAATCTCTATGCAATTTCACCTGTTTCACGCATCTTTCTTCAACGACTTCAATCATTGTTGCCAACTCTGCTTCTCTGCATTATCTCCCAAGCTCCATACCTGTAAATTCACGACAACATAATCATCACCATCACATCATGGAAATAACGGTTGTATCAAATCTTCAAGAACGCAACAATAACGCACCGCAATACACACAAGAATCAAAAAGGAAAAATAAGGAAGCATAAGTAGAAAGCATAAGTGAAAATATTATCATTACCTAGATTCCGCAGCTAGCTCCAGGTTTCTTGTATTGTCATCACCGTTTGAAAGCCCGCCGAAGATATTCCGGTAGGTAAACCGTCGAAACTTTGCTTTTCTTCATTTCTTTTGCAATGTCTATCTTTATAGTGACATTGAGCTGTACGAACAAAGTCGAAACCCCATGGAGATCGTTGATTTCCGGATGAATGTTTAATCTGAATTTTCGTGTTTAAGGGTTCCAGCAATCAATGTCAGATTTAAGGTCTCTAGTGTTAAAGGTGGAGGCAAAGGATTTACAATTAGCTGATAGAGGTGAAATCATCGGTGATGATTTAGTCTTGATTATCATGGCAGAAATTTGAACTTCCAAAAATACTTATAGTAGCAAGCCAGACCAATCATTCAGAGGCCCAACCAGCAGGTCAGACAAATCATTCAGATTTCCGCTGCTCTAATTCCTTAAAAGGGATACATAGGCATTAGGGTAGGGCCCGAACGAGCATAACTTTTATTTTCCATACATTATTTATGTTTTCTTTGCATGCTTTCCCTATTAGTATTTTATATCTCTTAAGCATTATATGGAACACACTGTTTGATTACAACAACAAGAGTGGATCTCGTAGAGTACTACGAAAGCGTGGGGTGCTAATACCTTCCCCTCGTGTAATCGACTCCCTTACCCATTCTCTCGGTGGAAATACCTTGATTTCCCCTTTAGGTTTTTATTAGATGTTTTTCCTTTCCCTTTTATATGGTGTAAATAAATACTTGGTGGTGACTTCATTGATTTTAACGCTACAGAAAAATAGCGACTTCACTGGGGAAAATTGACCAATTGCTAGTTCATCCCGCGAGTCAATCCTAGCTCATGTTTTTCTTTTCTTTGGGTGTTTACCTTTATGCTTTATAGCTTATTCATTTGTATATATTTGAGCATATGTATGCATTTCATTTATCGCTTTCCATACACTGTTTATTTCTGATGTACTGAATTATGTGTTTCTTAATGGGTGGGTGTTACTATTGAGTTAAAAGGTCTAGTACCTAGGACAGAGTGCACTAGGACACTAGGAATAGAGTGGGGGCATGACGGCTATAGGACGTGGTCCGATTAGTGCATTCAAGTCATATACCACGTTCGGATGAGGTTCAAATGGATTACTATCGACACCCACGTTTGTGGGTAAGGCGGTAGTACTTTCAGGCGGACCCGTGATTTTGAGTTACCTTTGACCTACCCTGACCTATTCTTTACTCTTGAGTGGGGAGGGAACAATATTTATAGGTACAGATGGTGACTATATATATGTTCTGTTAGTGACTTTGGTTCTTGGTATTCTGAATTGGTCTGGACCTTTGATCTTATTACATGTGACCGTGGTTCTATTATCAGTTCAGCAACTATCCAGTATTGCGGAAGGTTTGATCCCACATGTTTGCATACATAGCATGTTAATGTAATTATTGGCATACATGTTACTTCTCTCATATGCATCATTTCTTCGATTCCAATTGTTAAGTCACAAAAAAATAAAAACATTGTAAAAAATACATAATAGTACCATGGTTTAATAATAGGAATCAAAGCGTATAAACTCTTAGAAACAAGAACATGTCATTTGTATTGCATGTCATGCATCATATTTCACTTAGTTATGCATTTCATGAGTTTCCCAGAAGTCTTACCCAAGGTCCTTTGGTCTTCAGAATCAAGTTGTCTCACCAATACAACACTTGTGCTAAGAGAAGATGGAAAACATTAAGCAAGAGATCTTTGAACTTCGTAAAGAGGTAACTACTTTGAAGGCTGATATGGAGTATCTAACTTCTTTGGTTAAAACTTTAGTTGTCGCCCAAGTAAATCCTTCTAGGAAGGAAGAAGAGATGGCAAAGGTCCTCACAGAAACTCTGAAATCATTCTTTCATGAGAAGGTGGTAGTCGATGCACCCATTGATTTCCCCGAAAAGGCAAATGCGGGAGTGCTTCTAGAAGAGGGTGTCCAAAAGGATGTTTACTTGAAGATAGTGGAACAGCTAGTGGTGTGAAGAAGTTTGATAATAACTTTTCCAAGAAGAGAACTAGAGGAATAAACAAGCATCGTTAGAATCAACATGTTTCTTATGTCATCCCTGTGTTCAATTTACCTCTTGTCGCTCCAGTTTGTTAACATAATCAACAAGTTCCTGATCATAAGAAAACTCAATTTGATCTAATTCCAACTACCTACAAAGTTCTTTCCTGTTTTGATGTAGATGAATTTGGTTCAGACCTGCCCTTCACTGAAGATTCCTGAGAAAAAGCCTTGGTACTACAAATCTGATTTGACTTGTGCCTTTCATCAGGGAGCCCCTGGGCATAGTATTGAATAATGTTATCCATTGAAATTTGAAGTCCATAAATTGGTTAGAAGTGATATCTTGTCACTTAAGGATATTTGTCTTGAGGTTCAAACCAAGTCTTTGCCGAAGAATAAACGTGATTGGAGGACACCCTGGATTTTAAGGATGATTAGCTTTCTCAGTTTACTAGCAATTTTAATGATTTCTCATTTGTAATTTTTCTTATTAATCATTATATTGTCTACATGTAAGAACTTGTTTACATTTTAATGATCATCTTAATACAATGAATATGTTTGTCTTGGAGAAATCCATTCGTTTCACTCGTATTTATTTTCAATTTTAAATTTCTTTTCGCATTATGATACCAACTTGTTATCCGTTCTCTTTCCTAAGCATAGATTGGAGGGAGGATGATGAATTTAAAATGCAAAAATTTTGGTTGTATGCTTTTGAATAAAACCCTGTTGATGATGTACAAGCATTGTTTCAAATTCCCAAACACCAGAGATATAAGGGAATGAAACCCTCGTTAACAACTTTGAGCCTTGAAGTAGGAGTTTATTTTCTATTAAGAAAAAAACCCTCATTTATAACCCGGGGCAGGGTAGTGTTCAGTTAATTTGAATGAGTGTTCGTAACTCATCATAAATGTGCATCTAAGGATACAACAATGGTTATCCTTCAAAAGGTTGAGGAAAGTCAAAACTGCAATGGCTAACCTTCACTTATCAAGAGTGTGCGTAAACTGTCGATACCCCAATGGGTATCTCTCGCGCATCAGGAAGTCAGTAGATGACAATACGATAATGGTTATCCCCCATCTACCAATAAATATGGCAGTCACAATTCTTCCAACAAGTTAAAATGACTCGAAGTCACGCGACATGTTCAAACGGAAAGAAAAGATAAAAAAATGAATGAAAAAAAATGAAATGAATAAGAAAGGATGAAAGAAAGAGACGAAAAGCCCCGCTAAGTTAAAATTTGAAAAACAAGTCACTTAGGAAAAAGCCAGGGCATCCCGCTGGACTTCATAGTCAAATTCAAAAATAAATTGTCCAGACAAAAGTTAGGGAAAACTATGGAAAGCCTGAAAGGCGAGAAAGGATTACAGCATAAATCCTCGACAAAGAATAGGATCGCGTGATCAGACACTCAAAGTAAAAGTAAGTGACTGGAATGTTCAAAGAAAACCTCGATTGTCTCCTCAATTGTCTCGAAATTTCTTTTGAGAGATGAATGTTCGTGTCAAGTTAACTAGAATTAGGACTGGAGAACATCATGAAGGGGGTGGGAACCAAATAATTTTGAGCCTTAAAATCCATTTTTATAAAATCGTGAACCATTCCATGTTACAACCCTAAAAAGTCTTAATTGAAACGGGGTTTATTTCGAAAGCATACTTCAACAATATAACATTTCCCAACTCCCATGAGTTTTGCTAAATTGTTGTGTTGGTATCATGTGCTTTTGTTGTTTTTGTACAAAAATAAATTTCGCATCCTGACTAGTGATTCATTCACAGGGTTTTGCATAATCTTTTCAATAAAATATTCAAGACTTATATAATTGTTGCATTAGAATTATCATTCTTAGAATAAACATTTTTTTCTTGTAAAATGACTGCTTGATATCATGGAAAGTTACATTTGAGTATCAGCAAAGGGCATGTCACCGAGAAGAAGTTGTTAAGAAAAGAGGATGCAACATTCAGCCAATCTAGGGCAGTTACGTCGAGATTCGACAAACCTTTAGAAGCCTCTTGGTCAGGAAAATCACCTTAAAAGCATACAACCAAGGGCATGTTGTGAAAGTAATCTTGATCATTACAGTAATTGGGACACCAAATTTGTTTCCAAGGGCATTTCCATTTTTGTCAAGATAATTAATATGTTCTCCCGAGCCGATGATCTTCTTCAAGCAGGACTATTTCTCATGATCTTCCTTGTAGATATGTGCATGTTTCCCTCTACAGTTGTTGACTAGTTAGTGGGTTTCCTCCAGACTGTGTTGTAGTATTGGGTTTGTGATCCCATTTTCACAATTTAAGTCTTTGATTGGATTTCACACCAGCTGATATGTGATTTGATGTTGGGTTTTATAATCCCATTTTCTCCAGTCAAGTCTTGGTTCATATTTCCAAGATGTTATTTGATGTTGGGCTTGTAACCCTATTCTCTCTAATCAAGTCTTATTCAGATTTCTCCGACTGAGTTTGATTTCTTTCCATAATCGAGTGGTGATCAAGCAGAGATTGCAAATTTATGAAGCATTGGCTTAGTTCTTGGATTCTTTCTCCCTTTGTATTGAGAAGTGATGTAGAATCTCTTGTAGAGAATTACGCCCTCAAGTTAAGACATTGTTGTTGTAGGCCCCTAAGCAGCCAGACAAGGGCAGTATGCCTTCTAAGAAGTGTTGAGATAATTGTCAACTTTTTAGGTTTTCTCTCGCCTTGAAATGAGTTTGATTTAAAATCCCATAAGCTGATCTCTTGTTGTGATGTTAACTTCTTAATTTTCCAAATGAGTCGAGGATGATGTTTCCCTCTAAAGTTGTTATCCCATAATTTTTCACGATTTCTCGCTAGAGAAGTTTGCATAAATATTATTCTTAGTATTGAAGAATGTATTTGGGCTCCCTTCGGTATGTGTCGTTTCCTTTTCCCCAATGAAATTAGCATGACATCCCCAGTTGAAGTCTCAACGACTTTGGTTTTCATCTTTCCTAGCAAGTTGAAGTCTCCACTATGGTTTTCATCTTTCCTAGCGAAGTCTGTATTGACATCCCCAGTTGAAGTCTCAACAATTGTGGTTTTCATCTTTCCTAGCAAGTTGAACTCTCGACGATGTGGTTTTCACCTCACCTAGTGAAGTTAGTTTTGGAATCTCCAGTTGAAGTCTAGATGATGAGGCATTGTCTCCCCCAGTCAAAGTTTGTATGACATTCCCCGGTGAAGCCTATAGGAGTTTATTATATCCCCGCAACTTTATTTGTTGCTAGTCATGCGGTGATTTGATTGTTTTCAAGCCATGTTCTTCCCATCAAAGTTAAGCCGTGAAGTAGGGCTCTGTTTCCTCAGTGGATGCTTACTCTCTTATAGAACCGTCATCCTGGATGTTATTTAGCCGAGTGTTGTCTTTACCCAACTTGGCTTTGTCTGGTTATCCCCAATGCATATGGTTGTTTTGTCAGCATATACTTGATAACATTCATACATTCATACATATCATGCATAGCTGAATTTTAAAATTCATTGCTCATTTGCATTCATTTTTTTTGTTGGCATATTATTCTCTTTGCAGAAGTATGTTACCCCCTCTCCAATAAAGTGTCAACTTTAAACAGAAAGTGTATATCTTTTCAATCTCCCCACTGAGTTATCCCTCATAGAAGAATTTTGATTTAGCTTTCCCATCTAGCTCATTACCTGGTTGGAAATTGATCCCCTTTTGAATTTATTTCTCATTAGGTGTTGTCTCGATTTACCTTTTCACTCCAGTTTATTTTTGGTTCGAACCTGTGGTCCCCGACAATATTATTATTCTGATTTTTCGCAGTATTTGAGCCTTGGTTTGAGAATACGCATTTATTTACCACACGAAGACTTTTTTTCCCTCACCAGGAATGTATCAGTAATTTCCCCAAGAAAATAAGCTTCATTTCCCGCCGATGTTATCGTGATTCCTTGTTAAATAGCAAGTGGCAGGTCTCTTTATTTGAGCAACCTGTTTTTCCCCAGTAAGCTTGTTAATTCTAGAGAAGGTGTGTTACTCCAATGAATGGAAAGTCTTTTCAATATGATAAAGACAGTTCGTTGTTGAGATTTTTACTCTAATGGATGACGAGTCTTTTTAATATGATAGAGACACATCGTTGTGAAATGACTCCAATGGATGGCGAGTCTTTTCAATATGATAAATAAAGTTCATTGTGAAATCTTTGCAAGTGGTAGTCTCTTTGTTTGAGATAGCTTGTATATTACCCTTTTCAGGTGAAACATCCTGATTAAAGAAAAAACTAAGACCAGTTCGTGGCTTATGGTCAGGATCGAGGGGAGGTTTATCTGATTCTCCATCAAATGGCGTCTCTTCGAAGAAGTCTCATAGAGAAGTTTGTTGTAAAATATTTACAAGTGGCGGTCTCTTTATTTGAGATAGCTTGTATATTACCATTTCTAGGTGAAATATCTTGGTTAAAGAAGAAACTGAGACCAATTCGTGGCTTATGGCCAAGATCGAGGGGAGGTTTATCTGATTCTCCATCAAATGGAATCTCTTCGAAGAAGTCTCATAGAGAAGTTTGTTGTGAAATATTTGCAAGTGGTAGTCTTTTTATTTGAGATAGCTTGTATATTACCCTTTACAGGTGAAATATCTTAGTTAAAGAAGAAACTGAGACCAATTTGTTGCTTATGGTCAGGATCGAGGGGAGCTTTATTTGATCCTCCATCAAATGACATCTCTTCTAAGAGGTCACCCAAGAGAAGTTTGTTGTGAAATCATTACAAGTGATAGTCTATTTATTTGAGATAGCTTGTGTTTTTACCCTTTCTAGGTGAAACATCTTGGTTAAAGAAGAAACTGAGACCAGTTTGTGGCTTATGGTCAGGATCGATGGGAGGTTTATCTGATTTTCCATCAAATGGTATCTCTTTGAAGAAGTCTAGCAAGAGAAGTTTGTTGTGAAATCATTGAAAGTGGCAATATCTTTATTTGAGATAGCTTGTATTTTTACCCTTTCCAGGTGAAACATCTTGGTTAAAGAAGAAACATAGACCAACTCGTGGCTTATGGTCAGGATCGAGGGAAGGTTTATCTGATTCTCCATCAAATGGTACCTCTTCGAAGAAGCCTCACAAGAGAAGTTTGTTGTGAAATCATTGTAGGTGGTAGTCTCTTTATTTGAGATAGCTTGTATGTTACCCTTTGCAGGTGGAATACCTTGGTAAAAGAAGGAGTTGAAACCCGTTCTAGGTAGAATGCCAGAATTTTGCGAAACTCGTTATTGTTAATGGAGATCCCACCTTCAGTAATCATCGGTGTATTCTTTTTTCTCTCTACCATCAGTAAAAGTTGGTAGCTCACCTTCAGTAAACGTTTGTGTATCTTTCGAATCTCTACCTTCAGTAAAAGTCGGTAGCTCACCTTCACTAAAAGTTGGTGTATCTTTTCTCCCTACCTTTAGTGAAAGTTGGTAGCCCACTTTCAGTAAACGTCAGTGTATCTTCGGTTTCTTTACCTTCAATAAAAGTCGGTATTGCTTCTATGTTTTTTCTACCTTCATCTTTGAGTTGGTAGTTCATCTTCATTCGTAGTCGACATTCATCTCTTCCTCCTCATTGGACCTTACTCCGATAGAGTTGAGTTGTTCACAGCCATAAGTGCTGATGTCAAACCTTATTTCTAGCCATAAGTGTTGACGTCAAATCTTTGCTACCAGTCATACGTACTGATACCAATCACTCATTTACTAGTCTCGATATGGATGATTATCGTCATCTCTGAGCCATTATTATCTTACTTTTCTATTCGTACCCCTCCGGGTTAGCATTTTTCGATCCCTTGTGAGTGGATGTTACTCTCTTTTTGCTATCTCCTCTATGAGTGGATTGTTAGAACATAGTTTGATTCTATAACCCTTGTAAGAGTTTTGATGATAAAAAAAACTCAAAGAAAAATTATGCTCGCTAAATTTATATTTTGTTTTATAGAGAAGTTCTAATGGAAGAAGCACAGAAGATGAGTTAAATAGTTGTTTTAACTTTGATTCTATACATCTCTTAAAGAAGTTCTAACTCTTCAAAAAGGACTCCGTGTTTCTTATCCATAAAGTTCTGGAAAGAAGAAACGATAACTTTCATCTTCTGAAGCAAGCATGTTCTGAAGCATTGCAATTCAATTATTGCTATTCAAAAGTAACGGCTGAAAGGGAACAATGATCTCTATTTTTGGAAAGCTCTTTAATTATCATTGATCAGCATTCCAAAATCACCTACATGCATCGCCTATTTAAACAAAGTTTGAAGGAGAAATCGTTTACGATATTCACGCACAACAAAGAAGTCATTTTCATTATCTTCAAACGTCCTAAATCTAAATTGTGTAAAACATCACTTGGGTGATACCGTTTTATTAGAAAACATTTTTGTACACTCTCTTAAATATTGTTTAGTATATTTCCTTGAGAAAAACGGATTGTGGTTTAACCTAAAGAATACTTTGACGGTTGAAATAGTAGCTGTGTAATTAACTTTGATAAGTGGATTAAGACCTCATTAAGAGAGACGAAATCACCTTGGCGGGTGGACTGGAGTAGTTTGAGTTCAAATGAACCAGGATAACCAACGTGTTCTTTATTTATGTTTTAAAACCCCCAATTCAAACACCCCCCTTTCTTGTGTTTTTGCATTCTTCAATTGGCATCAGAGTTCCTGGTTCTGAGTACTAGCACTTAATTGTGTCAGAAAAAGATCTAAGCAAGAAAAACACTATGGTGGGACCAAGTCAGAACATCAGTAATGACTACCATGATGAGCAAGAAAGAATCAGCGACAAACCTCCTATGTTTGATGGTGAAAACTTTGATTACTGGAAAGACAAAATCGAAAGTTTCTTTATGGCTCATGACACTGATCTCTGAGACATGATGACTGATGGGTACATACATCCTGTTGATGAAAGTCGTTAGAAGATTGATAGAAAAAGAATGTCAGATCATCAAAAGAGAGATTTCAGAAATCATCACAAGGCTAGAATTATTCTCTTGAGTTCTATCTCATACCCAAAGTATGAGAAGATCATAAATACAGAATCAACAAAACACATGTTTGACTCCTTGAGAATGATGCATGAAGGCAACACGCAAGTCAAAGACACCAAAGTTATCGCTCTCATTCAGAAGTATGAAGCCTTCAAAATGGAAGAAGATTAAACCATTGAAATAATGTTCTCAAGGTTTCAAATTCTGGTGGCTGGGTTAAAAGTTCTGGATAAAGGGTACTCAACTGCTGACCATGTAAAGAAGATCATCAGAAGTTTACCTAAGAAATGGAGACCCATGGTCACAGCTCTTAAACTGGCCAAAGATATGAACAAAATCTCTCTCAAAGAACTTGTCAGCTCCCTGAGAAGTCATGAGATATAGTTAGAAGAAGATGAGCCCCAGAAGCAAGGTAAGTCTTTAGCTCTTAAATCTAACAAAATATGAATTGAAAGTTTTGCCGGAAAAAGAAGAAAACTCTGGTGGATCCTCATCAGAAGAAGACGAACTGTCTCTTCTCTCCAGAAGAGTCAATCAACTGTGGAAGAATAGACAAAGGAAGCTCAGAAATTCCAGGAGAACATGAAATCATTCTGAACCATCTTCTAGATACAGAAAGTTAATTAACAAAGACATTATCTGCTATGAATGCAATGAACAAGGGCATTACAAAAGAGACTTTCCAAATCTTCAAAAAGAGAAACCTAAAAAGAAGTTCTTTAAGGAAAAGAAGAAAAGCTTCATGGTAACATGGGACCACTCAGACTCTTCTGAAGCTGAAACATAATAAGAAGATGAAAGATCCAACATAGCCCTAATGGCCAACATATCAGAAGACACTTGATCATCTGGATAAGAATAAGACTCATAGGTAGAAGAGGTATTCTGTAATTTCTCTAGATCTCAATTAGAGTAGAGTCTGTCAGAAATTCTTGAAAGATATCAGAAACTTCGAGTCATAAACAAGAACCTGAAAAAGGATCTAGTTCGACTCTGAAGAAACTAAGAAACTGAGATCAGAAAACTCTGAGCTGAAAGAAACAATTTCTAAACTAAAAAATAATTTACAAAATGCTCACAAAGAAAATATCTCAGAAGTTCCTAGTAACTCTGGTAAGATCATAAAGGAATATGATCATAGCTTTCAAAAATTTCTTGCTAAAAACATAGATAGAAGCAAAATGGCTTCAATGATCTATGGAGTTAGCAGAAATGGAAGAAAAGGAATAGGATACAAGGGAAAAGTATCTCAACCTAAGAAAGTTAAGGATATGGTCACTAAATGCACACCTATGTATTCTCACTTCACATATGGGAACACACATGACATAAAGTATACTAGTAATGCTTTTTCCGTTAAACCAAAATTCAAACAGAATTTCAGTAACTCTAACAAACAAGGACCCAAAAAGATATGGGTAGCTAAGGATAAAATTGTCTATGTTGCGTATATATTTAATAGCAAGATTGAAACAACAATCTTGGCACCTGGACTCTGGATGCTCTCGACACATGACAGGAAGAAAGCATATGTTTCTAAGCCTGGAGCTTAAATCTGGAGGCTATGTAGGTTTCAGAGGCAATCAGAAAGGGAATATTATTGGCTCTGGAACTATTGGTAACAATATGCTTCCCTCTATAACTAATGTTCTGTTAGTTGATGGATTAATGCATAACTTGTTATCCATAAAATCAATTAAGTGATAACGGTTATGATATAATCTTCAATAAAAAGTCCTGCAAAGTAGTTAATCATAAAGATGGATCTATCCTCTTTAATGAAAAGATAAAGAACAACATTTACAAAATAAAACTTTCTGGACTAAAAAAGTCAGAATGTAAAATTCCTATTGTCTGTTAACGATGAGAAATGGGTGTGGCACAGAAGATTGAGGCATGTTAGTATGAGAAAAATATCTCAGATTAACAAACTCAATCTGGTCAGAGGACTTCCTAACCTGAAGGTTAGCTCAAATGCTCTGTGTGAAACTTGTTGAAAAGACATGTTTGTAAAACCTTCTTTCAAAACCAAAAATGTTGTTTCTACCTCTAGACCATTAGAACTTCTCCATATAGATCTATTTGGACTAGTGAAAACTGCATCCATTAGTGGCAAGAAGTATAGATTAGTGATCGTAGATGACTACAGAAGATGGACATGGGTAAAGTTCTTAAGACACAAGGACGAGTCACATTATGTGTTCTTTTCCTTCTGTAACCAAGTCCAAAACAAAAAAGATTTTAGAATTGTTAAAGTCAGAAGTGATCATGGTGGAGAATTTGAAAACAAAAAAATTGAACTATTTTTTAATAAGAATGACATCTCTCATTATTTATCTTGTCCTAGAACTCCTCAACAAAACAAAGTTGTATAACGAAAGAACAAAACCTTATAAGAAATGACCAGAACCATGATCACCGAGACAAACATTGCTAAGAACTTCTGGACAAAAGAAACTAACACAACGTGCTACATTTAGAATAGAATCTCCATAAGACCTGTTTTGGATAAGACTCCATATGAACTTTGGAAGAACAGAAAGCCCAACATTTCTTATTTTCATCCATTTGGATGTAGCTGTTTTATTCTGAACACTAAAGAACATTTGAACAAGTTTGACACTAAAGCAAAAAAGTGTCTCATGTTAGGATACTTTGAATGCTCAAGAGGCTATAGAGTATATAACACATAAACACGAATTGTAGAAGAGTCCATCAGTGTCAGATTTGATGATAAGCTTGGCTCTCAAAAGTCAAAGCAAGATAAATCTTTTGCAGATATAGAAGTCCATTTTACAGGTACTGAAGACATTGCATCAGAAGATTCTCACAAAGAATCACAGTCATCTCCTAAAGGAGATGTCACAAACATTACAGCAAGATCTGAAGAGCCTCTCTAGAAAAGACAATCCATAAGCAGCTTAGCTCATCCGGAAAACAAAATTCTGGGAAAGAAAGAAGACCCAATCAGAACAAGATCTACATTCAGAAACTTTGAAGAATATCTCATGGGATTAGTGTCTCTGATTGAGCCAACCTCCATTTACGAAGCCCTTCTAGATAATGATTGGATACTTGCAATGCAGGAAGAATTAAACCAATTCACCAGAAACGATGTGTGGGATCTAGTTCCTAAACTAAAAGGGTTCAACATCATTGGAACCAAATGGGTATTCAGATAGAAACTGGATGATCAAGGAGAAGTCGTCAGAAACAAAGCACGGCTGGTGGCACAAGGTTATAGTCAGCAAAAGGGGATAGACTATAGAAACCTTTGCTCCAGTCGCCAGGTTAGAATCTATCAGACTCTTAATTTCTTTTGCTTTAAATAATGGTATCACTCTTTATCAAATGGATGTAAAAAGTGCATTTTTAAATGGTTACATTGATGAAGAAGTTTATGTGCATCAACCCCCTGGTTTTGAAAATTCAAAACATTCAGAATATGTTTACAAACTAAAGAAATCACTATATGGTCTGATACAAGCTCCCAGAGCTTGGTATGAAAGACTAAGTAGTTTTCTCTTAGAAAATGACTTTACCAGAGGGAAGATGGACTACTTTGTTCTGTAAACTATTTAAAAATGACATTCTAGTTTGTCAGATTTACGTAGATGATATTATTTTTGGATCTACTAAAACTTCTCTGGGAAGAGAATTTTCTATGTCTATTCAGACAGAGTTTGAAATGAGCTTGATGGGAGAACTCAAGTTCTTTCTGGGCATCCAGATCAATCAAACTCTAGAAGGAACATACATACATCAAAGCAAGTATGTTAAAGAACTTATGAAGAAATTTGACCTATCAGAATGTAAGCCAGCCAAAACTCCATGCATCCTACATGCATTCTGGAAAGGAAGAGGTAAGTAAGAAGGTAGAACATTAGATCTATAGAGTTATGTTTGGTTCTCTCTTATATCTAACAACTTCAAGACCTGATATTCTGTATAGTGTATGTTTGTGTGCTAGATTCTAATCAGATCCTAGAGAATCTCACTTAACAATTGTTAAGCGAATTTTCAAGTATCTGAAAGGTACTACTAATCTTGGTCTCTATTATAGAAAAACCAAAGAATACAAATTAGTAGGGTTCTGTGATGCTGACTTCGTTGGAGACAGAATAGAAAGAAAAAGTACTTCTGGAAGTTTCCAATTTCTGGGAGAAAATCTTATCTCGTGGTCCAGCAAGAGGCAATCCACAATTGCATTGTCAACTGCTGAAGCTGAATATATAGCGGTAGTTGGATGCAGCACACAGATGCTCTGGATGAATAGTCAACTTGAAAACTTCAACATATTTGAGAGTAACATTCTTATACTCTGTGACAACACTTATGCTATTTTTTTATCAAAAAAATCCTATTTTACATTCTAGGGCTAAGCATATAGAAATAAAACAACATTTCATTTGGAACTATATTCAGAAAGGAATTCTTTCATTCAAATTTATTGACACAGACCATCAATGGGCTGATGTGTTCACTGAACCCCTTTCTGAAGATAGGTTTAACTTCATTCTGAAACATCTCAACATGAAATTATGTCCAGAATGATAGTTTTATTTATGTATGTTAATCCTTAGAACGTTGTATTTTTTTTGTGAACATCTGATAGATAATTCTTCAGAAGTTAGAAGGAAAAGTTATATCAGGATCTATCTAAGAAGATCTGAACAGTTTCCAAACGATTCATTTCAAAGATAGAAGCGTGCAGTTCACAACATCAACATTTGTCATCTCTTCACAAGAGTTTCCTCTAAGGCTGGACACGTGTTCGAATTTTGAAGAGACTAAAGCGTTGATTGGATGCATTAAGACTCGTGTCGTATCGGTAACTGTTTCATATCTCTACGCCACCCCTATTTTCAGGAATCATTAATGCTTTGTAATCATTTCTTTTAACCATTTTTCTTGTTAATAAATTTCATATTCTTCTATAAATTCGTTGCTCACTTTCACTTTCACTTTTTCACTCTCACTTCTTCTCTATATCATTTGTGTTCTATTTTTCTCAAAAACCCTCAAAAGTCTGTGTGAACAATGGCTTCTTCCCAAACTTCTCAAAGCTCTCAAAATGTTCCTGGCTCTTCCTCTTCAACAACAGAAAGGTATGAATAACCTTAAAGAACACTCCTGACTCCCATTGACTCGCTGAAAGTTCTCTGTGAACTCAGTATGGACTTCGTCAGTATGAAAGAAAACAATTACAATTTAACACCCGATGTTGAATTTCAAGGATGGACAAAGTATTTTGATCGTCTACTGGGTCCAGTTTTTCCATTACTAGTTAAAGAATTCCAGATTCACGCTACTGCCTCAAATCATCAGGTCACTTCTTTTGTGATGGGAAAGAAAATAACAATCTCTGAAGATCTCATTGGGCGATTGATAGGTCCTGACGACAAATGTATTAGTTGCAGTAAAATGGAAGACAAAAGCTCTGAACTAACGAATATTTCAAAAGAGATTTTTACTTCTGGCCAACTTTCAAACAAAATCAAAGATCTGAAAGACTACCTCAGAATTTGGTCAAAAATTATTTTGGGCTGCATCAACCATAGAAAACCCACAAGTTCTCCAGACTATATCAACATTGATCAACAATATCTTCTGTACTTTATAGAAACCAAGGAAAATGTCAATATTCCTCATCTTCTGTTTAATCATCTGAAGACCATCGTCAAAGAGACAAGAGAAGAAGAAAGAACAAAGAGACACTAGAAACCTCTGGGCATATTCATATCAGATATTATGACAGAAAACAAACTGGTAGAACATCTGACTAAGGCTCAATAGGTCAGCACTCTGGAAGCATGTGCTGGTAAACCTATGAACGCTAAGAATCTGAAGAAGATGAAGATCATTGAAACAATCAAGAAGGATCCAACAATAACAACCAAGGAAGTCATCACAACTAGAAGAGTACCTCTGAAGGATTTTCCTCTCTTTTCTCAAACAGATGCTTCTCCAGAAATTATTGTCAGATATTTGGAGGCTTCCAAAAGGGATGGGACAGATCCAGAAGTGAACATTCGTGATCTGAGACAACAACCTCTGGAGATTACCCCAAGAAAATCAAGGAAAAGGAAAGCTGATGGAGAAGGATCTTCTCAGAAGATTCCCAAGGCTACTAAGAAGAAAGGTAATTCATCCTTTATTTCTGTTATTGAATCAGGTATGTTATCAACATCTGAAATCCCTTCCTCTCAAAAACCTACAGAAGATCCATCACCACAAACCTTTGATGACTTTGACATTGAATTTGACCCCTCACTTACTCTAGAAAACATTCTGGACGAACCACCTTCTACCCATCTTGACCAAAATCAGCCTGAAGTTGCTCAAGTTCTTTCTGATATTGATCAATTTGATCCGCTGTTTCATGCTCCCCACTCAGAAAATCCAAACTTTCAAGCTCCCCCCTCAGAAAATCCAACGTTTGACACTGATACCACAACATCCATTCCTAGAATCACCTGCCCTCTCATGGTCTCACAACCAATCACAATCCACGACATCCCATATATTCCATCTCCCTATCAATCCAGTCCACCAAACTCATCATATTCACCCATTATTATCTCTGATTCTCCCTCTCTAAACAACCATTCAGAAGATCCCCTTAGCACATTTATAGACTTAGAAGCTTTGGACAATCTTGTCTCATGCTCTCAAAAAATTGTCGTACCAAAACCAAAACCAAAAATTACCAAAGCAGATGTTGATAAATTTTTTTCTGATTTTTGAAATAGATATACTTGAATGGGTTAACTCTCTGAAGCTATCTTGCTTAGAGAATCCTAATCCTATTGCTTCTGATTCTCATTGAAACCAGTTCAGAAAATGGTTCAATTCTGAGTCCCAGAAACTTAAGGAGTTGAGTTATGAAATTGCTCAACAGAACTTCTGTGATCATCTGAATATCTTCAAGGATCAAGTTCTGCGTCACTGGGAAAAGAAACCTCTCCTTCTGCTGGACAATGCCCCTTAGGAAGATCACCAGCCTTCAGAATATGATGAACCATCCCCTGATCCTCTTCCTCTGGTCAGGATTCTAGACAAACGAAAGGAAGTTGAAGAAGCTATTGAGTCAGATTTAGCAGTAGCTTGATCTAAAAAGGTGGTACCTTCTATTGATATACCCTCTTCATCTCTTGTTTTGCAAAATCTGGAGGAGTTGAAGAAAGAGAATACAGTGTTCAAGGAAAGACTAGACAAGCAGGATGATACATACAAGGAAATCAAAGGGATGCTTGGAAAACAAGAAGAGTCAAATAATCAGATTAAGAATATTTTGGAAGCCCTGTTCACACGACTTCCTCCACCTCAATATTAGTTTTGAAATTTGTTTTCTGTATTGTGTTCATTTTATTTGTTTCCTTCTGAATGTGTTTATTACAAACTTTTGAATACAAATCCTCTTTTATTGCTTATAGTGTTTTTATTTCTTTTTGATTCTTGACAAAAAGGGGAAGAACGTAAGATATTTCTAATATAACAGTATCGAGACGCAATCTCAAACATTTTGAATATCATAAATTCTTCTATTTTTTTTCTTCTGAAAGAAAACCAGGAACAAACTCTATTAAGGACAGAAGTGGACGCATCAAATACTCTAATCAGAATAAACTTTAGGGAAGTATTTAATCTCTATCTGAGTATTCAACTCAGAGGGAGACCTTAAATGCTTTATGTTCTTTATGTGTCTATTGGAATATCCAAGTTTTTGTCATCATCAAAAAGGGGGAGATTGTTAGAACATAGTTTGATTCTACAACCCTTGTAAGAGTTTTGATGATAACAAACACTCAAAGAACAATTATGCTCCCTAAATTTATATTTTGTTTTACAGAGAAGTTTTGATGGAAGAAGCACAGAAGATGAGTTAAATAACTATTTCAACTCTGATTCTATACATCTCTTAAAGAAGTTCTAACGTTGCAAAAAGGACTCCGTGTTTTTGATCCATAAAGTTCTAGAAAGAAGCAACGATAACTTTCTTCTTCTGAAGCAAGCATGTTCTAAAGCGTTACAATTCAATTATTGCTATTCAAAAGTAACAGATGAAACGGAACAAGGATCTCTATTTTTGGAAATCTCTTTAATTATCATTGATCAACATTCCAAAAGCTCCTACATGCATTTCCTATTTAAACAAAGTTTGACAGAGAAATTGTTTACGATTTTCATGCACAGCAAAGAAGTCATTTTCATCATCTTCAAACGTCCTAAATCTAAATTATGTAAAACATCACTTGGGTGATACTGTTTTATTAGAAAACATTTTTGTACACTCTCTTAAATATTGTTTAGTGTATTTCCTTAAGAAAACCAGATTGTGGTTTAACCTCAAGAAGACTTTGACGGTTGTCATAGTAGCCGTGTAATCAAGTTTGATTAGTGGATTAAGAGCTCGTTGAGAGAGGGGAAATCACCTTGGCGGGTTGACTGGAGTAGTTTGAGTTTAAACGAACTAGGATAACCAACGTGTTGTTTATTTAAGTTTTAAAAACCCCAATTCAAACCCCCCCATTTCTTGTGTTTTTCCATCTTCATGGATAGTTCACAGTTATCAATTAATCGTTGTTATCCTAATTTTGTTGAGTTAATGTTATTTTGTCTCTTCTCTGAGCCTTACCCTAGTAAAGTTAAGTCTTCTTTTCCCAGCAGAGTCAACTTGTCTCCAATGGATTCAAATTTCTATTCCTAGAGTCGTGTTTTCCCCCAGAGATTTATTTTCCTGGTCGAACTCTTTTCCTTAGTCTGTTGATTTTATTTTTTCTTCTCGACCATGTCTTGTTCACCTGTACGAAGTTTATATTTTTACATCCATAAACATAAGTATCGCATGGCATCTTAGGGCCAAGAATAAGACTTATTTTATATTTAAGTATCTTCAATCATGTCGAGACAAATATTTTAACCTTCGTATGTCCAGATAGAAGACACTTAAATAAGGGCAGCTGTTATACCCCAATTTTTTCCCCTATGATCCCTCATCATATCATATACATCTCATATCATATACATCTCATGCATATCATCGATTTTATGGTTGCGGGATTGAAGGTCTCTTGGAATTAGGTTTATCTTATGAATTGAGGTTGCTATCTTACTGAAAGTTGATTCAACTGGTGCTCTCATCACTCTGGGTATGAAACTAGGGTTTTGGATCACAAGCATCATAGACGTCTTCACTATCGAGATATAAGGTTGTCTTCATCATAATTTCTTCAAAAAAATGCCTTAGAGTTTACCGTGTGATCAAGATTTCATCATGTCTTCATTGAGAATATTCTGGAGTCGGGGTTCTGTTCCTCTCACTATCTCAAGCTTTCTTCATTAAGGTGCACTCAGGTAGAGAATCAGGGTTTCTCCTATCTTGCCTGGATCTTGGTATTAGATCTTCAATAGGATTTCATCGTGCTAGGTTTTTCTCCTTAAGGCTACAAGGATCGTCATCTGTTCTTTATTGTGATTTCACCGTCATCATGTAGAGCTTCCCTTTATTACGTATTCTATGAGTCATTTCTTTTCAAGAAGTCTAGAGGATTGAATCAAGGACTTATTTCTTGTGATGTTATTTGTTAAATGGTTAAGGATTGATTGAAGATCTCAGCAAATCAAGATGCTTCTTGGCACTTAAGCTGTGAATCAAGGTAGGATTACTTCTTGAATCTTGATTAAAGTGAAGATTTGGATTAAGGTTTCGTTGGAGGTGATTTGAAGAATCGTTAAAGAAATGTCATTAAGACCAGATTAATTCAAGAAAATCCATATAATGGTTTGTATGGAGTTCAAATTTGATGATTCAAATATCATTCAATGTTAATGCGAATTCAAGCCCGTTCTATAAGAATTCCTTTTAAGGAGAATTACTTGAAATTTAAAACACTTCTCATTCATTCCAATTCCATTCAAATTCCTTTCAAGTGACTATTTTGGTGCAATTTACCAAGTGAATTTACATTTTAAAGATGGAAGACTTGTTCAAGACTTAATTCAAGTATCATCTGAATATTGATTAAAACCCATCATCATCCAAATTCACTATTGAATTGTCAAACATACAATCCCATTTAAGTGTCAAGCCATTCATCATCCATTATTCGAGATGTCAAACTTCATGGTTTATTCTATATTGTAAAATCAAAGAAAATGTCTCGAATTTCAAAAATGCAAATTAGAGGAAGTTTTATTCATTAATATCCTTAATTCATTACAAGTTGAAATGCTAAAAAAAAGAGAAGGAATTGCAAGACAAAATCCAAATATCATCCAAGATTACATTCAAGGCGCAATTGCAAATGTTACAAGTAAATTCCAAGCAATACAAAGAAAAAACATATCCACACATGAGCTTCAAAATCTATACACTATGTTTGATTCAAATTGATGCCACTGCCTTGTTTTAATTTGCCATAATTTTGCCCAAACGTAAACCAGAAACTCAGTTCAGGCGCGAAGAAAAGCGGGTCACTATTTTGTGTCTTGTACCCGTCAAAATCAGCACTTAATATATCTGTTTTTTTGCCTCAATTTAGAACCAAGCCAAGCTTACCTATTTTTAAAAAGTAATGGAAAATAGAAGAAATTCAAAACTATGTTGTATAAGGGCTACAATTTGTGAATCTTGAAGGCAAACCTGTCAAAACTAAAAACCAGTCCTGCGTTACAAAAGTATACTGTTTAATTTAAAAATTCAGCAGTACAAAGAGATGAAAATCGATTAAATCAGAAAAACTGAAGAAATCCAAAACTAAAAAGAGTATAGCGAGAAAATGGAAAGCGTCAGTTGAATTAAGCTCATAGTCCAATTAGAAATAATCTTCCAGCTCAGACAAATTTAAAAAAAACTTCTCTAACAAAATTATAATAGAAAGTAACAGATTCCTAATTGTCATAACAGAAATCTATTGCAACCACTAATCAAAATCTCTAACTGCCTATAACAGAATCATAACATAATTTCCACTGTTTTGATAACAATTCTCTAAGATAAAAAGAAGGAGAAGATTCATACTAGAATTGGACTGCTTTATAACAGATTTTATAACTGAATAAAGGGAGATTGATAACAGAAAACAAAAAATTGACAAAAATAGAGGACTCATCTTTTCAACTCTCTCGAAAATCTCTTTCCCTCTCCTCCATCTTCAACTTCAACCTTCATTCTTCCCATTTCCTTCTCCAATTTGGAATCCACATAGCGCTTTCTCTCTTTTCTCTCAGAAGGGGTCTCTGACCTTCATTCATCATCATCCTCATTCAATCTCAAAAAATGTGCAACTCTTTGTCTATAAATATCTGTGCAATTTCACTCGTTTCACGCATCTTTCTTGAACGAATTCAATCATTGTTGCCAACTCTACTTCTTTGCATCATCTCCCAAGCTCCATACCTGCAAATTCACGACAACAACATCATCACCATCGCATCACGGAAGTAACAGTTGTATCAAATCTTCAAGAACGCGACAATAATGCCCCGCAATACACACAGAAGAATCAAAAAGGAAAAAGAAGGACGAGCTCGCGTAGAAAGCAGAAGGGAAATATTATCATTACCTAGATCCCGCAGCTAGCTCCAGGTTTCTTGTATTGTCACTCCGAAGATATTCCGGTAGGTAAACTGTCGAAACTTTGCTTTTCTTCATCTCTTTTACAATCTCTTTCTTTATAGTGACGTTGAGTCGAACAAAAAAAGTCGAAACCCCATGGAGATCGTTGATTTCTGGATAAACGTTTAATCTGAATTTCAGTCTTTAAGGGTTCCAACAATCAATATCAGATTTAAGGTCTCTAGGTTAGGGTGTTAGCGGTGGAGTTGTAGGATTTACAATTAGCTGATAGAGGTGAAAGTTGCGGTGATGATTAAGTCTTGATTGTCAAGGTGGAAGAACGATTGGTATGGCTGAGGGTTGGGTAGTTAGGAGGTGACGGCATTGGGAATAAAGGAGAGAGATAAGACTGAGAAAGAAGAGGAATGGCCATGTTATTGACCTAATTTTCCTAAAACGATGTCGTTTCCTTTTGTTTAACTTTTCTGTATTTGTTTTCCTTCTAATAACCAAACTGAAATATAATATAGAAATTGGAATAACGATGGAGATTTATGATGTGTTGGACCGAACTACTAAGCCCACAATCATTTTTGGTGATTGTTGGTTCATGGGTCGGGCTTGCATGTCCCAGCCAGACCCGTTAGTTTTTTGGTTCCCTTGGTTAGTGTTTAAAAAAAAAGAAAGTGCCTCATGGACCTGCTGGTTAGGCCTCCAAATGATTGGTCTGGCTTGATACTACAAGTCTTTTAGGAAGTTTCTAGAAATTAATTGGTTGGATTTATTGCAGAATGGGCCTAATGCCTGTTTATTACAACCCACACCCCTGAAATCAAATTTCTACTTCTCTGACCTTTTTTTACTTCTCGTTTTTTTCTTGTTAGCTTTTCTTTTAGTTTAAATTTCTTTCAATTTTAATAATAAAAATAGTGAAAAAATAAATAAAATAAAAAAAAAATAGAATTTAGGACTTTTTTTTATGATAAAAAACTACAAAATCAATAAATATTTATTAGAATTTTTAATTGATTTTAGGAAATTAATCCTAATTTTTCGATTACTTGAGCCTTGTGATTCAACTTTTCTTGTTGAGTTGAGTCTTATGAAGGTTCATTGTTTGATATGTGGATATGTTTGAGTTTCCGATTGGGATTTATTTTCGCATCGATGACGCTTCAACACCTATTCCGAATATTCGATATATGACTGTTTGTTCGTTGATGCCAAATCGCCCGAAGTATTCCAGATTTCTTTGCTTTGGTTGCACTTTTTGCAGACATGTTCGTTTGGTATTATACTACTTCCAATTTATATTTCCACACTTTACTGCTTTCTAGATATCATGAGAAGTAGGAAATAAAGAGTGTGCGCTTGAAGTCGCTGTTTAAAGTCCTGTAGTAGGCACCGCTTTCTGGATGTTATCTGTGTTTATTTAAAATCCTACCTTTGAAGTAGGTATTATGCACGCATGTTTAAAACATGGCTTGCATTATATTACAGATGATAAGTCCTTAAAAGGAGACACGTGGGGAGGGTCCGTAATCGACCCCCGCACATTCTAGTTTGTGTCATCCTTAACTCACGTTGTACGTTGATGATTTAGAGTCGTGCAGATCTTATGTATCTAGTTCGTCAATTAGGGAATGGTTTTACAATCAAACCCCCATGCTCTGTCAGGAGTTCGCATTGGCTGATGCTGACACTCCGTGATCATTCATATTATCTTCTTCCACCTACTTCGATCTTCTATATCTTGTGTTGTACCCCAAAATTTGCCCTCCCATATTCTTCAAGATTTGCCAAGATCATGGTTCAAAATCTCTCAAAGGATTGCACAGTCAAATTGCCTCCTAACAGTCAAAAATTAGGGTTTTGGTTCTTGCAAAGAAATTGAGGTTTCCAAGGGTCCAATCAAGTCCCACATGCCTAGATACATTGTCAAGCATCCATATGTCTAGTTTCAAGACTCACAGCATCAAATTGCACAGTCAAAAACCCTAATTGCTGCACAGTCAAGTGCAGGGGCAAAATGGTCATTTGACAGTCAAAAGTCAAAATTTTTGGTCAACATCTTATTTTGAAGCCACAAACATCATTTGATCAATTCTTGATCATGATTTCTCAAAACATGGCTCAAAAAGTCTCAAGAAGCAAAAGTTTCTATTTCTGGACAGTTGAAAAAGTCAACTGCAAATTGACCAGGGCATAACTTCTTCATGGTTTATCAGAAAAATTCCATCCAAAGCTCATTTTGAAGATAATGACATTTCCTACCACTCATCTTCACACTTCAAGTTCAAGAAATGCTCTCACAAAAAGTTATCAATTTCAACATTATAGGTCATTTTCAAAAGTCAACAAAAAGGCACTTTAAGTCAAAGACCATAACTTGAGATTGGTAAATCAAAATGACATGGGACAAAAGGCATTGGTTATAGGACTTCAAGAACTTTCCAAAATGTCCAAGAACATGTTCATAACTTCAAAATTGAGCAAGATATGCCTTGTAGAAGTTGGGAAATTTTTGGGAATTTTGAAAAGTCAACTTTGCACAAAAGTCTTCAAAAATGCTAATGGGCCTCAATTTCTTTCATGAATCATTACCCAAAGGCTATGCACGACCCATTGACCTCAAAGGGGTGTATTTTCTTATTTTTGATTAATTATTTGAATTTTTAATCTTATTAATTCATTTAATTAAATTTAATTATAAGAAAAATATTAAACAATGGTTTTAAATCTTTTTTGTGCAGCAAATATGTCCATTATGAGCTAAATATCTCGTGCATCAATCAAAAGGGACAAAATCTTCCATAATTGGCATGATTGGCATAAAAAAAGATTGGAAAAGATATGGAGAAAAATCAAATATTCAAAACATGAATGCATGGATCTTTGGACTTGGTTTTGACCTAATTTCGTTCAAATACTTATACACAACTCAAACCTATTCCATTGGACACGAAAAATTGCTCAAGAGGCTGCATACCAATTTGCAAAAGTTCATCAAAAATTGAAATCTGAAAACATAGCTACAAGGCGATTCAAGGTCCAAAAGCTTGTCCATTGTCTTCCTGACATTGCTAGGAATGTGTTGCAATCAAGAACCAATCTCTAGACCTCAAGAATTGGTAGAACGAAGTCTCACTTTTCATAAATATGTTCATTATCGTGTTTCAATTTTTAAGCATTGTTCATGTGTTTTGTTAATTGATTTACACTAATATGGATATTCTGAAGCTATTGGTACCCTTTAATTGAACTAACAATGCCTGTATAAGAATTCACCATTAATGTTTTCTAGGGTTTCAAAGCTCCAAATTTAGGGGTTTCTTCATATGGAAAAATCAGACCTTCAAACCTGTGCCATTGGATTCGTGACCTCAAGACGAGACAAACTCACACCTCGCGCCCTTTTTATATTCATCTATGCTCTAATCGCTATTTTTTCAGGTTGAGTTTAGTGGGGGTTTAAAACCCCCGCTATTTGCTTTTATTTACAGGAAAAAGAGGAAGAAGAAGCATGTGTGTCCTCATATGGTTGGCCAAATTAAACGTTGGCGCGTTTTTCAGCATAGTGGGCATTTTCTATATATTATGTTTTCTTATTATATTATATACGAATGAACATGATAGATCAATTGGCCAGGGATGTGCGTTGCAAGCTTTGGGACCTGGGTTCGATTCCCAGGTCCCCCACATATTCCATAATTTTTCTCTTAAGGCGTTTCTATGCAGCGTTCCTTCAAGGCTTCACCATACACCCTCATGCTCTGGCTTGACAAGTGGCTTCATGATCAATCCAAAGGCCAGAACGTGGAGACTACCATACACGCTAGTCAACTACTCCACATGCAAACTGGAAAGTCAACGCAGGCCTTGCAATCTTGGGCCCAAATTACTCTACAAAAACCTCCAAAAAGGGCCAGACACCCCTCCTTGTTTGTATTCCTTATTTTAATTTTCTTTTCTTTTATTCTTTTCAATTATTATTCTTTTTAATTGTTTTATTTAATCCACATAAATTAATTTTCACAATATAAAATACAGAAAAATTAAAATATGTTTAATTATATTTAATTCCTATTAATTTTTTGTAAATAAATGTCAAACCATTAATTAGATTAATTTAGGTTTCAAAACTTTAATATTTTTCTTAACAAATTAAAATATGTAGAAATTAGGGTTTCTTAACTTTTCATCATTTTTTTAAATAATTTTATCATCATTATTATTATTATTATTAATTATTAAATATTTTGTAAATAAACATGTATATTAAATATTTAGTAAATTAGGTTAAACTTTAATCTTTTCTCGAATAATTAAAAATAACTTAGAATTAGGGTTTCTTTTAATTTTAATTTTAATTTTCTTATTTCATTAAATACCAAAAACCTAAAAAACATTTCTTTTCTTTAAATTAATAATTAATTAGCTTTTAATTTTAATTTCTTTAAAGGGTCCAACGCCCTCGAACGTTCAATTTCAATTTCTTTTCTCACGTTATTTTATTTTTCTAGTGAATATTATGTAATTGCTCAAGCCATGTAATAGTAATTAAGAATTTATTTACTTTCCGCATTTTTTTACCAAACGGGTCTTTGTTAATTTGGCGATGTATAGACCCGCGCCTTGTAATAGCGTAGGATTTTACTTTCCGCATTTAAATTTCCGCACTTTTAAACTGCTAAACTTTGCATGAAAGAATGTATGGCCTAAATTAAAAACAAGCGTAGATCACCATGATACATGTACAAGATAAAACATAACATGAAAATAACGCACAAATTCACACACCACTCTTAGGGTACGCCTCACCTGTCGCCTTACCTTCGAAACGTGGTCGTCGAGTATAGGACGTTTTAGTAAGTCCTTATATCCATTGATCTAGTTGCCTCGAAACAAGTTGCCTCGGAACAGTTGCCTCGAAACGGTTGCCTCGGAATAAAAAAGGATCAATGGCATAAGGGTAGCTTCTAAGGTGTCCTACTGTTGCTCTGGTGACCACACTGTCCCTACACTCGAATTGACCCGAACACCTCCAACGGTGGTGCTACCTACCTCTCAATGGTGGGATGGCACTACCTTAAGGACATTTACACAGCCTAATTCCTTAGGGTAGGTAGATGACTCATAGATACTTGCTCTATTCAAAACAAACAAAACTCTTTTCACACCGACACTTTTCAAAAAGCTTTCAAAACAATTTTTCAAACACTCTTGAGGACTGATACAAGAGTCAATCTGAAATCTTTAAACGAAACTTTTTCAAACCCACTTGTAGGTGTTTAGGTATTGGCTTGCATTTTTGGTAAATCCCAAGTGTATGTGTGAATGTCATGACTGATGTCATAACATTCTAGTTCAGGTTGTACTAACTCATTAGGTACATGTGCAGAAAAATATTGTAATTCAAATACTGATGTTTATAAGTGTGTATCTGAGCATGTTTGCAAAATGATCACATTTTGCTAAATCAGTAGATAGGTTTTCTCAGATGTCATAACAGATGTTATGACATCCTGTTCTGAACTAACAGGATTGCAGGATTGGATAAGTCTGAGTTTTTTCAGGAAATAACTCAGTCCTTTCTGAACAGAATCCTGCGTTTTCTGAGGAGTAACCTAGCTCAATCCTAACCTGGTTAATAAAGTCCTGTGACCTGGTCTTTAGGTCAAACGGAATCAACCCTAGGTTTTTGGAAACCCTAACTGAAGTTGCAGCTGCTATATATTCAACAGAGCTGCTGTTTTTCAAAAAACCCCTGCTGATTGATTAGAAGATCAATTTTGTAATCTGTATAGATTTGTTTATTGTACTCCAAGCAATTATCATTGTGATAAGTGCCTTGGAATAGGTTTCGATTGTAAGGGTTGTGTAGCACTCAAAGCTTTGAAGCAAGAGTGTTTGAATGTTCCTTGACTAAAGCTGTGAAGCAGAGTCAAGTTAGTTGTGTACATCACTCAAAGCTGTGAAGCACGAGTGATTGTGTTGCTTGATTAAAAAGCTGTGAAGCTTAATCAAGTGTGTGTTTTTGAAGAGTGTCTTCATCAATTCTTAAGTCAAATTGGTTTATGTATCACTGCTGTGATTGAGGGGGAGTGAGTAGGAACTCAGGTTTAAGTTGTACTTAGATTAGAATTGCATTGGGTAGGTCTTAAGTGAAGGAGATAAACTGGTTGGTTTATTCCTGAATTAACATCTCTTATAGTGGATTCTCTCCCTGGCTTGGTAGCCCCCAGAGTAGGTGTTGTTGCACACTGAACTGGGTAAACAATTGACTGTGTTCTTTACTGCTTTTGTATTTACTGTCATATAGTAAGTCAGATACGGTGTCATAACATTGGACGTGACATTGAGTATCTGCAGCCAGAATTTCAATTGGCATCAGAGCAGGCACCCTGCCTGTATTACTGGGTGAGATCTAGGGATATCACTTTCTGGCACTATGGACAAAGAAGGAGTTTTTGGAAATAGACCACCCATTCTGGATGGAACCAACTATGACTACTGGAAACCTCGTATGATTGCCTTCCTAAAATCTCTGGACAAAAAGGCTTGGAGAGCTGCTGACAAAGGATGGATTCATCCCACCATAACTGAGAGAGATGGGACAATCAGTCTGAAGCCTGAGGAAGATTGGAGTAAAGAAGAAGATGAGTTAGCTCTGGGAAATTCAAAAGCTTTAAATGCCTTGTTCAATGGAATTGATAGAAACATCTTCAGACTTGTACATCAATATGAACTGGCCAAGGAAGTTTGGGACACTCTCAAAACTACTCATGAGGGCACTTCCAAAGTAAAAATGTCAAGGCTTCAGATGTTGACCACTAAGTTTGAGAATCTAAAAATGATGGAAGATGAAACCATTCATGAGTTTCACATGAACATCTTGGAGATTGCCAACACCTCAGGAGCACTGGGAGAAAAAATGTCAGAAGAAAAATTGGTGAGGAAGATTCTCAGATCCTTGCCTAAAAGATTTGCAATGAAGGTAACTGCCATAGAGGAAGCCCAGGACATTAGCAAGTTGAAAGTGGATGAACTTATTGGGTCTCTTCAGACTTTTGAGATGGGGATCACTGATAATGGAGACAAGAAGAACAAAAGCATAGCACTTGTATCCAATACGGATGTTGAATACAAGGAGGATGAAGAAGAAAACATATCTGAAGCTATTGCCATGCTTGGAAGACAGTTCAACAGGCTCATCAAAAGAATGGACCCAAAGTCAGGGTCTAATGTTCATAACATTCCCTCTGACATTGACAGTTCCAGCAGAAGACCAGGGTCAGAAGATAAGGGAAACCAAGGCAGAGGTATTCAATGCCATGGATGTGAAGGATATGGACATATTCGAGCTGAATGTCCTACTTTTCTTAAGAAGCAAAAGAAAGGAATGACTGTTACTTGGTCTGATTCAGAAAGTAATTCTGAAGAAGAATCTGCTAAACTAGTTACTGCCCTAACTAGTGTTTGTACTTTTGAAAGTGATACTAGTGATGAAGAAGTAACATTTGGAGAACTGGCTGATACCTACAAGAAATTGTGTATCAGAAGTGCTGAAGTTTGTGTGCAGAATGAGAAACAATCAAAACTCATTATCAAACTGGAGGCTGAAAAAAGGGCGAATCTTGAAACTATAAGTCATCTAGAAGGAGAAGTTCAATTGCTGAACTCACAACTGAATCAAATGACCAAATCTGTCAAGATGTTGACCAATGGAACAGACAAATTGGAAGAGATCCTTCAGGCTGGACAAAATATGGGAAATAAATCTGGCCTAGGATTTGTGGAAACAAAGAAATTTGGTACTGGGAAGCAAATGTCAAAACGGATGTCTCAACATTACTCTCAACATCAGGGACAGAGACATATGAAGAAGAGGTACCAAAGATGGAGATGTCATCATTGTGGGAAATATGGTCACATAAAGCCCTTCTGCTTCAGACTACATGGATATCCTAATCAGAACTCAGATGTCAAACCTAAGTCTAAAAAGGTACCACATGCTCCTCAATGGAAGAAAAAGGCTACTGCACTGATAGCTCACACTTCCCTGAGGGTCTCTGCAAAGGAAGATTGGTACTTTGACAGTGGATGTTCCAGACACATGACTGGATTCAAAAATCTCCTCAATAATGTTATGCCTCACACCACCAGTTTTGTGACCTTTGGAGATGGTGCTAAAGGTGAAGTCAAAGGAGTTGGTAATTTGGACTGCCCTGGAGTTCCAAGTCTGAATAAGGTACTGCTGGTAAAAGGGTTGACTACTAATCTCATTAGCATCAGTCAATTATGTGATCTAGGATTCATGGTCAACTTCTCAAGATCTGAATGTCTAGTATTTAATGAAAAACTAGATGTTGTAATGAGAGGAATCAAATCCAAAGATAACTGTTATGTGTGGCAGCCTGAGAACACTGATATCTCCACTATGAGTCAAATCATCAAAGAAGAAAAAGAGATGAAACAGTGGCAGCATAAGCTTGGAAGAATGAAAAAAGCTATTCCTATGGAAGCTGTCAGAAGAACTCCAAAACTACAGGCTGATAATATATGTGATGTGGCAAATAAACTTGAAGAAGAATGGGTTGTCAGAACCTTAAGTCATCTTGACAAGGATGTTGGAAAGAACAAGTCTCATAAATTCTGTTCTCAAAACATCTGGTCAAAACAGATGCTCCCTGAGTACAATGTTACACAAGATGTTGTGACATTGTGTTGTGATAATCTGAAAACATTCAACATTTCCTTGAACCCTATTGACTTTGAAGAGAAGAAGTCATTTAAACTGGAACATAGTTTCTCTAAGCTTCAGCTGACTGATTCTTCTACCAAGACGCTTGTTGGAAATAAACTTGAAAATTTGAGGGGCAGGTTGGGTACTCACCAACATGAGAAATTATAGCAATTAGTTTTGCTGAAAACAAGGGTTGAAGGGATTAATTTTATTAAGTCTATATTTAGTGGGTTAATCATATTCATTCACAATTCCTTCAAAAGCCTTAAGAAGTTGAAGAGACTTCCTTTTACTCCCTACCTCTATCATCCTTGCAACCTGTTTCCTCCTCCCAATCAAAGATTTTTCTCAAACTGCTACTATTACTCAAAGTTAAACAAAATGTCTCAGACATCGTCTTCCACCATGGTGGCTTCGTCTTCCTCATCATCGTCATCATCTGATCAAGATTCTAGGGCAATCACTACATGCATAGAATCTGAAGTTCTTGAGGCCACTCCTCTCAGGGAGATGGCAACTGACCCAGCCAGAGTCAAAAAGCTCAGAACCAGACATGCAGGAAGAGCTCAAGCTACAGTCTCTGGTAATTCTTCTCATCCTTCGTCTTCTATACCTAATAGAGAAGGATCAGTTCAAGTACACCAAGCTATTGCTAGGCTGGTTACTAGCATTCTGAGTGGCAACCAATCTGTACCGGGGATTTCTATCCCTTTGAATCAATCAAAAAGTCCAAATGTGGAAGGTTCTGAAAATGTAGATGTCACTGAGGATGTTGTGACACCAAAAGACAACATTCAGAACCCCTCTGAAAAGGCTGCTGATCCACCTATCATTGATGTGGATGAAGATTACTCAGATAATGAACTGATTGCTAATGTGAACCCTAGCATTGCTAGGAGATTGATGAAAAGAAAGAGTAGTCAGAATGTTAAACCTGATGCTAAGAAATCCAAGGCTGAAGGGATGGCTGAGAAAATTCAGACAAAAGGGAAGAAGGCACAGGTGCAGACTGCTAGACAACCAATCTCTAAGAAAAGTAAAGAACCTGAAACTTCTGATTCTGATGATGAATCAGAATTTGAGATTGATATTGAAGAAACTCCCATCAGAAGGAAGCTCCCCTCCAGCAAGATTGCTAGAGTGCCTGAAGTGCCAACAGACAACATCTCCTTTCATCATCCTGACAATGCAAACAGATGGAAGTATGTTTGCTTGAAGAGAATAGCCTTGGAGAGAGAACTCAACAATGATGCCTTGGAGTGCAAAGACATCATGGATCTGATCAGGAATGCTGGGCTAATGAAGACAGTGATGAAGTTTAACAAATGTTATGAAAATCTGGTTAAAGAGTTTGTAGTGAACTTGTCCAATGATTGTGCTGATGGGAGGTCAGCTGACTTTGAGAGTGTGTTTGTTAGAGGAAGAAGGGTCAAGTTCTCTCCATCAGAAATCAACAAGTTTCTTGGAAGAACAAATAAGGGCTGTCCTGATCTAGAGGCAACTGACAATGAAGTGTGTTTAACCATCACAGCCAGGCAAGTAAAGTGCTGGCCATTGAAAGGGAAGCTGAATGCTAGTAAACTCAGCATGAAATTTGCCATCTTGCATAAAATAGGTGCAGCAAACTGGGTGCCTACAAATCACAAATCAACCATCTCCACAGGATTGGGGAGATTTATCTATGTTGTAGGAACCAAGACTGCCTTTGACTATGGAAGGTACATATTTGAACAAACTTTGAAGCATGCTGGCAGTTATGCTGTCAAAGGACCAATTGCCTTTCCCTCCCTCCTTTGTGGAATCATCCTTGCACAATACCCTGACATCCTTGTAGCAAGAGATACAGTCTGCAAAAGAGCTCCTGCCCTTGGCCTGCACTACAAACTGTTTCAGGGATCTCATGCTCCAGACATTGTCATAACATCAGCTGAGACATCGTCTGCAAAGACCCAGTCCAAGACATCAGATGTCATAGCTGTTTTAAAAGAAACTTGCAAAGATCTGGATGCTAGAAAAAGGACCCTAGAAGCTCTAATTGCCAGGCTAGAAAAGGAGGAAGCTGAAGAAAGCAGAAGGGAAGAAGGTATAGAAGCTGAAGGACAGCTCAACATTGAAGAAACTAGCTCCTCTGAGTCTGATGACAGTGCTTGAAGGTTGATTGCTGCTTGGTGGTGTTGCTGGTGGAGTTTGGAAGTGTGTTCTGCTGTTGACAGCTGCTGATCTCATTATTTTGTTTTGGATAACTGTATAATTTTATGAACATGTAACTTTGGCCCATTTATGGCTAAAGAGGGGGAGAATATTTTAGTACTTGCTTAATTAGTACTTAACATTCTGTGTTCTATTTTTCCGCTGTCACTTATTTCTGCTGCTATCTATCTCTGATTGTTTAGGGACTTTAGCCAAAAATCTGCCAAAGGGGGAGTTTGTAGGTGTTTAGGTATTGGCTTGCATTTTTGGTAAATCCCAAGTGTATGTGTGAATGTCATGACTGATGTCATAACATTCTAGTTCAGGTTGTACTAACTCATTAGGTACATGTGCAGAAAAATATTGTAATTCAAATACTGATGTTTATAAGTGTGTATCTGAGCATGTTTGCAAAATGATCACATTTTGCTAAATCAGTAGACAGGTTTTCTCAGATGTCATAACAGATGTTATGACATCCTGTTCTGAACTAACAGGATTGCAGGATTGGATAAGTCTGAGTTTTTTCAGGAAATAACTCAGTCCTTTCTGAACAGAATCCTGCGTTTTCTGAGGAGTAACCTAGCTCAATCCTAACCTGGTTAATAAAGTCCTGTGACCTGGTCTTTAGGTCAAACGGAATCAACCCTAGGTTTTTGGAAACCCTAACTGAAGTTGCAGCTGCTATATATTCAACAGAGCTGCTGTTTTTCAAAAAACCCCTGCTGATTGATTAGAAGATCAATTTTGTAATCTGTATAGATTTGTTTATTGTACTCCAAGCAATTATCATTGTGATAAGTGCCTTGGAATAGGTTTCGATTGTAAGGGTTGTGTAGCACTCAAAGCTTTGAAGCAAGAGTGTTTGAATGTTCCTTGACTAAAGCTGTGAAGCAGAGTCAAGTTAGTTGTGTACATCACTCAAAGCTGTGAAGCACGAGTGATTGTGTTGCTTGATTAAAAAGCTGTGAAGCTTAATCAAGTGTGTGTTTTTGAAGAGTGTCTTCATCAATTCTTAAGTCAAATTGGTTTATGTATCACTGCTGTGATTGAGGGGGAGTGAGTAGGAACTCAGGTTTAAGTTGTACTTAGATTAGAATTGCATTGGGTAGGTCTTAAGTGAAGGAGATAAACTGGTTGGTTTATTCCTGAATTAACATCTCTTATAGTGGATTCTCTCCCTGGCTTGGTAGCCCCCAGAGTAGGTGTTGTTGCACACTGAACTGGGTAAACAACTGACTGTGTTCTTTACTGCTTTTGTATTTACTGTCATATAGTAAGTCAGATACGGTGTCATAACATTGGACGTGACATTGAGTATCTGCAGCCAGAATTTCACCACTCACACTTGAAAAGCAAACAAACATTTTGAAAACACAATGAGCAAGTATCTAAGAGCCCATGGTTAACCATGGATAGAAAGGGTGCTAACACCTTCCCTTTCTATAAATCTACCTCCCGAACCGAGAAACTATCTCATAAGGAATTTTGCTGTGCTTTTGTCCTGTCCATGTTGGAGAAAATAAAAGACGATGGCGACTCTTGCTTCCGCGACATTTCGCGATCCAGCGTTAAACAATCAGTTCCAGATCCACCGATCACAGAACTGGCGACTCTGTTGGGGAAATTTTTTAAAGTGAGGTGTACCTTAGGACTAAGATCACTTGTGTTTTCAATTGTCTGAATTGTTTGCTTTAAATTGTGGGCCTGTCTTGGGAGTTCTATAGATCCTAACCCGGATCTGGGAGATACCTTCTTAGAAAGTAGCAACAAGGCTGTGAGGGAACTGTGCGGGGTATACCGACATGGTTGAAGCAGTCTGCTACGTTGATGTGGCACTTTGGTGAGTACCGGTAACCCTTGAGTTCAGTCAAGGAGAGTACGGGGCCGCCGCGTGGTGTCGTGAAGCATCAACTGACCTTAGGAACCTTAATTGAACCATCTTGGCCTCTTTAGGGTAGTGAGATAACTGACTTTGGTGCAGTCCGAGGTTGGTTGATACTCGATACTACACTCAATTGAGGGTTGTTTTCTTGGAATATTTCGGTCGCCAGTTCAGTGGCTAAATCGAAACGATGAACAATGAAAGCAATACAGTGATATTGGGACCCTTAGAACCCGGTTACTTCTGATAGGACAGGTTGAGCCCACCAACTTCAAGAGGGTAATACCCAGACCCCATGCTGGCCTAAACTCTAAGGGCTGTGGTGTGACTTGTGTGCCTTACCATGTTTGCTTTTTATGGATATTTGTGGTGTGTCCTTATCATAGCATCATGACATCATACTGCATCATATGCATTGACTAACCATTTCAGGGGTTCGAATCTTCATCTTTGTTCTTGTTTTGTAGGACATGGAAACTATTCGCAGAAAGACAATTCAGATCAGCCTTGTAAGGATCCCTCCTCAGCTTAAGGAGGTTATATCCAGGATTCCCGAGAACTCTTCATTCAGTGAAAGACATGGAAGACTCATCAGCTTGGTCAACACCAACATTGAGGAAGATATGATAAAGGTCCTGTTCCAGTTCTTTGACCCTCTGCACCACTGTTTTACTTTCCTGGATTATCAACTGGTGCCTACATTGGAAGAGTTCTCTCGGCTTCTGAAGATATCTATCCTTAGTCAACTACCCTACAACGGTACGGAAAAGGAACCCAAGCTTGAAGAGATTGCTAAAGCCTTACACCTACAACCCTCTGACATCAAGGGACATTGAGAAGTTAGAAGTGGTATCAAAGGGTTCTTGGCCAGGTTTCTGTTTGAGAAGGCCCAAGAATGTTGGAACTCCCTTGACCTACAAGCCTTTGAAGAAGTTGTGGCCCTCCTTGTCTATGGACTGGTTTTGTTCCCGAATCCTGATCAGCTTATAGATATCAGTGCTGTCCAGATCTTCATGTCCAGGAATCCTATACCTACGTTGCTTGGGGACATCCTTCACTCATGTTACACTCGAACCATGAGAAAAAGAGGTGTTCTTATGTGCTGCACTCCTCTCCTGGGAAGGTGGTTTATTTCGCACCTTCCACAATCAGTTTTGAAGAATGAGCGGGGTCTGAGATGGTCACAACGATTGATGACTCTTACACATGCTGATATACATTGGTGTTCTCGGTCCAGAGAATATGTCACTATCATTGATCGTTGCAGGGAGTTTCCTAATGTTCCCTTACTTGGAATCAGAGGAGGTATTACTTACAACCCGTGTCTAGCTTGGAGACAGTTTGGTTATGCTCGGAGGGACGACCCTCATGACATGTTAATTCCTGACATAGTTTTTGATTTCGACGACGATAAACAAGGACTTCGCCAGAGATTTATCAGAGCTTGGAGGATGCCCAACAAGATAGACAGCAAGACACTGGGGCACAGGAATTCCATCCCGTTGGAACCTTATCTCAAGTGGGTACGAGCCCGCTCCCAGAAGTTAGTGATGCCATATCCTTATGTTCTCCCTGTGATCAAAGAGCCAGTATTGGAAGGAGAGGTGTCCTACACCATCCAACATCCTGACATGCCTACATCCTGGGAAGAAATGCAGAAGAGCTGGATCCAGCTTAAGGAAGAACGGAATTCTCTTGAGTCCAGTCTACATGCTAGTGAGAAGAAGGTCTTGGAGCTCACCCGCCTACTGCACGAGGAAAAGACCCTCAACACTTACATTGCTCCAAAGAGGATGCGCAGTGTCTTTTGGGATTGATTTATTTTGTAATATTGGCCCATGAGGCCCTGATGTACTGAACAATTATTTTCTTAATGATAACGTGTGTTCCTTTTTGTCTACAACAAATTTGAACTTTCGAACCCTTGAATTCATTGCATAAACACATATCATGCATCATGTGCATAGCAGGTACTCTTCTTTTCAGGTTGCTTAATGTTCTTCGCTGTTTATTTCAGCATCATGAACCGTGAATCATCTACCGAACAGTCTATCAAGGCCCTTCAGGCTCAGAACGCCCAATTCCAAGAGCTGATTATGAGTTTGGCCCAAGGTCAAGAAGAGTTGAAGGCTCTGCTGGTCAAGAAGAAAAAGAAGAGAACTGTTCTATTCAACACAGGCCGGAGGTTTGGTAACACACTGCAGAATGAGGTTGATCAAGCTGTTTCTTCTGTAGGCAAAGGCAGTCCCCAGGGGGGGAGAGTTCCTAGTCCGGTGGTCTCTGACAACGAGACTGATTTTAATGAGGAGCAGTATCCTCCAGCTGAAGACAGGTACAAGCAGTTGGAAGACCGTCTGAATGCCATGGAAATTCAACAAGTGCCTGGGTTGGATTTCGGAGACTTGGGCCTATCTTCTGGTGTGGTCATCCCACATAAATTCAAAGCACCATCTTTCGCAAAGTATGACAGGGCGTCCTGCCCTAAGTTACATCTCAGATCTTATGTGCGGAAGATTCAACCATACACTGTGGACAAGAACTTGTGGATCCACTTCTTCTAGGAGAGTCTTTCAGGGACTCATCTCGAATGGTTCTATCAGCTGGATGGAACCAAGGTTCGTAACTGGGAGGAGTTGGCTGCTGCTTTTTACAAGCAGTATCAATATAATGCCGACCTCGCTCCTACACGTACCCAACTCCATGGTATGTCGCTAGGATCGGGAGAAGGTTTTTAAGGAGTATGCGCAGAAGTGGAGGGACCTGGCTGGCAGGGTGCAGCCACCATTAACCGACCGTGAATTGGTGGATATGTTCTTGGGGACCCTATCCGGGCCATTCTTCAATCATCTCATCGGCAATTCGTCTGCAGGGTTCACAGATCTCATTCTGACTGGGGAAAGGATAGAGGCTGGTATGAAATCAGGGAAGATTCAGAAAGGTGCGTCCTCAAGTTCTAAGAAGAATCCTTTTAAAAAGAAGGCCAGTGCTGTGTATGGGCCTAGGAGGCAAGACAAACCAGAACGCCGCCAAGCTGTCAACGCGGTGGTGATTGCAAAGCCTGCTGCCGCTCCTCGGCAACCTAACCAACCAAGGGGTGAGAGACCCAGAAGAGAATACACTCGGCTGAGTATGACCTTGTCACAAATCTTGCCGCAATTGCTATCGACCAACTTAGTGACCGTCAGAGAGGCTCCGAAGGTTGTGAACACTACCTCTCCTAAGTATAATCCAAATGCCCGCTGTGCTTATCACTCTGATAGCCCGGGGCACTCTACTGATGATTGTTGGGCCCTAAGAAATAAGGTTCAAGACCTTATTGATGCTAAAGAGGTATAATTTGAGGCACCTGAGAAACCCAATGTAGTGACAGCTCCCCTGCCTGACCATGGAGTGAATGCTATCAGGGATGATGACGAAGCAGAGGAATCAGAGTTTGATAGCTGGATCTACCCGAAGACCGATGGTGGACTGACTAATTGGACCGCAAAAGATTACATACCTGTTACTTTTGTTACGCAGTAATGAATTACTTTGTTTCTTTAATTTGTAATAAACAATAAATTGAGACTTTATGGCCCGGTGTCTTACCCGGGGCACCGTGGCTTCATTTGTGAGGGCATATTACCTGTCATTTCCATATATCATGAATAAAGACATTGGACGTTTTTCGCATTTCAAATCTTGTGCTCCCTTTCTTTCTTTCTTTCTTTCTTTCCTTTATTTATTGCAAAAACATCTATATTTACACACACTCACCCATACAGGTTTCAATCCACTATGGATCTCACTGGTAACGACTCTGCTACTGCCAGTTATGACTTCGAAAATCCGATCAACTTAGCCGAAGACGAAGGTGAAGATGATTGCGAAGTGCCTGGCGAGCTTGCAAGACTATTACTCCAGGAAGAGAGGGCCATTCATCCACATGAAGAGCCAGTGGAAACGGTAAATCTGGGTACCGAGGCAGATAAAAAGGAAGTTAAGATTGGTGCCAATCTGGAGCTCAGCATAAAACAACGGTTGGTTCAGATGTTGCATGATTATGTGGAGATCTTTGTTTGGTCCTATGAAGACATGCCTGGGTTGGATACCGACATTGTGGTCCATCATTTGCCTACCAAGGAAGACTGCCCTCCAGTGAAACAAAAGGTCCGCCGTATGCGTCCAGAGATGTCCGAGAAGATCAAAGTTGAGGTTATAAAGCAATTCGATGCCGGTTTTCTTGCAGTAACTTCTTACCCTCAGTGGGTTGCCAATGTGGTTCCGGTACCGAAGAAAGATGGTAAGGTCAGAATGTGTGTTGATTACAGGGATTTGAACAGGGCCAGCCCCAAGGATGACTTCCCTCTACCTCACATCGACGTTCTGGTTGACAATACCACTCAGCACAAGGTGTTCTCCTTCATGGATGGTTTTTCAGGATATAACCAAATCAAGATGGCTCCTGAAGATATGGAAAAGACTACCTTTGTTACTCAGTGGGGCACCTTCTGCTACAAGGTCATGCCATTCGGGTTGAAAAATGCTGGGGCAACCTACCAACGTGCCATGGTTGCTTTATTTCATGACATGATCCATCATGAGATTGAAGTGTATGTCGACGATATGATTGCAAGGTCTCAGACTGAGGAAGAACACCTTGACCATCTACAGAAACTGTTTGACCGTCTGAAGTTGTACAAGCTAAGATTGAATCCAAACAAGTGCACCTTCGGGGTAAGATCTGGAAAGTTGCTAGGCTTCATCGTAAGTGACAAGGGAATTCAAGTGGACCCTGCCAAGGGTAAGGCCATACAAGAGATGCCAGTTCCTAAGACAGAGAAAGAGGTCAGAGGCTTTCTGGGACGTCTGAATTACATTGCTCGATTCATCTTGCACCTAACTGCTACCTGTGAACCAATCTTCAAGCTGCTGAAGAAAGATCAGGTAGTACGTTGGAACGATGAATGTCAGGCCGCTTTCGACAGAATCAAAGAGTATCTCCAAGAACCACCCATTCTTATGCCACCGGTTGAAGGGAGACCTCTAATACTATACCTGACAGTACTTGACAGCTCAATGGGGTGTGTGCTGGGGCAGCATGAGGAATCTGGCCAAAAAGAGCACGCCATTTATTACCTTAGCAAAAAGTTTACCGACTGTGAGACCCGATACTCACTGCTCGAGAAAACTTGCTGCGCTTTGGTATGGGCTGCTCGCCGGCTGAGACAGTATATGCTGACTCACACTACTCTGTTGATTTCAAAAATGGATCCAATAAAGTACATATTCGAAAAGCCTGCTCTGTCTGGGAGAATAGCAAGATGGCAAATGATCTTGACAGAATACGACATCCAGTACACGACTCTGAAAGCTATAAAGGGAAGTGTATTGGCAGACCACTTGGCACACCAGGCAGTAGACGACTATCAGTCAATGAACTTTGAGTTTCCGGACGAGAGCATCATGATAGTGACTGATTGTGAAGTACCTGGACTGGATGAAGGACCTGAGGAAGGATCCCGATGGTCTATGCACTTTGACGGAGCCTCCAACGCTTTGGGTAACGGTATCGGCGCTGTGATTATATCCCCTTAAGGCACTCATACTCCACTCACTGCCCGGCTATGTTTCAACTGCACTAACAACATGGCGGAGTATGAGGCATGCATCATGGGACTTCAAGCTGCGATTGACTTAAGGATCAAGTTTCTGAGTGTCTTCGGAGATTCCGCTCTCGTGATCAATCAGATCAAAGGCGAGTGGGATATGAAACATCCGAATCTTATTCCTTACAGAGAATGTGTGTTGACATTGATCCCCCATTTCACAGAGATAACTTTTGAACATTTCCCAAGAGAGGAGAATTAGTTGGCGGACGCGCTAGCTACAATGTCTTCTATGTTCAAAGTCAAGTGGGACAATGAGGCTCCCCGGATCATCATCTGGAAACGGGACGAACCTGCATACTGTTGTGATCTTGAGGCTGAGGTGGTAATTGAAAAACCCTGGTATCATGAGGTGAAGAGGTATCTGGAAGCTCAAGAATACCATGAAGGTGCATCCGTTAACGATAAAAAGTTTCTGAGAAGATTCGCAGCAAAGTTCTTCCTCAGCAACGGTATTCTGTACAAGCGAAACCATGATTCGACCTTACTGCGTTGTGTGGATAAGACTGAAGCAGAAATGATCATGGCAGAACTACATGAAGGTACCTTCGGAACACATTCCAGTGGACACACCATGGCAAAGAAGATCCTTCGGGCAGGATATTTCTGGTCCACAATGGAAGCCGACTTTTACCAACATTCTCGGACATGTCACAAGTGCCAGATCTATGCAGATAAGGTGCACGTTCCTCCAGTTCCTCTGAATGTCTTGACCGCACCTTGGCCTTTTGCAATGTGGGGCATTGATATGATCGGTGAGATTAAACCTACGACATCCAATGGGCATCGCTTCATCCTGGTGGCGATTGATTACTTTACAAAGTGGGTTGAAGCAGCTTCCTACGCCACAGTAACCAAGAACGTTGTGGCACGGTTCATTCGACATAACTTGATCTGTCGATACGGTGTACCTGAAAGGATCATTACGGACAACGGTACCAATCTCAATAACAAGATGATCACTGAGCTCTGCGAGCAATTCAAGATACAGCACCACAACTCTTCTCCTTACCGGCCGAAGATGAATGGGGCTGTAGAAGCAGCTAATAAGAATATCAAAAAGATTGTGCAGAAGATGACAGTGACCTATAAAGATTGGCACGAGATGTTACCGTTTGCTCTTCATGGGTATCGTACCTCAGCAAGAACATCAACCGGGGCAACTCCCTTTTCCTTGGTCTATGGCATGGAGGCAGTCTTGTCGATTAAAGTGCAGATACCCTCTCTCCAGATAATGAAGGATGCAGATCTGAGCGAAGATGACTGAATCCAGACTCGACTTGATCAATTAAACCTAATTAACGAAAAGAGACTCACTGATATTTGTCATGGTCAAACGTACCAAAAACGGATGATCAGGGCATTTAACAAAAAGGTCAGGCCACAAGAGTATCAAGTTAGGGACCTGGTAATCAAGCGCATCATTCTTCCTCAAAGTGATCCCAGGGGCAAATGGACCCCCACGTACGAAGGGCCATTTGTGGTTAAACATGTGTTCTCAGGAGGAGCCATGATTCTAACTACCATGGATGGTGACGACCTTCCTCACCCCGCTAATGCAGACATAGTAAAAAAATACTACGCATGATAAAAGACCCGCTAGGTTGACATACCTAGGCAAAAATTAGGGCTTCCCGGCGAACCAAAAGGATTCGGGCAAAATGAGGGATGAAATGAAAAAAAATCTTTACACCCGGCAAGTCGAAAACCTGAAAAGGCGGCTTGGGCAAAAATGGGTATCCCGGTGGACTGAAAACCCGAAAGGACGGTCCAGGCAAAAGTTAGGGATTAAAGCGTAATACTATGTCTCATTGAATCACTTTGCATCCAGAATCCGGTATCAAACATCAGGTTCAGACGACATCGATCAATCAGCTTCATCTTCAACTGAACAGCCAGGTGATGAGACGCTCGAGGATATAAAGGCGATAGCAGAGTTGGAACCCAGTGGGATTATCTTTTTTCACATAGCTATTTTGTTTTCCATTTTTCACAAAATTGTATAAACTCTGTTGTTCGGCGGCGTTCTCTTACTAGGACGTCAGCCTCTTGTATATAAACGCCTATTTACAGGCAATTCAAAAATCAATACAAATTCACTTTTCAGACAAATTGCCATTTGTTTTTCCTTTTTTTTTTTTGTTTTGCGAAGAACTTCCAAGGTTCAATTTGTGATATATGCATTTGACATTAATTGTTAAACTCATAAATATTTGCATACGAAACAAAGGATTAATTACAGGTAACATCATAAACAGGGGCAATAATGAGTTGTCTAAGCAGTCTAATTGCTCTGTCCATCAAGGTACCAAGGTAAGTTCGGCTGAAGAAGGTAACCAAGATGCCTTAATTCTCCAGAGAGTGAGCCAAGATTCAACAGTTCTCTCCCAAGCAGTTGGCCTCCCATCAGCCCTAACAAGGCACAATATCTCCAGCAAGTCAGCGACACTCTCCCCAAGCAGAGTTAGCCCACTGACAGCCTTAAGGAAATTGGGTATCCCCAGCAGATCTCAACATTCCTCAGCGGAGTATACAAACATTCTTAACAAGCATCCCCGGCAGTCTTGATCTAAGATTGTTCCCCGGCGGTTTACCAAACACTCCAGCGGAGCCACTTCCCCAGTACAGTTCAAAAATTTCCCCAGGAGAGTCCAGTCCAAAAGCTTCCCCAGGAAAGTGGAATCCATCTCCCCAGCAGGAAGCTTATCCCCAGTAGATTCTGGAAGCTTATCCCCTGCATAGCACGAACACGTCTCCCCGACTTTATCCAAAGGTTATTCTCTACCAGAGCTTATAACTGGGTTATCCTCAGCCAATTGCCACGGAAAGATCGTCCCCGGGGAAGTCTTGCTATCCCCAGAGGATTTCATCAATTCCCTCAACAAAACGCAACAATGGTATCCCCAACAGAGTTATCATTAACATCTCAGCAAAGTACATCTCTTCCCACAGAGCATTCCCCGCAGAGTATTCTATTCGCCAAGTATATTCCCCAACGGAGTCATCTTCTCCTACCGGTATTCTTGCAACCATCATCCCCAGCGGAAACAAAGCTCTACTCTTCAACATCAAGCCCAGGATTCAATTTCCCAGCACCCGTCAAGGATTTATTTTCCTAGACGAAAATACGCTCATGAGCATCGCATCTTCATACATTATAGCATGCACATACGCATCATGAACATACAATCTCATTTATTCTGAGAACATCACGCATGTCATACATCATGACATCGCATACAACTAACGTTTTGTCTTTTCAGGACAAAGGTCAGTACAAAGATGATTACTATCAACTGTCGTGATTCCAGATCCGATTCCTGTATCTTGCCAGGGTGTATCTGTTGACGACTAACATTACCAGACTCGATTCCTGTATCTTGCCAGGGCACGTCTGAAGAGTTCGAGGATCCGATTCCTGTATCTTGCCAGGGTGTATCTGTTGACGACTAACATTACCAGACTCGATTCCTGTATCTTGCCAGGGCACGTCTGAAGAGTTTGAGGATCCGATTCCTGTATCTTGCCAGGGTGTATCTATTAACGACTAACATTACCAGACTCGATTCCTGTACCTTGCCAAGGCACGTCTGAAGAGTTCGAAGATCCGATTCGTGTATCCCGCCAGGGTGTATCTGCTGACGACTAACATTACCAGACTCGATTCCTGTATCTTGCCAGGGCACGTCTGAAGGGTTCGAAGATCTGATTCCTTAATCTTGCCAGGGTGTATCTGTTGACGACTAACATTACACGACTCGATTCCTGTATCTTGCCAGGGCACGTCTGAAGAGTTCGAAGATCCGATTCCTGTATCTTGCCAGGGTGTATCTGTTGACGACTATATTCTCCGGACTCGATTCCTGTATCTCGCCAGGGCACGTCTGAAGAGTTTAAAGATTCGATTCCTGTAACTAGCCAGGGCACATCTACATAAAGAGTTGGAAGATCAACTCCTGTAACAGGCCAGGTAATTATTTTTCTTTCTCAGGTACGCAAGTTCTCGCTAAGGAATCTCTTACACGATCGACACCTAGATGGCATCTAAAAGCCCATCCACATACCAACAGTCTCCAAATGGCGTCTATAAGCCCATTCCCGACCCGGTACTATCACACTTCCAGATGGCATCTATAAGCCCATCCTCCTATCCATCATCTCCAAATGGCATATGTAAGCCCATTCCCGACATCACATTGCTGACATTCTACTATGTAAGTGCAAATTTCTGGGCACTCTAGTGTTCAATCATCTTCCACCTTCGGATTACGAAAGGCGCCAACCAATCTACATCCTCAGGTCTAAGAAGATTGAATTAGGGGCAACTGTTGTACCCCAAAATTTTCCCTCCCATATTCTTCAAGATTTGCCAAGATCATGGTTCAAAATCTCTCAAAGGATTGCACAGTCCAATTGCCTCCTAACAGTCAAAAATTAGGGTTTTGGTTCTTGCAAAGAAATTGAGGTTTCCAAGGGTCCAATCAAGTCCCACATGCCTAGATACATTGTCAAGCATCCATATGTCAAGTTTCAAGACTCACAGCATCAAATTGCACAGTCAAAAACCCTAATTGCTGCACAGTCAACTGCAGGGGCAAAATGGTCATTTGACAGTCAAAAGTCAAAATTTTTGGTCAACATCTTATTTTGAAGCCACAAACATCATTTGATCAATTCTTGATCATGATTTCTCAAAGCATGGTTCAAAAAGTCTCAAGAAGCAAAAGTTTCTATTTCTGGACAGTTGAAAAAGTCAACTGCAAATTGACCAGGGCATAACTTCTTCATGGTTTATCATAAAAATTCCATCCAAAGCTCATTTTGAAGATAATGACATTTCCTACCACTCATCTTCACACTTCAAGTCCAAGAAATGCTCTCACAAAAAGTTATCAATTTCAACATTATAGGTCATTTTCAAAAGTCAACAAAAAGGCACTTTAAGTCAAAGACCATAACTTGAGATTGGTAAATCAAAATGACATGGGACCAAAGGCATTGGTTAGAGGACTTCAAGACCTTTCCGAAATGTCCAAGAACATGTTCATAACTTCAAAATTGAGCAAGATATGCCTTGTAGAAGTTGGGAAATTTTGGGAATTTTGAAAAGTCAACTTTGCACAAAAGACTTCAAAAATGCTAATGGGCCTCAATTTCTTTCATGAATCATTACCCAAAGGCTATGCATGACCCATTGACCTCAAAGGGGTGTATTTTCTTATTTTTGATTAATTATTTGAATTTTTAATCTTATTAATTCATTTAATTAAATTTAATTATAAGAAAAATATTAAACAATGGTTTTAAATCTTTTTTGTGCAGCAAATATGTCCATTATGAGCTAAATATCTCGTGCATCAATCAAAAGGGACAAAATCTTCCATAATTGGCATGATTGGCATAAAAAAAGATTGGAAAAGATATGGAGAAAAATCAAATATTCAAAACATGAATGCATGGATCTTTGGACTTGGTTTTGACCTAATTTTGTTCAAATACTTATACACAACTCAAACCTATTCCATTGGACACGAAAAATTGCTCAAGAGGCTGCATACCAATTTGCAAAAGTTCATCAAAAATTGAAATCTGAAAACATAGCTACAAGGCGATTCAAGGTCCAAAAGCTTATCCATTGTCTTCCTGACATTGCTAGGAATGTGTTGCAATCAAGAACCAATCTCTAGACCTCAAGAATTGGTAGAACGAAGTCTCACTTTTCATAAATATGTTCATTATCGTGTTTCAATTTTTAAGCATTGTTCATGTGTTTTGTTAATTGATTTACACTAATATGGATATTCTGAAGCTATTGGTACCCTTTAATTGAACTAACAATGCCTGTATAAGAATTCACCATTAATGTTTTCTAGGGTTTCAAAGCTCCAAATTTAGGGGTTTCTTCATATGGAAAAATCAGACCTTCAAACCTGTGCCATTGGATTCGTGACCTCAAGACGAGACAAACTCACACCTCGCGCCCTTTTTATATTCATCTATGCTCTAATCGCTATTTTTTCAGGTTGAGTTTAGTGGGGGTTTAAAACCCCCGCTATTTGCTTTTATTTACAGGAAAAAGAGGAAGAAGAAGCATGTGTGTCCTCATATGGTTGGCCAAATTAAACGTTGGCGCGTTTTTCAGCATAGTGGGCATTTTCTATATATTATGTTTTCTTATTATATTATATACGAATGAACATGATAGATCAATTGGCCAGGGATGTGCGTTGCAAGCTTTGGGACCTGGGTTCGATTCCCAGGTCCCCCACATATTCCATAATTTTTCTCTTAAGGCGTTTCTATGCAGCGTTCCTTCAAGGCTTCACCATACACCCTCATGCTCTGGCTTGACAAGTGGCTTCATGATCAATCCAAAGTCCAAAACGTGGAGACTACCATACACGCTAGTCAACTACTCCACATGCAAACTGGAAAGTCAACGCAGGCCTTGCAATCTTGGGCCCAAATTACTCTACAAAAACCTCCAAAAAGGGCCAGACACCCCTCCTTGTTTGTATTCCTTATTTTAATTTTCTTTTCTTTTATTCTTTTCAATTATTATTCTTTTTAATTGTTTTATTTAATCCACATAAATTAATTTTCACAATATAAAATACAGAAAAATTAAAATATGTTTAATTATATTTAATTCCTATTAATTTTTTGTAAATAAATGTCAAACCATTAATTAGATTAATTTAGGTTTCAAAACTTTAATATTTTTCTTAACAAATTAAAATATGTAGAAATTAGGGTTTTTTAACTTTTCATCATTTTTTAAATAATTTTATCATCATTATTATTATTATTATTAATTATTAAATATTTTGTAAATAAACATGTATATTAAATATTTAGTAAATTAGGTTAAACTTTAATCTTTTCTCGAATAATTAAAAATAACTTAGAATTAGGGTTTCTTTTAATTTTAATTTTAATTTTCTTATTTCATTATATACCAAAAACCTAAAAAACATTTCTTTTCTTTAAATTAATAATTAATTAGCTTTTAATTTTAATTTCTTTAAAGGGTCCAACGCCCTCGAACGTTCAATTTCAATTTCTTTTCGCACGTTATTTTATTTTTCTAGTGAATATTATGTAATTGCTCAAGCCATGTAATAGTAATTAGGAATTTATTTACTTTCCGCATTTTTTTACCAAACGAGTCTTTGTTAATTTGGTGATGTATAGACCCGCGCCTTGTAATAACGTAGGATTTTACTTTCCGCATTTAAATTTCCGCACTTTTAAACTGCTAAACTTTGCATGAAAGAATGTATGGCCTAAATTAAAAACAAGCATAGATCACCATGATACATGTACAAGATAAAACATAACATGATAATAACACACAAATTCACACACCACTCTTAAGGTACGCCTCACCTGTTGCCTTACCTTCGAAACGTGGTCGTCGAGTATAGGACGTTTTAGTAAGTCCTTATGTCCATTGATCTAGTTGCCTCGAAACAAGTTACCTCGAAACAGTTGCCTCGAAACGGTTGCCTCGGAATAAAAAAGGATCAATGGCATAAGGGTAGCTTCTAAGGTGTCCTACTGTTGCTCTGGTGACCACACTGTCCCTACACTCGAATTGACCCGAACACCTCCAACGGTGGTGCTACCTACCTCTCAATGGTGGGATGGCACTACCTTAAGGACATTTACACAGCCTAATTCCTTAGGGTAGGTAGATGACTCATAGATACTTGCTCTATTCAAAACAAACAAAACTCTTTTCACACCGACACTTTTCAAAAAGCTTTCAAAACAATTTTTCAAACACTCTTGAGGACTGATACAAGAGTCGATCTGAAATCTTTAAACGAAACTTTTTCAAACCCACTCACACTTGAAAAGAAAACAAACATTTTGAAAACACAATGAGCAAGTATCTAAGAGCCCATGGATAACCATGGATAGAAAGGGTGCTAACACCTTACCTTTCTATAAATCTACCTCCCGAACCGAGAAACTATCTCATAAGGAATTTTGCTGTGCTTTTGTCCTGTCCATGTTGGAGAAAATAAAAGACAGTGGCGACTCTTGCTTTCGCGACATTTCGCGATCTATCGTTAAACAGTCAGTTCCAGATCCACCGATCACATCTTGGTTAGGTGTTCAGTCGCTTTAGACGTCATATCTTTTATTTCATTTGTCTCCCGCTTGTTTGCTTCGGGTGATCCGCTCCCCTTAGCTAAAGCATTTCTCTTGTTTCCCCCATCCCTTTGAGTCAATATGTGTTACTCATGTTTGTGTGCTTTTTCTAAAGCACTTGTTTTCTTATTTGGTTTTCTATGTGCATATTCCCTTAGGGTTGCTCGATTAGAATAGATTTCGAACTAGACATCAGGATAGTTATCCATGCATGCTAACATAGGGTAAAGATTTCCCTTTCTATCCTTGACCTAGGGCCATCATTGTATGACAACACTAGGTTAGAGATAGGCTAGTCTCTTTTAGATGTTTTCTTCCCGTTTTTGCATAATTGCATTTAAAAACAAAACTTCTTTTTCTTGGAAAATGTATAAAACATGCTAAACATACAAAATTACAATTCATTTTTATTCGCCATTTGGATTTTCTCTTCTAAGACCATGTTGATTCCTTTCCACTACAATGTGTGAGTCTCCAATGGTCGAGCAGCAGTGGAATGATTGAGTTTAGCACTGTTCATTTAAAAAATACAAACAAACAGAAACATGTGAGTTGAACTACGGCTCCTCTGATTCCTTAAAATGGATACGTAGGCATTGGGGTAGGGTCCGAACGAGCATAACTTTTATTTTCCGTACATTATTTCTGTTTTCTTTGCATGCATTCCCTCTTAGCATTTTATAGCTCTTAAGCATTAGATTAAACACACCTTTTGATTAGAACAACAAGAGTGGATCCCATAGATTACTACGGATGTGTGGGGTGCTAATACCTTCCCCTCGCGTAATCGAACCCCTTACCCAATCTCTCGGTTGCAAGACCTTGATTTCCCCTTTATATTTTTCTTTGATAATTTTCCTTTCCCTTTTATATGGGATAAATAAATACTCTGTGGCAACTTCATTGATTTTACTGTTACACTACCTAAAGTATAATTGACTTTTTTATTGATTAAAAAAGAATTGATTAATTAAGCAAAACCCTAAATACTAGGTTGATTTTAAATTAATTGAGAAAACCTAAAAAATCAAATTAGGGTTTATCGAATAAAACCTAAAATTAAATTGATTAAACTAAAAACCCTAAAAATTAAATTAATTAAATTAAAGAAAAACCTAAAATTAAATTAACCTAAAATTAAATTATTTGAGTTTATTGAAAAAAAGGTTTTATGTCAAGGTTTATTAGAAATATTTTTGAAAGGAAAGGTTTTGTAAATGATTAAAGGGAAAAAGATTGAGAAACATAGAAAATAACCAAAAGTGTAAGGGTGGGTTCTGAACCCATGCCCTCAAGCATTCACCACGCATAGCATACTACTAGGCCAAGCTCTAGGGAGTGTCAAGATATCAGGTTCAATACATTATATAATAAACCTGCAAAAATAATGAAAATATGAAAAATTTGGCAAAATCGGGGATCAAACCCGTGACCTGGGATATGAGTGGCTTAGCGCGTACGCTTCTACCACTAGGGTGGCTATACATTTGTTTATATAATTTAATCGATTAATATATAATATATAAACAAATGTATTGACCGGAGAAGCGCCGAAGCCCTAGGTCCGATCGTCTTCTCTGGTAGCTCCTTTACTCCAAAACCTGCAAAACACAAGGAATTAGCAACCCAAAGACATCCTACCTCCCTATATCAAGGGTTGTGAGTTTGATGGGACAATTATCTTGGTGTAAAACTGGCTGGTCTAATAGCTATGACGCAAGCAAGGCCGATCAAAGAAAACATAGTATTCTATGTTTTAGCATGCATGGGACCCTTACGATGGTCCAAACTTGTTCAGATACAACTCAGAAACACGTTAATAACATTAGTATGATTTAAAATAAAATAAAAACAAAGATACTGATTTTTGAAAAGATCATGAAACCGATGATGAATGCATGTATATTTCATGAGCTTTGAACCATCAAACATGACCCATTCTTACTCTATATGATTGTTAAGAGTGAGTAGCGTGGTTGTTTTTTAGTGGGAGGACTTGTAAGTAGGATTTTGGAATTTTAGGGTTCTTGAGAAAGTTTGATATTTTTTGGAAAATTTATGAGGCAAGGTTTCGTGTCCTCTTGTATGAAAAGTGCGGAGATTATATAGGGAAAACTAGGTCAAAGTCATGTGGGCTTGGACCTTTTAGAAGAAGATATAATTTTATCTTATTTATTTTTCATTATTTAATGAATAAATAAAAAATAATAATTAAAACAATTAAAATAAAAATAGGTCATGGGGTGGAAGAATAAGATTTGAGGTGAATGAGGGGTATAAAGCACGTTTTTACTTTTAAACAATGGCCTAATAGCCCAAAATAACAAGCTTGCTCTCTTTGAACTTCATATATTTGCTCAAACTTTCTCTACTTGCAATGGTCATAACTCTCTCAATTTTCGTCTTTTGAAAGTGATCTTGTACTTTTTGGAAAGCTAAAGATGTCCTCTAAAACCTCTATGTTGATCATTTTTGTTTTTGAAGATCTATCTTAATGTTAGTTTCCTTGACAAAAAGTGTTTTTTTGTTGATTGTTTAAATAACATATAATGTATTGGCCTATATCTCTCAAATGATGCATTTTTTGGAGTTGAGATTAGAGATTCTAAGTTGAATATAATTAAATTTAATTAAAAATGAGCTTTGGTTGGTGAAAAGATGATGAAGCATGTGAAATTTATGCTTGGTCAAAGTTCAGTTGACTTCTCCTATGGAAAACCCTAATTTGGCAACTTTTGACTTTTGATGATTTAAGAGTTTTCCATGAGGAATCATGATCAACCCTTGATAAAATGATGAATATGACTTAAAAATATTGATGTTGACCAAAAATCTTGAAATTTGACTGTATGTTGACCATAGTTGACTTTTTACCCAATATAGTTGATTTTCAGTCATCTAAGCCATTCACTAAGAAAACTTGTGATGCAAGGCATGAAACTTGGCGTGAGAATTCTTGGAGGCCCATAAGAAACCATGGAAGCCACTTGAGATCTTGGAAACCCAACCTTCCTTGAGAAATAAAAAACCCTACTTGTTAACTCATTGTTTAGGAGGAAAATTTGTCTGATCAATTCTTGAGCAACCTTGAACATTTGAGAACCCTAGGAAAACGTATTGAAGAAAATGGGAGGCAAACTTTTGGGGTACAACAGCTGCCCCTATTCAATCTTCTTAAATTTGAAGAGTTAGATTGGCATGCCTGCCATTCGTGACTTGAAGGTAAAAGATGATTGAACACTTAAATGCCCAGAAATTTGCACTCGCCTGTGCAAGAAGTAGCGTTGTTGGTTAATAATATTGCTTGAATGGGCTTAAAGATGCCATTCGGAGAGATGACAGAGAGTCGTCGGAAATGGGCTTATAGATGCCATCCAATGTAACTGTTGATAGAAGTATCAGAAGGAGTCTGCGCTTGACTGTATCTGAGGAATGCTTTCTAGAATGGAACTCTGGGGAAGGTGTTTGAGTAGCTGCTTGTCAGATTTAGTCTCTGAGGGAAATTCTTGTCAATAAATTTTCGAAGGAAATGCTTTTCAGCATAAAACTCTGAAGGAAGATTCTTTTCAGAATGATGCTCTGAAGTAGAATGCTTTTCAGAATTCAGTCTCTGAAGGGAAGTGTTTGTCATGTAGATAGTCGCCCCGTCCTGTTTCGAGAATTGATCTAGAATATGTTTTTGTTGGTAAACCCATTCTATTTTGCGAATTGATCTTCACCTGGTCATAAAGATAGAAAGATAGTTTCCACGTCCTGTTTCGGGAGTTAATCTTTACTCGGTTGTATAGATAGTTTCCCCGTCCTATCTCGGGAGTTAATTTTTAACCTGTTCATGTAGATAATCTCTCCGTCCTATTTTGAGAATTGATCTACAATTTTCTTTCACAAATAGTTGCCCTATCTTGTTTCAGGAATTAATCTGTGTCTGGTCATCTAAATAGTTTCCTTATCTTATTTCAGGCATTAATCTGCGACCGGTGATATTCGTCCATTTGTATACTTTACATGAAAAGATAAAGAATCAGTTGTATGCAATGTTGTGATGTATGAAATGCATTGTTTAATGATGTTCTCAAAGTAAATGAGAGTGTGCTATATGCGTTGCGTATACATATGCTATGATATTTGTAAATGATGTATGAATGTGAAATGTTGTTGAAGCGTATTGATAGCTTTGTATGACATGACTGACTGGGGAAATAAATCCCTGACTATTGTTGGGGATGAAGACTACATGTGATCTTCAATCTTTGTTTAGATTGTTTTCGCTGGGAATTCATGCTTTCTATTTAAGGAAAGTTCGTTGGAGAATTTGATTTCTACTTTGGAGAAGAGTTCAGGACCTTTGGTCGTTCACTACTCTATTAGGGAATTTAATTCTTATATACCTTGACTGGGGATAAAAGAGATGGATAACCTTCTACAATGCTGCCTGACCGAGTTTTCGATACAAATGTCAACTCATATGGGGAGGATAAGATTAACCGATATCTGGTATGGTTTTGGGTTCTGTAGCAACTCTCTGGGGATGGCAATTTGGATTACCCTTTGCTAGAGAGGGAAATTTTGATGATGATTTGTAATAGTCAAAGGGATAGACTCAAGCTGGGGAGACTGTATCCTGTTGGGGAAATAAACCTTGTTGGAGAAACACTTTGCTGAAGAAATAAACCTGCTGAAGAAGAAAACTTTGTTGGAGAAATAAACTCAGTTGGGGAAGATATTTTCTGTTGGAGAGATAAACTCAGCTGGGGAAGAGGATGTCTACGAACTATGTTGATGATATAAACTCTGATGGGGATTGGGACTCCATAGGTTGGCGACATTGCTGGGGAAAATATTATACTCCTTTGTCCTCTAGGGGGATCGGCTGGTGAGTATGATTGGGGTATTTTAGACTTGTGGGGCATGTGTCGAGCTTGTGAAGATGATTCTACGGGGAATAATCTTATGGGAACTGCTATGTGGGGCGACTTCACTGGAAATTGTTCTGTGGGGATTATGGACGACTTGAACGTTATCCTGTCTCCTAGGGTCTTGAGTAAATACTTATTCTATTTTTCAGGCATATGTTCATTTAATTTAGTCGTTGGATTTTTTTGCAAACAAAACAGAAAAAGAAAAAACAAAATTTGAATTTTGAAATTGTGTTTATATTGATAGTTTTCCTATAAATAGGCTATTGTTGTACAAAGAGACAAAAGTCCTTGTAAGAGGAAATCGTCGTGAAATAACAAGAGTACAACGTGAAAACAAAATATATAGCTATGTGTAAATGATCTTGTCAGGTTTAAACTTTGCTATTGCCCCTATGTCTTCGAGCATCTCATCCCTTATTGTCGGAATAAGTTGATTGAATTGATCTGTACCATTTGAACATGACGTTGGTAATAACACTGGTGTAAGTGATCCAACGGGACATAGTCATACACTTTAATCCCTAATTTTTTCCTGGACCTCCCTTTCGGGTTTTCAGTCCACCGGGATGCCCTTTTTTGCCTAAGCCACCTTTTTAGGTTTTGGACATGCCGGGTGTACAATCTTTTATGTATATCCCTAATTTTTTCCCGAACCCTTTTGGTTCGCCGAGATGCCCTTATTTTTGTGTAGGCCCGTTAACCTAACGGGTCACGTTTTATGCGTAGTATCTTTTAACTATGTCTGTGTTCATAGGATGTGGAAGATCTTCACCGTCCATGGTGGTAAGTATCATTGTGCAGCCCAAAAATATCTTCTTGATTACAAATGGCCCTTCGTAGGTGGGAGTCCATTTTCCCCTTGGATCACCTTGCGGTAGGGTGATACGCTTTATTACCAAGTCTCAATCCTTATACACCTGATGCTTGATTTTATTATTGAATGGTTTGATCATACGATTCTGATACATCTGACCATGGAAAATAACCGTAAGCCTCTTCTCGTCAATAAAATTCAGTTGATCCAGCCTAGTTTGAATCCATTCGTCTTCGTCTAAATCGGCCTCTTTCATGATCCTCAAGGAAGGAATTTGAACTTCGACAGGTAGGACATCTTCCATACCGTAAACTAGAGAGAACGGTAACATCTCGTGGAAATCATCATATGTCCGTGACATTATCTGTATAATCTTTTTGATGTTCTTATTGGCGGCCTCCAGTGCACCATTGATCTTCGGTCGATACGGAGAAGAATTTTGGTGCTTGATCTTGAACTGCATGTAGAGTTCCATAATCATAGTGTTGTTGAGATTGGTACCATTGTCAGTGATAATCCTTTCGGGGATGCCATACCGACAAATAAGGTTATGCTTAGTGAACCAGGATATAACATTCTTAGTAACAGAGGCAAATGAAGCTGCTTCAACCCACTTGGGGAAATAATCAATGGCGACAAGGATGAAGCGATGTCCGTTAGAATTAGTGGGTTTGATTTCTTCAATCATATCAATGCCCCACATTGCAAACGGCTAAGGAGCAGTCAAGACATTCAGAGGTACTGGAGGTACATGTACGTTGTCAGTGTAGATCTGGCACTTCTGACAAGTTCTTGAGTGGTGGTGATAGTCAGTTTCCATAGTCGACCAATAGTAACCCGGTCTTAGAATATTCTTGGCCATAGTATGTCCACTGGAATGAGTACATAAGATACCTTCATGCATATCTTCCATAACCTTATCGGCCTCTTTCTTGTCCATACAACGAAGCAGTGTCGAATCATGGTTGCGCCTGTAACAAAATCTATTACTCAAAAAGAACTTAGTAGAGAACCTACATAGGAATTTCTTGTCATTGATAGATGCCTCCTCGGGGTACTCTTGAGCCTTAAGGTATCTTTTCACTTCATGAAACCAAGGCTTCTCTTCTACTCCGTCAGTTTCAACTTTGTAGAAGTATGTCGATTCGTCTAGTCTTTCAATGGTAATTATGGGGGCCTCATTGTCCCATCTGACCGTGAACATAGATGACATGGTAGTTAACACGTCTGCAAACTAATTCTCTTCTCATGGGATGTGTTTAAAAGTGATCTTCTCGAAGTATGAGATTCAGGTAACCACATGCTCTCTATAAGGAATGATATTCAGGTTCTTTGTATCCCATTCTCCCTTAATATGACTGATTACTAGGGCTGAGTCTTCGTATACGCTCAAGAAATTGATTCTCAGGTCAATAGATGCTTTAATACCTATGATGCATGCTTCATATTCAGCCATGTTGTTGGTACAATCAAAGCATAATCTGGCGGTGAAAGGCGTATGGAAACCCTGAGGATAGATAATTACAACACCAATTGGGTTTCCAAGCGCATTAGAAGCTCCATCAAAAACCATAGTCCATCGGGTTCTTGACTCAGGTCTTTCATACGGTTCAGGTTCTTTACAATCTGTAACTAGCATGAGGTTCTTGTCTGGGAATTGAAGTTCATAGACTGGTAGTCGTCTACATCTTGATGAGCCAAATGATATGCCAATACAATTCCTTTGATTAACTTTTGAGTGGTGTACTGAATGTCATATTCTGTTAAAACCATTTACCATCGGGCTATCCTTCCGGAGAGAGTTGGCTTTTCGAATATGTACTTTATGGGATCCATTTTAGAAATCAAAAGAGTAGTATGAGTCAACATATATTGTCTTAGTCGGCGAGCATCCCGTGCCAAAGCGCAAAAAGTTTTCTCAAGAAGTGCGTATCTTGTTTCACAATCGGTAAACTTTTTTCTAAGGTAGTATATTGCATGCTCTTTTCGACTAGACTCGTCATGCTGGCCCAATACACACCCCATTGAATTCTGTAGCACTGTTAGGTACATGATCAGAGGTCTTCCTTCAACTAGTGGCATCAGAATCGGAGGTTCTTGTAGGTAATCCTTGATTTTATCAAAGGCTATCTGACAATCTTCGTTCCATTTTACTACCTGATCTTTTATCGGCAACTTGAAGATTGGTTCACAAGTAGCAGTCAAATGAGAAATAAATCGGGCAATATAATTCAGTTGTCCCAAGAAATCTATGACTTCCTTCTCAGTACGGGGAGTGGGAATTTCTTGAATAACTTTGGCTTTGGCAGGGTCAACTTCAATACCTTTACCGCTGACGACAAAACCCAGGATTTTACCGAATCTCACCCCAAAGGTGCATTTGTTCGGATTCAATCTCATCTTGTACTTTTTCAGCCTCTCAAACAACTTGTGTAGATGGTCTAGATGCTCTTCTTCAATATGAGATTTGGCTATCATATCGTTGATGTAGACCGCTATCTCGTGATGAATCATATCATGGAAGAAAGCTACCATAGCACGTTGATAAGTTGCACCGACGTTCTTCATCCCAAAAGGCATAACCTTGTAGTAGAAAGTGCCCCATTGTGTGATGAAGGTAGTTTTCTCCATATCCTCAACTGCCATCTTGATCTGATTATAACTCGAGAAACCGCCCATGAAGGAGAAAACCTTGTGTTGAACAATGTTGTCGACCAGAACATCAATATGTGGCAGTGGGAAGTCATCTTTGCGGCTCGCCCCGTTCAGATCCTTGTAGTCTACTCACATGCGTACTTTTCCATCTTTCTTAGGTAGCAGAACCACATTTGCAGCCCATTGAGGATAGGATGTCACTGCTAAGAACCCCATATTAAATTGTTTCATAACCTCAAATTTGATCTTTTCTGACATCTCAGGATGTATTCAACGAACTTTCTGCTTTACCAGAGCACGACCTTCTTTCATCGGCAAACGGTGAACCATAATATCAGTATCGAGCCCCGGCATATCTTCAGTAGAGCCTATCTTGACGTCTTTCCTGTCTATTTCAGAACCCAAGTTTACCACCTCAACTAGCTTTTCATGTGGTTGAATAACCTTTTCTTCTTGTATTAACATTATGGCAAGTTCTCCAGGTATTTCACAATCTTCCTCACCTTCGTCCTCGGGTTGGTAGATCATATTTTCAATGTCCTAAATGGCATTAGCAGAATCGTTACCAACGGGATCAAGAGTGGATATGGATCTGCAATGTATTGTGTGGGTGTGTGCAAGAACACGTAGCTATTTGAACAAAGTAAAAAGAAAGAAAGAGAGCACAAAATATGAATTCAAAACATCCAATGCTTTATTAAATGAAAATATGTTTATGAAATGACAACCCTTAACAAACAAACTGTTGTGCCCTGGGTAAGGCACAAGGCTTAAAGTCATTGTTTAAAGGTTACAAAGCCAAAAATTGAAAGCAATAAAAATAGAAACGTAGCTATTACTTTTGACTAAAGGAGATAGAGATAATGTGTTTCGCCTTCCAGTTGATGAGCCCTTTTCCAATGGTAGGAAATATCCAGTTGTCGAGGTCATAACCACTGTCAACATCCTCTATAGAGTTGACTCCATTGTTGCTGATGCAGAATGGTGGTCTTCCAGCACGAGCATGATGAACAACCCTCTAACCCTCTACAGTGAAACCTAAACCAAACTTGTCAGATTTATAAGGAATGTCAGGAAGCTGGCCCCAAATAGTACAACCAAATTCTTCTACAATAACTTTAGCATCTTTCAAGGAAACTATTCTGGGAAGAACTCTGGTAACTTTGGGAATGGCCGAGACGTCTTCAGTTGAGGTAGGAGGGATGACTTGAAAATTCTGACAGGGAGTTTTGATGGATTTGTATCCATCGCTATGTACCAGAAAGAGTTCAAGTGGCTAACCATATACTCTTCTTCATCGCAGACAACAACAATCTTTCTGTTTATAGGATACTTTAACTTTTGGTGCAGGGTAGAGGTAATAACACCTGCCCCATGGATCCAAGGGTTTCCCAGTAAGCAAGAGTATGCTGGCCGAATATCCATTACATAGAAGGTAGATTCAAAGATCTGCGATCCTACCTTGACCGGAAGATCCACTTCTTCGTGTACCATCCTTTTTGACCCGTCAAAGGATCGAACTATAATATCACTGGGTTTCAGTACAACCCCTTTATAATCAAGTCTGTCTAGAGCACCTTTTGGTAGCATATTTAACGAGGAACCAATAGCAACCAATACATGTGGCAAAGTAGTGCCCCTACATTTAACAGAGACATATAGAGCCTTATTGTGATTTCTTCCTTCTAGGGTCAGATCAACATCAGATAAACTTAATCCATTGTCAATTGTTAATCTAGCAACGTAACTTCCAAATTAATCGGCAGAAATCTCTTGTGGTACGTGAGCAATCTTCAAAATTTTCACTAAAGCCTTAACATGGGCTTCAGAACACAGTAGCAGGGATAACATAGAGACTTTGGATGGGGTATGACCCAGCTGTTCAACAATTTTATAGTCTCTCTAATGAATTATCTTCAATACCTCTTCCAGCTCTTGCCTAGAGGTATCTTCAGTTGCGACTTCTTTAGGCGCCTTCGTCTGGGAAGGCTCCATCATTTGCTCTTTGTCCCGAGCCTAAGTAGTTGACTCGGTAGGAGTAACTCGAACAAGTGTATAAATAGTCTTCGGAGAGATTTCCATGGAGAAAACACTTCCGCTTCTAGTAACCTTACTGGTCCCAGCAATATTGTCAATGTCAGGATAATCAACTTCAATAACTTCTTCTTCAACAGTCGTTAGTTCTTGCTTGAGTCCATGGTAGTAGACGTCAGATCCATAGTTCCAAGGAATAACTTTATCCGAAGAATATGGGATAGGTCCAGTTGTAGTGATGATTAGAGGAGTAGATATCAGATTGGTAGTAATCCTTACAGGACCTTTGGAGATGATCTTGACAGGAGTGCCAGATATTACAGATAAATCTTGAGACAGATTCTCAGCAGACAGAACTTTCTCGATCAGAATTATATGATTATCCATTAGGCGTTGAACGCCTTCCTTCAACAACTTACAGCCATTGGGTTGGAATACGCAGTAGTAACATTTTTCAACACAACCCGAAAATAAATCGGTCTGCAATAGATTCTTCTTGATGATTGGTAGGGGAGTAACCAATTCACTTACACTAGCAACATAAAGAACATAGTCAATAGCACTTATGCCTTTTTCATACTTCGGCATAGGTGCAATAATCACATTCGGGGTCTCCGGAGGATCAAACTCAATCTTCTTGTTGTCAATCATATCCTGAATTTTGTTTTTCAGGGCCCAACAGTTGTTGGTATCATGCCCAGGACTGTTGGAATGGTAGGCACACTTCACATTAGGATTGTATTGAGGAGAGGAAGTGTTGGGATTCTGAGGAGGCTCCCTAACTGGTATCAATTATGCTTTCAGTAAGTGCTGTAATGCATGAGATAGTGGCATGTTGATCTTCGTAAATTGCCTTTCTCGGAGCGTCTGGCCTACGTTGATTTCCATGTTGTTGTTGTTGAACATGCGCATGATTAGAAATTAATACTACTCCCACAGACTGATTGCAGTCATTTATACCACGGCCTTTCAAGCCATAAACAACATTGGTTTCCTTTTTATTATTGAACATCTTCTTTACAGCACTAGAAGACGCAACCACCAGAATCTTTCCATTCTTGATACAATTTTAAACTTGTTCCCTAGTTAGAACCAACTTAGTAAAACCAGACGAAGAACTCCTAATTAGATGATTAAAAAATGGACCTGTCAGAGTGCCCATGAACATATCAACTAACTCCCGTCAGACAAGGGAGGTTGCACCCTTCCAACTAAGTCTCTCCACTTCTAGGCATATTCTTTAAACCCTTCATTCGAGCTCATAGTCATATTTTGTAATTTCACCCGAGTTGGTTCAAGGTCGGTATTATATTGATACTTCTAGTAAAAATCAGTGGCCAAGTCTTCCCATGTATGAATGTTGGTCCCTTCCAGCTGATAGAACCATTCGAGTTGTGTACTAGACAAGCTTTCCTGAAAGAAGTGAACCTATAACTTTCTGTCAGCAGTATGGGGTTGGATCTTCTGAGCATAAGATCTCATATGAAGCTTAGGATAGGACACACCATCATATTTAGCAAAAGCGGAGACCTTTAACTTTTAAGGGATAACTACCCCCAGAATAAGACCCAACTCTTCCAAATCCAATCCAGGCACTTTCTGGATTTCCATGGCCTTAAGGTGATCTTCCAACTGTCTGTATATATCATCAGCAGGAGGATATGGTTCATCAGAATAGTCATCATCCTCAGGAATTTTCCCAGAACCTTGATTGCTTCCACCTTCAACCCTAACACTTCTATCGTGTTCCTCTTGATTGTCATGTTCATCAGAGGAGATATCAACAGTTTGAACCAGTTTAGCGGGAACTTTGAACCTTCTCCCCATATTGAGGATAACAAATGGCTTCCGAGTCTTCTTCTTTTTAGCAATGAGCGTCATCATATATTTCTGTCCTTGAGCTAGGTTCAGGAGGGTCTCCTGGAATTGGGCATTTTAAGCTTGGAGTTCCTTAACAGTCTGTTCAAGAGCCACCTTTTACTGAAATAAATAGTAAGAATATGAGAAAACATGTTTATAGAGTACCTGTTATGTGATGATATACATGATATGCAAATGCAAATGCGATGTTTTCAAGGACCATGGCGAGATTTAAATTTGTTTTAAAAAAAAGAAACAAAAGAAGTTTTAGTAACAAGCTCAAATTATAATTTATTTTAATAAAAAGAGTTACAAAATAGCAAAATATAAATTCAAATCTCCCATGGAAGCTTCCTCTTTGTGTTGACATACACATTAAGGCTTTGTTCTCCGTGGAGTCATTTTATCATCTCCAATACTTTCTTCTCAGTAGCATAGAAATGAGCCTTAAAAGTATCTCTTTCTTCCTTGAGCTGAATCAAGGCCTTCTGTAGATCTTTGAAGTCAGTAGTCATATCAAGATGAAGAACAATATGAGAGACATCCCCTTCAACAACATGCTCTACGATCACTGGTAATATTGCATGATATGGCATTTTAAGATTCTGAGCACGAGACCGCACCCATCTGAGGTAAGGCTCTAGAGGAATGGAATTCTTGTGTCCCAAAGTCTTGGTATCAATCTTGTAGACCATGCACCAAGCATTTATAAACCTTTGATGATAATTTTGAGGATCATTCTCATAGTCGAATACAATACCCTAGATGATCATATCATGAGGACCGTCCCTTCAATCATAACCAAACCGACACAGGGCTAGAGAAGGGTTATTAGTGATGCCCCTCTTATACCAAGGAGTGGTACATTAGGGAATTCCCCATAGCGATCAATAATAGTGACATCTGCCTGAGATCAAGAACACCAATGGATATCTACATGAGTGAGTGACATCAATCTTTGGGACCACCTCAAACCTTGTTCATTCTTTATCAATGATCAGGGGAGGTGAGAAATAAACCATCTGGACAATAGAGGTATGCAACACATAAGAGTTCCTCGCTTATTCATAGTACGAGTGTGGAGGGAATGCATGATATCTCTGAGCAAAGTAGGTATCAGATTATGAGTGAGAAATATTTTGATGGCATTCATACCTATGAATTGTTCCGAATTAGGGAATATTACCAACCCATAAATCAACAAAGCCAATATATCCTTAAAAGCACAAAAATCCATGGCATTTAGAAACCACTGAGCCTTCTCTATCAGAAATTTAGGAGAAAAAACCTTGACTCTATTCCTTGTTTCCCAATTAGATACAATGTCTGATCGTTTCAAATATAAGGCTACTGCAACATCTTTAGGTTTCAGAATTTGCTCTAGACTGGTGTAAGGTATCTGATCAAGAATAGGTACTTCGAGCAACTTAGAGAATTCTTCCATTATGGGCACCAACTGATAATTCGGGAAGGTAAAACAGTGATGCTTCAGATCAATGAACTGGAAAAGAATGCTCATCATCTCTTCTTGAAAGCCAGTAGTAACCAAACTGAGTAGATGACCATGTCTCTTGGTGAATTGAGAATTGTCAGGAACCTTTGAGACTAATTCCCCGAGCTTGGAAGGTATCCTTACGAAGTTGATCCAGATAGTATTCCTATGATTGGAAGACATGAACCTGCAACACAGAATAAAGATAAATCCCCTAGATCCTTGAAATGGTTAGTCATGACATGATGTTATGATGTTATGATGTTATGATGTCATGTTCAAATAGATAATCAAACACAACCAAAGCACGCAAAGGCCTTAGGTTTAAGGCTTGCATAGGGTTTGTAGGTAAGTACCCTCTTGAAGTTTAGTTGGATCAACCTGTCCTAAAGAAGTAACTGAGTTCTAGGGATCTCAATATCACTGACTTTTCCCAAAAGTTTCATCTAGCACGACAACTAACTTGCCACCGAACAAAACTCGAAAGTCGAATCTCAATGAGTTTAGTATCGAGTATCAACCATCTTCAAACTGCACCAAAGTAGGCTATCTCACTATCTACTAATGGCTAAGTTGGGTCAATTAAGGTTCTACGATCAATTAGTGCTTATGAAACCACGCAACAGCCTAGTATTCTCCCCGACTGACTCGATGGACACCAATACCAACCAATGTGTTGCACTAACGTATGCATCACTTCAACTATATCAGTATATGCCGTATAGCTTCCATGATCTATTTCTACTTACCTAAAATTCCCTCAAATCAAACAAGGAAATCATTTAAAAGTGATCTAACTCTAAGGTAACCCCTCTTTTAGTTTTCCCTAGTAGAGTCGTCAGTTTTGTAATATAGGGAGAACTAACTTGTTTTTGCATTTTATCGCAAATGTTGCGGATAGCAAGAGTCGCCATCGACTTTTCTTTTATCCAAAAAAGGAAAGGGTGAAAAGAACAAGAAAGACCTTCTAGAATTTTCTGAGTTCGGGGGGTAGGTTATGAAAATGGAAGGTGTTAGAACCCTTCTCATCTGTAGTTATCTATGGGCTCTTAATCGCTTATCTCACTTTGTTTTGAAAATGTTTTTGTGTATATGTTCGAAAGTATTTTGAAAAAAATGCCTATGTACGGAAACTTTGTAATGATTCTTGTATCAGTTAAGAATGCGTACAAAGTTTTTTTGAAATTATTTTAGAAAAGTGTTGGTGAAAATATATGTCTTTGTGAGCAAGCGATTACGAGAAATCTATTTACTCAAAAGTCTTTTGTGTTATTTTCCTCCTCCTTTAGATAGTGCGGTAAATGGCGGAAAGTAAAGGTGCAGAAAGTAAAGCTAAGATATTACAGGGATTCGGGAGTGGGCGTACAAAACTGTAGAATTGGGGAAAAAGAAAGTAAACCCTAATTAACTATTACATACTGTAGCAGATACATAATTGGGGAAAAATTAACGCGAAAGAAATAAAGCGCGTGGAGCGGTAAAAGAAGAAAATCGTATGATGACAAAGTTTTGATAATCTACCTAAAGTCTAATTGATTTTTTTATTGATTAAAAAAAGAATTGATTAATTAAGAAAAACCATAAGTTCTAGGCTGATTTTAAATTAATTGAGAAAACCTAAAAAATCAAATTAGGGTTTATCGAATAAAACCTAAAATTAAATTGATTAAACTAAAAACCATAAAAATTGAATTAATTGAATTTAAGAAAAAACTAAAATTAAATTAACCTAAAATTAAATTATTTGATTTTATTGAAAAAAATGTTTTGTGTTAGGGTTTATTAGAAAATAAGAAAAGATTTTTGTAAAAGATTAATGGAAAAAAGATTGAGAAACATAGAAAATAACCAAAAGGGTAGGGGCGGGTGTTGAACCCACGCCCTTAAGCATTCTCCATGCATAGTATACCACCAATCCAAGCACTGGTTGGTGTCAAGACATCAGGTTCAATTCATTATATAATAAACCTGCAAAAATAATGAAAATATGAAATATTTGGCAAAACCGGGGATCCAACCCGTGACCTGGGATATGAGTGACTTAGCGCGTGCATTTCTACAACTAGGGTGGCTATGCATCCGTTTATATAATTGAATCGATTAATATATAATATATAAACAAATATATTAACCGGAGAAGCGCCAGAGCCCTAGCTCCGGTCGTCTTCTTTGGTAGTTCCTTTTCTCAATAACCTGCAAAATACAAGGAATTAACAACCCAAAGACATCCTACCCCCTTAAATCAAGGGTTGTGAGTTTGATGGGACAATTATCTTGGTATAAAACTGGCTGGTTTAAGAGCTATAATGCAAGCAAGCCCGATCATAGAAAACATGGTATTCTATGTTTTAGCATGCATGGGACCCTTGTGATGTTCCAAACCTGTTCAGATACAACTCAAAAACACCTTAATAACATTAGTATGATTTAAAACAAAACAAAAACAAATATACAAAGTTTTGAAAGGATCATGAAACCGATGATGAATGCATGCATATTTCATGAGCTTTGAACCATCAAACATGACCCATTCTTACTTTATATGATTGTTAAGAGTGAGTAGCATGGCTGTTTTGTACTGGGAGGACTTATAAGTAGGATTTTGGAATTTTAGGGTTCTTGAGAATGTTTGATATTTTTTGGCGAATTTGTAAGGCAAGGTTTCATGTCCTCTTGTATGAAAAGTGCTGATATTATATAGGGGAAATTAGGTCAAAGTCATGAGGGCTTGGACCTTGTAGAAGAAGATATATTTTATCTTATTTATTTTTCATTATTTAATGAATAAATAAAAAAAATAATTAAAAAAATAAAAATAAAAATAGGTCATGGGGTGGAAGAATAAGATTTGAGGTGTATGAGGGGTATAAAGCACGTTTGGACTTTTAAACAATGGCTTAATAGCCCAAAATAACAAGCTTGATCTCTTTGAACTTCATGCATTTGCCTAAAATTTCCCAACTTGCAATGGTCATAACTCTCTCAATTTGCATCTTTTGAAAGTGATCTTAGACTTTTTGGAAATCTCAAGATGTCCTCTACAACATCTATATTGATTTTTTTTGTTTTTGAAGACTCTATCTTGATGTAAGTTGGTTTGACAAAAAGCGTCTTTTTATTGATTGTTGAAATGACCTATAATGTATTGGCCTATATCTCTGAAATGATGTACTTTTTGGACTTGAGATTTGAGAGACAAAGTTGTAGATAATTGAATTTCCTTAAAAATGAGCTTTGATTGGGGAAAAACTTATGAAGCATGCGAAAGTTATGCTTGGTCAAAGTTCAGTTGACTTCTCCTAAGGAAACCCCTAATTTGACAACTTTTAACTTTTGATGATTTGAGAGTTTTCCTTGAGGAATCATGATCAACCCTTGATCAAATGATGAATATGACTTAAAAATATTGATGTTGACCAAAATTATTGAAGTTTGATTGTATGTTGATCATAGTAGACATTTTACCCAATATAGTTGATTTTTAGTCATTTGAGCCATTGATTGAGCAAACTTGTGATGCAAGGCATGAAACTTGACGTGAGCATTCTTAGAGGCCTATCAAAAACCATGGAATCAATTTGATACCTTGTAAACCCATTCTTCCTTGAGAAATACAAAACCCTAGTTGTGAACTCATTGCTCGAAGGAAAATTTGTCTGATCAATTCTTGAGCAACCTTGAGCATTTGAAAACCCTAGGAAAATGTCTTGAAGAAAATGGGAGGGAAAATTTTGGGGTACAACAATTACCCTATAGGTGAGGTGTGGAAAGTGTATTAGTTTCATCTATGTTATCTTTAAAATTAAGGTTATATATGTTTGATTTTATTCTTATCATACAAGCCAATTTACTAGCAGTTATATATATACAAACATATAAAGGCAAAAGATAAATCGAGAATATAAATATACGCTATTATAGGGCTTTAGGAGAGTTACATAATTAGAAAAAACACGGGGATGTAAGTCTAAATTATTACATTAAATTGTGCGACCTCTTCTTGTAGATATTGTTTGGTATCATCAGGCTTACCATCATGTAGATATTATCGACAGTTGTGGTAGTTTCCCCAATGTACCTCTTCTTGGTACAAAGGGATCAATTAAATACAATCCTGTTCTTGCACGACAACAACTTGGATATCCGATGAGGGATAAGCCAAATAGTACTCATCTGAGTGGTTTCTTCCTTAAACAAGGAGAGGTTCATAAGGAAGCTAAAGAGGAGATTACAAAGTCTTGGCGTCACATTCACAAGAAGAGCAGGAAGGAATTGGGACCTAGAGGGGCTGTTTCTTTGGGGCCTTATCTTCAGTGGGTACAAGAAAGATCCATCCAGTTGAAGATGCCATATTACCGTGAAGCACCCATGCCTGATATGTTTAAGAAGACCACCTCTCCCCTATTAGATGATGTGGAAGAGCTTCAGCTTTCCCTAGTCAGGATGCAGCAGGAAAAGGAAGCTTGAAAGAATAAGTGTAAGACTTTAGAGGTGTCCTACTAAGCAGACTTGAAAGAGAAAGATGATATGATTGAGATTCTTGAGAGTCGTTCTATAGAGACGATGGAGAGGTAAGAGGATTTATTTCCCTTTAGAGATCAGTCAGGACCTAGTTGCCCACTTCCTGACTCTGGTGATTGGAAAGAGATCATCAACAAGTATGCAGAAGAAAACAAGCGGTTGAAAGCTCAGATTGTAAGACTCATAGGGAAGCGTCAGTGTGTAGAGTAATCTTCATCAGGTTTGATTTTTTTTAGGATCTTAGATTCTTATCTTATCTGGTAGTTGGGATTATTGAAACTTGTACTATAAAGTTGTTATCCATTTTGAAGTTATTATAATGAGATTTTCTGTATTTCAAATGTGTTAGTCCTTTAATATTTGCAAATTGTCTATAAGTCTTTGAGTTCCTTGAAATATTAATAATAAAATAAACCATGTACATTGCATATCATGCATCATATTGTACATACTTCTTGCATTTCTGTTCATACCTAGATGTCTTACTATGCTTCTTTACTTCATTCAGCAAGCTGCCTCACCAGTGCAATACTCGGGCTAATTCCAGAAGGAAGAAGGATAATCTATAACAAGAGAATCACGAGTTGCACGAAGAAGTTACTGCTCTGAATGCTGGTATGGCCAATCTCAATACTTTGGTGGAATCGTTGGTGGCTTCTCAGAATTAGCCACCACTCGCTCAACCTCAACACACAACGGTTACTTCTGAAGCTCCAACATTTCCTGTTTCTGTTACTCCAGTTACTGTTGTTCAGAATCGTATGCCTCAGGGTTATCCGTGGGGCATGCCAGAGAAATTCATGCCAGAAGGTTATAATCAAGATGCTTAGGTTGCTCCATTTTCTCAGGATGCTGCTGTTGCTCCTGCACCTCCTGTTGGGCATATTACACCTGCTGCTAGAAATGAGATTCACTATGCTGCACCTCCTTCGGTGAATGTTATACCATTTTCTAATGCTGAAGTTTATCACTCTATTCCTCCACCAAGTGAAAGCTTGGGTTTCTATGATCGAATGGAGGATTTTCAGGATCAGTTTGATAAGATGCAGTAAGAGTTGAAGGCCTTCAGAGGAAAAGAACTGTTTAGGCAGAATGTGAACGATCTGTGTTTGGTTCCAAATGTGAAAATACCTACAAAGTTCAAAGTATCGAAATTCGAGATATACAAGGGAAATACCTATCCATGTGCTCACCTTATGATGTATGTGAGAAGGAAGTCTACTCACACTGATGATCAACGCCTATTGATCCACTTTTTCCAAGACAGTTTGACTGGTGCAACATTGAAGTGGTACATGAGCCTTGATAGTTCCAACATTCACACTTTCAACGACCTAGGTGAAGAGCTTATTATAAAGTACAAATATATTATGGACATGGAACCTGACTGTGATTAACTCAAGGTAATGGTCCAGAAGGACAAGGAGCCATTTAAGGAATTTGCACAGAGATGGCGTGAAGTAGCCACCCAGGTGATTCCTCTAATGGAAGAAAAAGAGATGACAAAGATTTTTCTGAAGACTTTAGGTGCATTCTGTTATGAAAGAATGGTGGCGAGTGCACCCAGTGATTTTACCGAGATGGTGGGCATGGGCATCCGTTTGGATGAAGCTGTAAGAGAAGGTCGCTTGACAAGAAACGAAAATTCCAGCAGTACGAAGAAACCTTAATACGGGTTTTCTAAAAATAAAGAGGGAGAGACAAATACTATTATTCAAGAGAGAAGGATTAATCCTCCTAGAAGAAATCATTAGTGCTACCAACAGGTTAATTCGGTAACTCTAGTTGCTTAAACGGCTCCGACCATAATTGCTTATCAAAGACCAGCCCCTCAAGGAAATCAAGGGCAGAATCAGAGGAGAGAGGCTTTTGACACTATCTCCATGAGCTATGCAGAGTTACTCCCAACATTGATTCAGAAAAAGTTGGTTCATACTAGACCACCCCCTAATATACTATCACCTCTGCCTTAGTATTATAAGGTGGATCAAACGTGCGTTTTTCACCAGGGTGCACCAGGGCACAATGTGGAAAACTGTTATCCTCTGAAATTGGAGGTACAAAAAATGGTGAGATATGGCCTTTTGTCCTTTAAAGATGTCAGCCCTAATGTAAAAGATAATCCTTTGCCAAAGCATGGAGGAACAAATGTTGTCAACATGGTTGCTGGTTGTCCGGGGGACTTACGAATTTTTGATATCAACTTGGTCAGAGGTAACTCGGTAAAAATGCATGCCGACCTTTGCGAGTTTAGTTACTATAATCATGACCATGCTGGTTGTGGTATCTGCAGTACTAATATAAAAGGGTGTGATAAGATAAAGGCTGATTTACAGGAAATGATGGATAAAGGCCTCATTCATATAATCAGATCTAGGACAAAATACAAGGCAGAAGTGAACATGGTCTTCGGATGTCCTGGAGAGTTCTGATCTTTGACGTGCATAAGAATGATGATTTGGTGTAGTTGCACGCTACCTTCTACCACATGGATGGTCAAGTAGAACACCATTATGGATCTTGTCGGGTTTGCTGCAGAGACTCTCGTGGTTGTTCCATTGTGAAAAGAGGTATTCAATTATTATTGTATAATGGTACTATCAAGGTTTTAGGCCATAGAGATGATTACCATGGGATTAATGTGATTGAAGATTGCTTGGTTGAGACTAAGTCGGATGATGAATATGCTTGTGCGGATGAATTCTTTTCCTCAGACGAAGATATGTTCTCTAGCGATGATTATGCAATGACCAAATATTCTGAAGAAGGGGTGAACGTAATTGTGCCTTGTTTCAGTGATCTCTCTCCTATAGAGATTGAGTACTATAGCAATCCAGTTGTGGCTGCAATAGTGATTTGCTTACCGGGTCTTGTTCCTTACAAATCAGACAAAGTCGTACCATACAAATACAATGCTACAATTCTAGATGATGGTGTGGAATTTCCATCCAACCTTTGTCTAATGTCGAGAATATTACTGAGGCCAGTAGAGTGACCCGTAGTGGTCGTGCGTTCACACTTGTTATTCGAGGAAATGTCAGTGCTGATAAGAAGGTTGTCGAAAGTGTTGAAACTAAGAAAGCAGTAGGGGAGTCCAGGGGTGATACTCTGGAAAAAGAGGTGGATGATATATTGAAGATTATCAAGATGAGCGACTATAGGATCTTAGATCAATTGTTGCAGACTCCTTCAAAGATATCTATTCTGGCCTTGCTGATGAATTCTTCTTCCCATAGAGAATATTTAATGAGAGTGTTGGATCAAGCACTCATGGAAAGTGATATGCCGTTAGACCAATTCAGTAGTGTGGTAGGGAATATTACGTCCAGTAATAACCTAAGCTTTTGTGATGACGAATTTCCTGACGAAGGAAGGAATCACAATATAGCCCTACATATCTCCATGAACTGTAAGAACGATTCATTGTCGAATGTGCTGATTGATAATGGGTCCGCTTTAAATGTCATACCGAGGAGCACGCTGATGAAGCTGAAGTATCAAGGAGCTCCCATGCGCCCAAATGGCATAATTGTAAAAGCTTTCGATGGATCAAGAAGTCTCTTATTTGGGAAGTGGATCTGCCTATTCACATATGCCCGCACTTGTTTTAGATTACTTTCCAAGTCATGGATATTGTGTCTGCTTACAGCTGTCTACTGGGACGACCATGGATACATGAGGCAGGGGCTGTCACTTCAACTTTGCACCAAAAGCTAAAGTTCTTGCATGAGATAAAAGTGGTTATCATAAATGGAGAGCAAGCATTATTTATATCTCATTTATTCTCTTTCAGTGTTGTGGAAGCGGATGAAGCTGTTGTTGGAACTCAGTTCCAAACTTTATCCGTTGATAATGTAAGGGAGAATGATAATTATATCGCTTCATTCAAGGATGCTCAACAGGTAGTGTGTGATGGCCCTAGTAAAGTGTGGGGGCAGATTATTGATCCACCTGTGAATAAGAATATAGCTTGTTTGGGATTCTATGCAAAGAATAACAAAGGTGAGAATATGAAGCCGAAGACGGCTTTGGGAAAATGTCAGGACATTTTTCACAGTGGAGGTTACCTTCATCCAGCTGTTCCTAGGATTAATGCTATTCTGGAAGGTGAAGAAGAGAAAGAGATGTCGAACTATGTGACGCTTGAAGTCAGAGTCCAGAGCTGGGTCACTATTGATGTTCCATGTTGCATTCATATTTTAAATTAATTTGTTTTTTGTTAATATTTTTAAAAATATTTCACTCTCCCCAAGGTGAAAGTTGATATTGTATGGGCATATCTGTTGCTTTGATCTTTAAAATCATTAATAAAAGTTGTCTTTGATTCCCAAATCGTGTCTTTATTTTCTGCTTTTTCTTGGAAAATGGTAATCAGAAAAAAAAACCTTTCAAAATAAATAATAATTGTAAATAAATTTGCATAATCACTTGTTATATGTGTCAGTTTCTAAAAGCAATCATAAATCATATGTGCAGATTAATTAACAAACCCGTTGAGTACAATGAGCCTGCACCCTCTACCAACTTTGAATATCCTGTGTATGTGGCTGAATAAGAGGAATATGATGAAATTCCAGAAGAGGTTTCACGGTTTCTCGAGCGCGAGGAAAATTCCATTCGGCCATATAAAGAGCCGTTGGAGACAACCAATTTGGGTTTAGACGAAGATCCAAAGGAAGTCAAGATTGAAGCATTGTTGCATCCTGACGTAAAGAGAAAGTTGATTGAATTGTTGAAAGAATATGTGGACATCTTTTCTTGGTCTTACCAAGACATGCCGGGTTTGGATACGAATATTTTGGAACATCATTTGCCGCTAAAGCCAGAGTGCCCGCCAGTCAAGCAGAAATTGCGAAGAACTCGCCCAGATATGGAAGTAAAAATTAAAGAAGAAGTTTTAAGCAGATTAATGTCGATTTTCTTGTGACATTAGTGTACCCTCAATGGATTGCCAATATTGTCCCTATGCTAAAGAAATACATAAAAGTTCGCATGTGCATAAATTATAGAGATTTAAACAAAGCTAGTCCAAAAGATGACTTTCCATTACCACATATTGATATGTTGGTTGATAGTACAACAAAATTCAAAGTATTCTCATTCATGGACAAATTTTTCGGATATAATCAAATCAGAATCTCTCAGCTTCATATGCTAATGTTACTAAGCAGGTGGTAGTACGCTTTATCAAGAACAATCTCATATGCCGATATGGTGTCCCAAGCAGGATTATCATCGACAACCGCTCAAATGTGAATAATAAGATGATGATAGAACTTTGTGAAGAATTCAAGATTGTCCACCACAATTCATCTCCCTACAGGCCAAAGATGAATGGGGTTGTTGAAGCTGCTAATAAGAACATTAAGAAGATCATCTAGAAAATGGTCGTTACTTATAAAGATTAGCATGAGATACTCCCTTTCGCTTTGCTTGTGTATCGAACATCTGTCTGCACTTCAACAGGGGAAACCCCGTTCTCCGTTGTGTATGGCATGGAAGCGGTGCTCCCCGTTGAGGTTGAGATCCCCTCTTTACGCTGATAATAGAAACCAAGTTGTCAGAGGCTAAATAGGTCCATAACAAGTTCAACCAGTTGAATTTTATTGAAGAGAAGAGAATTACGACCTTGTGTTATGGTCATGTATACCAGAAGAGAATGAAGAAAGCTTTTGATAAGAAGGTCAAACCTCATGAATTCAGAGAAGCCGACCTTGTGCTCAAGAAGATCATGTCTTTTAACGCTGATTCTAGGAGCAAGTGGACTCCCAATTTTAAAGGCCCACATGTTGTCAAAAAAGCCTTCTCTAGCGGTGTATTGATTCTTGAAACTATGGATGGCGAGGAGTTCCCACGCCCCGTGAATGCTGACGCAGTCAAGAAATATTACGCCTAAAGAAATAAAGGAACAACTCGCTAAGTCAAAAACCTGAAAGGGCGGATTAGGAAAAAAGGAGCCTCTCGGTAGGCTGAAAACCCGAAAGGGAGGTCTAGGAAAAAGTAAGAGACATAAAAAAATAAATTATACCGCTAGGATGAAAACTCGCAAGGGCAACCTAGGCAAAAGTTACGGATTTCTTGGCAAGTAACTACGTCAGAAAAGACTTGATCATTGAAGAAACAATCTTCTTGGACTATCACCATGCTTCAACAGAAGTAACTGCTCAGGAATTCAAAGTTGTTAGGGAGAATAGTGGTCATTGCATTTCAAATTTTCCAATATATATTATTATTTTCCAAACATTGTAATCATCTATGGAGTATCGCCATTTGCAGACTACCATCCTATTAATAAAGTTTGAGCTTTTATCCAACTATTTGCAATTCTTATTTTATTCTGCTTACAAAGACTTCATTTATTATTGATAGTATTTTTCAAAGCAAACAGATTAAATAACAAAATTGTTTTTTTGAAGAGAATTTACAAATTACTTCTTGCTTTTGATTTTGTGACTCAAAGAGAACAAAAATAGTGACTTCCAAGGATGGACGAACTCTAAAATTTTGGAGGTATGAATTCCCCAGGAAGGCTCTCTGAGGTCACTTTTGCTGGTATGAGTATGATCTTCTTGTTCTCCTCAGATATTTGAAGATGATACCAATTGATGTGTGATACGGTGTTGGGTTTGTGATCCCGTTTACCCCAGTCAGGTCTTGGTTCATTTTGATTTCGGGTTTGCATGGTGTGAAGTCTCTATCCCAGATTCCCCAATAAGGTCTTCACTCACATGACAAAAATCTTTTCCCCTTTGTGTGCTGAAATGGAATCATTTGAAAAACATCGCCCTTTGTAGTGTTAGCATTATTGTTGTTGTTAGTTTCCCAGGCAACCAGACAACGGCAAAATCTTTTCTAAGAAGTGTTGAAACAATTGTTAACTTTTTGGGTTTTCTCCCTGTTGTACCCCAAAATTTTCCCTCTCTTTTCTCAAGACATTTCTCACAAAGATTTTCAAAAGCTCAAGTTTGCACAAGTATTTAATAGGTCAAGCCACCTCATCAACACTAATACCTCAGAATTAGGGTTTGAGTTTACACAAGTACAATTGGATTTTAATGCCCCATATAGTTTCCATGGATCATATTGGGCTTTCAAGCATCAGGTCGAAGAGGAAACTGTCGAAAGGGCAAAGCAAATAAAACAGATGTGGAAATGCAGATAACTATGTCGAATTCAAAATCTGGTTCATGCTTTTCGAACTACATGACTGATCGAAAGGGTTGGATGGCAGATTTTTGAAAAATCGAAGAAGAGCAAGCTTGCTTCGATCCCCAAGCTTCGACTGAGAAATGGCTTCCTTCGAGCAACCTGCTTCGATCCACCTCTAAACCCTTCGACACACATAGTTTCGACACTATGGGTTACAAGTCTATTATCATGCTTGCTTCGACCCCCAAGCTTCGATTGGGAAATGGCTTCCTTCGAGCAACTTGCTTCGATCCACCTCTAAACCCTTCGACACACATAGTTTCAACACTATGGATTACAAGTCTATCTTCATGCTTGCTTCAATCCACAAGCTTCGACGGAGAAATGGCTTCCTTCGAGCTACTTGCTTGAATCCACCTCCAAACCCTTCGACACACATAGTTTCTACACTATGAGTTACAATTTGAGGTTTAGACCTTTGAACATTCGACCACTTAATTAAATGATGGTTACTAGTAGGAAAGTAATCCAGAAATTCTTTTGTTTCGACTATACCAATGAGATCATATTGCATACTCAAAGGGGTACATTCAAATAAATGTGGTCCATTCGAAGAACATACAATTGATGGAAACAAACATTGTTTTTTATAATGATGATTTTGGTCGAAGGTTGTGATCTATGTGATAAAAAAGAAAGGACGAAGTAAGTGGTGCATTCAGATGAATGTGGTCCATTCAAAGAACACATAATTGGTGGAAACAAATATTGTTTTGTCTGTTGATGGGTTTGGTCGAAGGTTGTAGATCTATATGATCAAAACGAAAGGATGAAGTATTAGACATCTTTTAGAGATTCAAGATGCTTGCTGAACAAAGTCCTATATGCTTCCAAGCCTAAGCTTGTTGTACTGTCCACATAACAGCCTAAAACCATGTCAAAAAATAGTCTGTTGTACTACTTTGAAACAACCATGCACCAATCTGCCACAACACTTCAAACCTGCTACAAAACAGTCCTGATATGCTGCTCCTAATTTGCACCAAATTAGCATATAAGAGCTGTACCTCAAAAGCTATGAAAAGAGCATACCCAAACAGTTCAAATTTTATTTTTTTCCTCCCCAAAACCCCAACAAGACTCTTCTATAAATAAGTTATTTCAAAACACACAAAGGCGGACTTTTGGCAAGGAAAAAGAATTAAAAAAAGAGAGAGGAGAGTACACGAAGGTTGAAGCATTAAAACACTCTTAAATCCATAACCAAAAACAAACATAACACCTCTGTTCTTTTCTTTCGAACCCAGAACCAAAAAAACACAACACCTTTGTTCTTTCGAACCCAAGAACATTCAAGGAAGCAACTCAAGTTCGAAATACACATTCCAGCTTCAAGGTAAGTCTTCTTGACTTTGAACCCTTTGTTTTAAGCATCATTGATGATTCATCTTCGAAGATAACATGTAATAATCATTGCCTACGAAGCTACCCTTTTTTTTGTTTTCCTTTCTTGTCAATTATATGTTAAGAACTAACCTGTACAAACCATAAAATAATGTTGGAGTAAAAAAAATTACAGCATGGTTCAACATAAATCCTTAGGCTTCGACACATCACATTATGCTTCGACTCATACTGAGTTCGATTTGGAATTACAGGGTCGAAAGAAGGATATGTTCGATGCACATAAGCATGCTTCGACACATGCTCCGACCCATGTTTGAAAGATTTATTTTTTTCTCTCTTTTGCGCTTTTTTTATACATATTTCATATATTTGCTTCATAGCTATTCGACATGGATTATAATAGATAATTGGGTTTAATTTATTTCAATCCCCATTTGTACATTTGTATCCCCCATCCCCCAAATGATGTAATAGCGTAGAACATTAATTTTCCGCAATTTTATCGCTTTCATAAATGTTAGTAATTATGGTGTGTATGGAAAGATAAAAGTTCAACCTTATAAAATCTTAATCTAAGACAAGACAATGCATGAAAAATAAACACTTGCACACTTACACCTATATGGTTAACTCCACTTGTTGCCTTGAGAAAAAATAGTCATGATGTGCATGTGAGCCATGTTAGCAAAAATAATCAATACAAGATCATAGTCCCTCGATGACGCTACAAATGTTACCTTACAAATTATCTTAGTCCCTTAAGAGAAATGCTAAGATATCTCACAATATTTCCTTTCATGACTATATGATGACCCACGCCTATCCCTTCATATCCAATGACGGGGCTTCTTACCAAACAATGGTAAGATAGAAACATTTAAAGTAGGAGGAAAAGAACAAAGACCTTTTGAGTAGATAGGACGTTCGTAGTTGCTTTCTTACAAACTAAAACCATTTCCGCACTTACACTTTCAAAACATCTTCAAAAAGAAACATCTCTTTGAACAATTTTCAAAACCAACACTTTGTATAAATTCTTATATAGACGAGAATAATTACAAAGTTTTCCGCAACAAAGGCGTTTTCAAAATATTTTTAAACTTACATCACAAAACACATTTTCAAACAAAGCATTTTCGAGTGATCTATCAAGCAACTAAGAGCCTGTAGATATCTAGGAATGAAAAGGGTGCTAACACCTTCCCTTTTAATAACCTACCACCCGAACTCAAGAAAATATCTCAAAGATCTTTCCTATTTTTTTTCACCCTTTCCTTATTGGATTAATGAATAGTCGGTTACGACTCTTTCTTTCCACAACAATTGCAATAAAATGAAAAAACACCCAAGTCAGTTCACCCACCGTATCACAGAACTGGAGGCTCTGCTGGGGAGTGCTTAAAAGTGAGGTTACCTTAGAGCTAGATCATATTTAATTGCTTTTATTGTTTGATTTGTTTGCTTTACATTTTAGGATTTTGTTTGGGTTTGTTTTGATCCTCTACTCGGATCAGAGAACACCATTAGGTAAGTAGCAAAATATCATGGAAATTATGCGGGGTATACCGACATGGTTGAAGTGGTGGCTACGTTAGTGTGACACATTTGTTGGTACCGGTAGCCCTTGAGTTTAGTCAAGGAGAATACGAAGCCGCTGTGTGGTGTCATGAAGTACTAACTGACCTTAGAACCTTTAATTGAACAACCTGGGCATTAGGAAGTAGTGAGATAGCCGACTTTGGTGTTGTCCGAAGTTGGTTGATACTCGATACTACGCTCATTGAGATCGGAATTTCGGGATATTTCGGTCGCCAATAAAGAGGCTTGCGCTGAAACAATGCCCGGTGAAGAAAGATCAGTGATATTGAGATTCCTTAAAACCCGATTACTTTCTAGGACAGGTTGAGCTAACTAAACTTCAAGAGGGTACTTACCTATGAACTCCATGCAAGCCTAAACCTAAGGTTTTGTTTGTGTACATAACATCATGACATCATACCATAGCATGTTCAATAACCATTTCAAGGATCTCAAGGGTTTGTGATCAAGGGTTATATTGAACCACACGTCTATCAAGGGGAAAGCAAATTTATTTTCCTCTAACCAAACACCGTCAAACACCAAAGCACGATAATTGGAGTCAAGGGCTATGACCCACTTGACATGGTGAGCTTTATTCTCGTGAAAGGACATCCAACGATACAAAGTTCTCCAATCAAAGTTGTGATAAAAGTTCAACTTCTAACATCTTCTTGTGTTTATCCAGCGAAATCCTTGAGAATATTACATCCTCATACCATGCATCACATCATGATAGGTTTTCCCCACAAAGGTTTCTCATCTGCTTATTGTTTATTTCATTAGAGATGGCTCTAGAACAAACTATCATAGATCTTCATACCCAAAATGCTCAACTTCAAGATTTGTTCCTGAACCTATTCAAGGGGAAAGAAGAAGTGAAAATACTCCTCATTGAAAGCATGGCCAAGAGGAATCTTGAACACAACAAGGATGACCAGTTAGAATAATTACAAACTGAAATGGCGACCATGAAAATCTAGATGATGGGACAGATGGTGGGTCAGATGGCTCTTAGCAAAAACTTAGCTCAGAGACAAGAAGAGTTGAGAGCCCTCGTCAACAAGCTTCGTCAAGACAGATGAAACCAAATGGAACAAACAACTTGAATTTGGGATCGAGTCATTAATCAGCCTCCAAGGAGACAAGAAGTTTGTTTGGTCGAGAGAACACCCTTCAAAATGGCTATTATACCAAAAGTCCAACAACTACCTCGCCAACCATGACAAGGTGGTCAGCGTAAGCAAAGAAGAAAATTTTCCGAGATCAACATGCCACTGTATTAAGCATTGCAACACATGTTGAGGATGAATCTGATTACGTTGATAGGACCTCATCCAAACCCCAAAACTTCTTCTCCTAACTACAATCCCGATGCAAGATGTGCCTATCATTTCGGAAGTCCTAGGCATGATACTAACGATTGTTGGGCGGTGAAATACAAGATTCAAAATATGATTGATGCCAAGGAGATTGAATTCGGCCCTCCTGAGACTCCCAACGTCATAACGGTTCCCATGCCAAATCATTGAGCGTCCAATTCATTTTGAATTTTCAATTGTAATTTCTTTGTTTGTTTAAACACATATCTTTATGTCAGACTTTGGTTACTTTCATTAATGCATTGCATATGTTTGTCTTGAATTAATGCATTTGTTTTCACTATATTTAAACTATAATTTTATTCCCTTGTGTTGTACCCCAAAATTTTCCCTCCCATATTCCTCAAGATTTATCAAGAATCATCTTCAACTGGTTCAAGATTCCTCAAGGATTGCACAGTTCAAATGCCTCATAAGCCAGCTGAAATTAGGGTTTTGGTTCCTTCAAAGAATTTGAGGTTTTTTATGGCTCAAACAAGTCTCATGTTCCTATATACATTGTCAAGCATCTACATGTCATGTTTCAAGACTCACAGTCCCAAGTTGCACAATCAAAAGCTTCATTTGCTTCACAATCAACTGCAGGGGTAAAATGGTCATTTTACAGTCAAAAGTCAGAATTTTTGGTCAACATCTTATTTTGAAGCCACAATCATCATTTGATAAAGTCTTGATCAAGATTCCACAAACATGGCTCAAAAATCATCAAGATGCAAAAAGTTACTATTTTTGGACAGCAGAAAAGTCAACTGTATCTTGACCAGGGCATAACTTTTTCATGGTTCATCAGAAAAATTCCATCCAATGCTCATTTTTAAGGGGATGACATTTCCTACAACTCATCTTCACATTCCAAGTCCAAGAAATGCTCTCACAAAAAGTTATCAATTTCTACATTATAGGTCAATTTCAAAAGTCAACAAAAATGCACTTTAAGTCAAAGACCATAACTTGAGATTGGTAAATCCAAATGATATGGGACCAAAGGAATTGGTTAGAGGACTTCAATACCTTTCCAAAATGTCCAAGAACATGTTCATATGATCAAAATTGAGCAAGATATGCATTGGAGAAGTTGGGAAATTTTTGTGAATTTGCAAAAGTCAACTTTGCTCAAAACACATCATTTTTGCTAATGGGCCTCAAATTCCTTCTTGAAACTCTATCCAAGGCCTATGCACGACCCATTGGGATTATTTGAATTTATTTTCTAATTTTTTATTTATTAATTGGATTTTTTATTAATATTAATTCATTTAATTGATTTAAAATGTAGGAAATTCAAAGATATGATTTCTCAATCTTTTTGTGAAGCAAATATGACCTACATGTGCTGGAGATTTCGTGTACACATCAAGGGGACAAGGATCTCTCAATTTAGCAAGTTTTCTCAATCAAAAATATTGAAAAATATTTGATTTTCAATCAAATATTGGAACATCAATTTCATGGATTTCCTTGCAAGATTTTAACCTAAATCCATTCTACTATATATGCACAACTCAACCCTAGTGCATCACACGTGAGAATTGTTGCAGAAAGCCATATGCAACATTGAAAAAAATCAAGAACAAATTGAAAATTGTTTTCCTAATTCCAGGTTAATTCAGAGCTTTTTGTTAATTCTAATCCATTGTAGGGATCCCCAGGAAGGTGTAGGAACCAAAACCAAGCGTTTAACCTCAAGAAATCGCCGTTTACAGTCATACAGTCTGGTACTTTTTTTCACAATCGTAATTCATTATTCATGCATCATTAACGAGATTTTTTGTGTGCTTTGCATTGCTAGAACCTCTCTGAAGCTAATGGTACAGGTGAATTGCATTATGGTGTCCTGAATCACAAATCACCATTGACGAATTCTAGGTTTTCCAAGCTTCCAAATTGGGGCTTTTCAGTATAGGAACAATCAACCTTCATAATACCTATGGTTAAACTCAGGAGATTTAGACGAATTGAACCCAACCATCGCGCCATATTTATATAGCCTGTAGGGATATTCGCTATTTTTCCTCATGCTATTTTGTGGGGGTTAAAAACCCCCGCTATTTGTTTGTTATTTTGCAGGTTTCAGCGAAAAAGACAAGACGTGGAAGCATGGGAGTGGTTCATTCAAATATAACGCGCGTGATTTTATTTCCAGCATAATTCTTATGTTTCATATATTATATTTGTTTGTTGTCATAATAACAGATGCAAGCAATTGGCCTAGTGGAGTGTGCGCTGTCCAAGAACCATTGGGACCTGGGTTTGATTCCCAGGTCCACCCAAAACGCATTATGTTATTTTTCTTCACAGGTTTGCATGCAGGCTTCCAAGGGCATCCAACCATGCGCTTCAAGCAATCAGGCGCCATGTGTCCACTATAAAAAATCCAGTGGTCAAAAGGGGCTGAACACCATGTTCCTGGTCAACCCACGCTCTAGGAAATCTCCAAAGTCAAAGCAGGCCTGGAAGCTTAATGGGCTGGAATTGCTAACAAAACCTCCTAAGGGCCCAACACCCCCCTGGTTCTTTCATATTTTTCTCTTTGTTTTCTTTTTCTTTTTATTTTCTTTTACTAATTTTTAATTATTAACTATTATTATTATTTAACTCACAAATTATTATTTTCCTAATAAATTCAGTAAATATTTATATTATTATTATTAATTATTAATTTCACCTTTAATTATTATTTTGTAAATAAACACTAACATGAATTAATTTAGTTTAATTAAGTTTAATTTCAATTTTCTTTTACAATAAATAAAATAAATTAGACTTAGGTTTTTTTTACTAACTTTTGACCTTTTCTTTTTATTTTCATTTAAAACATAAAAAACATAAAAAATACTTTTTTTTCTTAATTAGTAAATTAGGTTTAATATTAATTAAATGCAAAAAAGGACCAAACTTCTTTCTTTTCTCAAAAAGGGTCAAAACCCTAAGGATGTCCTCAATTCAATTCTTTCGCGCATATTTATTTTTAATTACTTTTTTTGATTATATTTATGTATCTTCTCCGAGAATGTAATAGATAATTAGGACTTTTATCGCTTTCTTTATTTTGTCGCAATTTATTTCCAAAGGGTTATGTTTTTGGCGATGTATATACCCGCGCCTTGTAATAGCGTAGATTCACTTTCCGCAATTTACTTTCCGCAAATTATTAATTGTTAATTATGCATGAAAGACTTGTTTGAACAATAAAATCAACTCGTAGCTCACCAATAACATGTACAAGATAAATTAACATGAAACCTGGCACACATGCACATGCCACTCCTAGGGTACGCCTCACTTGGTTGCCTCGAGGTGGTCATCAAGTATAGGGTGTTTTGGAGGTTGCCCTCCTGTCTAAAGATCCAGTTGCCTCGAAACGGTTGCCTCGGATAAAAAGGATCTAGGACATTAGGGTTACCGCTAAGGCGTCCTACCATTGCTTTGGTGACCACACATCGTCCCTATAATCGAATTGACCCGAATAACTCCAACGACGGTGCTACCTACTTCTCAATAGTGGGATAGTACTGTCTAAAGGACTCTTACACAACTTAATTCCTTAGAGTAGGTAGATTTCTCCTGGGTACTTGCTCTTTCAAAAAAACAAAAAAACATCTTTTCGCACCTACACTTCCAAAAAGTTTTCAAACAAATACTTCATACACTCTTGAGGACAGATACAAGAGTTACCTAGAAGTTTTCAAAACAAACTTTTTCAAAACCCACGAACACAAGAAAAGCAAATAATTTTTGAAAACATAGTGAGCAAGTACCTAAGAGCCCGTGGATAACCACAGATAGAAAGGGTGCTAACACCTTCCCTTTCTACAAATCTACCTCCCGAACCGAGAAACATCTCGAAAAGGAATTTTGCTGTGCTTTTGTCCTTTCCTTGTTGGAGAAAATAAAAGACGGTGGTGACTCTTGCTTACCGCGACATTTCGCAAACCAGCTTTAAAACAGTCAGTTCTATTTCCACCGATCACAGAACTGGCGACTCTGTTGGGGACAATTAATAAGTGAGGTGTACCTTAGGATTAGACCACTCTTATGTTTTCAATTGTGTGCCTTGATTGCTTTTATATTTGTGGGCTTGCATCGGAGTTTCATAGATCCTAACCCGGATCTGGGGAAAACCCTTTAGGTAGCATAAGCTGTGAGGGACCTGTCCGGCGTAGACCGACACGGGTGAAGCAGTAGCTACGTTGGTGTGACACCTTGGTCTGTACCGATATCCCTTGTGTTGGAACGAGGAGAATATGGGTCTTCCGAGGAGTCATTAATCACCAACCGACCTTAGAACCATAATTTGACCCAACTTGGCCATAGAACAGTAGCAGTATGCTACACTCATTGAGGCTAAACTCTCGCGATGGTTCTGGCCGCAAGAAAAGATTGCGACGCTGGAGTTATGACCGATTGAGGGTAGTCAGTGATATTGAGATCCTCTAGAACCCGATTACTATTTTCTAGGACAGGTCTTAACCAACGAAACTGAAAGAGGGTAGTACCTAAACTTCATGCTGGCCTAAACTCTAAGGGCTGTCTTGTGTGACTTGTGTGCCTTATCATGTTTGCCTTTGTGAATATTTGTGGTGTGCTTTATCATAACATCATACCATCATACCATTGCATGCATCCTGCATAAGGACTGACCTATTTCAAAGACAAGAGGGTTTCATCTTTGCTCTATTTTGTAGGACATCATGATGCCCGTGCGAAGGAATATTATCCAGCTCAACTTTGTTCACCCACCTGATTTGCTTAAAGAGTTGGTTGACAGAATTCCAAATACTACTTCCTTCATCCAGAGGCATGGTTCTCTTCTCGGTTTAGTCACTTCAAAGTGGGACCAACAACTGATGAGTGTCCTGACCCAGTTTTATGATCCCCTGTACCATTGCTTTACCTTTGAAGACTTCCAGCTGGTCCCTACCCTGGAAGAATTCTCTGATTTGCTTGGTATCCCTGTTTTGGAGCAGACTCCTTTCACTGGTTGGGAAAGGACTCTTAGGCTTGAGGAGATTGCTGCAGCCCTTCCCTTGACCAACAAAGAGGTAATGGATAACTGGGTGACTAGAAGCGGAGTTAAGGGCTTTTTGGCTAAGTTTCTGATTGGTAAAGCTAACAGTTTCTGGAATGACTTAGACTTCAGGGCGTACGAAGACATTTTGGCTCTCTTAATCTATGGTCTGGTTCTGTTTCCAAATCCTGATAACTTTGTCAATATCAATGCCATAAGGATCTTCATGTCTCAGAACCCTGTGCCCACTCCTTGGGTGATATCCTACAACAACTCTATGCTCGTACTGCCCGAAGACGGGGAACTCTGTGGTGTTGTGCTCCTTTGTTAGTGAGGTGGTTTATTTTGCACCTCCCTAAGTTCGTGCTGAAGAACAAAGAAGGAAGGGGCTGGGCTCATAGGTTAATGTCTCTCACTGATAATGACATCATTTGGACTCTCAGAGGTTTGGATGAGGTAGCTGTTATTGATCATTGCAGAGAGTATCCTAATGTTCCATTGATCGGTACTCAGGGAGGAATCTCTTATAATCCATGTTTAGCTCTCCGTCAGTTTGGAAGAGCCAGAAGAGCAGGACCTCATGAGATGTTGGTACCTCACATCAGTTTTGAGTTTCAAGTAGATAGTGACGAGCTACGCCGTAGATTCATCAGGGATTGGGACAGAATTCACAAAGCTGACCCACATGAGTTGGGACCAAAGACTTCTATGCCAATGGAATCCTACTACAGATGGGTCCACATCCGTGCTCAGAAAATAGGTATGCCATACGAAGCCGTCAGACCTATTATTCTTGAATTTCCTGATAGAGACGGGGTTCCTCCAACTGTACTCCCTCCTAAGATACCCACTGATGTTGATACACTAATGAGGTCCTGGGCGCAACTACAGGAAGAACGGGATTCTTATCGGGAAAGGTTCAATGAACAGGAACAGAAAATCCAGAAGCTGACCAAGCAATTGGAGAACGAGCGGATCTTGAATGACTATATCCGTACTGAGAAGAGGAGGCCATGGGAGCACTGATGGACCTTGGATGTTTCTTTTACAGTTTTATTTCCTTTTCAGTATTTTCATTTTTGTAACGCCTAAGGTCAACTTGTTGAACAATTTAAAGTTTGAATCTAATAAAGTGTGTTTCCTTTTTTGTTTACAAAGTTGAATCCCGATTGTCTTTGAAAACATAACTCATACGCATTCCATTCATCATATGCATAACAGGTACCCTTTTTCTACAGGTTGCTTAATCTTCTTCGCTGTTTATTTCAGTAATCATCATGTCTTCTGAGCCTACTACTAAACAAGCTATCAAGGCCCTCCAGGCCCAGAATTCCCAGTTCCAGGAGTTGGTCATGAGCTTAGCCCAGGGTCAACAGGAATTGAAGACTCTGTTTTTGAAGAAGAAGAAGAAGAGGACTGTCTTGTTCAATACCGGACGCAGATATGGGAATACACTGCAAAATGAGGCTGATCTGGCTACTTCCTATGTAGGGAAAGATAGTCCCCAAGGGGGAAGGGTTCCTAGTCCCGTGGTCTCCGACAACGAGACATATTACAATGATGAGCAGTACCCTCCTGCTGAGGATAGGTACAAACAGTTGGAGGACCAGTTAAGTGCTATGGAGATTCAACATGTGCCCGGGTTGGATTTTGGAGATCTAGGTTTATCTTCTAGGGGGATGATCCCTCACAAGTTCAAGGCACCTGCTTTTGCAAAATACGACGGGGCATCCTGTCCTAATCTGCATCTCAGATCATATGTGAGGAAGATCCAACCGTATACTGCATACAAGAATCTACGGATCCCTTTCTTCCAGGATAGTCTTTCAGGGACTCAACTCGAATGGTTCTATCAGCTAGATGGAGCCAGTATTCGAAACTGGTAGGACTTGGCTACTGCATTTTATAAGCAGTATCAATATAATTTCGACCTCGCTCCCACGCGTACCCAACTCCAGCGTATGTCACTAGGGACGGGTGAAGGTTTTAAGGAGTATGCACAAAAGTGGAGAGACCTGGCTGGAAGGGTGCAGCCACCTTTGACTGACCGTGAGCTCGTTGACATGTTCTTGGGGACCCTGTTTGGTCCATTCTTCAACCATCTGATTGGGAATTCTTCTGTCGGGTTTACAGATATGATCCTGGCTGGTGAGAGGATAGAAGCTGGTATCAAGTCTGGGAAGATACAAAAGGGTGCCTCCTCAAGCTCTGAAAAGAAGCCCTTCAAGAAGGAATCTAGTGCTATTTATGGTTCAAGAAGACAAAATAAACCGGAACGCTGCCAAACTGTCAACGCGGTGGTAATCTCAAAGCCTGCTGCTGCTCCTCAGCAATATAACCAACCAAGGGGTGAGAGGCCCAAAAGGCAGTACACTCGGCTCAGTATGACCCTGTCTCAGATATTGCTGCAACTGCTGTCAACCAATCTGGTAACTGTCAAAGAAGCTCCGAAGGTAGTGAACACAACATCTCCAAAGTACAACCCTAACACCCACTGCGCTTATCACTCTAATAGCCCGGGGCATTCTACGGATGATTGTTGGGCTCTGAGGAATAAGGTTCAGGACCTTATTGATGCTAAAGAAATACAGTTCGAGGCGCCCGAAAGGCCCAATGTTGTGACTGCTCCCATGCCCCAACATGGAGTGAATGCTATGGAAGAAGACCTGTATGTAGCCTCTGTGGATGATATTGTTACTCTGTTATTGACTGTCAAGAGGAACCTGTTGCTAGCCGGTTTATTTCCGGGATGTAGTAAAGGTTGCCATCTATGTTCTGTTTCACTTGCTGGTTGTCCTTTGTTGAAGTCAGGCATCAAAAACCTGATGGATAACAAAGAGATCTTGTTCGAGAAGATTGCTGCTCCTGTTGTCCCTACTGAAGAAGTGTCCATTCTTACTATTTTCAACAACCCTCCTAAGACTCCCTCAAAGAAACCTGTCAAAATCATGTCTACTCAGAAGATTGCTCCTATCATCATCAATGTTCCGGGGCCTCTCCCCTATACATCTGACAAAGCTGTCCCTTGGCACTATGGGGCATATGTTTATGTGCTTGGCGTTAAACAAGAGTTTGATACTAGTACCGACATCAGTAACATCACCGGGCCTGCTAAAGTCACTCGTAGTGGCAGACTGTTCTCACCTGATATTGCACCACCATCTATTCAGAGGCCTCTTGTCATTACACCTGCAAGTGTGCCCACTTCCCTTCCTGACCAAGTTCCTATTTCTACCCCTGCTGCCGAGTCATCTGACACTCGGGGCAAAGGGATCGCTACTGATGTGCCTACCCAGACGGAGGTACCAAAGACAACCACTGTCGAGGCTTCCAAGCAAGAGATGGAAGAGATCCTTAAGATTATCAAGAAGAGTGATTTCAATGTAGTTGAGCAGATGGGGCACACCCCATCTAAGATTTCCATTCTATCACTGTTGTTGTGTTCAGAGGCCCATGCCAAGGCCCTGATTACCTTCCTGAAGACGGTCCATGTGCCACAAGAGACATCTGCTGATCAATTTACCGAGTGTGTATCCAACTTAACTACTGACAATGGTTTGGGTTTCTCTAATGCCGATCTGACTGCTAAGGGGAAGAACCATAATGATGCCCTGCATGTCTCCATTGAATGCAGGGGCACTACTCTTGCCCATGTGCTGGTTGACACTGGTTCCTCGTTGAACGTATTACCCAAGAAAGCTCTAGACAAGCTGGATTGTGAGGGTTTAGAGCTGAAGCCAAGTAACATTATTGTCCGGGCCTTTGACGGGTCCAAAAGGATGGTACATGGTGAAGTTGACATTCCAATCAGGGTTGGTTCTCAGGTCTTTGACTCTACATTCTACGTTATGGACATCCGACCATCCTACTCTTATTTGCTGGGTCGTCCATGGATCCATAAGGCTGGAGCTGTGACCTCCACTCTACATCAGAAGCTGAAGTACCTGGTCAGAGGGAAAATTGTGACAGTTCAGGGGGAGGAAGAATACATGGTCAGCCACCTTAACTCGTTCCGGTACATAGAGATGGATGAGGAATTCATCGAATCCCCCTTTTAACACTTTGAAAAAGTCCCTCAGACGTTGGCATCAGCAGAGACTGTAACTGAAAAAGACTCTCCTCTGAAGATGGCTTCCCTAAGGGATGCCCGGGCTGTGATTGAGAAGGGTGAGTGCGCAAACTGGGGCCGACTTCCTGATTTCACTCCGAAGACTGACAAGTTTGGTTTGGGTTTCACTGCAGAAGCTCAAAGGGCTGTTCGTAAGGCAAGGATTGGAAGACCTCCTGTGTTCATCACCAATCCGGGAGTAAATGCTATTGAGGACGACGTGGAGGAATCTGAATTCGACAGCTGGATCTACCCAACGACCAACGGTGGACTAAGCAACTGGACCGCCAAAGACTTCACACCTATTACTTTTGTCACTCAGTAATGAACTCCTTTGTTTTGAATTTGTAACAGACAATAATTTGAAACTTTAAGGCCCAGTGTCTTACCCGGGGCACCGTGGCTTCATTTGTGAGGGCTTATTATTTGTCATTTTCATATATCATGAATAAAAGAATTGGACGTTTTTTGCATTTCAAATCTTGCGCTCCTTGTCTTTCTTTATTATATATTGCAAAGCAGCTATATTTACACACACTCACCCATACAGGTTCCAATCCACTCTGGATCTCACTGGCAACGACTCTGCTACTACCAGTTATGACTTCGAAAATCCGATCAACTTAGCCGAAGACGAAGGTGAAGATGATTGCGAGGTGCCTGGTGAGCTTGCAAGACTGCTACTCCAGGAAGGGAGGGCCATTCAGCCACATGAAGAGCCAGTGGAAACGGTAAATCTGGGTACTGAGACAGACAGAAAGGAAGTCAAGATTGGTGCCAATCTGGAGTCTAGTGTGAAACAACGGTTGATTCAGATGCTGCATGACTATGTGGAAATCTTTGCCTGGTCTTACGAAGACATGTCTGGGTTGGATACTGACATTGTGGTTCATCATTTGCCTACCAAGGAAGAATGCCCTCCGGTAAAACAGAAGGTCCGCCGTATGTGTCCAGAGATGTCCGAGAAAATCAAGGCTGAGGTTATGAAACAATTTGACGCCGGTTTTCTAGCAGTGACTTCTTACCCTCAGTGGGTTGCCAATGTGGTTCCAGTGCCGAAGAAAGATGGTAAGGTCTGAATGTGTGTTGATTACAGAGATTTGAACAGGGCGAGCCCCAAAGATGATTTCCCTCTACCTCACATCGACGTTCTGGTTGACAACACTGCTCAGCATAAGGTATTCTCCTTCATGGACGGTTTCTCCGGGTATAATAAAATCAAGATGGCTCCTGAAGACATGGAGAAGACCACTTTTGTTACTCAGTGGGGCACCTTTTGCTACAAGGTCATGCCTTTTGGGTTGAAAAATGATGGGGCGACCTACCAACGTGCCATGGTTGCTCTGTTTCATGACATGATCCATCATGAGATCGAAGTATATGTCGATGATATGATTGCAAGATCCCAAACTGAGGAAGAACACCTTGACCATCTGCAGAAGCTGTTTGACTGTCTGAAGTTGTACAAGCTGAGGTTGAACCCGATCAAGTGCACCTTTGGGGTGAGATCTGGAAAACTACTAGGCTTCGTCGTGAGCGATAAAGGTATTCAAGTGGACCCTGCCAAAGTGAAAGCCATACAAGAGATGCCAGTTCCCAAGACAGAGAAAGAAGTCAGAGGCTTTCTAGGACGTCTGAACTATATTGCCCGATTCATCTCACATCTAACTGCTACCTGTGAACCAATCTTCAAGCTGCTGAAGAAAGATCAAGTAGTACGTTGGAATGATGAATGTCAGGCCGCTTTCGAAAGAATCAAAGAGTATCTCCAAAAGCCACCCATTATTATGCCGCCGGTTGAAGAGAGACCTCTAATCTTATACTTGACAGTACTTGACAACTCAATGGGGTGTGTGCTGGGGCAGCATGACGAGTCTGGCCGAAAAGAGCACTCTATTTATTACCTTAGCAAAAATTTTATTGACCGTGAGACCCGATACTCACTGCTCGAGAAAACTTGCTGTGCTTTGGTATGGGCTGCTCGCCGGCTGAGACAATATATGTTGACTCACACTACCCTGTTGATTTCAAAAATGGATCCAATAAAGTACATCTTCGAAAAGCCTGCCTTGTCCGGAAGAATAGCAAGATGGCAGATGATCTTGACCGAATATGACATCCAGTACACAACTCAGAAAGCAATCAAGGGAAGTGTGTTGGCAGGCCATTTGGCACACCAGGCAGTGGACGATTACCAGTCGATGAACTTTGAATTTCCAGACGAGAATATCATGGTAGTGACTGATTGTGAAGTACCTGGACCGGATGAAGGACCTGAGGATGGATCCCGATGGTCTATGCACTTTGACGGAGCCTCAAACGCTTTGGGTAACAGTATTGCAACCGTGATCATATCCCCTAAAGGCACTCATACTCCACTTACTGCCCGACTATGTTTCAACTGTACCAACAACATGGCAGAGTATGAAGCATGCATCATGGGTCTTCAAGCTGCAATTGACCTAAGGATCAAGTTTCTGAGTGTCTTCGGAGATTCGGCTCTCGTGATCAGCCAGATCAAAGGCGAGTGGGATACGAAACACCTAAATCTTATTCCCTACAAAGAGTATGTGTTGACATTGATCCCCCATTTCGAGGAGATAACTTTTGAACATTTCCCAAGAGAGGAGAATCAGTTGGCGGACACGCTAGCTACAATGTCTTCTATGTTCAAAGTCAAATGGGACAACGAGGCTCCCCGGGTCATTATCTGGAAATTGGATGAACCTGCACATTGCTGTGATCTTGAGGCTGAAGAGGTAACTGAAAAACCTTGGTATCATGAAGTGAAGAGGTACCTTGAAGCTCAAGAATACCCCGAAGGCGCATCTGTTAATGACAAAAAGTTTCTGAGAAGTTTCGCGGCAAAGTTCTTCCTCAGCAATGACATTCTGTACAAACGAAACCATGATTCAACCTTACTGCGTTGTGTGGATAAGACTGAACCAGAAAGGATCATGGCAGAGCTGCATGAAGGTACCTTCGGAACGCATTCCAGTGGGCATACCATGGCAAAGAAAATCCTTCGGGCAGGATACTACTGGTCCACAATGGAAGCTGACTGTTACCAACATTCTCGTACGTGTCACAAATGCCAGATCTATGCTGATAAGGTGCACATTCCTCCAGTTCCTCTGAACGTTTTGACAGCACCTTGGCCTTTTGCAATGTGGGGCATTGATATGATCGGCGAGATCAGACCTACGACATCCAACGGACATCACTTCATCCTGGTAGCGATTGATTACTTCACGAAATGGGTTGAAGCAGCTTCCTATGCTACCGTAACCAAGAACGTCGTGGCACGGTTCATTCGGCATAACCTGATCTGTAGATACGGTGTACCTGAGAGGATCATTACGGACAATGGTACCAATCTTAACAACAAGATGATCACTGAGCTCTGCGAGCAATTCAAGATACAGCATCACAACTCTTCTCCTTACCGGCCGAAGATGAATGGGGCTGTAGAAGCAGCTAATAAGAACATTAAGAAGATTGTGCAGAAGATGACAGTGACCTACAAAGATTGGCACGAGATGTTACCGTTTGCGCTTCATGGGTACCGTACCTCAGCACAAACGTCAACTGGGGCAACACCCTTTTCCTTGGTCTATGGCATGGAGGCAGTCTTGCCTATTGAAGTCCAGATACCCTCTCTCCGGATAATGAAGGATGCAGGCTTGAACGAAGATGACTGGATCCAGACTCGGCTTGATCAATTAAACCTAATTGACGAAAAGAGACTCACTGCTATTTGTCATGGTCAGACGTACCAAAAACGGATGGTCAAGGCATTTAACAAGAAAGTCAGACGACAAGAGTATCAAGTCGGAGACCTGGTAATCAAGCGCATCATTCTACCTCAAGGTGATCCCAGGGGAAAATGGACCCCTACGTACGAAGGGCCATTTGTGGTTAAGAATATCTTCTCAGGAGGAGCTATGATTCTAACTACCATGGATGGTGACGACCTTCCTCACCCCGCCAATGCAGACATAGTAAAAAGATACTACGCATGATCAAAGACCCACTAGGTTGACACCCTAGGCAAAAATAAGGGCTTCCCGGCGAACCAAAAGGGTTCGGGGAAAAATAAGGGATGAAAATGAAAAAATCTGTACACCCGGCAAGTCGAAAACCTGAAAAGGCGGCTTGGGCAAAAATGGGTATCCCGGTGGACTGAAAACCTGAAAGGGCGGTCCAGGCAAAAGTTAGGGATAAGCGTAATACTATGTCTCATTGGATCACCTTGCATCCAGAATTCGGCATCAACTATCAGGCTCAGACGGCACCAATCAGTCAGCTTCATCTTCAACTAAGCAGCAAAGTGATGAGACGCTTGAATACATAAAGGCGATAGCAGAGTTGGAACCCAGTGGGATTTTTTCACATAGCTGTTTTGTTTTCCTTTTCAGAAAATGTATAAACTCTGTTGTTCGGCGGCGTTCTCTTACTAGGACGTCAGCCTCTTGTACACAAAACGCCTATTTACAGGCAAATTCCAAAAATCAATACAAATCCACTTTTCAGACAAGTTGCCAATTATTTTTCCTTTACCTATTTTGTTTTGCAAAGAACATCCAATGTTCATTTTTGATATATGCATTTGACATTAATTGCTAACTCATAAATATTTGCATGCGAAACAAAGGACTAATTACAGGTGACATCAGAAACAGGGGCAATAATGAGTTGTCCAAGCGATCTAGTTGCTCTGTCCACCAGGTACAAAGGTCGATTCAGCTGAAGAACATGACCAAGATACCTTCACTCCCCGCAGAGTAAAGCAAATCAACAATACTCTCTCCAAGCAGAGTGGGTCTCCCATCAACCCTGAAAGGCACAGTATCTCCAGCAAGACAGCAATACTCTCCCCAAGCAGAGTTAATCTACTGTCAGCCTTAAGGAAGTTGGACATCCCCAGAAGATCTTATTATTCCCCAGCAGAGTATATAGATGTCCCTAAGCAAGCATCCCCGGCAGTCTTAATATAAGATTGTTCCCCGGCGAAATACCAGACACCCCAGTGGAGCCACTTCCCCGGTACAGTCCAAAAGTTTCCCCAGGAGAGTTGAATCAATCTCCCCAGTAGATTCTGGAAGCTTATCTCTAGTAGATTCTGGAAACTTATCCCCAGTAGATTCTGGAAGCTTATCCCCAATAGATTCTGGAAGCTTATCACCTGCAGAGTACCAAGGTACCTCTCCCCGACCATGTTCAAAGGTTATTCCCCACTAGAGCCTATAATTGGGTTATCCTCAGCTAATTACAATGGAAAGACCATCCTCGGTGAAGTTCTTCCTATCCCCAGCGGAGTTCATCAAACCCCTCAATAAAACTTATCAACGGTATCCCCAGCGGAGTTATCATCAAAATCTCAGCGAAGCATCTCTTCCCACAGAGTAATTCCCCGCAGAGTAATCTCTTCCTCAAGTTTATTCCCCAACGGAGTCATATTCTCCTACAGGTTTATTCATGCAATCATCTTCGTTCATCATCCCCAGCGGAAACGAAGAAATCTACTCTTCAAACATCAGCCCAGGATTTAACAAGCTCCCGACAATTCGTCAAGGATTTATCTTCCTAGACGAAAATACATTCATAGACATTTCACACTGTCATACATCATGACAACATGCATATACGCATCACACCACACAATCTCATTTATTTTGAGAACATCATGACATCATGCATCTCATACATCATGACATTGCATACAACTAATGTTTTGCCTTTTCAGGAAAAGGTCAATCCAAAGACGATTACCATCAACTTTCGAAGTTCCAGATTCAATACCTGTATCTAGCCAGGGCATATCTGGATGAAGAGTTTGAAGTTCCAGATTCGATACCTGTATCCAGCCAGGGCATATCTGTGAGCGATTGATTGTAGATTCGATGCCTGTATCTAGCCAGGGCATATCTGCATGAAGAGTTTGAAGTTCCAGATTCGATACCTGTATCTAGCCAGGGCATATCTGTGAGCGATTGATTGTGGATTCGATACCTGTATCTAGCCAGGGCATATCTGCATGAAGAGTTTGAAGTTCCAGATTCGATACCTGTATCCAGTCAGGGCATATCTGTGAGCGATTGATTGTAGATTCGATACCTGTATCTAGCCAGGGCATATCTGCATGAAGAGTTTGAAGTTCCAGATTCGATACCTGTATCTAGCCAGGGCATATCTGTGAGCGATTGATTATGGATTCGATACCTATATCTAGCCAGGGCATATCTGCATGAAGAGTTTGAAGTTCCAGATTTGATACCTGTATCCAGCCAGGGCATATCTGTGAGCGATTGATTGTGGATTCGATACCTGTATCTAGCCAGGGCATATCTGCATGAAGAGTTTGAAGTTCCAGATTCGATACCTGTATCCAGCCAGGGCATATCTGTGAGCGATTGATTGTAGATTCGACACCTGTATCTAGCCAGGGCATATCTGCATGAAGAGTTTGAAGTTCCAGATTCGATACCTGTATCTAGCCAGGGCATATCTGTGAGAGATTGATTGTGTATTCGATACCTGTATCTAGCCAAGGCATATCTGCATGAAGAGTTTGAAGTTCCAGATTCGATACCTGTATCTAGCCAGGGCATATCTGTGAGCGACTGATTAGAGGTCTACGCCTGTATCCAGCCAGGAAAGCTATCTCGACCAACCTTTTTGAGTTCCAGATTCGATACCTGTATCTAGCCAGGGCATATCTGTGAGCAATTGATTATAGATTCGATACCTGTATCTAGCCGGGGCATATCTGCATGAAGAGTTTGAAGATCAACCCCTGTAACAGGCCAGGAAATTATCTTTCTTTCTCAGGTATGCAAGTTCTCGCTAAGGAATCTCTTACGCGATCGACACCCTTGGATGGCATCTTTAAGTCCATCTCCACAACTATCCATTATCTTTCCAAATGGCATCTATAAGCCCATTCCCGACAAGGTTCTGTCACATATCCAGATGGCATCTATAAGCCCATCCTCCTATCCATCATCTTTCCAAATGGCATCTATAAGCCCATTCCCGATATCACACTGCTGATACCACACTATGCGAGTGCAAATTTCTGGGCACTCTAGTGTTCAATCATCTTCCACCTTCGGATCACGAAAGGCACGCAAGCCAATCTACATCCTCAGGTCTAAGAAGATTGAACAGGGGCAACTGTTGTACCCCAAAATTTGCCCTCCCATATTCCTCAAGATTTATCAAGAATCATCTTCAACTGGTTCAAGATTCCTCAAGGATTGCACAGTTCAAATGCCTCCTAAGCCAGCTGAAATTAGGGTTTTGGTTCCTTCAAAGAATTTGAGGTTTTTTATGGCTCAAACAAGTCTCATGTGCCTATATACATTGTCAAGCATCTACATGTCAAGTTTCAAGACTCACAGTCCCAACTTGCACAGTCAAAAGCTTCATTTGCTTCACAATCAACTACAGGGGTAAAATGGTCATTTTACAGTCAAACGTCAGAATTTTTGGTCAACATCTTATTTTGAAGCCACAATCATCATTTGATCAAGTCTTGATCAAGATTCCACAAGCATGGCTCAAAAATCATCAAGATGCAAAAAGTTACTATTTTTGGACAGTAGAAAAGTCAACTGTATCTTGACCAGGGCATAACTTTTTCATGGTTCATCAAAAAAATCCCATCCAATGCTCATTTTGAAGGGGATGACATTTCCTAAAACTCATCTTCACATTCCAAGTCCAAGAAATGCTCTCACAAAAAGTTATCAATTTCTACATTATAGGTCAATTTCAAAAGTCAACAAAAATGCACTTTAAGTCAAAGACCATAACTTGAGATTGGTAAACCCAAATGACTTGGGTCCAAAGGTATTGGTTAGAGGACTTCAAGACCTTTCCAAAATGTCCAAGAACATGTTCATATGATCAAAATTGAGCAAGATATGCATTGGAGAAGTTGGGAAATTTTTGTGAATTTGCAAAAGTCAACTTTGCTCAAAACACATCATTTTTGCTAATGGGCCTCAAATTCCTTCTTGAAACTTTATCCAAGGCCTATGAACGACCCATTGGGATTATTTGAATTTATTTTCTTATTTTTTATTAATTAATTGGATTTTTTATTAATATTAATTCATTTAATTGATTTAAAATGTAGGAAATTCAAAGATATGATTTCTCAATCTTTTTGTGAAGCAAATATGACCTACATGTGCTGGAGATTTCGTGTACACATCAAGGGGACAAGGATCTCTCAATTTAGCAAGTTTTCTCAATCAAAAAGATTGAAAAATATTTGATTTTCAATCAAATATTGGAACATCAATTTCATGGATTTCCTTGCAAGATTTTAACCTAAATTCATTCTACTATATATGCACAACTCAACCCTAATGCATCACACGTGAGAATTGCTGCAGAAAGCCATATGCAACATTGAAAAAATCAAGAACAAATTGAAAACTGTTTTCCTAATTCCAGGTTAATTCAGAGCTTTTTGTTAATTCTAATCCATTGCAGGGATCCCCAGGAAGGTGTAGGAACCAAAACCAAGCGTTTAACCTCAAGAAATCGCCGTTTATAGTCATACGGTTTGGTACTTTTTTTCACAATCGTAATTCATTATTCATGCATCATTAACGAGATTTTTTGTGTGCTTTGCATTGCTAGAACCTCTCTGAAGCTAATGGTACAGGTGAATTGCATTATGGTGTCCTGAATCACAAATCACCATTGACGAATTCTAGGTTTTCCAAGCTTCTAAATTGGGGCTTTTCAGTATATGAACAATCAAGCTTCATAAGACCTATGGTTAAACTCACGAGATTTAGACGAATTGAACCCAACCATCGCGCCATATTTATATAGCCTGTAGGGCTATTCGCTATTTTTCCTCATGCTATTTTGTGGGGGTTAAAAACCCCCGCTATCTGTTTGTTATTTTGCAGGTTTCAGCGAAGAAGACAAGACGTGGAAGCATGGGAGTGGTTCATTCAAATATAACGCGCGTGATTTTATTTCCATCATAATTCTTATGTTTTATATATTATATTTGTTTGTTGTCATAATAACAAATGCAAGCAATTGGCCTAGTGGAGCGTGCGCTGTCCAAGAACCATTGGGACCTGGGTTCGATTCCCAGGTCCACCCAAAACGCATTATGTTATTTTTCTTCACAGGTTTGCATGCAGGCTTCCAAGGGCATCCCACCATGCGCTTCAAGCAATCAGGCGCCATGTGTCCACTATCACAAATCCAGTGGTCAAAAGGGGCTGAACACCATGTTCCTGGTCAACCCACACTCTAGGCAATCTCCAAAGTCAAAGCAGACCTGGAAGCTTAATGGGCTGAAATTGCTAACAAAACCTCCTAAGGGCCCAACACCCCCCTGGTTCTTTCATATTTTTCTCTTTGTTTTCTTTTTCTTTTTATTTTCTTTTACTAATTTTTAATTATTAACTATTATTATTATTTAACTCACAAATTATTATTTTCCTAATAAATTCAGTAAATATTTATATTATTATTATTAATTATTAATTTCACCTTTAATTATTATTTTGTAAATAAACACTAACATGAATTAATTTAGTTTAATTAAGTTTAATTTTAATTTTCTTTTACAATAAATAAAATAAATTAGACTTAGGTTTTTTTTACTAACTTTTGACCTTTTCTTTTTATTTTCATTTAAAACATAAAAAACATAAAAAATACCTTTTTTTCTTAATTAGTAAATTAGGTTTAATATTAATTAAATGCAAAAAAGGACCAAACTTCTTTCTTTTCTCAAAAAGGTCAAAACCCTAAGGACGTCCTCAATTCAATTCTTTCGCGCATATTTATTTTTAATTACTTTTTTTGATTATATTTATGTATCTGCTCCGAGAATGTAATAGATAATTAGGACTTTTATCGCTTTCTTTATTTTCTCGTAATTTATTTCCAAAGGGTTATGTTTTTGGCGATGTATATACCCGCGCCTTGTAATAGCGTAGATTCACTTTCTGCAATTTACCTTCCGCAAATTATTAATTGTTAATTATCCATGCAAGACTTGTTTGAACAATAAAATCAACTCGTAGCTCACCAATAACATGTACAAGATAAATTAACATGAAACCTGGCACACATGCACATGCCACTCCTAGGGTACGCCTCACTTGGTTGCCTCGAGGTGGTCATCAAGTATAGGGTGTTTTAGAGGTCGCCCTCCTGTCTAAAGATCCAGTTGCCTCGAAACGGTTGCCTCGGATAAAAAGGATCTAGGACATTAGGGTTACCGCTAAGGCGTCCTACCATTGCTTTGGTGACCACACATCGTCCCTATAATCGAATTGACCCGAATAACTCCAACGACGGTGCTACCTACTTCTCAATAGTGGGATAGTACTGTCTAAAGGACTCTTACACAACTTAATTCCTTAGAGTAGGTAGATTTCTCCTGGGTACTTGCTCTTTCAAAAAAATAAAAAAACATCTTTTCGCACCTACACTTTCAAAAAGTTTTCAAAAAAATACTTCATACACTCTTGAGGACAGATACAAGAGTTACCTAGAAGTTTTCAAAACAAACTTTTTCAAAACCCACGAACACAAGAAAAGCAAACAATTTTTGAAAACATAGTGAGCAAGTACCTAAGAGCCCGTGGATAACCACGGATAGAAAGGGTGCTAACACCTTCCCTTTCTATAAATCTACCTCCCGAACCAAGAAACATCTCGAAAAGGAATTTTGCTGTGCTTTTGTCCTTTCCTTGTTGGAGAAAATAAAAGACAGTGGCGACTCTTGCTTACCGCAACATTTCGCGAACCAGCTTTAAAACAGTCAGTTCTATTTCCACCGATCACACCTTGTTTTCGTGATATTCAACTCTCGTTAAAAGTTGCAAGCCTTTTGTGGGAGGATGACAAAAATAATACCATAATGTTATACAATATGCTTTTGCACAGACCTTGCTGATGATGTACATGCATTGTTTAAAATTCTTAAACACTAGAGTTATAAGGAAGATAACCTTTAGTCAACCCCTTTGAGCCTAAGAAGCAGAAGTTCTCTTTTTCGCACAAATTAAAACCTTTAATCATAACCTGGGGCAGGGTAGTTTTCTCAGCTAATTCAAATATGCGTTCAGTCACAAGTTTCACTTCGTACACAATGAATGACATCAAAAAAATCCTTCTCAACCAAAAGACAGCGATGGTTCCCCGTAAAATGAGCAGTCATTATCTCTAAAAAAAGCCCACTAAGTCAAAACATATGAAGGAGACTTAAGAAAAACTGGGGCATCCCACTGGCTGTAATCTCAAAACAAGAGCACTCAGGAAAAAACTAGGGATAGTAGATCAAAAAGAGATCGCTATAAATCCTCGACAACAGAAAAAATGTTGCAAAAATGATTTCCTTCCCAAATAAACTTCCATGTATCCGAACCATCACCAAAATATCATTCCAGATTCAATAGGAGTTCAAACGTACAATTAACTGAGTTTAGGACTGGAGAATATCATGAAGAATGGATGGTTACAAATAAACTTTGAGCCTTATCCTTTGTTTCTTAAAACCATGAACAAGGCCACGTTACAACCACTTAAAAGTCCTAATTGAAGCATAGGTTAGTTCGAAAGCATACAGTTACAAAAGGTATCCTGACTCCTGTAAGGTTTACTATAAATCCTGAGTTGAATTAATATTCTTACAAAACTCTTTTATTTGTTAAAACTGCATTTTCAAAACATCAAGAAAAACATAAACTTTGCATTATTTTGAATACCTCTATTTGCATATATCTATTTGTTTGACAACAGATAAATTCACATGACAAATAATAAATGAACGGAAATCCTCTCAAGAAATAGAATCACATCAAATGGAAAAACACTTCCAATGACAAACTCTCCATAACCAAGGGTGCATGACATGTTATTGTCCAACTCATCAGTGGCAGTCAAATTAAGATTCCAAGAAACCTCTCATAGTCTGGGGAAGGTCTCCATTCGAATCACTTGGGGCATTAAACATGAATTCCATCAAAGGGGCACGTACAATCAAGCAAATTTTTTCTGGAAGTAACTACAAAACTTACTACTGTGGACAATGACAAATCCCCACAAAGTCCCTTTCACAAAGTGATCCCCGGTAAAGTCTCCAGAGCCACCTCTATAAGGTTATCCCCACAGAATAACCTTCACGGATAAGGGTATAAACCCCACAAGGCCAAATTCATGGATATCTCCACAAAATTATCCCTACAAAGTTGGATTCATGCAATCCCCAACCAGAGTTTCAATATCCTGAAGATCCTCTCCCCAACTGAGTTGGTCTGGAAAGGGATCCTTATGGAATTCTTCCTAAAAAGTATCCTCCCCAGCAGTTCGTCAAATATCCCCTTCAACATGGATTATTTCCCCAACAGACTACAGATTCCCCAACTTGAGTTTGCCTCTCAGACTATTACAAATCAAGGGACCGCAACACCTAATCCCCATTTGAAGTCACGAATGGAGTCGTTACTATCCCTGAAAGTGATTGTGAAACCTGGACCCGACCAGATAACAATTGATCTCAAGTTCAAATTACTGAAGACTAGAGTCGACCGGATAACAGTAAATTTCGATTTCAAGTGGCTAGAGCCTGGACTTGACAAGATAGTAAATTAACTTCTCCATCTACTATAAAGCCTGGACCCGACCAGTTAACCGTTCGATTTGCTGAAACCTGGACCCGACCAGATAATAGTTTAACTTCTTCAAGTCACTAACAAAACTCTTCTTCCCCGATAGAGTTTTCCACTATTCCAAGTGAGTTGCGGCAAAGCCTGGAAGCCGACCAGATAACAATTAACTTCTTTATCCCTAACAAGTTGTTAACTTCCATTCTCTCTAATCAAGAGATAACTCCCTAGTAGAGCAACAGACAACTAAAACTCCTGAACTTTTCCCACAAGCAGAAATTAACACTCTCCATAGAGTTTCCCTCAAGCAAAATCAATGTTCCCTAGTGGATTTCTTCTCAAAACAACAAAATAGGAATTTCCAGCGGAAACATTCTAAACAGGGTTTGAAGATATGCATAATCTTCATCCCCAACAGCATTCTGGGATTTAAATCACCAAAAATCCCCAACACTTGTCAGGGATTTATTTTTCGAAGCAATGATGGACTTCAATAACATTTCACATTCATACATCATAGCATACGCATACGAAACACATCTAACATTCTCATTCATTTTGAGAGAACCATTATGCAATACATACATCATGACCTTTCATGAAACTAACTTTACCTTTTAAGGTTAGTTCCCGAATAGGTAAATCTCATCAATAACCTATCATCTATAAAATTTGATCCGCCAAATATTCTCTTCTAAATACAGTTCAGATACAATCAAGATACGAATGTCATTCTGACACTCATTCAGTACATCTTTCAAATATAGTTTAGATACGATCCAGATGCGGATTTCATTTTGACAGTCATTCAACACATCTTTCAAATACAGTTCAAATACGATTTAGAGACGGATGACATTCTAATACTTATTCCAGATTCTCTCTAGAAACGGTTCAGATATGATCCACAGATAGATGACATTATAACACTTATTCCAGATTCTCTTCTAGATACAGTTCAGATACGATCCAGATACATATGACATTCTGATACTTATTCCAGATTCACTATAGAAATGGTTCAGATACGACCCAAATACGGATGACATTCTGATACTTATTCCATATTCTCTCTAGAAACGGTTCAGATACAATCCAGATACGGATGACATTCTGATACTTATTCCAGATTCTTTTAAATACAGTCCATATACGATCCAGAGACGGATGTCATTCTGACCCTTATTCCGTATTTCCTCCTAGATACAGTTCAGATACGATACAGATGCAGATGTCATTCTGACACTTATTCAATACATCTTGCAAATACAGTTCAGATACGATCCAGATGCGGATGTCATTCTGACACTCATTCAACACATATTTCAAAAGCGGGTTCCAGATTAATACCTGAAACAAGATAGCACAACTATCTGTGAACAACCGATTATAGATTAATACCTGAAACAAGACAGGACAACTATCTGCATGAACAAGTTGAAGATTAACTCCCGAAACAAGCCGAGGAAACTATATTTCTTTCTCAAATAGGTCAGAGATTAATTCCTAAAACAAGCTAGGGAAACTATCTCTACAACCAACAAAAAGCGGGTTCTATATTAATACCAGAAACAATACAGGACAATTATCTTTGAACAACTGATTGTAGATTAATACCTAAAACAAGACAGGGCAACTATCTGCATGAGCAAATTGAAGATTAACTGCTGAAACAAGTTGGGGAAACTATCTTTCTTTCTCAAATAGGTCAGAGATTAATTCCTGAAACAATCCTGAGAAACTATCTCTACGACCAACAAAAAGTGGGTTCCAGATTAATACTTGAAACAAAATAGGATAATTATATTTGAACAACTGATTATAGATTAATACCCGAAACAAGACAAGACAACTATCTACATCAGCAGATTGAAGACTAACTCCCGAAACAGGACGGGAAAACTATCTTTCTTTCTTTTTGGTTAGGTAAAGATCAATTCCTGAAATAGGACGGGAGACTATCTTTATCACCAACGGTATTAACCCCCGAAACAGATTGGGTTTATTAACAAACTGATTGTAGATTAATACATAAAACAAGACAGGACAACTATCTACATGAGCAGATTGAAGATTAACTCCCAAAACAGGACGGTAAACTATCTTTCTTTCTCTAAGGTCAGAGATTAATTCTTGAAAAAAGGCAGGGCAACTATCTCTACAACCAACAAAAAAACAAGTTACAGATTAATACTTGAAACAAGATATGATAACTATCTGTGAACAATTGATTATAGATTAATACCTGAAACAAGACATGACAACTATCTACATTAGCCGATTGAAGATTAACTCTGGAAAAAGGTTGGGGAAACTATTTTTCTTTCTTTTTTGTTAGGTAAAGATCAATTCCCAAAATAGGACGTGGCGACTATCTTTATAACCAATGGTATTAACTCCCTAAAGAGATTGGGTTTACCAATAAATAAATTGTAGATTAATACCTGAAACAAGATAGGACAACTATCTACATGAGCAGATTGAACATTAACTCCCGAAACAGGACGAGGAAACTATATTTACTTCTCTAAGGTCAGAGATTAATTCTTGAAACAAGCCAGACCAACTATCTCTATGACCAACAAAAAAACAAGTTATAGATTAATACCTGAAACAAGATAGGACAACTATATGTGAACAACTGATTGTATATTAATACCTGAAACAAGACAGGACAAATTTCTACATGATCATATTGAAGATTAACTTCCGAAACAGGATGGGGAAACTTTCTTTCTTTCTTTTTTTGGTTAGGTAAATATCAATTCCCGAAACAGGACGGGGCGAATATATTTATCACCAATGGTATTAACTCCTGAAACAGATTGGGTTTACCAACAAATTGATTGTAGATCAATTCTAGAAACAAGACTGGGCGACTATCTACATGACAAATACTTCTTTCAAGACATTTACTTTTTCAGTATAAATCGACCAAAGATTTATTATGATACTTCTTCCAATTTGTACCAACAGTCACTCTGGATGGCATATGTAAGCCCATCTCCGATAAACTCTCTATCACCTCCCCAAATGGAATCTTTAAGCCCATTCCATACACAATTAACCACCACATCATCGAGTGTAAATTTCTGGGCACTCTAGTGTTCAATCATCTTCTACCTTCAAGCTACGAACGTCGACGTGCCATCCTCGCTTTTTGGGTTTAAGAAAATTGAACAGGGGAAATGAATATGGATTACAAGTCTATTTTCATGCTTGCTTCAATCCCCAAGCTTCGACTGGGCAATGGTTTCCTTCGAGCAACCTGCTTCGATCCACCTCTAAACCCTTCGACACACATAGTTTCGACACTATGGATTACAAGTCTATCTTCATGCTTGCTTCGATCCACAAGCTTCGACTGGGCAATGGCTTCCTTTGAGAAACTTGCTTCGATCAACCTCTAAACCCTTCGACACACATAGTTTCTACACTATGAATTACAATTTGAGGTTTGGACATTTAAACTTTCGACCACTTAATCAATGGATGGTTACTGGTAGGAAAGCAACCCAGAAATTATTTCATTTCAACTATGCCAATGAGGTCATCTTGCATACTCAAAGGGGGTACATTCAGATGAATATGGTCCATTCGAAGAACGTACAATTGATGGAAACAAATATTGTTTTGTCTGTTGATGAGTTTGGTCCAAGGTTTTGGATCTATGTGATCAAAATGAAAGGACGGAGTAAGTGGTACATTCAGATGAATGTGGTCCATTTGAAGAACACATAATTGGTGGAAACAAATATTGTTTTGTCTGTTGATAGGTTTGGTCTAACGTTGTGGATCTATGTGATCAAAATGAAAGGATGAAGTATTCGACATCTTTTAGAGATTCAAGATTCTTACTGAACAAAGACCTATTTGCTGCCAAGTCCAAGCTTATTGTACTGTCTATATAATAGCCTAAAACCATGTCAAAAAATAGTTTGTTGTATTGCTATGAAATATCCATGCACCAAGCGTCCACAACACTCCAAAACTGCTGCAAAACAGTCCTGCTATGCCACTCCTAATTTGCACCAAATTAGCATATAAGAGCTGCACCTCAAAAGATATGAAAAGAGCATACCCAAGCAGTTCAAATTTTCTTTATTTTTCTCCCAAAAACCCCAGGCAGACTCTTCTATGAAAAAGTTATTTCACAACACACAAAGGCGGGCTTTTGGAAAGGAAAAAGAAAAAGAGAGAGAGAGAGGATAAAACATGAAGGATGAAGCCTTAAAACACTCTTAAACCTATTACAAAAAAAACACAACACTGTTGTTCTTTTCTTTCGAACCCAGAACCAAAAAAACACAACACCTCTGTTATTTCGAACCTAAGAACATTCAAGGTAGCAACTCAAGTTTGAAACACACATTCCAACTTCAAGGTAAGTCTTCTTGACTTTAGACCATTCTTTTCAAGCATCATTGATGATTCATCTTCGAAGATAACATGTAATAATCATTTCCTGCGAAGCTACCATTTTGTTTGTTTTCCTTTCTTGTCAATTATATGTTAAAAACTTAACTGTACATACCATAAAACAATGCTGGAGTAAAAAAAATTACATCATGGTTTGACACAAAGCTTAGGATTCGACACATACTGCTTTACAGAGCCAAAAAGAAGGAAGAAAGGGTGTGTGATTCGACATAGCACATTATGCTTTGACTCATACTAAGTTTGATTTTGAATTATAGGGTCGAAAGAAGGATATGTTCGATGCACATAAGAATGCTTCGACACATGCTTCGACCCATGTTCGAAAGATTTGTTTTTTTTTCTCTCTCTTTTATGTTATTTTTTTACATATTTGATATATTTGCTTCATAGCTATTCAACATGGTTTGTAATAGATAATTAGGTATAATTCCTTGCAATCCCCATTTGTACATTTGTATCCCCCATCCCCCAAATGAAGTAATAGCGTAGAACATTTATTTTCCGTAATTTTATCACTTTCATAAATGTTAGTAATTAGGGTGTGTATGGAAATAAAAAAAATCAACCTTAGAAAATCCTAACCTAAGACAAGACAATGAATGAAAAATAAACACTTGCACACTTACACCTCTAGGGTTAACTCCACTTGTTGCCTTGATAAAAATAGTCATGATGTGCATGTGAGCCATCTTAGCAAAAATAATCAATACAAGATCATAGTCCCTCAATGACGCTATGAATGTTGCCTTACAAATGATCTTAGTCCCTTAAGATAAATGCTAATATATCTTACAATATTGCCATTCATGACTATATGATGACTCACGCGTGTTCCATCACATCCAACGATGGGGCTTCTTACCAATCAATGGTAAGATAACAAAATCTAAAGGATGAGGAAAAGAAAAAAGACCTTTTGAGTAGGTAGGACGCTCGTAGTTGCTTACTTACAAACTAAAGCCATTTCCACACTTACACTTTTAAAACATCTTCAAAAATAAACATCTCTTTGAACTATTTTCAAAACTAACACTTTGATTAAATTCTTATAGTGACGAGAATTATTACAAAGTTTTTCGCAACAAAGGCGTTTTCAAAATATTTTCAAACTTATATCATAAAACAAGTTTTCTAACAATGCATTTTCAAGTGATCTAGCAAGCAACTAAGAGCCCGTGTATAACTACAGATGAAAAGGGTGCTAACACCTTCCCTTTTCATAACCTACCCCCTGAACACAAGAAAATATCTCAAAGGTATTTCCTTTTCTTTACGCCCTTTACTTATTGGATAAAAGAAAAGTTGGTGGCGACTCTTGCTATCCGCAACAATTGCGATAAAACGCAAAAACACCCAAGTCAGTTCTCCCACCGTATCATACTCCCGCGAAGTGCTGGATTTGATTTAAAATCCCCATAAGTTCAATTTATTGCTGTAATGTTTGACTTCTTGAATCCACAAGTGAAGCTGAGATAACGAGTCTCTCTGAAAATTGCTACCCCCATGAGGTTTCATAAATCCCCCCCAGAGAAGTTAGTGTAATCATCACTCTCAGTGTTGAAGAATATATCTTGGTTTCCCCTCGATGACATGGTGTTTCCTTCCCAAATGAAGTCAGTATGAAATCTTCAGTTGATATCTCGACGATGTGGTTTACATCTACCCTATTGAAATCAGTATTGCAATCCCTAGTAGAAATACAGACTTAGAAACATTTGTTTTCCCCATTGAAGTTTGGGTAATATTCCCGGGTGAAGCTTGGAAGAGGATGCTATATCCCTGTATCTGTACTGATTTATTGTTATGATTTGATTTATTTTTGGATTATGTTCCTTCCTAGTGAAGTTAATCCGCAAAATATGAATTTGTTTCCTCAGTTAGTGCTTACTTTTTTATGAATTTTCATCTTGGATGTGATTTAGACGAGTTTTGCTTTACCCAAATTGGTTTTGTCTGGTTATCCCCAGTGTTATATGTCTGTTTTCTCACCATATACATGATAACATTCATACATTCATACATACATCATGCATATCTGAATTAAAATTCATTGCTCATTTGCATTTATAAATATTTTGTTGGCATATTACCCTGTTTTGCAGAGTTGTTTTACCCTCTCTCCAATAGAGTGTCAACCTTAGGAAGAAAACGTATATCCTTTCAATTTCCCCACTGAGTTATCCCTCGTGGAAGAATTTTTCTTTATCCTTCCTTTTCAGCTCATTATCTAGATAAAACATGGTCCCCTCTCGAGTTTATTTCTTATGAGGTGTTATTTTGGTTGACTGTTTCATCCCGGTTTATTTATGGTTTGAATTGGTGGTCCTTAGTAACATTATTAATTTGATTTCTATGGGATTTATACCCTGATTTGAGAATGTGCATTTATTTTGGCACGTGAAAACTTTAGCCCCTCAACAGGAATATATTGGCATTTCCCTAGGAAGCCATATTTCTTTCCCCATGAAGCCATTTTTTCTTTCCCCTGGAGGTCAATATTGCAATTCTTTCTCGTAACAGTAAGTGGCAGGTCTCTTTATTTGAGAAACCTGTACTTCCCCAATAAGTCTGTCAGTTTCCAAAGAAGATTCATATTTGTTACTCCAATGAATGGTAGCCTTGTCATTATGGAAGGTAGTTGGTTGCTGAGATTTGTTAATCCAATGAATGGTAGCCTTGTCATTATGGAAGGTAGTTCGTTGTTGGGATTTGTTATTCCAATGATGGTAGCCTTGTCATTATGGAAGGTAGTTTGTTTATGAGATTTGTTACTCCAATGAATGGTAGCCTTGTCATTATGGAAGGTAGTTCGTTATTGAGATTTGTTACTCCAATGAATGGTAGCCTTGTCATTATGGAAGGTAGTTCATTGTTGAGATTTGTTACTCCAATGGATGGTAATCTCGTCATTATGGGAGAGAGTTTGTTGTTGAGATCTTTTTCCGATGGATGGTAGTCTCGTCATTATAGGAGATAGTTCGTCATTGAGATCTTTTTCTGATGGATGGTAGTCTCGTCATTATGGGAGATAGTTCGTCGTTGAGATTCACATTACTTTAAAGAAGTTAATTTGTTTCCAGTAGTAAGTACTGGTGCTAATCATTTTTTATTACTTACCATAATATTGGTATTTACCGATATTATCTTACCATTTCTTTCCCCGGTAGGTCGACGTTACTTTTTTTTCTATCTCCTCAGTGAATGGATAGTTCACAGTCATCTGTCGATCACTTTTATCCTTTACTCACTCTCCTCAATCTTTGAGTTGATGAAGCCTTATCTCCTCTTTGGGCTTTACCCCAATAGAGTCTAGTCTTTTATTCACCAGTGATTTATTTTCCTGGTCAGGTTTATCTTTTGAGCCCAGTTTTATTTACTACATCCCTAGTGGTGTCTTGTGTCATTTTTGTATTTGTTCATTTGCATTCATAATCATAAGTATTGCATGGCATCTTAGGGCCAAAAATAGGGTTTGTTTTATATTTAAGTATCTTCAATCGCGTCGACACGAAGATTTTAACCTTCATATCTCCGGATAGAATATAGTTTAAAAAGGGCAGCTATTGTACCCCAATTTTTGCCCCTAATATTCCTCTATCATATCATATCAACTCGATCATAACAAGATCATACTAGGGTTTGGTTCTTCTCCTTATCTTTAGCTTTACTCATAGGGAATCATCAAGCACCTTGACTTATATTTTGTGATGATATATGTTTTAAATTGATTAAATTTTGACTAACTAATACAATGAATGTTTGCTTTAATTAATGATATTATGGGTGAAAGCACAACACATTCCATCAAGTTGATCTATAGGTTCATGAGTTTATTCCCATGCCTTCTTCAACAAAGCTTCATTTAGATTCAAACTTAATCATTGAATATGTTTTGAAGTGATATCATGACAAAGTCTGTTATGATCTATCATGCCTCAAGTTGTCAAAGATAGTTCAAAGATGTAAGAGTTGATGGAAGAAGTTTGATCTAATTGGACAAGTTCTTGATTTCTTGATCACAAGGGCATATTTCCCACAATTCTTAATATTTTGAAGTGGTTATGGTTTATATGATTTCTCATTATCATCCTCAACAACTTCTATTTACATGACAAAAGTACTTGTGCAAGGAGGTTTGTCAAAATTGAAAAGGTTTTCCAAGGCATTTTGTTGCTCTAGGAGCTAGGGTTTTGAACTTATAAAGGCTATATCTTGCTCAACTTTTGGTATTTTTTTGAGTGATTCCAAAAACATTCTTCTCTTCAAAGGGTTATCAAAAAATCACTTCAAAATTTTCAAGAAAATTTTGTGTGGAATATACCTAATGATGAAGAAAGAATACAAGTCCTCTAGATAAGCCATCAAATTCCCTTATGTGACTTCAAAAGATCATAACTTGGTAAATTCTTGTTTCCTTGAGCCCATTATTTTTTCACAATAATCCTAAGGATGTGAACTTCAACTTTTCTTTTATGTGCAAAGCTTGTAAATGGATGGAAGATGCCCCAAGGATGCAAAAGATTATAGGTCATCTCATGAATTTTCACCAACTTCACCAAGTCATAAATTTCTCAATTTTTGGAGTTTTTAAGTGGTTCAAGTCTCAAAATGTCATTCAAAATGTCTACTTCAAGACATTATTTTTGGTCAAGATCAAATTTCAAATGGAAGGCCATGTTTGGATTCAAAATATTATAAGTCATTTTTGAAGAGAAAACTTGAAATTTTTTTAAGTATAAAAGTCAGCATCTTTTTCTCAACTTTGACTCATCACAACTATTAGCTCAAACATCCATTAATTCCCATTATTTTTACATTATAAAGCTCGTGATCTCATCTTTCTAAAGCTTCAAGAATCATGCCCTAAGATTCATTGAGCTGTGAATTCCATTGATTAAAAAATGGTACCTTGAAACTAAAGTTTCACTTCAAGTCAGAATTTGAAATTTATGTTGTGGCTTCTGAACATCAAATTAGCACGCGTTTTGGTTTAAACATGTTTAAACAACTTTCCAAAATTTATTAGAGCCTTGAAATGCAAGGATTGAGTGAGTTTTGATGCTAAACAAGTTGCACACTCCTCATGTATCATGTTCACACGAATTCCCTCCAAATTCCATCATTCCACACGCTTGAGCATCCCACTTGTTTCCCTATAAATAGAGGATCATACCTCATTCATTTTCTCAAGCTTGAAGAGCCAAAATCACTCTGTCAAACTCCCTCCACAACACCCTTTTTTGAGATTTCGAATTCCTATTTTTTCCACTTCTCAATTCAATTTCTTCATTTTTCTTTCATCCTTGAACTTCCCTGAAGCTAACAGAAGAAGAATCAAGCCTTGAGGTGCCCGAAATCGTGCTTTCGAAGTCCATTTATAGAGCAACTTTATCTTACCTTTTTCAGGTAGTTTAAGGCATCAAATCTTCTAACTCAAATTACTGGAATAGTCTATGATGTTCACTGATGCTTGCTATTAACTCAATTTGGGTGAACCAATGCGTTTGATGCTTCTTTTTTCGATTTCAAAATTTTCAAAACATCTATGATCTTTTTCAAATCGAGTAAGTTGTGTTGTATATAAATTTGGTGCGAGGATATGGTTGTGATCGTCTTGAAGAGACGCATCTAATGATACCGTTATGAGCGTCTAAATATACAGATTTAAGGATTATGATTTCTCCCTAGTTGCAGGGTAGCTGGATGTTGAAGATGACCTATGTGACCTCTTCAACCAATGAAAGTGTGACAATTGAAATGTTGTGATTGGCTTGATTTTCGTGACTTTAATTCGCGTTTGTTAACCATGGATCACCATACATATTTGTTTCTGAGCCACTTGATGTGCCAACGTGTTTTAGTGAATTGGATCCAACGCCTCACGTTATTTCTGATTTATTTTTTTTGTAAAATTTGTTTAAAATTTGTTTAAATTTCAAAAATTCATAACTCTTTTATTTTTTATCCAAAAATTATAAAAAAAATATAAAAAAAATACTTTGAATTATTTCCGACTTTGTGAATATTTTTAATATTTTTATTTAAAGGTTTGATATTTTTCATAATTTTCGCTTTGTTTTCTTTATTTTAATCATTTACAAAATACTTTCTGACATTTTTAAATTCTAAAACTTTTTATAAAAATCATATTCATTATTTCTGAGTTTCTGAAAAAAAAATTAGAATTTTATTCTGACTTTTACTGTTTTTGATCTTTTTTTCACTTATTTGAGCAATCTAAATTAGTTTAAATTAATTTAAAAATACTTTATGACTTAAAAAAATTACCAGAAAAATTCATAAAAATATTTGAGTTCATTTCTGATTTTTCTGTAGTTGTTATTTTTTCCCTTATTTCCATATTAAAAAACCATTAAAAAACATTTTTCTTTTATTTTAAATACTATTTTATTTTTGTACATATTTTGACTATTTTGACTTTTGATCATGGACTTCATTAATATCATTGTATCTTGGGTATTGAGTTTTACTCCCACCAAAATGGATGAATGATTTTAATGATAGTTTGATTAAGTATTTATTTCAAATATTATCCCTCCCCTCTTCATCTCATCCTGTTCTTATTGTGTCACCCGTTGTTAGAGGATGATATACATATCATCTGTCTAAACATATGACACATAAATTGCTATTGACTGGCCTTAAAATAGGTGCGACTTCTATACAAGTCCACTTACAATTGCTTAACATTGCACTAGATTTTGTCCCGATTCGAGAGATGATCATTCATGGCCCAAACCCATGTTTGTAAGCTCAAATATGTTAATTTGAATCCTTTGATCCAATAACCTTGAGATTCATTGTTAGAAGGCTTTGGTCTTTTCAATCCTCTAATGAATTTTCATAAGCTTTGGTCAAAGTGAATCACTTAAACAACATTGATTATATGTGCTTACCTTGAGTACTTGAAATGAATGATATAATTTACAAAAAGAAAATGAAACTTGTTGTTGAGAAACTTTGATTCTATCAATCTTCTAATGAGTTTTCAAATGAAAGTTTCAAGATGGTCATTCAACTAAGCCCTAACTTCTAATTCATTAACAATTGATTTTACTTTGTGCTTGTACTTTACACACTTTATTTTTATGTTTTTACTTTTATGCGCCATTTACTTTAGCATTTACATTTCATGCAAGTTTCATCTTTGCTCATTTGAGCATTTATCTTTATGTCATTTTATTTTTGCTTAGTTGAACATTTATCATTATGTCATTTTTATTTTGCTCACTAGAGCTTACATTTTCTTTTTAAAGACACTTAATGACCAACTTGAACATTAAAAAGCCTTATGGTTAGTTGGACTATTTGGTTACTATCCTTGGCATATGGAGTTGTAGATCTGTTGGACTTAGGATTATAAGCCTTGATTACCCTTGAGACCCTATGACTCTGTTATTATTTTGTCTGAAGTTCTTGGGGTTTATACCAAGAAATTGGGTTGAACTTCTTTGTGTGCAGATTATTCTAATTATGTGTTTTGTCTGTGATTAGGAATTCTTTTGTATACATCTGTTACTCTGCCCAATTTAAGTGAAGACTTAATTCATTAAAAGCTTGGTATTCCTAAGAGGTTTAGTATTTTTTTCTTTCTTGGTTTCAATCCAAGGGATGAGAATTCGACATTGACTCTTGATGTCAAGTGTTAGTTTCTTATTGGTTAGATCATTATTTTCCTTAGATTTTACCTTATGCTTTATGATAGTCCCTTCATCTCCTCCCATCTTCATTAATTTCAAAAATCTCCCCCCTCCTTTTCAAAACTCCTCTTGTTTCTAACTTGAACCGCTTTCATAATAAACTTGGACTTAGGTCCATGCATTTTAAGAATCATTTCTTAATCAAAATTTAATTAATTTAATCATACTTTGACATTTTTTCTGAGAAGATTAAAAGTCAAATTAACCTCATTCAAACCATTTTGCCACTTTGGCTTTTTACTTTAAAACTTTTTCTCTAAAAGATTAGAATCTTTTTTATTCTTGCAATGATGTGAGCTACTATACTTCTACCATATGTAGAAAAGTGAGATATTTTCCACTTGGGTGTTGAGTGAGGCTTTGTTGACTTTAAAATCCAAGCTATATCCTCCACCTTGAGATGACACAAATTCTCCTTTCTCATAATCGTGGGTAGTAAGTATGTTTTCCACTCGGATATGACGATGATGTCTATTCTCTTAAAATTAACCAACACACTTGTGTTTTAAATTTTTAGGTGAACTACAAGTACCCTGATCCCCTATTGCACGAATGTTGGTACGTAGGCACTAAAGGTTTGCAACCGCGGAGGGTGCAAAATTTAAAAAAAAAACTTATTTTCTCATCTCCACCATCTATTTTTGTATTCACCATTTATAGCCAAAATACACAAATTTTCAAAGAGGTTCCTGCGGAGTACCGTAGATGTTTAGGGTGCTAATATTTTCCATTTGCATAACCAACCCCATACCTAGATTGTCTCCATCTCTTTTTGGCTTTATTCGCTCTCTTCCCATTTCCTTTGGAAATAATAAAGTGCAGTGGCGGTTTTTATTTGATCTGTGTGAGTCAAGTCAATCCAATGGCTTAGTCTCATCCTTTCTACCGCTACAGAAAAACGGCGACTTCACTAGGGAAATATCGACCAAATGTTGGTCCATCTCTTAGCAGGTTTAGGCTATCTTTATTTATTTGTGTATGTGCTATTATTTGTTGTATATTATGTGTTGTATATTTGTTTGTCTGGATTTTCCTGGTTTTCAGGGTGCTTGTTAATTTCTCATAAGTCCTCTACCCGAACTTGGGAAAACTTAATATAGGATGGGTGGTATAGTCATGTTAACTTTGAGGGAGGAATCCCATAAAAGGAGACGTGAGACCCCCCCACTCAGTGGAGGCCCCTTTGACTATAGTATTCATTTACCGAGCAATCAGGAAGACGTGCTGCTTTTGACTGGGAGTCTGCTGAAGCTGAGGAATATAGAACCCTTAACCCATCTTGGCCTTTTGGTGTAATATGGAGACTATAACAGATAAATCCGGAAGTGGTTGTCACATGATGCTTCACTCAGACGAGTTTTTCCTGAGAATATTGTTGATTACCAGGTTAATCGGGACATTGGCAATATCTGAAGGAAGGATGTAGACGCTGGGAATATTTTAGAACCTTGTTCGATAGGTGATAAACCATTAGTACATACCTTGTTGGTAGTACCTTTTACTTCATGCTCGTGATTTATAACCTATTAATCCCCATGTTTGTGATCTTGTGTATGATTGTTGCATTATTATGGATTCATGCACCCATGAGCATTATTTAAAACAGATGCTTCAAAGAACTTAAAGTTGACTTTTGCAAACATCTCAGGTTATTTTTTACCATAAATTTTGGAAAAAGAAAGACTCATAAGTACAGTTTCAAGGATCCTAAGATAGAGGAATTTATGAGTTTAATTCTTCAGATTGAGAGTTCTATAGGTTTCCGGAAGAAGTATGGATCCATCGTGCCTCTTATGAAGCTCAAGATGAAGGAGGGTATTCTTTCTACATTGATCCAGTTGTATGATCCGTTGTGTCGATGTTTTAATTTTATTGGTTATCAGCTGATGCCCACATTGGAAGAGTATTCTTACTTACTTGGTTTAGCTATTACTGGTCGTGTTCATTTCACCGGCTTAGAAGGAGAGCCCAAGTCTCATGAGATTGCTGCCATGACTCATTTGATGAAGTATGAGATTGAGGCTAACATGACTACCAAAGGAGGAATCCGAGGTTTACCTACTCAGTTTTTATTGGAGAAAGCTCGTTATTTCTCCAAAATGAATAGTATAACTGCTTTCGAGGCTATCTTTTCTTTTCTTGCCTATGGGTTATTCTTGTTTCCTAACATCGACAAACATGTGAATGTTAATTCTATTAGGATCTTTCTAATTGGTAATCCAATCCCTGCATTTCTAGGAGATACTTATTATTCCATCCATCTTTGAAATTTTAATCAGGGAGGGATGATCATTTATCACATGTCTTTGTTATATTAGTGGTTTCTTTATCACTTACCTCGGTCTGTTGCTTTTTGGGATACTAAGAAGGAACCTCGTTGGGCCCCAAAGATTATGACTCTTACTTATTCTGACATTGTTTGGTATCATCAAACTTACTATGATTTTGAGATTGTTGATAGTTGTGTTAGTTTCCTCAATGTACCTTTTCTTGGTACAAAGGGAGGAATTAACTACAATCCCGTTCTTGCACATTTTCAACTTGGATATCCAAAGAGAGACAAGCCAAACAACATTCATCTGATTAGTTTCTTTCTCAAAGAAGGAGAAGATCACAAGGAAGTTAAGAAACGAATTGAGAAGGTTTGGCGCCATATTCATAGAAAGAGTAGAAAAGACTTGGGACCAAGAGGAGTTGTTTCCTTGGAGCTTCATCTCTGTTGGGTACAAGCGAGGGAAATTTAGTTGAATATGCCTTATTCTCATGAAGAACCTATATCTGATATTTTTATGAGGACTACACCTCCTCTCTTAGATGATGTAGAAGAACTTCAACTTTTCCAAAGTAGGATGCAGCAAGAGAAGGAAGTATGGAAGAACAAGTATCATACTTTTGAGGTATCCTACTCAACAAAATTAAAAAAGAAGGATGACTTTATCTAGATTCTTGAGAGACGTGCTGTGGAGATGACGAAGAAGAAAAAGGACTTATTTTCCTATAGAGTTCAATCAGGTCTAGGGCACTCATTTTCTGATTCTGGTAATTGGAAAGAAGTTTCCGGCAAATTTGCAGCAGAGAACGAACAGTTGAGCTTAGATTACAAGACTCAGGGGAAAGTGTCAGTGGGTGGGGAGTTCATCATTAGCTTTGGCTCCTAAGGATTTTGAGATTCTATCTTTATTCTCTTGTACTTAGGTTATTGAAACTTGTACTAAAAGTTGTAATCCATTCCGAAGTTATTATTAAAATGAAATTTTCAGTATTTCCAAATGTGTTAGTACTTTAATGCTTGCAATTGTCTATAATTCTTTGAGTTCCTTGAACAAAAATAATAAATCATATGTGATCTTACCAGTTGATCAAAACCTACAAGGTGTCCGGATGGTGATCTTCAGACCGGCTGGAAAGTCGAGGAGGAAAAAAAGGGGGTTGTACCTGCAAGGCACTCCAACGATCAGGTAAGTGAGAGAGCAAAAAAGATACAAACAAAGTGTTAGGTTTATAGTGACTAATAGTGGATATTCGATCCCTAGCCCTCATATGTGTTAGGGTTTATATAGTGCCCATTGCGCTTGGCTATTGGTCCCTATTTTTGGGCCTAGATATGCGGGTCCACAAAAATAGATAACTTCCAGGACTCAGTAAAAATGGGCACGTGTTCCCGTAACTAGTAATTGGGCAAATTATGGGCCGATGGTCGTTATGGACGTTTCCTGGTTGTCTGCTCGATTTGTGTCAAGCAGACAGGAGACAACAATTGACTAAGTCAGACATACGTATCATGTATAACTGGTCGTGTACTCAGGGGTGTGGTCGATCAGGATGTTGGGCCACTGTTTTTGGGCCCTAGCAAGGGTAGAAGTAGATTGGGCCAATTCTAGACATTGGGCTAGTCTAGAACATGAGCCCCCCAAGTCGTCTTTCCTTCTGGGTACAAGAGAAATGACTTAGAGTTAGTCTGTGAAACAGGGATGCTTTTTTGTCGGTTTTGCTCGAGGGGTGCAAATGAGGTTCATTGCCTTTTCCTCGCGGGGAGGGGAACGGTTGATAGAATCATTTCGAACAGTAATTTTGTGCAAAGAGTTCGGGGATTCGCCCAGTGTTTGGTTACCTGGAAGAGGAGAGATATCTCCTTGAATATTTTTTTCATCCTCTCATCTGCTCGATAATTTCTCTCTTTCCCAACATCATCAGTTCCTGCCTTACTTCATCTACTCCTATGATTTTTTCTTGTTCAGTCGTTCCCCACTGTCTCTTTTAGACGATTCTCCACTTATCCTGGTAAGTTCTCTTGGTCCTTATTGTTTTAGCATCTGTCACTTTTGTTAAATTTTAAGGTTTCTAGAAAATGCATGTGGTTAGGGTTTAATGCGACTAGTTTCTTAGGGATTTTGGTGGAATGTTGGTTGGCGATGGTGGTTCTGGAAGATGAGTGCGTTGAGGATACTAAGTGTCCTCCACAGGGGATTTTTTGTGATCTCAGTGTCGCTAGACGAATCTAGGAAAATTTTCGTGTGGATCCGGTGGGTTTGGTCGGGAAAGGGAGATCATTTAGTTGTCATTTGAGTGGGGGATCTGGTTGGGGACAGGGTCCTCGTTCCTTTGATCTCTTTCACTTGATTAATGGTGGAATGGTGGATTTGACGTTGGCGTCGAAATCACTTTCATCCTCTGCTTTTTTGGTACGATGACTACTAGCGACAACGAGTTAAATAATGAGCCCAACGGTTCCTCTCAGAGTTATATCAAGAGCACATCCAGCGAGGCGGCATCTCGGGGGCGTACAAATCCTTGCCAGGTGTTGTACCCCAAAATTTTCCCTCCCAATTCTCAAGGGTTTTCTCACAAAGATTCTCAGGATTCAAGCTTACACAAGTGCATTAGGATTTTCCAGTACCAAAAAGAAACTGTCAAAAAGGGAGAAAACAGATAAAAATAACATTTTGACAAATTTGGAGAAAAATAGGCCTCCTTCGATTCAGCCCCCTTCGATTGGACTTTGGTCTCCTTTAGAAATTCTTCGATTTCTCCTGTTTCATTTGGACTTTGGTCTCCTTCAGGACTGCTTCAATTGGACTAGGACTTCTTTCATGTCTCCTTCGATTCATAAGACAATAGTATCCTTTGTGCCTCCATCGAATCCACCTTCACCATTGACCCCTTACATGTTTTCCTTGAGTCACAAAATAGTGACCTCCTGCATACACCCTTTTGTTTGGCCATGTGACTTCTGGAAGGCAAGCTTTCGATTAGACAAGAGCCATTATCACACAAAGCTTCGATTGGAGTTTTGGTTTCATTCGAATCAGCATCTTTCGAACCCAACTCTGGATCTTTCAAAGCAAACTGCTTCACTTTTCAATTCGATTAGACATTGGCTTCCTTCGACCTACATCTTTCGAATGGTTAAAAGACTCCCTCTGAGCACTGTTCAAATCCATAAGCTTTGATGGGGAAGTTTGTTTTCTTTGATCCACAAGATTTGATGGGGCAGTGTGTTTGCTTCGATCCAAGCTTCAACATGGGAAATGCCTCCCTTCAAGCAGCTTCCTTCGAACATGCTTCGACTGAGGCAAAGGCTTCCTTCGAAAAAGTGTGGTTCAATCTCATTCTTGCATTCTAATCAATACCAAATATCATTTGCTAAGCTATGTTGAATACATGAAGTTAAATATGGCCAAATCGAAAGACAGGACATTGTTGGAAACATTCAATTTCGTTTGCTCTTGATTTTGGTCAAAGGCTGGATCTGTAGGGCCAAAACAAAAGATAGGGTATTCGATCCAAGGCATCAAGTTGAAAACATAATCCATAGGCCAGGGCTACATGATCTTGATCTTCATACCTCAAACCTATGCCTCACTCCATAATTAATTTTTTACACAATTAGTTAAACTATTACCCAGGTGTTTAAAATATTGTCCAAAAGGTTATTCCGTATATGGCATAAAGTTATCATTGCCATTTCTGGAAAAACAGGCTTTATGCAAATTGTCAATGCATTGAGCCTTGTAACCTTTGTCCTTGAGTGCAAGTAACATCAAAAAGCACAAGTCTAATCTCCATCCAACAGGCCCCCCACTTGTACCTTTCTTCGTTTTCATATTTTATTGTTTTGCAAGGCTGGCTACTTCAAACATGTCCATTCTTTTCTCTATAAATAGAGGAACATTTTCAAAGCTAAAGAGAGGATCTTTGGACCTGGGGAACGAATCTCCCAACTTTCTCAAACACAATAAAAACTCTCAAGTTCTCAAACACTTGTGAGAACAAACCCAAAATCCCAAACACTCACCTCTTTCGATTCTGAAGAACTCCCCACACTTTAGTCTCCTTTGAATCCAGCTGGAAAGAAACATAACACTTGTTTCTTCCTTCCTTCGAATCCAGCATCCAAGGCCTAGCTTATGGCCCCTCCCTTTGAATCCAGGGCCACCACTCAAGGCTAAGTTCATCTTCAAGGTTGCGGCAAGGTAATTCACTCTTACCCTTGAACTTTTCGTTTCATGGAATAGCATGTGAGTAACTTTCCATTTCGTTTGAAACATGTACATAATACTTTGTTCTTTTCGTTTCCACCCTCTTAATATATTTTCAGAACTAACCCTTTTGTTTGCTTCTTGTTTACCTAAACATGCTTTAAGTATTAAACTATTTGCAAGACAAATACTAGCATAGCCTTAGGCCATGTTGCCATTTATTATCTCAAATGAAAGAAACAGGAGGAAGGAAACATGAAACAAAACCTTGGGCTTCCATGCTGACTTCTAAGGCAGAAAGGCCAAATCAGAAGGCACACTTGCACTAAGTCCAGCCTTAATCGAAGGCCATGACTTACTGATGCCAATGCCCAATCGGAGGCCATATCCTTGCTGATTCCATGCCCAATCGAAGAAGGTAACAAGGCAACAAAGCAAAACAAGAAGGCACGCTCAGCTGCTGACAAGCCCAATCAAAGACCTTGACCAGCTATTGCCAAGGCCCAATCAAAGGCCACGACCTTGTTGATGCCAGGCCCAATCGAAGGAGGCCAACAGAAGCAAAACTGAAGGCTGCTTCCCCCCAATCGAAGGAGATCTTTTGTTACTTTTTTTTTTTTTGCCTTTACATTTTCCTTGTCTTTCAATATGGTTGTAATAGTGTAGGATTTTTATTTTCTTCATTTTTATTGCTTTATACAAATGCTAGTAAATAGGATGTGTAGTAAGATAAAATAAACAAGTAGACAACCTAAAAATCAAAGACAAATTCATGCAATCAAACACACTATTCACACATTCACCCTTAGGGTAATCTCACTTGTTGCCTCAGAAAAATAGTCCTGTCCCTTTAATATGGGCGTTTTAGCAAAGAACCTTGATAAAAGATCGTATTCCCTCGATGACCCTCGATGTTGCCTTCGGTAAATGATCTAGTCCCTAAAACAAATTTACTAAAACATCCCATGGGTTGCCTTCTATGACTATACAAACGTCCCACGCCCGTCCCTTCACATCCAACGATGGGGATTCTTACCAAAACAATGGTAAGATAGCAACATCTAATGTAGGAGGAAAAGAACATATAAGACCTTTTGAGTAGGTAGACTTCTCCTAGTTGCTCGCTTGCTCACAACAAAAACTTTTCATACACCAACACTTTCAAAAACACTTTTAAAACATTTTCCAAACATGAAACAATTTCAAAAGATCAACACTTTGTATATGTTCTTACGAACGAGAACTATTACAAAGTTTTCCTAAACGAATGCGCATTTTCAAATAACTTTCAAAAACCACACAAAGAACATTTTCAAATAAAAGCAAGTGATCTAGCAAGCAACTAAGAGCTGTAGATAACTACAGATGAAAAAGGTGCTAAGACCTTCCCTTTTCATAATCTACCCCTCGAACTCAGAAATAATCACAAAGATATTTCTTGTTCTTTTCATCCTTTCCTTTTGGATAAAAGAAACGTCAGTGGCGACTCTTGCTAACCGCAACATTTGCGATAAAACAAAAAATACCCAAGTCAGTTCTCCCACCGTATCATAAAACTGGAGACTCTGTTGGGGAATAAAACTTAAAAGTGGGGTTACCTTAGGGCTATATCACATTTACTTGCTTTCCTTGTTTGACTTGCATGCTTTACATTATGGCTCCTTGTTTGGGCTTTCTTTGATCCTCTACCCGGATCTGGGGCACCTTTTAGGTAAGTAGCAATAGACTGTGGAAACTATATGGCGTAGACCGATATGGTTGAAACAATGACTATGTTAGTGTGACGCATTTGTGGGTACCAGTATCTCTTGTGTTGAATCGAGGAGAATACGGGGGCCTTGAGTGGCGTCATGAAGCACTAACTGACTTTAGAACCTTAATTGAACAAACTTGGCCATTAGGACGTAGTGAGATAACCTGTTTCGGTAGAAAGATGAAAATTGGTTGATACTCGATACTACACTCATTAAGACTAGACTTTTGGGATATCTTGGCTGCAAGAAAAGATTGATTGTGCTGAGACAATGCCTAAAAGAAACGTCAGTGATATTGAGATCCCTTAGAACCTGGTTACTATTAACTAGGATAGGTTAAGCCAAATAAACTTCAAGAGGGTACTTACCTACAAACCCCGTGCAAGCCTAAACCTAAGTACTTGTCTGCTTTATGTGTATATGATTATTTGTATATAAACTTACTTAATTTGCATACTTGTACATAACATCATGACATCATACCATAGCATTTTCAATAACCATTTCAAGGATCTCAAGGGTCCATGATGCAGGGTCACGTTGAACCATACATCTATCAAAGGGTAAGAGGATTTATTTTCCTCTAACCAAACACCGTCAAAGATCAAGTACAACAACTTGAGTCAAGGGCTATGACCCATTTGACATGGTGAGCTCAATTCTCGTGGAAGGACATCCACCGATACAAAGTTCTCCAATCAAAGTTGTAAGTGACTACAAACATTTACCCCGCGAGATTCTTGAAAACATGCATCCACATATCATGCATCATATCATGACATGTCTCTCCCATACAGGTCTCCTTATCTTCATACTATTTATTTTAGTAAAGATGGCTCTAGAACAGACTATCAAGGACATTCAGATTCAAAATGCTCAACTACAAGAGATGTTCTTGAACTTGTCCAAGGGGCAAGAAGAGTTGAAGATACTGTTTATTGAGAACGTGACCAATGACGATCCTGGAGGCGATAAGGAAAGTTAGATAAGATAATTGCAAGCGGAGGTAGCAACAATGAGAATCCAGATGTTGGGACAAATGGCTCTCAACCAAAACATAGCTCGGGGACAAGAAGAGCTAAGAACCCTCGTCAATAAACTTCATCAAAATGGTTGCAACCGTATGAAACAAATGATCAAGCTTAGGGATCAAGGCACTACTCAGCCTCCCATAAGACAAGAGTTTTATTTGGTTTAGAGTAGACCTTCCCAAATTTCTACTACCTCACAGGCCCAACAACGACCTCGTCAACATCAATAGGAAAATCAGCAAAGGTAAAACAAACCCGAGAGACATTTTACTAACATCAACATGCCACTATCTCAAGCATTACAACACATGTTTAGGATGAATATGATTACGTTGATAGGACCTCATCCAAATCCAAAAACTTCTTCTCCTAACTACAATCCAGATGTCAGGTGTGCATATCATTCTGACAGTCCCGGACATGATACAAACGATTGTTGGACGCTGAAGTACAAGATTCAAAACTTGATCGATGGAGGAGTGTTAGAGTTCACACAAGACGGTCAACTGGAGATTTTCTATCACCCCTCAAGGGCATCCACATGAAGCGACGGTCTGGGCGAGGAAATTTTCTGTTCATTCGAATTTTCAATTGTAAATTCTTTGTTTGCTTAAACACTTATCTATATGTCAGACTTTGGTTACTTTCATTAATGCATTGCATATGCTTGTCTTGAATTAATCCATTAGTTTTAATTATATTTAAACCATTATTTTTAATCCTTTTATGATATTCAACTCTTGTTTCAAAAAGTTGCAAGCCTTTAGAGGGAGGATGACGAAAACAATGCCATAATCTCATGCAGTATGCTTTTGGACAGACCTTGCTGACGATATACAAACATTCTTTAAAATCATAAACACTGGAGTTATAAAGAAGATAATCCCTAATCAACCCCTTCGAGCCAAAGAAGTATAAGTTTTCCTTTTTACACAAATTGAAACCTTTAATCAAAGCCTGGGGCAGGGTAGTCTCTCAGTTAATTCAAATACGTGTTCAAGTCATAAACTTTCACTTCGTAATACAACGAATGACATAAAAAATATTCCTCTGGGATCAAAATATGGTGGTGGCTTCCCTACTAAATAGGCGGTCATTGTCTCTCGAGAGAAAAACCCACTAAGTCAAAACCTACAAAGGAGACTTAAGAAAATCTAGGGCACCCCGTTGGCTGTAACTTTAAAACAAGAACAGTCAGGCAAAAATCAGGGATAACAAATAAAAAAGAGGTCACTACAAATACTGAACAACATGAAAAATGTTGCAAAATGACTGCATTCCGATAAACTTAACTTGTTTGAACCATCACCAAGACATCATTCCAGAATCAATTGGAGTTCGAACGCACAATTAACATAGTTTAGGACTGAAGAACATCACGAAGAACGGGTGGGTACAAATACACTTTGAGCCTTATCATGTGTTTCTTAAACTGTGAACCAAGCCACGTTACAACCCTTCAAAAGTCCTAATTGAAGCATGGGTTAGTTCAAAAGCATACTGTTAGAAAAGGTATCCTGACTCCTGTAAGGCTTTACTATAAATCCTGAGTTGAATTTTCTGACAAAATTTCTTGCTAAAAACGCATTTTCAAAATTTCAAGACAAGCATAAACTTTGCATTATTTGAATATCTCTATTTGCATACGGCTATTTGTTTGACAACAGAGAAATTCACACAACGAATATCTGATGAACGAAAGCTCTCTCAGTGAACAAAATTAATTCAAGTGGGATGAAACTTCCAATGACAAATCTCCCCAAAATCATTCTCATAGGATGACTCCTAACGATAGTTTAATCTCTGAAAACTTTTCCCCAGCTGAGTCGACCTTAAGAATCCTCGAGGATTTTCCCCAGTGAAGTCGCCACCTCTCCAACAGACCAGCAACATGGTTAATTTCCCCAACAAACAACAGGATTCCCCAGCTTGAGTTTGCCTCCCCAACTACTATAAATCAGAGGACCACAACTCCTATTTCCAAGTAGACTACTCTACAATCCCTAGCAAGTTACCGTGAAGCCTGGAAGTCGACCAGATAACAATTAACTTCAGTAAGTTGTTGTGAAGCCTGGACCCGACCAGATATCAGTTCAACTTCATCCTTTCAAGAATTTGTTATGAAGACTGGAATTCGACCAGATAATAATCAAATTCAGTAAGTTACCATGAAGTCTAGAAAGCGACTAGATAACAGTTAACTTTAATAAGTTGTTATGAAGCCTAGACCCGACCAGATATCAGTTCAACTTCATATTTTCTAGAGAGTTACTGCAAATCCTGGAACACGGCCAGATATCAGTTCAACTTCATCCTTTCAAGAATTTGTTATTAAGCCTGGAATTCGACCAGATAATAATCAAATTCAATAAGTTACCGTGAAGCCTTGAAGCCGACTAGATAACAGTTAACTTCAGTAAGTTGTTGAGAAGCCTGGACCCGACCAGATATCAGTTCAACTTCATCCTTTCAAGAATTTTTTGTGAAGCCTGGACCCGACCAGATATCAGTTCAACTTCGTCATTCCCATCAAGAGATAACCCCCAGTAGAGCAATGGACAACCGAGACTCCTGATCTCTTTTCCCAAGCAGGAATCAACACTCTCCACAGAGTTTCCAATATTCCCCAGTGGAAATATCCTCAAACAATAAAACAGGAATCCCCGGTGGAAACATTCTAAGAAAAGTTTGAAGACACACCTACTCTTCAACAACAATCCGGGGTTCAATGACTCCCCAACATTTGTCAAGGATTTATTTTCCCAAACAAAAAATAGATTCATTAACATTTCACATTTCATACATCCTGGTTACATACATGATAAGTGCATACAACACAATCTCATTTATTTTGAGAACATCATGACACCATGCATTTCATACATCATGACATTGCATGCAGCTAACATTTAACCTTTTCAGGAAAAGTTCAATCAAAAGATGGCTACCATCAACAATTTTCAACAGTTCCATATTAATACATGTAACAAGCCAGGAAAACTATCTGCGGATGAGTGATTGTAGATTAACCTCTGTAACAAGCCAGGAAAACTATCTACATGAAGAGGTTGAAGATTAATACCTGTAACAAGCCAGAAAAACTATCTTTCTTTCTCAGCTCAGAGATTACTACCTGAAACCAGCCAGGACAACTATCTCAACGACCAAAAGACCTCCTCTAGTTAGATTTATTTCTTCCAGTTAATGACAGGAGACCAAAGACCTCCTCTGGTCAGATTTATTTCTTCCAGTTAATGACAGGAGACCAAAGTCCTCCTCTGGTTAGATTTATTTCTTCCAATTAATGACAGGCAACCAAAAGACCTCCTCTGGTTAGACTTATTTCTTCCAGTTAATGATTAGAGACCAAAGACCTCCTCTGGTTAGATTTATTTCTTCCAGTTAATGACAGACGACTAAAGACCTCCTCTGGAAATAGTACAGATGCGATCCAGATATGGGTGACATTCTGAAACTTACTCCAGATTTCTTCTATAAATAGTGCTGATGCGATCCAGATATGGCTGACATTCTGATACTTACTCCAGATTCATTCTAGAAACAGTTCAGATACGATCCAGATATGGCTAATATTCTGATACTTACTCCAGATTCATTCAAATACAGTCCAGATACGATCCAGATTCAGATGTCATTCTGTCAATCATTCAAATACAGTCCAGATACGGATGTTATTCTGACGCTCATTCAGTACATCTTTCAGATACGAGTCAGATACAATTCATTTATGAATATTATTCTGATACTCATCCAAGACCTCCGCTGGTTCAGCTTAAATCTCTCAATGGTTTATCCTGATTCTTTCTAGTAGATATTTTCTCTGGTTCAGATAAATCGCTCCAAAGATTTATTATGATTTCCTCTCCAGTTGAAGTCATATTTTAGACTTAGTCTAATTTCTGTCAACAATCACCTTTGGATTGCATCTATAAGCCCATCTCCAACAACTATCCATTATTTATCAAAATGGCATCTTTAAACCCATTCCCAACACAATCAACCACAACTTTATCAAGTGAAAATTTCTAGGCACTCTAGTGTTCAATCATCTTCCACCTTCAAGTCACGAATGGCAGATTTTCCAAATCTAACTCTTCAGGTGTAAGAAGATTGAACAGGGGCAGCTGTTGTACCCCAAAATTTTCCCTCTCAATTCTCAAGGGTTTTCTCACAAAGATTCTCAGGATTCAAGCTTGTACAAGTGCATTGGGATTTTCCAGTACCAAAAGGAAATTGTCAAAAAGGGAGAAAATAGATAAAAATAACAATTTGACAAATTTGGAGTAAAATAGGCCTCCTTCGATTCAGCCCCCTTCGATTGGACTTTGGTCTCCTTCAGACCTTCTTCGATTTCTCCTGTTATGTTTGGACTTTGGTCTCCTTCAGGACTGCTTCGATTGGACTAGAACTTCTTTCATATCTCCTTCGATTCATAACCCAATACCATCCTTTGTGCCTCCTTCGAATCCACAATCACCATTGACCCCTTACATGTTTTCCTTGAGTCACAAAGCAGTGACCTCCTGCATACATCCTTTCGTTTGGCCATGTGACTTCAGGCAGGAAAGCTTTCGATTGGACAAGAGCCAACTTCACACAAATCTTCGATTGGAGTTTTGGTTTCCTTCGAATCAGCATCATTCAAACCCAACTCTGGATCCTTCGAAGCAATCTGCTTCGATTCTCAATTCGATTAGACACTGGCTTCCTTCGACCTACATGTTTCGAATGGTTAAAAGACTCCCTCCGAGCACTCTTCAAATCCTTAAGCTTAGATGGGGCTGTTTATTTGCTTCGATCCACAAGCTTCGATGGGGCAGTGTGTTTGCTTCGAACCAAGCTTCGACATGGGAAATGCCTTCCTTCAAGAAGCTTCCTTCAAACATGCTTCAACTGAGGCAAAGGCTTCCTTTGAACAAGTGTGCTTCAGTCTCATTCTTTCATTCGACTCAAGACCAAATCTCATTTGCCAGGCTATGTTGCTTCCAAATCCTTACATAATAAAAAACAAAAGGGTTTAAAATGGTACATGAAGTTGAATATGGAAAAATTAAAAGACAGGCCATTGTTGGAAACATTCAACTTCGTTTGCTCTTTAGTTTGGTCGAAGGCTGGATCTGTAGGGCCAAAACCAAAGACAGGGTATTCGATCTAAGGAATCAAGTTGAAAACAGAAGCCATAGACCAGGGCTACATGATCTTGATCTTCATACCTCAAAGCTATGCCTCACTCCATAATTAATTGTTTTCATAATTAGTTAAACTATTACCCATGTGTTTACAGTATTGCCCAAAAGGTCATTCTGTATATGGCATAAAGTTATCATTGCCATTTCTGGAAAAATGGGCTTTATGAAATTTCTCAATGCATTGAGCCTTGTAACCTTTGTCCTTGAGTGCAATTAACATCAAAAAGCACAAGTCCAATCTCCAGCCAACTGCCCCCCTACTTGTACCTTTCCTTATTTTCATATTTTATTGTTTTGCAAGGCTGGCTACTTCAAACATGTCCATTCTTTTCTCTATAAATAGAGGAACATTTGCAAAGCTAAAGAAAGGATATTTGGACCAAGGGAACAAATCTCCAAACTTTCTCAAACAAAACAAAAACTCTCAAGTTATCAAACAATTGTGAAAACAAACCCAGAATCCCAAAAACTCATCTCTTTCGATTCTAAAGAACTCCCCACACTTCAGTCTCCTTTGAATCCAGTTGGAAAGAAACATAACACTTTTTTCTTTCTTCCTTTGAATGCAGCATCCAAGGCCTAGCTTCTGGCCCATCCCTTCGAATCCAAGGTCACCACTCAAGGCCCAGTTCATCTTCAAGGATCCAACAAGGTAAGTCACTCTTACCCTTGAACTTTTCGTTTCATGGCATAACATGTGAGTAACTTTCCCTTTCGTTTGAAACATGTACATAATAATTTGTTCTTTTCATTTCCACCCTCTTAATATATTTTCAGAACTAACCCTTTCGTTTGCTTCTTGTTTACCTAAACATGCTTTAAGTATTAAGCTGTTTGCAAGATAAATACTAGCATGGCCTTAGGCCATGTTGCCATTTAATATCTCAAGCGAAAGAAACAGGGGGAATGAAACATGAAACGAAACCTTGGGCTTCCATGCTGACATCCAAGGCAGAAAGGCAGAGTCAGAAGGCACATTTGCACTAAGTCCAGCTCCAGTCGAAGGCCATGACTTACTGATGCCAATGCCTAATCGAAGGCCATAACCTTACTGATTCCAGGCCCAATCGAAGAAGGTAACAAGGAAAGAAAGCAGAACCAGAAGGCACGCCCAACTGCTGACAAGCCCAACCAAAGGCCATGACCAGCTGCTGCCAAGGCCCAATTGAAGGCCACGACCTTGCTGATGCCAGCCCCAATCTAAGTAGGCCAACCAAAGCATAATCGAAGGCTGCTTCCCCCCAATCGAAGGAGCTCTTTTGTTACTTCTTTTTATTTTATTTTTTTGCCTTTACATTTTCCTTGCCTTTCAATATGGTTGTGATAGTGTAGGAATTTTATTTTCTGCATTTTTATTGCTTTATACAAATGCTATTAAATAGGATGTATGGAAAGTTAAAATCAACAAGTAGACAACCTAAAAATAAAAGACAAATTCATGCAATCAAACACACTATTCACACATGCACCCTTAGGGTAATCTCACTTGTTGTTGCCTTCGGTAAACGATCTAGTCCCTAAAACGACATTGCTAAAACGTCTGATGGGTTGCTTTCTATGACTATACAAATGTCCCACGCCCGTCTCTTCACATCCAACAATGGGTCTTATTACCAAAACAATGGTAAGATAGAAACATCTAAAGGAGGAGGAAAAGAACATCTAAGACCTTTTGAGTAGGTAGATTGCTCCTAGTTGCTCGCTTGCTCACAACAAAAACTTTTCATACACCAACACTTTCAAAAACACTTTTAAAACATTTTCCAAACTTGAAACATTTTCAAAAGATCAACACTTTGTATATGTTATTACGAACGAGAACTATTACAAAGTTTTCCTAAATGAAGGCGCCTTTTCAAAGTACTTTAAAAAACCACACAAAGCACATTTTCAAACAAAAGCAAGTGATCTAGCAAGCAACTAAGAGCCCGTAGATAACTACGGATGAAAAGGGTGCTAATACCTTTCCTTTTCATAATCTACCCCCCGAACTCAGAAATGATCTCAAAGGTCTTTCCTGTTCTTTTCAGCCTTTCCTTTTGGATAAAAGAAAAGATGGTGGTGACTCTTGATAACCACAACATTAGTGATAAAATGCAAAACACCCAATTCAGTTCTCCCACCGTATCACACCAGGGAACTGGATCCAGAGGTGCCGGGTAATGGGGATGTTGAGGGGGATGTAGAGGCTTCTCCTGTTGATCGAGAGGGTTCCAGCATCCCCGTGGATGAGAAGGGTCCACTACATCTGGTTGTGTCGGGCCCATCGAGGTATATCTCCTATTTTATTAAGCATCCTGATGAGATAGTCACCTCGTGGGATCCAGAGATGGACCGAGAAGGCGTCGAAGAGCAATGGAAAATCTACATACTGAACAAGAGGAGTCGAATATGCTCGAAGTTTGAAGCTCGTCAATTCCCTATGTATGAGATAATGTTCAGAGAGATGGTGTTGTACCCAAAAATTTGCCCTCCCATTTATCTCAAAAAAACATTCTCCTGGGATTCTCAATTGCTCAAGACTACTCAAGGAATTGATCAGACAAATTCTATTCCTAAGCAATCGGTCCACAACTAGAGTTTTGTGTTTTATAAGGAAGTTTGGGTTTCAAAGGTCTCAAGTGGTTTTCATGGTTCTCCATAGGTCTTCAACAATGCTCATATCAAGTTTCAACCCTTGTATCACAAGTTTGGTCAGCCAATGGCTCAACCAACATCCATCATTTAATCAAGGGTTGATCATGATTCCTCAAGAAAAGCCCTCAAATCATCATAAGTCAAAAGTTGCCAAATTAGGGTTTCCTTAGGAGAAGTCAACTGAACTTTGACCAAGCACAACTTTCAAATGTTTCATCAGATTCTCCTCAACCAAAGCTCATTTTGAAGGAAATTCATTTCTCTACAACTTTATCCCTCTAAGCTCAATTCCAAAAAATGCTTCATTTATGAGATATGGGCCAATACATTATAGGTCATTTCAAAAGTCAACAAAAAGACACTTTTTGTCAAGGCAACTTACATCAATATAAATTCTTTAAATGCAAAAATGATTAATATAGAGATTGTACGGGACATCTTGAGATTTCCAAAAACTCCAAGATCACCTTCACATGATAAAAATTGATAGAGTTATGATTGGTGCAAGTTGGGAAATTTTGAGAAAAATGCATGAAACTTCATTTGAGCAATCTTGAACTTTTGGACTAATGGGCCTAACTTTTGAGGTTTAAACATGTTTATAACATTTTATAGAACCTATAATTTCATATATACATTACTTTGATTTTTTATTTTATTTATTTTGATTTTATTCAAATTAAGTCAAAATAAATCAAATAAAATATGATTTGATGAACCAAAGGACGTGTGGGATTCATTTGGATATCTTCTAGAAGGTCCAAGACCTTTTAAGAGCTTGCCAAAATCGTGTAAACATGTTGGGAACAAAAATCTTCAAGTTTGGAATGTTTTTCAAATAATTTTGCAAAGATTTCAATGTGTTTTCTTTGCAATGAATTGTGACATAATGATACAAGATCCTTGCCTTGTTTTGATCCATTTCATTCCTCTATAAATACATACAACACTCAAGTGCAAAACACAAAGTGGCTGCCATAGAAGCAAGGTTTTAAAATCATAAATTTTCAAAGAAAGGTGCAAACTCGTATAAATATTTCCAGCCATCTCAATCAAAACCAAGCCTCAAATCGTGTTCCTGAAGCTCCCAGGAATCTCACAAAGTCCATAAACAAATTTATTCACGTCACGAATAGCTTACACAAGCCCATCGGTTTTGGTAATTTTCTTGAATTCGAATCTACTAATCTATGCATATTTAACTAATTTTATGTGCAAGATGAGTTCATCATGATCTTTAGAACGAGTTTGAATAAGAAAATGCAAGATTTAACGCATGGATGATGAGTTACCATGGCTAGGACACGACCAAATTCTCTCTTTGAAACTCCATTTCCACTAATTTATTTCTTTTTTAAAATTAAAATCAAAACATATAAAAATCAGAATATTACATAAAATCAAAAAAATAGACTTTTAGGTTTTCTTAATTAACTTTTTTCATTTAATTAGATTTAGGTTTTAATTATTAATTAAATTTTTTACCAAAAAAAATGTTTTAATTAAATTAAATTTGTTTTTATTTCACAATTAACTTGCAAATAACTTTGAATTAGGGTTAATTATTAATTCATATTTTAAGAGTATTTTCCAAACAACAACGCATCAAAAACATATTCTTTTTCCACACTTAGAATCTTAGGCTTATTAAAACATTTTTTCTAATATTTATTTTTCTTTGTTGTTTAAATTTCTAGAAATAAATGTATAGGTCGCACGGGTATTTTTGTAATAGCTTAGTTTATTTCCTCGTATTTTCCCTATTATGTAATTGCTAATGGGATATAATAGCTTGGAATTTATTTTCCGTACCTTTACTTTCCGCACTTATGTATGCATGTATGTATATATATAAATGTATAGTAATTAGGCATGTATGGCAAGATTCAAAAACGAATCGTTAGATAACCCTAACCAAGACAAATAACTGAATTGAATCAATATGCACACGTACACCTCTAAGGTAGCCTCTCTCTGTTACCTTAAAAAAAACAATGTCCATGTCCCTCAAACATAGGGATTCCATTAGCAAATACCCTCGGTTAAAGTCATCATAAAGATCATAGTCTCGCGGTGTCCCTCAGAGTTGCATACAAGAAATGATCTTGTCCCTTGATGTTGCCTACAAATAAATGATGATAGTCCCTTCGAATTGCTAAGGTATCCATATATGTTACCTTTAATGACCTTAACGACGACCCTACGCATGCCCCTTACATCCAATGGATGGGGCTACCTACCAACTAATGGTATGGATAACACTATCCCTAACGGAGAAGGAAAAAGAATAAAGAAAGACTTTTCAGTGGGTAAGATACCCTTAATTGCTTGCTCACAAACTAAAATAATTTTCACACCTCACACTTTCAAAACAACTACTTTCAAAATGCTTTATAAACACTCTTGAGGGCTGATACAAGGGTTATTATAAAGAAGACTACCTTACATTGGCATTTTCAAAACCTTTTCAAAGCACACACAAAGCAAATTAAAGTGAGTTAAGAAATTAAGAGTCTGTAGATAACTACAGATGAAAAGGGTGCTAACACCTTCCCTTTTCATAACTTACCCCCCCTCCCCCCCCCCCCCCCCAACTCAAAATCAATAAAGGTCTTTCATGTTCTTTTCACCCTTTCCTTATTGGATAAAAGAAAAGTCCGTGGAGACTCTTGCTATCTACAATATTTGCGATAAAATGAAAAAACAAGTCAGTTCTCACATCGTATTACATATTGGTTTGCAGATCCCTTTCTCATACTTTCAAATGGTTGCCTTCAAGCACCTTCGTCTAGCTCCATTCCAGCTGCATCCGAACTCGATGGATTTCCTTCAGGCTTTCGAGATCGTGTGTGATTATTTGGGCGCCGGGGCCACCGTCCCTTTGTTCTTTTACTGTTTTCACTTTCAGAGGTAGTCGTAAAGTGATCAATATGGTTGGGTCGCTTTGAAGCAGGTGATAGGCAAGCTGTTCAAAGAGTACCTAGAGTCAGTCCATTTTTTCAAGGAGAATTTTATGCTTATTCAGCCCATTTCATAGAGGGCGTTGCTGAGTGTCTTCCGGGTTGTTACCGCATATAACGGGGAAAGGGCTCTTGTTCTGACCGAGGAGGGAAAACACACGAATAAGTTAGTGCCTAAGTTTCCATTTCACTGGACCAATAAGAATTATGAAAGGGGAACTCACATATATGTTTAGAAGAAAGACTAGTTTGGTGCCAAGGACGCAACCGGCTTTGATCGTCTTACAACTTTTGTCGCGGGGATTCCTCCTGTCCAACGTATGGGCAGAGGGGGAAAACCAATCGTCAACAAGGATAGGAAAGTGGTGTTTGACCTCAGACTGATAGGTGCCAAGGAGCTCCTCGAGAGAGAGGACCATGTGGCCTATCTTGGTAGCCACTTTTATGGTTTGATTTTCTTTGTTCCTGCATATTCTTCTATTTTAGTGACCGTTCTTTATTGTTTCCTCGCAGATAAGATGAATCACGCCCAAGATTTCTTGGCCAGGACATCCACTTTCAACCTAAAGAAGGCACAAAAAGGTGTCAAGGCTTCCTCGTCCGACGCTGGACCTATGTCGGGATTGGGCGCTTCGTTGAAAGGGCAGCCGACCATGGCTATTTCTCCTCTACATGTGTCCTCGAGGCATAAGAGGCATCACAACAAGGGTACTGTGGAATTGATTGGGGAGTGGGAGAAGGGAAAGTACGATTTTCCCCCTTGTTGGAACGACAGATCCTTCTTAGAGGGTTCTTCTCTGTATCTTCTCTGGGGTGAGTCCCTTCTGCTCGAAGATCTGGATCGCTCGGTGAAGAGGACATCATTATTTCAGGATGTCAGGGAAGCTATGAGGGTCTTGGAGATGGTTGTGGCATACACTAAGGGGGGTACATTCCTAAAATTCAAGGTGAGGAAGCTCTGAACGAAGCTAGCCGAGACGGAGAAGGAGTGCGTTGATGAGAAGACTTCCTAGAAGATAGTGGAGGACAGGGTGGGGAAATTGTCTAAGGATCAAAAGGCGCTTCTACTCGAGAAAAAGGCTTTTGACGAGCAGGTGGAAGCCTTGGCTGCTGAAGCTTCTCCCGCCGAGGATGAGCTAGAAGAGGCCAAGGGTTTGAGGACCCGAGCTGATGTGGTTGCTCACTTACAACTAGCTTTAGATGATGCTCTGGATGTTTCTGAAGGGAGCTTTGATAATGTTGTGAAGCAACTTTGGGTTCTTAACATCGCGGTTGAACTGAATGTGACAAGGATATGTATTAATCATTATGTGGCAGATGGCCAAATCATAATTCTTGATTGTCTCAGAGGTGTTGGAGATGTGCCCGTTGGGGAGTTGTCGCGTCAAGAGTGTGTTACCAAGGAATATCCCCTGTCAGATGTTTGATTTCTATCTAGTTATTTCTCTTTTCCGGCATGCGTTCCGATATGCTGTAATTTAATTTCCTAGGCTTTTGTCCGTTTATGTAATTTTGGAATAATTGTGGCCCCTGTGGCCGCAAAGTTATTTTAATTAATGGGGGCCAGGGGCCTCCCTTTTTGTAAAATTTGTATGATGGAAGCCTTAATTGTAGTTTGTTTTAATTTTCCGGCCATGGTGGTCGTTTGTTAAATATTTGTGTTTGCATGTTTATTTTATGCTCGTCTACTTGAGACATTTTTATTTATTTTTCTAAGAGTTTATAGCGGAGATTTGCTTGTTTGATTTGTATGTTTCCAATGTGGGGAAACTAGACAAACGACCAAGGTGAATAACGGGCATGGGCCAGAACTCAGGTCTCGTTTCATGGAATTGAGCTCGGAGGCATGAACTTACTGTCATGAGCCAGGTGTTCTACCATCGTGGTACATGGACGATGGAGCTCAGTCGAGTTATCCATGTTGTGCTGATTTCTCACTCGTTAAAAGAGCAGAGTCTCGTCCCTTCAAAACTATTTTGGGTGTTATGCTTGTACCTAGGCATGCACGCATGGTCGGGCCTAGATGAGTTCCTCTTATCGATAAAGCTCGCCGACTGCTTAGTGTTTTAACTGTAATATTGTTTTAGCTTTTCAGTGTGCCATGGTCGAGCAAGTTGCACCCCTTGTATATTTTCTAAATAGTATGCCCCAATCCCTATTTTTGCATAGATGCGATAAGGGCCTTCCTAGTTTGCTGCAATTTGCCTTCACGAGATTATTTACGATTTCTCTTTAAGACAAGGCTGCCGACCTTGATATCTCATCGTACGACTTTGGCATTGTAGCGCATAGCTTTTTTTGTTTGAGACAGGCCTCTTATAGGGCCGCTCCTGTTCGGATTTCTTTGACCAGGTCTAGTTTTTCCCGTAGGGTGACATCATTTATCTCCTCATCTGGGGGAGCTTCGGTCGCCTAGAGGGTTTTTCAATCTCTACGGGTATAACAGACCCGGTCTCATAAATTAGTTGGAATGGATTCTCCCTAGTTGATGAGTGCGATGTTGTTCGGTATCCCCAGAGTACACTGTGTAGCTCCTCGACCCTTTATTTCTTGGTTTCATCTAACCTTCATTTGAGGCCTCTGAGAATCACCCTGTTTGCAGACTCGGCCTAGTCGTTCATCTAGGGATGTTCGACAGAGGCATAGTTTTAGGTGGTACCCAACTTAGCGACGAATTCCTGAAAGGTCTGATATGTGAACTGGGTCCTTTTGTCGGTAACTATTGCTACTGGGATATCAAACTAAGCAAGTATGTTTCTTTTGTAGAAGAGAAGGACGTTTTGGGCGGTAATTTTGGCCAATGCTTCTACCTCTATCCATTTGGTGAAGTAGTCGACGACTACTATCAAATATTTGTTTTGATTGGTCCCTACCACGAACGAACCAATGAGGTCTAACCCCCACCAGGCGAAGGGCTAGGGAGAAGAGAGGGATCTAAGCTTATTTGGGGTAGCTAAGTGCATGTCCCCGTGCCATTGGAATTTTTCGCATTTTTACACGTTCTCTTTTGCGCCATGCTACATAGTGGGCCAATAATACCCCACTCATAGAGATTTCCTGGAAAGGGATCTTCTGCCTAGATGCTAGCCGTGTATCCCTTCATGAATTTCAAGCAGGGTGAGGTCCGCGTCGCTCTAGTCAACACATTTGATGAGGGGAATGAAAAACTCTCTCTTGTGTAATTTACCTTCAACTAGGACGTACGAGCAGGCTCTTAATTTGACTGTGGTTGCTTCTTTCGAGTCGGCGGGTAGCTCCCCTTTTACGAGGTAGTCATGCACGAGAGTCATCCAGCAGTCGTTGTCCCCTATGGCGAATACTCCCAAAGTTGAGGGGAATCTCTGGGTTCTCGATAGAGGAAGGATTTCCTAAATCACCGACTTGTTTCCCCCTTTCCTCTTTGAGCTTGCTAGTTTGTACACGATGTCTTCCCGGTAGTTATGTTTGCAAGAAACATGGTGTACGTCCACGAATTTGAATTTATTTTTTATCTCTTGGACCAGGGCCCAATATTCAGAGAGGTGATCATTTTTTACCTGATATTCTCCCAAGATTTGGGATGCAACAAGCTGAGAGTCAGTGAAGATTTTCACTTCCTCGGCTCCTAGGTCTTCGGCTAGGCGTAAACCCGCTAGGAATGTCTCGTATTCGGCCTCGTTGTTTGAGGTCGGGAAGGATAATTCAAGGGAGACCTCGATTAGGGTACCTTATTTGTTTTCCAATATAATGCGTGCGCCGTTTCCCGTCTGTTGTACCCCAAAATTTTCCCTCTCTTTTCTCAAGACATTTCTCACCAAAGATGTCAAATGCTCAAGGATTTTCAAGGGTTTTATTAGACAAGCTCACCTCCTATGCATTGAGCCTCCAAATTAGGGTTTTGGTTTTCTCAAGGACAATTGGACTTTTGATGCCTCAAATTACTTTCATGGTTCATTATAGGTCTCCAAGATTGCTCATACCAAGTTTCAAGTCTTGCATCACAAATTTGCTCAGTCAATTGTTCAGATGACTGAAAATCAGCTGTATTAGGTTAAAAGTCAATTTGGTCAATATAAAGTCAATCTTCATAGATTTAGTCCAACATCAACATTTTGAAGTCATATTCATCAATTTATCAAGTTTTGATCATAATTCCTCTAAAAAAAAGAACTCAAATCATCAAAGGGGCAAAATTATCAAAATTAGGGTTTTGATTGAGAATGATTGATCATTGACTTTTGACCTAGTTCATGACCTAATGGCTTGAAGAATGATCTCAAGGATTCAAACAAAATATCTTGACCTAATTTCGTGGCTCAAATCATTTCTCAAAACCAATGGATTAATAGTTAAAATTAGATCAACTGATAAACAAAAAGTTAAACTTCGACTTTTTGGTCAACATTAAATTTCAAAGATCAAGATTCATCAAGATATTCAAAAATATCAAACTTGATCAGCAAGAATCAAGAAATTCAAGAAAGTCAATAAAAAGTCAATGTTTTCAAGACCTAGAAAATTTTAAGTGTTTTTTACCTTGATAATTTCACTACTCCATGACAAATTTTCACCAAGCTGCAAGATGATTCAAGGAAAACTTTCAACATAAAAGTTGTAGATCTTGATGAATTCTACAACTTTTTCCCTTAGGGTTGATGTCCCAAAAATTCTTATATTTGAATATATAAGTTCATAAAGTCATGACATTTTTCATAAAACACTTAGTGAAAATTTTAGGAAGTTTAGGCAGATTTTTGACCTAACTTCTTGACCAATTTTAACCTAGTTACAAGATGACTTAGCCAAAGTGGTCAAGATGAAGGTTGTATACAATGTTTCAAGCTTTACAAAATGTCCAAGAACTTGAAGATTCATTTTTAAGTTAGGAGATTCGAAGAGATGAAATTGGGCATCCTTTCTTGAATTACAAGTCATTTTCTTGATGAACACATAACCAAATCCAACAACTATGATGTATAATATTGCTTTGCAGGCCTCTGGACTTGAAAATCTATCCATAATCAGATGTTTACACAACTAATTGAGCTATGATCCAAGTTCTTGAGCCACTGTCCAATTGATCATTCCATTATTGGAACAAAGTTCACACTTTCATTTTGGAAAAGTGACTTTAATTACAATGTCAACTCTCCTTGAGCCCATACATTATTTCTTCTGACTCCAAAACATTTTAAAGCAAGAAGCAGCATATCTAAAGCATCCTAACCACCCTATAAGTCTTTGTTTTATGCATTGGAACTATGTTTGTCAAGCTTGCTTCAAAAACAAGTTTCAAGACCATAACATGTGATTCCTTATTTCTGATCACTGGAGCCTTCAAAACCTTTCCTCTATAAAAAGAGGAGCCATTTGCAACCTAACACACGATTTTAAAAGCTTTAAAACTCCCTTAAACTCCCCCAAACCAGAATTTGCACAAAAACCTCCATATCTTGTCATTTCTGACCGGATGAAACAGCCACCCCAGTGAAAGAGGAAGCACGCGTAACGTATTAGTGTGTAGGGACCTGGGTTCGAGCCCCAGCGGTACCCTTTTTTTTATTTCATATTTCTTTATATTAGATCATGTGCAGGCCAAGCTAGCGCTCGTACCATGCACCTTTCTCCATCACCATCAGATCAGCCAATCCATCAAATTTAATACACCAAGGCACATGTCCATGATACACTCTCAAAATGCATTCACACTGGATCAGCAAACGTTAGACTTTTTCTTCTGGGCCATTGACTAGGTTTCTTCCATGCACCCTCTATCTACTAAAAGGAAGCGCAGACCCAATGATCTTTTTATTTTATTTTATTTTGTTTTCTGATTTCAAATAACCCCTATTTTTCTTTTCAAACATCCCAACCTATTTCTTTTTATTTTTCTTTACATTTTTTATATTTCATTTAATTATTTATTTTTATTTAACTCAAAAATATAAAAATATATTTTCTTAAATAATTAAACTAAGAATATTTTAATGTAAATATTTTATTTTATTAAATTAGTTTTATTATTTCTTTTACAAATTGATATTAGTATTAAACATTCAAACAATTTTTCTAAACAAATTATTAGACTTAGGTTTATTTTCTTCTTAAAATTCAATTAACTTAGATTTTAAGTTTTGTTAAATAATTAATTTATTTATTTTGTAAATAAATTTAATTAGTTTAATTAGGTCAATTACTGTAAAACCTTTTTTTCTTCATCAAAAACCCTAAAAGCAATTTCTCCTTCATCTTTATATTTTGTACATAATTATTGTTGCAATTCATATTCAATGATTTATAATATTAATTAGGGATTTATTGCTTTCTTCCCCCTATTCACAAAATTGTACTCCTCATTCCCAAAGCATTGTAATAGCGTAGGACATTTAAATTATGAAAATTTATCGCTTTCCTTATTATTGTTAGTAATTTGGGTTTGCATGAAAATATTAAAATCAACATTAGACAACCCTAAGTTCAAGATAACATATATGAAATCAAACACACTTTGCACACATGCACCTCTAGGGTAACCCACACCTGTTTCCTCGGATTGAAACAGTCATTTCCCTCGAACGTGAGATGTTTTAGCAAAGACCCTCAACTCAAAAGATCGTAGTCCCTCGATGACCTTTCAACGTTGCCTTCGATAAATGATCTTAGTCCCTTACGAAAAATGGCTAAAACATCTTACAAGTTTCCTTCTATGAATGTACGACGACCCACGTCTGTCCCTCACATCCAATAATTTGGCTTTCTACTAGCTAATGGTAGAAAAGCACTATCTAAAGAAGGAGGAAGAGAACAAAGACTTTTTGAGTATGTAGATTGCTCACAATTTCTTTCTCACAAACTAAAACTATTTCACACCTCACACTTTCAAACATCTTTCAAAAACAAACATTTTCTATACATTCTCAACGATGCGAGAATCATTATAAAAAAGCATTACATTGGCACCTTCAAAACATATTTCAAACATTCATTTTCCAATAAATATTTTGAAAACCAACACTTTGTATACATTCTCACCGATACGAGAATCATTGAAAAGTTTTCCGAACTTAGGCGCTTTCAAAATATTTTCAAACTTACACAAACACCAAGCATTTCAAAGTGAGCTAGCAATTAAGAGCCCGTAGATAACTACGGATGAAAAGGGTGCTAACACCTTCCCTTTAATAACCTACCCCCCGAACTCAAGAAAATTATCAAAAGGTCTTTCCTATTATTTTCACCCTTTCCTTTATTGGATAAAAGAAAAATCGGCGGCGACTCTTTCTATCTGCAACATTTGCGATAAACGCAAAACACCCAAGTCAGTTCTCCCACCATATTACAGAACTGGTGACTCTGCTAGGGAAATTATAAACTAAAAGTGGGGTTACCTTAAGATCTATATCACCTTTATTTCTTTATTTGTTTGTCTTGTTTGCTTTACATTTGTGGTTTACGCTTGGGTTTATTTCTTGTAAAAATACTATACCCGAATTTAGGGCATATTAGGTAAGTAGAAATAGATTGTGGGCACTATGCGGCATAATACCGACATGGTTGAAGAAATGGCTACTTTAGTGTGACAAATTTGTTGGTACCGGTGTCCCTTGAGTCCAGTCAAGGAGAATATGGGGCCGCTGTGTGGTGTCATGAAGCACTAACTGGCCGTAGAACCTTAGTTAAACAACTTAGCCATTAGAAAGTAGTGAGATAGTTAGCTTTGGTGAAATACTAAAGTTTGTTGATACTAGATACTACACTCATTGAGATCGTACTTTCGGGATATTTTGGCCGCAGTTTGGATGCTTGAGCTAAAACAATGCCCGATGAAGAAAGATCAGTGATAATGAGGCTCCTAGAACCCGGTTACTTTTTAGGACAGGTTGGACCAACTAAACTTCAAGAGGGTACTTACCTATAAATTCAATACAAGCCTAAACCTAAGGCCTTGTGTGCTTTGTTTTTGTGTGATTATTTTCTCATGTCATCATGACATCATGCCATAGCATTTTCACTAACCGTTTCAAGGACCTAGGGATTTATCTTTGTTTTGTTTTGCAGGATATGGCTTCAACTCACAGAAACACCATCCGAATCAACATCGTAAGGGTGCCTCCTCAACTCAAAGAGTTAGCATCAAGGGTTCTTAAAAATTCTCCATTCACTAAAAGATATGGTCGAATTCTCAATTTGGTTACCAAAATCTTTGAAGAAAACATGATAAGGGTGCTCTATCAGGTCTTTGACCCTGTACATCATTATTTCACCTTTCCCGATTATCAATTAGTACCCACAATGGAATAATTCTCTCAACTACTAGGAGTACCTGCTCTTGATCAAATACCCTTCACTGGTTTAGAGAAAACTCCAAAGCCAGAAGTTATTTCCAAGGCCTTACATTTGAAGAGTTCTGACATTGTAGCTAATTGGGAGAAAAGAAGTGGGGTCAAAGGCTTTTTGGCTAAATTCCTGATGGAGAAGGCTTGACTATTTTTGGATGCTATGGATTTGAAAGCTTTTGAGGAGGTATTGGATATTCTAGTCTATGGGTTGGTATTGTTCCCTAACCCTGACCAACTCATAGATGTGAATGTTGTCAAAGTTTTCCTTACTTGTAACCCTGTACCTACATTGCTTGGAGACATTTTTCTGTCTAGATGGTTTATTTTTCACCTTCCCCAATCAGTATTGAAGAATTAGAAAGGTTTGAGGTGGTCGCAAAGGATAATGTCTCTTTCTCATGCAAATATCCATTGGTGCTCTCAATCACAAGAGAACATTATTATCATTGATCATCGTGGGGAGTTCCCTAATGTTCCGCTCTTGGGAATTAAGGGAGGTGTTACTTATAACCCTTCTCTAGCTCTACAACAATTTGGTTATGCTCGAAGAGATGGTCCCCATGATTCACTCATTCAATGTATTACTTTCGACTACGAGAACAATGTTAATAGCAAGACTTTGGGGCATAAGAATTCCATCCCTCTTGAGCCTTATCTCAAATGGGTATGAGCTCGTGCTTAGAGTCTCACAATGCCATATCCAACTATATTACCAATAGTTGTAGAGCATGTTACCGAGGGAGACATTCCTTATATCATTCTCCATTCTGACATGCCTACCTACTTTGAGGAATTGCAGAAATTGTAGGTTCAACTCAAGGGGGAATGAGACAACTTTGAAGTTTGATTATACGCAACCAAGAAGAAAGTGTTAGAGCTCACAAGGCAACTTCAAGAGGAGCGAAGCCTGAATGCATACATTACACCAAAGAGGAAGCTCCCGTGGGAGACTTGATTATTTTTTTTAGGAGTCTAATTTTTCGTCTCTTTGAGACATTTTTGCTTTCTCATTGTAAGCCCAAGGGGCAATTGTAATCTTTAAACTTATTAATACAATTGTTGTTTCTGTTTCCTTTTTGGCTAGCAAATTTAAATCTCTTGAGGTCCTCGAAAACATTGAATCCAAATATAATGCATCATATTGTTGTACCCCAAAATTTTCCCTCTCATTTATCAAATATTTTCTCACAAGATCTCATTTGGTTCAAGACTGCACAAGGTTTGATCAACTCAAGACACCTTCTTAGGCACTGATGACTGAAATTAGGGTTTGAGATTGCACAAGGATAATTTAACTTTCAATGCCTCATATGAATTTTATGGATCATTATGGACCCCCCAGATTACTCATGCCAATTTTCAAGCCTTGTATCACATTTTTGCTCAGTCAATTGAGCAGTTGACCTAAAAATCAACTGTATTGAGGAAAAAGTAAACTGTGGTCAATTTACAGTCAAACTTCATAATTTTTTACCCACATCAACATTATAAACTCATATGTATCATTTTATCAAGTTTGGACCATAATTCCTCAAGAAATTTGATTAAATCATCAAAAGGGCAAAATGGTCAAAATTAGGGTTTTGACTGAGAAAGGGAAATTTCTGATTTTTGACCTATCAAATGCTTAGTTAGTTTGAGGCATGATCTCAAGAGTTCAATTGCATCATTTTGACCTAATGGAATGACCCAAAACATTTCTCAAAGATCAATTGGATTGATAGTTGATTTTCAGTAAACTGATCAAAAGTCAACTATGTACTGAAAAGTCAAACTTTGACTTTTTTGTCAAAATCAAGTGTCAAAGATCACAATTCATCAAAAAATGTCAAAATATGAAACTTGTTCATCAAGAAATCAAAAATTCAAGATTTCATTTTGAAAAGTCAAAGTTTTCTAACAGAAAGTTTTCCAAGTGTTTAAAACTTCATGTTTTTTCACAACTTTGAGCAAAAATTTCACCATGATGCAAGATGATTCAAAAGAAACTTTCAACATGAAAGTTGTAGATCTCCATGATATCTACAACATTTCTTTACACAACTTCTCCTAAAATTTCTTTTATCTCAAGTTATTAATTCATGAAGTCGTGGTCTTGAAATTAAACACTTAGTGAAATTTTGCCCTCGTTTAGGCAGGATTTTGACCTAACTTTATGGCACTTTTTCATATAGTTACAAGGGGAATTTTCAAAACTGATTCAAAGAGGGGTTGTAGAGCACATTACAAGCTTTCTAAAATGTCCAAGAACTCCTTGAGATCATTCTTGAGCAAGGATAAATAGAGGAAGTTAGGGTTTTAAACTAAAATTATAGGCCATTTTCATGATGAACAAAAATGCAATTTCAATGTTAGGCTGCATAATCTTGCTTTGAAGGCTTTCTAACTTGTGTATCTATCCATTGAGCCTTACCTCAAATGGGTACGAACTCGTGCTCAAAGTCTTATGATGCCTTACCCCTCCGTTCTCCCAGTTATCAAAGAGCCTATTATGGAAGGAGATGTTCCATACACTATCCTACATCCTGACATGCCTACCTCTCTTAAAAACCTACAAAGGGATTGGATACAGCTTAAGGGTGAGAGAGACACTTTTGAGGCCCAATTCTACGCCATCAAGAAGAAGGTTTTAGAACTCACTAGGAAACTTCATGAGGACCAGAGCCTGAACGCTTACATCGCATCAAAGAGGATGCGTACAACTTTTTTATCTTAGAGTTTTTGTATTTCTTTGTAAGCCCAAAATAGGCATGATGTACTCAAGCTTTAATTTATTAATATAACGTGCGTTCCTTTTTTGTCTAAAGCAAGTTTAAATATCTAATTTTCTTGAAATCATTGCATATGCATTTACCATTCATCATAACATAAGCAGGTTTCTTACGACAAGTCTCCTTATCTTTCTACTTATTATTTCAGTAAGATGGATCTCGAGCAGACAGTAAAAGACCTCCAGGCGCAGAATGCTCAGTTTCAACAGATGTTCTTGACTCTAGCCAAAGAACAAGAGGATTTAAAGAGTTTGTTGGTTGAAGAATAGAAGAAGAAAGCAAAGAAAATAACCGGAGTTCTGAATATGGGAAGAAGGTTCCGTGGACAAGCCAGATGGACCCTAGACTTTGCAACGTCATCTGGTGAAAAGGATAATCAAGAAGTGAAAGGCAAGGATGCGGTTGTCCAGTAAGAATCTGAAGAGGAAGAAGAAGAGGAGTACTCTGGAAGAACGACTAAGGGCAATGGAAATTCAGAAAGTGCACGGGCTAGACTTTGAAGAGCTGGCTTTGGTGTCTGGGATTGTCATTCCACCAAAATTCAAGGCACCAATATTTTCTAAGTACGAAGGAGTTTCATGTCCTAAGATGCATCTCCGATCCTATGTGAGGAAGATACAACCTCACACTACTAACAGAGATTTGTGGGTACACTTATTTCAAGACAGTCTATACGGAACTCAGCTTGATTGGTTCTATCAACTAGAAAGGGCCAATATCCATAATTGGGAAGACCTTTCCGCTGCTTTTTATAAGCAATATCAGTACAATGCAGAACTTGCTCCTACCCGTACTCAACTCTAGAGTTTGGCTATGGTTTCAAGTGAAGGCTTCAAAGACTACACTCAGAAATGGAGGGACTTAGCAGGAAGAGTCCAGCCTCCCCTTTATGAAAGAGAACTAGTAGACATGTTCTTGGGTACCATGTCCGGTCCTTTATTCAATCATCTAATTGGGAGCTCCTCAGCAAGCTTTACAGAATTAATCTTGACCGGGGAAAGAGTGGAAGCTGGGATTAAGAGTGGGAAGATTCAAAAAGACGCATCCTCTGCTGCTGTAGGAAAACCATTTATTGGGAAGAAAGAAGTTGGTGATGTGTATCCTAAAAGAAATCAAGATATAGTTGAACACCGACCAATGGTAGGGGCTGTCATGATCCCTAAGCCTGCACCTACTCAAAAAAGGAACGATCAGCCTAGAACAAAAAGACCAGTAAGACAATTTACCCAGATTAATATGACACTATCTCAATTCCTGCCACATTTGTTGATATCTAATCTGGTAACTCTGAAAGAAGCTCCAAAGAATGCTAACACAACCTCTCCTCATTACCATCCTAATGCTCGCTGCGCATAACATTCAGAAAGTCCAGGCCATGATACTAACAACTGTTGGGATTTGAAAAACAAGGTGCAAGACCTTCTTGAATAAAAAGAAATTGAGTTTGATGCTCCTGAGATCCCAAATGTTATCACCACTCTTATGCCCAAGCATGGTCGTGATGTTAACGCTTTCGAAGATGATATATTTGTTATTGCGGTTGATGAACTTGTTACTCCTCTCCTGAGTGTCAAGAGGAATCCATTGAGTGCCGGTTTATTTCTGGGCTGTGACGAAAGCTTCCACCTTTTTGTATCCCTACCAACTGGGTGTCATTTATTGAAAGCACGTGTTCAACGCCTAATAGACGACAAAGAGATTTTTTTTGAGAAGACGTCTGTTCTAACCATTTCTTACAATGATGTTTCAATAGTAACCATTTTCGACAATCCTTCCAGGGTCTACACCAAAAGACCCGTTAGTATTACATCAGTTCCTAAAGTGGCTCCACTGATAATCACAATGCCTGCACCAATCCCGTACTCATCAAATAAAACTGTCCCATGGAATTATGGGGGGATGTCTACTATCACAGCGTTAAGCAAGATTAGCTGGCTGTTGAAGACTCAATTTCTAAGAAGGTTAACCCCGACATCAACAAAATTGCGGGAACCAGCAAGATAACCCAAAGTGGCAAAGTATTCTCTCCAGAGATTGCTCCTCCGAAGACTGTTACCAGTCTTGTGATCATCCTTGTTCCTGTTCCTGTCGACACTACTACTACTATAACCCCTTTGGTTATCCCAACTGATACTCCTACCACCGAGTCGATCGAGGCTCAGGGCAAAGGCATTCTGGTTGAGCCTGTCCGAATGAAGGTGCAAACAATATCTATCCTTGAGGCCTTCCAAAAGGAGATGGGAGAAATTCTGAAAATCATAAAGAGAAATGACTAAAACATAGTCGAACAGCTAGGGAAGACTCCGTCAAGGATTTACATGCTGGCTTTATTGTTATGCTCCGAGGCTCATGCAAAGGCCTTGGTGAAATTCCTTAAAGCTGCCCATGTACCACAAGAAACCTCTGTTGATCAGTTCCAAGACTGCGTGGCCAGTTTAACCGCTAACAATGGTTTAGGCTTTTCATATGCTGACTTGACACCTATAGGGAGGAAGCACACAGAGGCATTGCATGTCTCTGTCGAATACAGGGGCACAACTTTGGCCCATGGCTTGGTTGATACCGGTTCATCTTTAAATGTGCTGCCTAAGAAAGCTCTTGATAGACTCGACTGTGAAGGTCTAACCTTAAAACCCATCAACATAGTGGTAAGGGCCTTCGATGGTTCAAAAAGAATGGTGCATGGGGAGGTGGACATCCCCATAAAAGATGGAACTCAAACCATTGATTCAACTTTTTACGTGATGGACATTTGCCCTTCATATTCCTACTTGTTGGGCCGATCATGGATTCACAATGCTGGTGCCGTTACCTCTACATTACATCAAATGCTGAAATATCCAACTGAGGGGAAAATCATTATTGTCCATGGAGAAGAGGAATATATGGTCAGTCACTTAAACTCCTCCAGATACGTGGAATTGGATGGTGAATTCATTGAAACTCCGTTTCAGAACTTCGAGGAAGTCCCACAAACCGTCGCTGTAACCAAGGTTGTTTCCCAAGTCCCAAAGATTACAAGACCTTCGCTAAAGATGTCTTCTCTAAAAGATGCCAAGGCAGTGATCGAAGAAGGTGGGTGCACTATTTGGGGCCAACTCCCAGATATCCCATAAAAATTGACAAATTTAGTTTGGGTTTCACTTCAGGAGCCCAGAAAGCTGTACACTGCACTCGTGTCGGGGGACCACCCTTGAAGATCTGTAACCACGGAGTCAACACAGTGGAGGATTATGAGGACAGCTACAACCTGGAGGAATGGATTTTCCCAACTGTCAATGGAGGACTCAGCAACTGGGAAGCTAAATATTTTGTCCCAATTACTTTTATCCAACTGAAATTGTCTTTAAATTTTGTTTAAACAATTCAGACTTTTAAAACCTTGTGTCTTACCCGAGGCACAACGGTCCATTTGTAAGGGTTGTTACCTCATTTTCATATGTCATCAATGAATCATGGACGTTTTTGCATACAAACTTTGTGCTCTTTGTTTTTCTTTTTACATTTTTTATTTCTTTCAAAGAGAGCTATACTCTTACACACACTCACATTCAAAATGCAGATCTATATCCATTCGGGATCCCATGGGTAACGATTCTGCTATGGCCTTCCCTGATTCTGAAAATCTAATCTACTAAGCTGAAGACGAAGGTGAGGAAGATTGTGAAGTGCCAGGGGAACTTTCCAGGTTACTACAACAAGAAGAGAGGACCATACATCCCCACGAAGAACCAGGGGACACAGTTAACCTAGGTACCGAAGAGGACTAGAAAGAAGTTAAGGTGGGTGCAAATCTGGAACCCAGTGTTAAGAAGCGTCTGATTCAGTTGCTACATGATTATGTTGAGGTTTTTGCCTGGTCATATGAAGACATACCAGGACTTGATGCTAATATCATGGTATATCGTCTACCAACAAAAGAAGACTGCCCTCCGATAAAGCAAAAAGTTTGTCGCATGCGACCAGACATGTCAGAGAAGATCAAAGCTGAAGTCATGAAACAATTCAACACCGGATTCTTGGTCGTCACCTCCTATCCACAATGGGTCACCAATGTTGTTCCTGTGCCTAAAAAGGACGGCAAAGTACGCATGTGCGTGGACTACAGATTTGAATAGGGAAAGCCCTAAAGATGATTTCCCACTTCCCCACATCGATATTCTGGTTGACAATATAGCACAACATAAGGTGTTTTCCTTCATGGATGGTTTCTCAAGTTACAATCAAATCAAAATGGCGCATGAGGACATGGAGAAAACAACCTTTGTCACACAATGGGGCACATTCTGTTACAAGGTTATGTCATTCGGGTTGAAGAACGCTAGGGCAACCTATTAGGGTGCCATGGTAGCCCTATTTCACGACATGATACATCATGAAATAGAAGTCTATCTGGGAGACATGATCTCCAGATCTCAAACTGAAGAGGAACATCTTGAGCATTTACAGAAGCTCATTGAGAGACTAAAGAAATACAAGCCGAGGTTGAACCCGAATAAATTCACATTTGGAGTGAGGTCCAGTAAACTCCTAGGCTTTTTCGTCAGCGGTAAAGGTATCAAAGTGGACCCTTCCAAGGTGAAAGCGATACAAGAAATGCCTTCTCCTTGCACCGAGAAGGAAGTCAGAGGATTCTTGGGACGGTTAAACTACATTGCCAGATTTAATTCTCACTTGACCGCTACTTGTGAACCAATCTTCAAGTTATTGAAGAAAGATCAAGTAGTCAAATGGAATGATGAGTTCCAAACTGCCTTCGACAAGATCAAAGAATACCTACAAGAAACTCCTATTTTGATGCCGCCAGTCGAGGGAAGACCCTTGATCATGTATCTAGCTGTCTTGGAAAATTCAATGGGGTGTTTGCTGGGGCAGTATGACGAGTCTGGCCGAAAAGAGAATGCTATTTATTACCTGAGCAAAAATTTTACCGACTGTGAAACAATATATTCACTGCTCGAGAAAACTTGTTGCGCTCTGGAAGGGGATGCTCTCCAGCTAAGACAATATATGCTGACCCATACTACCTTATTGATATCCAAGACAGATCCAATAAAATACATATTCGAGAAACCTTCCCTCTCTGGGAGAATAGCAAGATGGTAGATGATTCTGACAGAGTATGACATTCAGTATACTACCCAAAAAGCAATAAAGGGAAGTGTACTAGTCGATCACCTTACTCATCAAGCTTTGGATGACTACCAGTCCATGAAGTTGGAATTCCCAGATGAAGACATCATGATGGTAAACAACTGTGAAGAATTCAGACCATATGTCGGACCTGAACAAGGATCCCGATGGACCCTGGTTTTTGATGGGACGTCCAACGCACTCGACAATGGTATAGGTGTTGTACTCATATCCCCTGAAGGATGCCACACTCCCTTCACGGCAAGACTCTGCATTAACTGTACAAATAACATGGCAGAATACGAAGCATGCATTTTTGGTCTCAAAGTTGCCATAGATTTGGGGATCAAGTCCTTAAGTGTATTCGGAGATTCAGCCTTGGTCATCATCCAGATCAAAGGAGAATGGGACACAAAGCACCCAAACCTCTTCCCCTACAAAGAACATGTGTTGACATTAATCCCACACTTTGAGAAGATTACCTTCGAGCATTTCCCGCGAGAAGAAAATCAACTAGCGGACGCGCTAGCCACAATGTCGTCCATGTTTAAACTCAAATGGGATAACGAGGCTCCCCAGATCACCATTGAACGAATTGATGAGCCAGCTCACTGTCACGAGATCAATACTAAAGAAGTAGTGGACCGGCCTTGGTTCCACGAAGTCAAGAGGTATCTCGAGGCTTAAGAGTATCTAGAAGGAGCTTCAGTCAATGATAAGAAGTTCTTAAGGAGATTCTCTGCTAAGTTCTTCCTTAGTAATGGCATTATCTACAAACGCAACCACGAATCTGTATTACTTTATTACATAAACAAGGTTGAGGCAGAAAAGATCATGGTTGATCTACATGAAGTCCCTTTTGGCACCCATTGTAGTGGGCATACAATGGAAAAGAAGATCTTACGGCAGGTTGTTAATGGTCTACCATGGAAGCAGATTTCTATCGGCACTCTCGAACTTGTCATAAGTGTCATATCTATGCTGACAAAGGGCATGTACCTCCAGTTCCTCTGAATGTCCTGATTGCTCCCTGGACATTTGCATTGTGGGGCATTGATATGATTTGAGAAATCAAGCCCACGACCTCTAATGAACACCGCTTCATCTTGGTGGCCATTGATTATTTCATGAAGTGGGTTGAGGCAGCTTCTTTCGCTTCCGTTACCAAGAATGTTATCGTCTGGTTCATCAAACAGAATCTCATATGTCGATACGGTATCCCGGAGAGGATCATCACAGACAATGGTACAAATCTCAATAATACTATGATCACCGCACTATGCACGCAATTCAAGATCCAACACCATAATTCTTCTCCTTGCCGACCAAAGAGAATGGTGTTGTCGAAGCTGCAAATAATAACATCAAAAATATCATACAAAAAATGACAGTAACCTACAAGGATTGGCATGAGATGCTACCATTCGCTCTCCACAGTTACCGTACCACGACGCGCACATCAACCGGGGAAACACCTTACTCTCTGGTATATGGTATGGAGGTTGTCTTTCCTATCGAAGTTCAGATCCCTTCTCTGAGAATTATGAAGGATGCAGGGTTGAATGAAGACGATTCTTTCCAAACTCGATTTGATCAACTGAACTTGATTGATGAGAAAAGGCTTATTGTTGCCTGTCATGGTCAAATGTATCAAAAACGGATGATCAAGGCTTTCAAAAGAAAGGTCAAACGCCAAGTGTATCAAGTCGGAGATCTGGTAATCAAGCGCATCATACTGCCGCATGGGTGATCCCAAGGGCAAATGGACTCCTACCTACGAAGGACTGTTTGTGATAAAAAGCGTATTCTTTGGTGGAGCAATGATCTTTACCACTATGGATGGCGAAGACCTTCCGCACCATGTGAATGCTGACATAGTCAAAAGATACTACACATAAGAGACCCGCTAGGTTGACACACCTAGGAAAAACAAGGGCATCACAGCGAACCAAAAAGGTTCGGGATAAAATTATGGATAAAACAAAAAAATATGTACCCCCGGCAAGTTGAAAACCCGAAAGGGCAACTTGGGAGAAAAAGGGTATCCTGGTGGACTGAAAACCCGAAAGGGCGGTCCAGGAAAAAGTCATGGAATTAAATCGTATGACTATGTCCCGTTGGATCACCTTACAGACAAACTTTGGCTTCGACTGACAAACTCAATGGGTCTAATCAGTCCAATCAATTTCGGACAAGGCAGCAAGTGGACAAGACGCTCATAGACACGAAGGCTATAGCAGAATGGGAACCCCATGGGATCATTACACATAGCTATCTTTTCTTTGTATCAAATTTCCATATTTTACGATGCTATTCTCTTACTAGGATGTTCATATCATTGTACAAAATACTTATTCAAGTTAGTACAAAGATTTCCTTTGAAAGTGCAAAACTATCTATTTTCTCTTTATTTCTGTGTTTTGTTTACAAAAATGTCCAATGATTTATTTTTGAACATATGCATTTGAACGTAACTACTGTTTAAAAAGGAATAGAAAATAGAACACAATCACTAATGGCTTTAAGAAATAGGATAATATCTTTAGACTATTCCATAAAATCCCTCATAGTGCGCAGCTTAATGATATCAAGCTCACTCACACTCCCGGCGGAAGAAAACTTCCAGTTATCTATCCCCAGTAAAAGTCGTCCAATTTCTCAGGATTCCCCAACAGGATTTCACTAGTAATACACGGTGTTTCCCTTACAACAGAGTTTATTTCTCTACCAAATAAAAGCTCATCAACTCATCAGCACTTCAAACCATGAAGACTTACACTCCACATCCGCAACAACAGTCATGAATTTATTTTCCCTAATCCAATAATATTACAGCAGCATAGCTTACATGCCCATACTTCACATCCATACGTCATAACATTGACAACATGAATACATACAACATGATATCATTTGAGAACATCATTGTACAATGCATTTCATACATCATGACATTGCATACAACTAATCTTTCATCTATTCAGGAAAGATCAGTCAACAAATGGCTATCATCAATAATTTACAAAAGGGTCAGAATTAATACCTGAAACAAGCCGGGACAATTATCTACATGACTAGCTGAAGCAATCCTACATGGGTTTCCTCCCATTCAACCTTCAAATGCAGTTTAGATATGCTCCAGACACGGATGCCATTTTGATACTCATTCAGATTCTGCTTTCAGATACAGTTCATATACGCTCCAAACACATATGCCATTATGATACTCATTCAGATTCAGCTTTTAGATAGAGTTTAGATACGCTCCAGACATGGCTGCCATTATGATACTCATTCAAGATTCACCTTCAGATACGCTTCAGACAGGGATGCCATTTTGATACTCATTCAGATTCTCTCTCAGATACAATTCAGATATGCTCCAGATACGTATGCCATCCTGATACTCATTCAAGATTCACCTTCAGATACAGTTCACATACGCTCCAGACACTGATTCCATTCTGATACTCATTCAGATTCTCTTTCAGATACAGTTCAGATACGCTCCAGACACGGATGCCATCTTGATACTCATTCAGATTCAACTTCCAGATACAGTTCAGATATGCTCCAGACACGGATGCCATTCTGATACTCATTCAAATTCAGCTTTTAGATACAGTTCAGGTACACTCCAAATACGGGTGCCATTCGGATACTCATTCAGATCCAACTTTCAGATACAGATGCCATTCAGATACCCATTCAATATAAATCAACCAGAGATTTATTCTGACACTTCTTTTATTCCTGCCAGCAATGATTTTGGATGGCATCTACAAGACCTTCTCCAACAACTTTCCATCACCTCTCCAAATGTATTCTTTTATCCCATTCCCTACACCATCAATCATCACATCCTCGAGTGCAAATTTCTGGGAACTCTAGTGTCCAATCCTCTTCCACCTTCAAGTCACGAACGGAGAATCCGCCAATCTAACTCTTTAGGTTTAAGAATATTGAACAGGGGAAGCTGTTGTAACCCAAAATTTTCCCTCTCATTTATCAAATATTTTCTCACAAGATCTCATTTGGTTTAATATTGCACAAGGTTTGATCAACTCAAGACACCTCCTTAGGAACTGATGACTGAAATTAGGGTTTGAGATTGCACAAGGATAATTGAACTTTCAATACCTCTTATGACTTTAATGGATCATTATGGACCCCCAAGATTACTCATGTCATGTTTTAAGCCTTGAATCACATTTTTGTACAGTCAATTGAGCAGTTGACCTAAAAATTAGCTGTATTGGGGGAAAATTCAACCGTGGTCAATTTACAATCAAACTTCATAAATTTTTATCCACATCAACATTATAAACTCATATGTATCATTTGATCAAGTTTGGACCATAATTCCTCCAAAAATTTGATCAAATCATCAAAAGGGCAAAATGGTCAAAATTAGGGTTTTGACTAAGAAAGGGAAATTTCTGATGTTTGACCTAGAAAATGGTTAGTTGGTTTGAGGCATGATATCAAGAGTTCAATTTCATCATTTTGACCTAATGGAATGACTCAAAACATTGCTCAAAGATCGATTTGATTGATAGTTGATTTTCAGTCAACTGATCAAAAGTCAACTATGTACTGAAAAGTCAAACTTTGACTTTTTGGTCAAAATCAAGTGTCAAAGATCACAATTCATGAAAACATGTCAAAATATGAAACTTGTTCATCAAGAAATCAAAAAGTCAAGATTTCATTTTGAAAAGTCAAAGTTTTCTAACAGAAATATTTCTAAGTGTTTAAAACTTCATGTTTTTTTCACAACTTTGAGCAAATTTTTCACCATGATGCAAGATGATTCAAAGGAAACTTTCAACATGAAAGTTGTAGATCTCCATGATATATACAACATTTCTTTACACAACTTCTCCTAAAAGTGCTTGGATATTAAGTTATTAATTCATGATGTCATGGTCTTGAAATTAAACACTTGGTGAAATTTTGCCCTAGTTTAGGCAGGATTTTGACCTAACTTCATTGCATTTTTCATATACTTCCAAGGGGAATTTTCAAAAGTGATTCAAATGGGGGTTGTAGATCACATTACAAGCTTTCTAAAATGTCAAAGAACTTCTTCAGATCATTCTTGAGCAAGGATAATCGAAGAGAGGAAGTTAGGGTTTTAAACTAAAATTATAGGTCATTTTCGTGATGAACAAAAATGCAATTTCAATGTTAGGCTGCATAATCATGCTTTACAGACCTTCTAACTTGTGTATCTATCCATAATTAATGGTTTACACAAACTTTTGAGCTTTAATCCAAGTGGTTTAAGCTTTATCCAATCCACATTTCCCTTAATGGCACAAAATGAACACTTCCATTTTAGAAAAGCAAGATTTTTGTGCAAAGTCAATTCTTGAGCCTCTAACATGTTCCCTATGATCACACTCCATTTACAAAGTCAGAAGCAAGTGTGTGTAAAGCATAACCACTCTATCTTAGCCAGTACTCAAAGCTTTGAAACTTGGATTTCTCAAAAACCAAATGTTATGCTTAACTTGTGATTTTGAATTCTGATTTCCAAACATGTTGCTTATAAATAGAGGCATTATTTATGAGCTAGAAGACGAGTTTAAGCACCCTGAAACACACCAAAACTCTCTCAAATCATAAATTTCCCACAAACTCCATTATTGCACAGTTTCTGACCTTGAACATCAAACTCATAATTCCCTCGTGCGTTTCTTGGCCTTTTAGATTCTAAAGCTTCCTTACATCAAGTGTAACCTACCCTTGTCCCTGTTTCATTACTGTAACATCATTTACCATATCCTCCATAACCAAAAACAGAGCATTGCATATTGACTTCTCCAAGTCATTCCAGCTATCCATTGCTCAAGCAAACCATTGCATTAGCTTCCTGGGAACTTGTGGAAGCTAACATGATCATTGCAGCACCTTGAATCAAGCTCATTTACATTTCACGATTTCCAGTTTTGAGGTATTTTTCTTGAACTTCTATCTCATTACTTAGGCATTGTTAGGCTTGCATTTGTGAAGATAAAATGTAGACATCATTTCCCTGAAGTTGTACATGTCCATAGATTTCATTTATATTGACTGAGCTAGGAGAATTTTAGGATTGAATCTCTGAAAATAATTAGGTCAAAATTTAGTAATTTCAAAAATCCTCATTCATCTTTGATTTACAGTTCATGATATTTATATGGTTGGATTCGTATGAAAAAATGGAGCAACTTTCATGTTTACATTTTTGCAAATGGTTGAGAAATGAACAAGTTGCAGGACTTCTGGCTAGAGGTTGAAGATGAAGTATATTTTGGACAAGATTTGTGTTATATATTTATGGTTTGACATAATTTAACGGATGTATCACCACTCCAGTGGTTAAAGCGCGCGCCTGTCACCATGAGGTCCTGGGTTCGAGCCCTAACGTGACCTTTTTTTCTTTTTTTTACATTTTCTCCCATTTTGACATTTTTTTGCAGCGCTTGGGCCAGCAATTTGGGCCTAATATTTTTTCTTACAATACCCCTTGTTTCACTTATTAACCCCCTCTGACTTTATTTTTATTTTTATTTTATTTTTACTTTTATTTTTATCTTTTATTTATATTATCATTAATATTATTATTATTATTATCATTTTCATTAATAAGAAAAATCCAAAAAATATTTATATTTTATTATTTATATTTATTTATATTTATTTTTTTCTTTAACAAAAATAAAAAGAACAAAAACATTTCTTTAATTAAATTCTTTTTTAATACTTAGATAATTTAATTTTAAATATTATTATTTATTTTGTAAAATTAACATCAATTTAGAACTTAGGATTTTTTATTTAATTATTTTTATTTTACTAGTTTAATTAAATTCACAAAAAACCTAAAAAATCTTTTTTTAAACTTAATTTCTTTCTTATTTAGTTTAAATTAAATTTTGTTTATTTTTAACTTATCATGTTCTTAATCAAGTCAAGACCAAACCCTTTCATTAAAAAAAAACCAAAATAAAAATCATTTTCTTTTTCCATATATATCCTTGTACATTATTTATTCAATTCTTGTATATTATTCAATATGGTTGTAATAATTATCTAGATTTAAATTCTTGCAATATTCCTCATTTGTAGTTGTACACCCCCTTCCCTAAGTGTTGTAATAACGTAGTAATTTTGAATTTCGCAATGTATCGCTTTATATACAAATGCTAGTAATTAGGGTTTTGTATGGAAAGACTAAAACCAACAAATAGAAAACCCTAATCAAAGATAAATCAAGCATGAAAATTAATACACTTGCACACAAACACCCCTAGGGTAAAACCACTTTATTGCCTTACCAAAATAGTCATGTTATGCATGTGAGGTATCTTAGCAAAAAAAAACAAATACAAGATCATGATCCCTCGATGACAGTATCATAGTTGCCTTTCAAAAATGATCTTAGTCCCTAAAGAAAATGTTAAGATATATTGGAACATTGCTAATCATGGTTATACGATGACCCGCGCCCGTCCCTTTTACATCCAAAGATAGGGTTACATACCAAATCAATGGTAAGATAACAATGTCAAAGGAAAGAGGAAATAAACATGAAATACTTTTGAGTAGGTAGAATGTTCCTAGTTACTTGCTCCATTTCAAAACCAAAACATCCTTGCTATTTTTAAAACAAACACCTACACTTTCAAAACATCTTTCAAACTGGAAAACATTTTCAAAAGATCAAACACTTTGTATACATTCTTACGAACGAGAATCATTACAAAGTTAGCCTAAACAATGGCATCTTTACAAAATACTTTCAAAAAACCACACAAAGCACATTTTCAAACAAAAGCAAGTGATCTAGAAAGAAATTAAGAGCCCATGGAAAACCATGGATGAAAAGAGTGCTAATACCTTCCCTTTTCATAATCTACCCCCCGAAATCAAGAAAACATCTCAAAGGTCTTTCATGTGCTTTTTCACCTTTCCTTTTGGATAAAAGAAAAGTCGGTGGAGACTCTTGCTAACCGCGACATTTTTGATCAAACGTAAAACACCCAAGTCAGTTCTCCCACCGTATCACATATATCATAAGCAAGTTTTCTGATACAGGTTTCCTCATCTTTTTACTGTTTATTTCAGTATAAGATGGCTCTAGAGAAAACTATTAATGATCTGCAAACTCAACACGCACAGTTCCAAGAGACTTTCCTCAACTTAGCTAAAGGACAACAAGAAATGATGGCACTCCTTGCCACCAAAAAGAAGACCAAGAAACATGCTTTTATCTTTAACATGGGAAGAAGGTTCAAGGGGCCCGCCCGACTGGCTCAAATAGAAGAGGCTTATTCTGAGGAAGAAGATAATCAAGATGAGGAAGTTAGAAGCACCAGAGCTGGGGGTGGAAATAACCAGATTACTAAGGACGTAGACTATTCCGAAGAGCAGTACCCACTGGAGGATGATAAGGACAAACATATAGAAGACCGACTTAAGGCTGTAGAGATCCAAACAATGCCTGGTTTCGACTTCAGAGACTTATGTCTGGTCACTGGAGTGGTCATTCCCCACAAATTCAAAGTTTCTGTCTTTGCCAAATATGATGGAGTCTCCTTCCTAAAGATGCATCTAAGGTCTTATGTCTTCAATATTCAACCACACACCGGCGATATGAATTTATGGGTGCGCTCTTCCAATAAATATTATCTGGGACACAGTTGGAGTGGTTCTATCAACTTGAGGGGAATAATATCCATACATAGGAGGTTCTGGCTGCTACCTTCTACAGACAATATCAATACAACACTGATCTTGCAACCACTCGCGTGAAATTAAAAAATGATAGTTCTCTTGTTTTAGGATTGGCTTAATTTTTGTAAAACAAATAATAGTAGCAATCATGTAATGTAGAATAGGATGTATAAACCTGCTAAGAAGAACAAGTACAACAAGAAGTTCTATTACAATGTCAGCACATGTTTGTTAAACTTTTTCAACAACTAGAGCAACATGTCGAAGAAGATGTCTTTGACATCGCGCCTACTGAGCTAGATTAATGAGATTCAGTTTATTCTTAACAGAGGTAGAATATTCAGTAGAATATTATACATCTTATGTGGCGCATATTTAACAGTCTAGAAAATTCAATCAGAAATCAAGGAGAATGAAGACTTTCTAAATAAGGATATTATTTAGGAAACTAAAGATTGAAGACTTTTCTTGGGGCAGAAGTTTCTGGATTTTATTACAACTGACTTGCTGTGATTGAAGGCCCAAAACCAGTTGGGTAACAGGTTATAAATACAAGGGCTTATAACCTAGAAAATACACGGCTCAAGATGAAGAATTCTAGGGTTTTATCAAGGTAAACCTCCCGGGTTGTGGGAAGGTTACCATGTTCACCTTGAAGCCTGTAGGTAAAAGATTTATTGTTCTTGGAGGAAGCTTTGAAGCAACTATAGGATGTGTCAGGAGAAAAGCTAACAAACAGTAGATTTTGGCTTATAAACTTAGCTAGGTTGTCCTGGAAGTGTGTCTTCCAAATTGTCTATTTGTGTGATCAGAATCTTGGTGAAGGGTCGTCGATGCAGTGAATGAGATGTTGACTGCTAGACATCATTGCGATGATTGGAAGTTGGATAGGGATATTCCATATCTAGGGAGGACCTAGGTAGAAGGGTCATTGGGTAGTGATTAAGTTCATAGATCGTCAACGGGTGTGTTTGCTATAGGGTATGCAAATTGATACTGCTGATAGTGGACTTCATTCCTGGCTTGGTAGCCCCCGGATTAGGTGTTGTTGTACACCAAACTAGGTAAACAATTCTGGTGTTTTCTTAATGTTTTCAGTACTGTTTTATCCTGCCTATGTGTTTGTTCCAGATCATATGTCTCAATAACCTTATAGGACATCTGAGTCTACTGTACTAGAATTTCAGTTGGTAACAGAGCTGGCATCTTGTTTTGTTCTGGGTGAGATCATGGGAAGGTACTTTCTGGTCATGGGCAAGGAAGAAAGTATTTACTGAAAAGAGGTATGAACTTGGACAATTCATACTATTTTAAGGATGATCTCGTGGCAAGGTTCATTGGTTATCTGTGACAAGTATTTTTCGTGTTTGTTGCTGTTGTACCCCAAAATTTGCCCTCCCATATTCATCAAGAAATTGCCAAATCAAGGTCACAAAATTCCCCAAGAACTAGGCAGCTCAACTGTCTCCTAGACAGTCAAAACTAGGGTTTGAGTTCTGGTCAAGCAAATGAACTTTTCAAAGGTCCAATCAAGTCTCATATGCTTACAAAGATGGTCAAGTATCCTCATGTCAAGTTTCAAGGCATTCAGCTCAAAATTGCACAGTCAAAACCCTAAATTGCACTACAGTCAACTGTAGGGGCAAAATGGTCATTTGACAGTCAAAAGTTCAAATTTTTGGTCAACATATCATTTTGAAGCCACAAACATCATTTGATCAATGCTTGATCATGATTCTCAAAATTTGGCTCAGAAATCATCAAAGATGCAAAAGTTGCTATATTTGGACAGCTGAAAAAGTCAACTGAAATTGACCAAGGCATAACTTTCACATGGATTATCAGAAAAATTCCATCCAAAGCTCATTTTGAAAAGAAAGACATTTCCTACAATTCATCTTCATGTTCCAAGTCCAAGAAATGCTCTCACAAAAAGTTATCAATTTCAACATTATAGGTCATTTTCAAAAGTCAACAAAAAGTGACTTTAAGTCAAAGGCCATAACTTGAGATTGGTAAATCAAAATGACATGGGACCAAAGGCATTGGTTAAAGGACTCAAAGACCTTTCCAAAATGTCCAAGAACATGTGAAAAGCTTAAAAATTGACCAAGTTATGCCTTGTGGAAGTTGGGAAATTTTTGGAAAATTTTGAAAGTCAACATTGATGCAAAAGGCCTAAAAATGCAAATGGGCCTATTTTCCTTCCAAATTTCTTCATGCCAAGCCTATGCCCGACCACTAGGCCCAAAGGGAAGTATTTTCATATTTTTTAATTATTTATTTAAATTAATATTAATTTATATTCATTTAAATCATTTTAATACATGAAAAATATCAAACTTAACCTAAAAAAATCTTTTCATGCATGTTTAACCTCAATATTTCGTGCTTGATTGACTATGGCAAGTTTTGATAAGATTTGAGCATGATTGAACCAAAAGCCATGAGAAAAAGATTTGAAAAAGATCTTGTAAAATCAAATATTGAAATTCATCAATGCATAAGATTTTGTCCAATTTTTCTTAACCTAATCACTCCATATATGATCAGCATCACAACCCTAATGCTCCTAGACTGAAAGCTGCGCCCCAAACTCCATTGCATTCTTGAATTTTTTCATAAAGAACTCAAATCTGAAAAGTGCCTTAGAGGTCGATTCAAGCTTCAATCTTGATTCCATTAGCATCCTGAGACATCCTTGGACATATTCCAATCATAATCAACAAGCAAAACGCCTTGAACTGGTATCTGGAACTCAAACCGTACCAAGAAAATATTGAAATCGCATAGCATGATTTAAGCATCTTTTTGCATTTTTGCTTGTATATTCTTACTCCTTATGAAGTTTGTGAACTAACCATCATAATTAATTGAGTTTTTGTGGCATAAACATGATTTCACCATGAACGACATTAGGGTTTGGCAGGTTTCAAAATTAGGGGTTTCTTAATCAAGAAAAATCAGGACCCCTGGATACCATGGTTGAGTTCAGCGCACCAAGACGAAGAAGAATGCATACTCGCGAACAATTTATGATGCCCATGGTTCTATTCGCTATTTTCTTGAATCACCTCTAAAACAACGTTTCAAAACCGTTGCCTCTGTGTTCTATGCTACAGGGGTGGTGAAGAAGAAGAAGTCGTGGCAGCCAATGATTCGTCTGTTTGAAATTGCGCGCGTTTTAATTACCACGCGTTGTTTTTGCTTTTTATTATTTTGTTTATCATAATATATCAATTGACTCATACAGCTCAGCTGGTAAGCTACCAATGCGTTCACCCTCAAGACCTGGGTTCAAGTCCCAGGTCTGGCAAAAATCTCATATTATTTTTCAATTATAAATCCTATGCAGCTTCAGGAATGCATGCGTACCATACGTCCTCTCATCCAAGCGTACACACGCCCAATGGTCCCAGATCAAGGGTTGAGATTGAAGGTCCACTGAGCCTAGGTCAACGCGTTGGTACACCAAATTGGAGAAGTCAATGAATCAACTCTTATTGGGCCAGGCTTTTCAGATCTATACCTCCTTATTTGGGGCAACACCCCCACCCTGGTTTGCATTTTATATTTTTCTTCTCACTTTTATTTTTGTTGTTCTATTTATTTATTTTATTGTCTTAATTCAATTAATTTATTTTTGCTATAAAATATAAAAACATTATAAAAATCAGGAAAAGACCAAAAATAATATCTATTTTATTATAATCATTCTATTAGCATGTAAATAAACTAGTTTCAAATTAGGTTTAATTTATATTTTCTCATAACAAAAAATCCAAAAAAATAGAATTAGGTCAATTGATATTCCTTTTAATATTTTCCCTTTTTAGAATAATAATATTATTTAGTTATTTTCATAAATTAAAAATTGTACATAAATAAATTAGGTTTTAATTTAGATCTTAATTTAATTTTTTCATGATAAATAAAAAATATTAGAATTAGGGTTTGCCGTTTAATTTAATTGAATTAATTCCTTTTTCTCATTAAATCTAAAAAACACAAAAATATCATTCTCATTTAATTTTAATTTTTAAATCCTTATTAATTTTAATTATTTGCAAAAAGGGTCCAACGCCCTAGTTTCGTTTTAATTATTTAATTTGCGCATTTATCTTATGTCGTTTAATTATAATTTTGTATCTCTCCCAAAGCATTGTAATTTTACTTTTCGCACCTTTATTTTATCGCTTTATTTATTTTCCGCTAAATCGGGTCCGGTTTAATTTTGGCGATGTGGACCCGCGCCATTTGTAATAGTCTAGCTTTATTTCCTCGCAACTTATAACTGTTAAATATGCATGCAAGAATGAATGGATAAATTAAAATCAAGCGTAGATCACCAATAACATGACAAGACAAAAATAAATGAATCTGACACACAAATCACACACCACCCCTAGGGTACGCCTCACTGTTGCCTTTCGAAAGGTGATCGTCGAGTAGAGGATGTCTTAGTAAGTCCTCATGATCCGGGAACCTGGCATGAGGGTAGCTTCTAAGGTGTCTTCCCATTGCTCTGGTGATCACCATGTCCCGAACCTTCGAATTGACCCGAACAACTCCAACAGTGGTGCTACCTACCTCTCAATGGTGGGATGGCACTACTTTAAAGGACTCTTACACAGACGAATTCCTTAGGGTAGGTAGGTTCTCAAGGATACTTGCTCTAATCTCAAAACAAACTCAAAAAGACTTTTCACACTGACACTTTTCAAAAGCTTTCAAAAGCGAACTTTTCAAACACTCTGACGTACGAGTCGAACTGAAATTTTTCAAAGAAACTTTTAAACCCACATTGAAAAGCAAGCAAACAATTTGAAAACACATTGAGCAAGTATCTAAGAGCCCATGGATAACCATGGATAGAAAGGGTGCTAACACCTTCCCTTTCTATAACTTACCTCCCGAACCGAGAGCAATCTCTTTAAGGAATTTTTCTGTGCTTTTGTCCTTTCCATTTGGAGAAAATAAAAGACGGTGGCGACTCTTGCTTCCGCGACATTTCGCGAACCAGCGTTAAACAGTCAGTTCCAGATCCACCGATCACAGAACTGGCGACTCTGCTGGGGATACTTTTATAAAGTGAGGTGTACCTTAGGGCTAAGTCATAACTGTGTTTTCACTTGTATTGTTTTGTTTACTTTACTATTGTGGGTTGCATCGGAGATACATAGATCCTAACCCGGATCTGGGGATACCCTGTTAGGTAGCATAAGCTGTGAGGGACCTGTCCGGCGTAGACCGACACGGGTGAAGCAGTGGCTACGTTGGTGTGGCACCTTAGTCTGTACCGATATCCCTTGTGTCGCAACGAGGAGAATATGGGTCTTCTAAGGAGTCATTAAGCACCAACAACCTTAGAACCTTAATTGACACAACTTGGCCTTTAGAACAGTAGCAGTATGCTACGCCCATTGAGGCTAAACTCTCGTGATGGTTCTGGCCGCAAGAAAAGATTGCGATGCTGGAGTTATGACCGATTGAGGGTAGTCAATGATATTGGGATCCTCTAAGAACCCGGTTACTTTTGATTAGGACAGGTATGAACCAACAAACTGAAAGAGGGTAGTACCTAGACCTCGTGCCGGCCTAAACTTTAGGGGCTTGCCTTGTGTGACTTGTGTGCCTTACTATGTTTGCCTTTGTATCTGTATGTGGTGTGCTTTATCATAACATCATAGCATCATAAGCATTGCATGCATCCTGCATAAGAGCTGACCATTTCAAAGACAAGAGGGTTTCATCTTTGCTCTGTTTTGTAGGACATTATGATGCCTGTGCGAAGGAATACTATCCGGTTCAACTTTGTTCGTTCACCTGAGTTGATTGATGAGTTGGTTAGCAGAATTCCAAATACCACTTCCTTCATTCAGAGGCATGGTTCTCTTCTCAGTTTAGTCACTGCAAAGCGGGATCAGCAGTTGATGAGTGTTCTGACCCAATTCTATGACCCTCAGTACCAGTGCTTCACCTTTCAAGACTTCCAGCTGGTCCCTACCCTGGAAGAGTTCTCTAATCTGCTTGGTATCCCTATCTTGGATCAGACTCCCTTTACTGGTTGGGAAAAGACCCTCAGGCTTGAGGACATTGCTGCAGCCCTTCCTTTGACCCATCAAGAGGTAACAGACAACTGGGTAACTAGAAGCGGAGTTAAGGGTTTCTTGGCCAAGTTTCTGATTGGTAAAGCCAACAGCTTCTGGAATGACTTGGACTTTAGGGCATATGAAGACATCTTGGCTCTCCTAATCTATGGGTTAGTCCTGTTTCCTAATCCTGACAACTTCATCAATGTCACTTCCATTAGGATCTTTATGTCTCAGAATCCTGTGCCCACTCTCTTGGGTGACATCTTGCAACAACTTCATGCCCGTACTACCCGAAGACGAGGAACCCTATGGTGTTGTATCCCTTTGTTGGTGAGGTGGTTTATTTCGCACCTCCCTAAGTTCGTACTGAAGAACCAAGAAGGAAGAGGTTGGGCTCACAGGTTAATGTCTCTCACCGATAAAGACATCATTTGGACTTGCAGAGGTTTGGATGAGATAGCTATTATTGATCGATGCGGGGAGTATCCCAATGTTCCTCTGATTGGTACTCAAGGAGGGATCTCTTACAATCCATGTCTAGCACTCCGTCAGTTTGGAAGAGCAAGGAGAGCAGGCCCCCATGAGATGTTGGTGCCTCACATCAGCTTCGAGTTTCAGGTGGATAGTGACGAGCTACGTCGTAGGTTCATCAAGGCTTGGGAGAAGGTTCATAAAGCTGACCCACAAGAGCTAGGGCCAAAGACTTCTCTACCTATGGAAGCCTACTACAAATGGGTCCGCATCCGTGCTCAGAAGTTAGGTATGCCGTATGAAGCTGTCAGACCCGTCATTCTTGAGTGTCCTGATAAAGATGGTGTTCCTCCAACTGTCCTTCCTCCTCAGATACCTACTGATTATGAGACATTGAAGAGATCTTGGTCGCAACTGCAAGAAGAACGGGATTCTTACCGGGAAAAGTTCAACGAGCAGGAATCAAAGATCCAGAAGCTGACAAAGCAGTTGGAGAATGAAAGAGCTCTAAATGCCTACCTCCGTACTGAGAAGAGGAGACCATGGGATCAATGAGGAATTCTGAATGTGCCTTTACAGTTTTTATTTCCTTTCCAGTTGTTTCATTTCATGTAAACGCCTAAGGGCAACTTGTCGAATAATCTCAGTTGCAAAGTTGAATCTAATGAAGTGTGTTCCTTTTTTGTTTACAAAGTTGATTCCCGATTGTCTTTGAAAACATAATTCATACGCATTTCATACATCATGTGCATAGCAGGTTTTTCCCCTTTTTCAGGTTGCTTACAGTTCTTCGCTGTTTATTTCAGCATCATGAATCCCGGATCTGAATCTACAGAGACGTCAATCAAGGCTCTCCAGGCGCAGAATGCGCAGTTTCAAGAACTAATCCTGGGTCTAGCTAAAGGCCAAGATGAACTGAAGACCATGCTCCTGAAGAAGGAGAAGAAGAAGAAAAGAAGAACTGTTCTATTCAACTCGGGCCGAAGGTTGGGTAATACTCTGCAACGTGAAGAGGCTGCTTCTTCTGTTGGTAGGACTCCTTCTCAGGCAGAAGTAAAGGTTCCTACTCCAGTGGTCTCCGACGACGAGACGGATTTTGATGAGGAACAGTATCCTCCTGAAGACGACAAGTACAAACAACTGGAAGATAGGTTGAAGGCTATGGAGGTGCAACAGGCACCCGGACTGGATTTCGGAGATCTGGGTTTGTCGACTGGTATAATTATCCCGCACAAGTTCAAAGCTCCCACCTTCTCCAAGTATGACGGGGCATCCTGTCCCAAGCTACATTTGAGGTCCTATGTTCGGAAGATTCAGCCGTACTCTGCGGACAAGAATCTATGGATCCACTTCTTCCAGGAGAGTCTTTCAGGGACTCATCTCGAATGGTTCTATCAGCTGGATGGGACCAAAGTTCGTAACTGGGAGGAGCTGGCTACTGCTTTCTACAAGCAGTATCAGTATAATGCCGACCTTGCCCCCACACGTACCCAACTCCAGGGTATGTCGTTAGGTGCAAGTGAAGGTTTTAAAGAGTACGCGCAGAAGTGGAGAGACCTGGCTGGCAGGGTGCAGCCACCTTTGACTGATCGAGAGTTAGTAGACATGTTCTTGGGGACCCTGTCTGGGCCATTCTTCAACCATCTCATTGGGAATTCTTCTGCTGGTTTCGCTGATTTGATCTTAACTGGGGAGAGAATTGAAGCTGGGTTGAAGTCTGGGAAGATTGCAAAGGCTGCATCATCATCTGGGTCGGACAAGAAACCGTTTAAAAAGGAGTCTAGTGCTGTGTATGGCTCCAGAAAATCCGAAAGACCTGATCACCGCCAATCTGTCAGCGCGGTAATGATCGCTAAGCCTGCTGCCGCTCCTCGGCCAAACAATCCTCAAAGGGCTGATAGACCCCGGAGAGAGTTTACCCGGTTAAGCATGACCCTATCGCAAATCCTGCCACAGTTACTATCCACCAATTTGGTGACTGTCAAGGAGGCGCCAAAGTTCTCAAACACTACCTCTCCCAAGTACAACCCGAATGCTCGTTGTGCTTACCATTCAGACAGCCCGGGGCATGCCACTGATGACTGTTGGGCATTAAAGCACAAGCTGCAGGACCTCATTGATGCTAAGGAGGTACAGTTTGAGGCATCTGACAAGCCTAATGTGGTGACAGCTCCCCTGCCTGCTCATAGAGTTAATGCTATTGGAGATGAGGACGAAGTTGATGAAGCCGAGTTTGATAGCTGGATCTACCCGGCTGCTGATGGTGGACTTAACAATTGGAGCGCCAAGGACAATCTCTCTGTTTCTTTTGACACTAAGTAATAAATTTCTTCGTTTTGATATTTTGTAATAAACAATGATAAACTCTATGGCCCGGTGTCTTACCCGAGGCACCGTGGTTCTATTTGTGAGGGCATACGAACTGTCATTTTATACATCATGAATGAAAATCTTGGACGTCTTTCGCATTGCAAATATTGTGTTCCTTTTCTGTCTTTCTTTTCTTTTACATAATTTTCAAAAACAGCTGTATTTACACACACACTCACTCATACAGGTTCCAATCCACTCTGGATCTCACTGATAACAGCTCTGCTAATGCCAATTATGACTTCGAAAATCCGATCAACTTAGCCGAAGACGAAGGTGAAGATGATTGCGAAGTGCCTGGCGAGCTTGCAAGACTGTTACTTCAGGAGGAGAGGGCAATTCAACCCCATGAAGAGCCAGTGGAAACTATAAACCTGGGTACTGAGGCAGATAGAAAAGAGGTAAAGATTGGTGCCAACCTAGAGCTCAGCGTGAAGCAACGGTTAACCAAGATGCTGCAGGACTATATGGAGATCTTTGCCTGGTCCTATGAAGACATGCCAGGGTTGGATACCGATATTGTTGTCCATCATTTGCCGACTAGGGAAGACTGCCCTCCAGTTAAACAAAAGGTTCGTCGGATGCGTCCAGAGATGTCCGAAAAGATTAAAGCCGAGGTCATGAAACAATTTGATGCCGGGTTCCTTGCAGTAACGTCTTATCCTCAGTGGGTTGCTAATGTGGTGCCGGTACCTAAGAAGGACGGCAAGGTCAGAATGTGTGTCGATTACAGGGATCTGAACAGGGCCAGCCCCAAAGATGACTTCCCCTTACCTCACATTGATGTCCTTGTTGATAATACGGCCCAACACAAAGTATTCTCTTTCATGGATGGCTTTTCAGGCTACAATCAGATCAAGATGGCACCTGAAGACATGGAAAAGACTACATTCGTTACTCAGTGGGGCACCTTCTGTTACAAGGTCATGCCGTTCGGATTAAAGAATGCTGGGGCAACCTACCAGCGTGCCATGGTTGCCTTATTTCATGATATGATCCATCATGAGATCGAAGTGTATGTAGACGACATGATCGCAAGGTCCCAGACTGAGGAAGAGCATCTAGATCATCTGCAGAAGTTGTTTGACCGGTTGAAACTATACAAGCTGAGATTGAACCCGAACAAGTGCACCTTCGGGGTAAGATCTGGGAAGTTGCTAGGCTTCGTGGTCAGTGATAAAGGTATTCAAGTGGACCCTGCTAAGGTCAAAGTTATTCAAGAGATGCCAGTTCCTAGGACAGAGAAGGAAGTCAGAGGCTTTTTAGGACGCCTGAATTACATCGCTCGATTCATATCTCATTTGACTGCTACCTGTGAGCCAATCTTCAAGCTGCTGAAGAAAGATCAGGTAGTACGTTGGAACGATGAATGTCAGGCTGCTTTCGACAAAATCAAAGAGTATCTCCAAGAACCACCTATCCTTATGCCACCGGTTGAAGGGAGACCTCTAATATTATATCTGACAGTGCTGGACAACTCAATGGGGTGTGTGCTGGGGCAGCATGACGAGTCTGGCCGAAAAGAGCATGCCGTTTATTACCTTAGCAAAAAGTTTACCGACTGTGAGACCCGATACTCACTGCTTGAGAAAACTTGCTGCGCTTTGGTATGGGCTGCTCGCCGGCTGAGACAGTATATGCTGACTCACACTACCTTATTGATCTCAAAAATGGATCCGATAAAATACATATTCGAAAAGCCTGCTCTGTCTGGGAGAATTGCAAGATGGCAAATGATCTTGACGGAATACGACATTCAGTACACAACCCAGAAAGCCATCAAGGGGAGTGTATTGGCAGACCACTTAGCTCATCAAGCTGTAGATGACTACCAATCAATGAACTTCGAGTTTCCAGATGAAAGCATCATGATTATAACTGACTGTGAAGTACCTGGACCGGATGAAGGACCTGAACCAGGATCCCGATGGTCTATGCACTTTGACGGAGCTTCCAATGCTTTGGGAAATGGTATCGGCGCCATCATCATATCTCCTCAGGGTACTCATACTCCGCTCACTGCCCGGCTATGTTTCAACTGTACCAACAACATGGCAGAGTATGAGGCGTGTATCATGGGTCTTCAAGCTGCGATCGACCTAAGGATCAAATTTCTAAGTGTTTTCGGAGATTCCGCCCTTGTGATCAATCAGATCAACGGAGAGTGGGATACGAAACATCCAAACTTGATTCCTTACAAAGAATGTGTGTTGACCCTGATTCCCCACTTCACAGAGATAACCTTTGAGCACTTTCCAAGAGAAGAGAATCAGTTAGCGGACGCGTTAGCTACAATGTCTTCAATGTTCAAGGTCAAATGGGATAATGAAGCTCCCCGGATCATCATCTGGAAACTGGACGAACCGGCATACTGTTGTGATCTCGAAACTGAATTGGTGACTGAGAAGCCTTGGTACCATGAAGTGAAGAGATATCTGGAAGCTCAGGAATACCCCGAAGGTGCCTCTATCAATGATAAGAAATTCCTGAGACGGTTCGCAGCCAAGTTCTTCCTAAGCAACGGCGTCTTGTACAAGCGAAACCATGATTCAACCTTACTGCGTTGCGTGGATAAGACTGAAGCGGAAAGAATCATGGAAGAGTTACATGAAGGGACCTTTGGTACGCATTCCAGTGGACACACTATGGCCAAGAAAATCCTACGGGCAGGATATTACTGGTCCACAATGGAAGCTGATTGCTACCAACACTCCAGGACATGCCACAAGTGCCAGATCTATGCAGATAAGGTGCATGTTCCTCCGGTTCCCCTGAATGTTCTGACTGCGCCTTGGCCGTTTGCAATGTGGGGCATAGATATGATCGGCGAGATAAAACCTACAGCATCCAATGGACATCGCTTCATCCTAGTAGCGATTGATTATTTTACGAAGTGGGTTGAGGCAGCATCCTATGCTACGGTAACCAAGACTGTTGTGGCACGGTTCATTCGGCACAACCTGATCTGTCGGTACGGCGTCCCTGAGCGGATTATTACGGACAACGGTACCAATCTGAACAATAAGATGATCGCTGAGCTCTGCGAACAGTTCAAAATACAGCACCACAATTCTTCTCCTTACAGACCGAAGATGAATGGGGCTGTAGAAGCAGCTAACAAGAACATCAAGAAGATCGTGCAAAAGATGACAGTAACGTACAAAGATTGGCACGAGATGTTACCGTTCGCTCTGCATGGGTATCGTACCTCAGCGAGGACGTCAACCGGGGCAACTCCCTTCTCTCTGGTTTATGGCATGGAGGCAGTCTTGCCGATCGAAGTACAAATTCCCTCTCTCCGGATAATGAAGGATGCAAACCTGAACGAAGATGATTGGATCCAGACACGACTTGACCAACTCAATCTCATTGACGAAAAGAGACTTGCTGCTATCTGTCATGGTCAGACGTATCAGAAACGGGTGATCAGGGCATTTAACAAGAAAGTCAGACCACAAGAATATCAAGTCGGGGATCTGGTTATCAAGAGAATCATCCTTCCTCAGAGTGATCCAAGGGGCAAATGGACCCCTACATATGAAGGGCCATTTGTGGTTAAGCATGTGTTCTCAGGAGGAGCAATGATCTTAACCAACATGGATGGTGACGACCTTCCTCACCCTGCCAATGCAGACATAGTTAAAAAATACTACGCATGAAAAAGACCCGCTAGGCTGACATGCCTAGACAAAAATTAGGGCTTCCCGTCGAACCAAAAGGGTTCGGGCAAAATGTAGGGATGAAAATAAAAAAATCTGTACACCCGGCAAGTCGAAAACCTGAAAAGGCGGCTTGGGCAAAAATGGGTATCCCGGTGGACTGAAAACCCGAAAGGGCGGTCCAGGCAAAAGTTAGGGATAAAAGCGTAAAACTATGTCTCATTGATCACTTTGCATCCAGAATCCGGTATCTGCATCAAGTTCAAACGGCATCAATCAGTCAGCTTCATCTTCAACCAAGGTCATCAAGTGATGAGACGCTCGGAGTTATAAAGGCAATAGCAGAGTTGAAACCCAGTGGATCATTCATCTTTCACACAGCTGTTTCATTTTCTTTTGTACAAAACTTGTATAAACTCTTTTGATCGGCGACATACCTCTTACTAGGATGTCAGCCTCTTGTATACAAAACGCCTATTCAGGCCATTCAAAAATCAATAAAAATACATTTCCAGTTAAACGTGCCCAAGTGTTTTTCTTTTTTCTGTTTTGTTTTGCGAAGAACGTCCAAGGTTCAATTTGTGATGTATGCATTGACAATAATTTGCTAACTCATAAATATTTGCATACGAAACAAAGGAATTAATTGCAGGTGACACTGGAAACAGGGGCAATAAAAGAGTTGTCTGAGCAGTCTAATTGTTCTATCCTCCAAGGTACTAAGGTAGGTTCAGCTGAAGAACACGGCCAAGTGTATCTTAATTCCCCAGAGAGTGGTTCAGCAAAATAGTACATCTCTCTCCAAGCAAATCATCAAATATCAAGGAAATTGAGTATCCTCCTGTAGACCTCAATACCTCACCAGCAGCACGCATTCTTAACAAGCATCCCCGGCAGTCTTGGTCTAAAGATTGTTCCCCGGCGGTATCTCACTGTTCAAAGGAATCATTTCCTCCAGCATATCAAAACTCCCCATGAGAGTCCAATCCAGTTCCCCAAGAAAGTTGGAATCCATCTCCTCAAGCAGTAAGCTTATCCCCAGTAGATTCTGGAAGCTTATCCCTCGCAGAGCACGAACGCGTCGTCCCGGCTTGATTTAAAGAGTTATTTCCGTAACAGGATATAACTGGGTTATCCTCAGCCAAAAGCCACGGAAAGAGCGTCCTCGGCAAAGTATCTTCCTACCCCCAGCGAAGTCTATCAACACTTCCGACAACAAGGATATCCCCAGCGGAGTTATCTTCATCAATTCAGCAAAGCATCGCTATCCCCACAGAGTAGCACTCCCCAGCATGATCGCTAGAGTATCTTTTCTCCCGCAGAATTATTTCATTTGCCAAGTTTATTCCTCAACGAAGTTATCTTCTCCTACCGGTATTCTTGCAACAATCATCCACAGCGGAAGCGAAATCTCTTCCTCAACATCAGCCCAGGATATGACTTCCCGGCACCCGTCAAGGATTTATTTTCCTAGACAAAAACATACATGAATCATCACATACATCATTATAGCATGCATATACACACCATAGCATATAAATCGTATCCATGTTTGCTTGATCCATATCATGCATCGCATATAACTAACCTCTACCTTTCAGGAAGGGTGCAGTTGAAATTCTCAAACATATTTCAAGGACTTCTCTAGTCCAGTTAAATCGACTCCAAACAGATTTTTCTGATAAAGACTCAATAGAAGTTCTCTTATGGTCCCCTCTCCAACGGCGTGTGAGGTGGTAATTCCTTCTTCAGATGTTCCCCTCTCCGGCATGAGCGTGAGGTGATATTCTCTTATGGTCCCCTCTCCAACGGCGTGTGAGGTGGTAATTCCTTCTTCAGATGTTCCCCTCTCCGGCATGAGCGTGAGGTGATATTCTCTTATGGTCCCCTCTCCAACGGCGTGTGAGGTGGTAATTCCTTCTTCAGATGTTCCCCTCTCCGGCATGAGCGTGAGGTGATATTCTCTTATGGTCCCCTCTCCAACGGCGTGTGAGGTGGTAATTCCTTCTTCAGATGTTTCCCTCTCCGGCATGAGCGTGAGGTGATATTCTCTTATGGTCCCCTCTCCAACGGCGTGTGAGGTGGTAATTCCTTTCAGATTATAATTTCCTATAGTTCCCTCTCCAATGGTGAGTGAGGTGACTCCCTTTGAGATTATAATATCCTTTGGTTCTCTTCCTGACACTACGAAGATGGTAATCCTCACCAAGATTTTCTCAACGAGCGTTGTTGAGGTTGAAATCATTCGGGATTCTCTTACCATTCGCGCTAAGGCAGTAACCATCTCTGGTTCATTCATCAGCGTTTGAAGCTCCAGACTCAGCTCCTGTAACCAGTCAGGACATATCTATATCAAGCATCTAAAATCAGCTCCTGCGACGTGTCAGGTATTCATTCTCTGTTTTGCAGGTATGCAGGTTCTCGCGAAGGAATCTCTGACGCGATCAACATCCAGATGGCATCTATAAGCCCATCATCCTATCCCGCAACCTCTAAATGGCATCTGTAAGCCCATTCCCCCATCACACTGTTACCATGTGAGCGCAAATTTCTGGGCACTCTAGTGTTCAATCATCTTCTACCCTCGGATTACGAAAGGCACGTCAGCCAATCTGCATCCTCAGGTCTAAGAAGATTTGAACAGGGGCAACTGTTGTACCCCAAAATTTGCCCTCCCATATTCATCAAGAAATTGCCAAATCAAGGTCACAAAATTCCCCAAGAACTAGGCAGCTCAACTGTCTCCTAGACAGTCAAAACTAGGGTTTGAGTTCTGGTCAAGCAAATGAACTTTTCAAAGGTCCAATCAAGTCTCATATGCTTACAAAGATGGTCAAGTATCCTCATGTCAAGTTTCAAGGCATTCAGCTCAAAATTGCACAGTCAAAACCCTAGATTGCACTACAGTCAACTGTAGGGGCAAAATGGTCATTTGACAGTCAAAAGTTCAAATTTTTGGTCAACATATCATTTTGAAGCCACAAACATCATTTGATCAATGCTTGATCATGATTCTCAAAATTTGGCTCAGAAATCATCAAAGATGCAAAAGTTGCTATATTTGGACAGCTGAAAAAGTCAACTGAAATTGACCAAGGCATAACTTTCACATGGATTATCAGAAAAATTCCATCCAAAGCTCATTTTGAAAAGAAATACATTTCCTACAATTCATCTTCATGTTCCAAGTCCAAGAAATGCTCTCACAAAAAGTTATCAATTTCAACATTATAGGTCATTTTCAAAAGTCAACAAAAAGTGACTTTAAGTCAAAGGCCATAACTTGAGATTGGTAAATCAAAATGACATGGGACCAAAGGCATTGGTTAAAGGACTCAAAGACCTTTCCAAAATGTCCAAGAACATGTGAAAAGCTTAAAAATTGACCAAGTTATGCCTTGTGGAAGTTGGGAAATTTTGGAAAATTTTGAAAGTCAACATTGATGCAAAAGGCCTAAAAATGCAAATGGGCCTATTTTCCTTCCAAATTTCTTCATGCCAAGCCTATGCACGACCACTAGGCCCAAAGGGAAGTATTTTCATATTTTTTAATTATTTATTTGAATTAATATTAATTTATATTCATTTAAATCATTTTAATACATGAAAAATATCAAACTTAACCTAAAAAAATCTTTTCATGCATGTTTAACCTCAATATTTCGTGCTTGATTGACTATGGCAAGTTTTGATAAGATTTGAGCATGATTGAACCAAAAGCCATGAGAAAAAGATTTGAAAAAGATCTTGTAAAATCAAATATTGAAATTCATCAATGCATAAGATTTTGTCCAATTTTTCTTAACCTAATCACTCCATATATGATCAGCATCACAACCCTAATGCTCCTAGACTGAAAGCTGCGCCCCAAACTCCATTGCATTCTTGAATTTTTTCATAAAGAACTCAAATCTGAAAAGTGCCTTAGAGGTCGATTCAAGCTTCAATCTTGATTCCATTAGCATCCTGAGACATCCTTGGACATATTCCAATCATAATCAACAAGCAAAACGCCTTGAACTGGTATCTGGAACTCAAACCGTACCAAGAAAATATTGAAATCGCATAGCATGATTTAAGCATCTTTTTGCATTTTTGCTTGTATATTCTTACTCCTTATGAAGTTTGTGAACTAACCATCATAATTAATTGAGTTTTTGTGGCATAAACATGATTTCACCATGAACGACATTAGGGTTTGGCAGGTTTCAAAATTAGGGGTTTCTTAATCAAGAAAAATCAGGACCCCTGGATACCATGGTTGAGTTCAGCGCACCAAGACGAAGAAGAATGCATACTCGCGAACAATTTATGATGCCCATGGTTCTATTCGCTATTTTCTTGAATCACCTCTAAAACAACGTTTCAAAACCGTTGCCTCTGTGTTCTATGCTACAGGGGTGGTGAAGAAGAAGAAGTCGTGGCAGCCAATGATTCGTCTGTTTGAAATTGCGCGCGTTTTAATTACCACGCGTTGTTTTTGCTTTTTATTATTTTGTTTATCATAATATATCAATTGACTCATACAGCTCAACTGGTAAGCTACCAATGCGTTCACCCTCAAGACCTGGGTTCAAGTCCCAGGTCTGGCAAAAATCTCATATTATTTTTCAATTATAAATCCTATGCAGCTTCAGGAATGCATGCGTACCATACGTCCTCTCATCCAAGCGTACACACGCCCAATGGTCCCAGATCAAGGGTTGAGATTGAAGGTCCACTGAGCCTAGGTCAACGCGTTGGTACACCAAATTGGAGAAGTCAATGAATCAACTCTTATTGGGCCAGGCTTTTCAGATCTATACCTCCTTATTTGGGGCAACACCCCCACCCTGGTTTGCATTTTATATTTTTCTTCTCACTTTTATTTTTGTTGTTCTATTTATTTATTTTATTGTCTTAATTCAATTAATTTATTTTTGCTATAAAATATAAAAACATTATAAAAATCAGGAAAAGACCAAAAATAATATCTATTTTATTATAATCATTCTATTAGCATGTAAATAAACTAGTTTCAAATTAGGTTTAATTTATATTTTCTCATAACAAAAAATCCAAAAAAATAGAATTAGGTCAATTGATATTCCTTTTAATATTTTCCCTTTTTAGAATAATAATATTATTTAGTTATTTTCATAAATTAAAAATTGTACATAAATAAATTAGGTTTTAATTTAGATCTTAATTTAATTTTTTCATGATAAATAAAAAATATTAGAATTAGGGTTTGCCGTTTAATTTAATTGAATTAATTCCTTTTTCTCATTAAATCTAAAAAACACAAAAATATCATTCTCATTTAATTTTAATTTTTAAATCCTTATTAATTTTAATTATTTGCAAAAAGGGTCCAACGCCCTAGTTTCGTTTTAATTATTTAATTTGCGCATTTATCTTATGTCGTTTAATTATAATTTTGTATCTCTCCCAAAGCATTGTAATTTTACTTTTCGCACCTTTATTTTATCGCTTTATTTATTTTCCGCTAAATCGGGTCCGGTTTAATTTTGGCGATGTGGACCCGCGCCATTTGTAATAGTCTAGCTTTATTTCCTCGCAACTTATAACTGTTAAATATGCATGCAAGAATGAATGGATAAATTAAAATCAAGCGTAGATCACCAATAACATGACAAGACAAAAATAAATGAATCTGACACACAAATCACACACCACCCCTAGGGTACGCCTCACTGTTGCCTTTCGAAAGGTGATCGTCGAGTAGAGGATGTCTTAGTAAGTCCTCATGATCCGGGAACCTGGCATGAGGGTAGCTTCTAAGGTGTCTTCCCATTGCTCTGGTGATCACCATGTCCCGAACCTTCGAATTGACCCGAACAACTCCAACAGTGGTGCTACCTACCTCTCAATGGTGGGATGGCACTACTTTAAAGGACTCTTACACAGACGAATTCCTTAGGGTAGGTAGGTTCTCAAGGATACTTGCTCTAATCTCAAAACAAACTCAAAAAGACTTTTCACACTGACACTTTTCAAAAGCTTTCAAAAGCGAACTTTTCAAACACTCTGACGTACGAGTCGAACTGAAATTTTTCAAAGAAACTTTTAAACCCACATTGAAAAGCAAGCAAACAATTTGAAAACACATTGAGCAAGTATCTAAGAGCCCATGGATAACCATGGATAGAAAGGGTGCTAACACCTTCCCTTTCTACAACTTACCTCCCGAACCGAGAGCAATCTCTTTAAGGAATTTTTCTGTGCTTTTGTCCTTTCCATTTGGAGAAAATAAAAGACGGTGGCGACTCTTGCTTCCGCGACATTTCGTGAACCAGCGTTAAACAGTCAGTTCCAGATCCACCGATCACAGTTGCCTTCAAGCCTGTAGCTTGGTGGGAAGTTGCTACACGTAGGGTTGATTTACTTTCAATCCTATGTTTCTATGCTTATACTTGGATATTGGTGTAAGTATTGTTTCTGAATATTGTTGAGGAGTTTTTTGTATTCCACTGAATGGTATCTGATATAAACTTGAAAGTATGGGAAGGATACTAGGGTTATTACCCTCAACTGAATATAATGCTGGCATTTTAAACCGTATTAAAAGTGTCAAAGATACCTGAGATCTTCCTCAAGTCCACTCATAAAGACATTTATTAATGAGGTTGATGAGAATCAATGATTAATGATGCTCATATACATCTACATATTGACTTTGAAGACTATCAAGGAAGGTGTGTTCCAAGAAGAAGGAACTAATATTCTATGTGATGTTAAAACATTATTTCAGAAGGTATGCAACTACCAGTTGAAGAACATATGCCTTGGGTGCTGAATAAAAATGTTATGAATACTTTTTGTTTGGAACCTACTCTTGATCTGGAAGAGGAGGCATCTAGTTTGTGCAGGTTAATCAGGACATGATCAACAATTTATTTACGCCACGTGTCAGTTTATTTCTGACCAAGGCTTATAGGAGTATAGAGGCTGAGCTCCATGTTCTTGAGAAGAACTCATAAAGTAATCTCCACCAGACCCTTTATGAGATGAGCTCGTATCCGGAAGATCCTTCTGATCAAAGGAACAAGATTCATGGGATCCTGTTTGTGGCCATAAAACATATTATGTTTGAAGAGGAGTATTGTGATCTAACCATAATGTTTGATGCTCATGAGTATTATTTTGATTTCCCTTTAGGAAGAGAATTTGTGATTCTCTTTGTGTACCCTCAGAAGTTGTTGAAGAAGATCCCCTTGTCAATGGTTGATATGATGTCAGACAGAATGTCATAACATCTTTGAAGATGTTAAAATTTGAAGGGCGTTGTTTTTGAAGAATCAGGGGAAACCAACTTCTTTGAAAAGTCTGTATAGATACCTAATAGAGGAAATCTCCTTTGTAGGTACAAACAATGGCATCCATTATCTCAAAGTCAGACAGGAGGTCTGAAGAAAAGTTTATTGAGATGTGGCTCATGCAATCCCCTACACATGTTGGTAATCTATTCCTGAAGATTGATCAGTTATTATTGCTATGTTTCATTATGTTTCCCCCACAAGAGTTGAGTATGAATTACTATGGATGTTTCCCCCATAACCATAGTAACAATAGATAATGTCGTAGCAGATGTTGGAACATCAATTCAGTTTCTTCAGCAATAAAAGTGACCTTTGCTCAAGGATACACTCAAATTGAAGGAGTTGTTTTTGATGAAACCTTTGCCCCTGTGGCCAAATTTGAATCAATTAGACTACTCTTAGGAGTTTCTTGCATCCTGAGATTTAAGTTGTTTCAAATGGATTTAAAGAGTGCTTTCTTAAATGGCTATCTGAATGAGGAAGTTTATGTGGAACAACCTAAGGGATTTTTTGATCCAAGGTTTCCTAACCATGTGTATAAACTGAAGAAAGCTCTGTATGGTTTAAAGTATGCTCCAAGAGCTTGGTATGAGATATTGACAGAATTTCTTGGTGAGAATGGATATAGGAAGGCGGCATAGATAAAACTCTTTTTGTCAAGGAAGAAGGGAAAATCATGATTGCACAGATTTATGTGGGATGTAAAATGAGATGGTTCAACATTTTGTCAAGCAAATGCAGTTAGAATTTGAGATGAGCCTTGTTGGTGAGTTAACCTACTTTCTTGGTCTGTAAGTTAAACAAATGGAAGATTCCATATTCTTATCTCAGAGCAAATATGCGAAGAATATAGTAAAAAACTTGGGATGGAAAATTCCAGTCACAAAAGAACACCTACTCCCACACATCTGAAGTTGTCTAAAGATGAAAAAGGGGTATGTGCTAGATATCAAGTTGATCACAAAGTTAGCCATGCCAACCATGTGAAGAGAATACTAAAGTATGTGAATGGTATAAATGACTATTGTATGTTGTATTCCCATGGATCTAGCTCTACATTAAGTGGATATTGTGATGCTGATTGGGCATGAAGTGTTGATGATAGAAAAAGTACATCAAGAGGATGTTTATTTTTGGGGAATTATCTCATATCATGGTTCAATAAGAAGAAAAATTATGTGTTCTCCAAAGTTGAGTTTAAGGTCAAGCCACTGATCTAATCTGGAATGTTTTGGCTGCCATGATTGGATGTCATGTCAAAGATTCAGAAAATATTACAGGTGTGAAGAAGAAGGATGTCCGATTAAAGTCCTACCTAGTGTGATAAGGTAATCCTATATGATTTCTGAACATCTCTTTCAGAAAATATTTGAGAGCTTATGTCTCTTAAATTATGTTCTGATTTATGGTAGGTACTGAAGATGAGATCTATTGGGATCCTATTATGTATATTGGGAGGTTTGTAAAGGGAGTGTGTGGAAATAAGTCCCTTGGATGGTTATTCTAGAATGAAAGCTGATAGGTTATGTAGTAAAGTTGTTAATGTCCCAAATGATGTTATAACATCATTGTTGATGATAAGTCTGTGGGAGAGACTTGGGACTGTGAATCTTAAGTATTCTACCACCTCATTCAGAAGTGGGAGTTCTATCCTTGGTTTAGAATAAAAATATTCTGAGTTTGTTTAGAGAAGTATGCTCAAGTAACGCATAACTTCTATCTTGGTTTTAAGACTTTACTAGTGTCAGCAAATACTAGTAATGTGCAGAAGGAGGATTTAATCAACACATTTGTTAAGGGGTATTCCTTCTGTTGGAGAGTCTGAATGTTAGTAAAGCTTTTAAGCACACTAAGAAATGGTTGGAAGTTGGTTTCAGACTATGGTTACATGAAATCTTAGCCATCTAAAGAGTCATGACAATATGTGTGGAGGTGTAAGGGTATGAATCAGAGGTGTCCTTGTTATGTGACTAGTTTAGAGTAATTGGATTTATTCCTAGTCAACTAGTGGGTGTTTAGTGTTGTGAAGTTTTTGATTTCCATGACAGGAGGATTCAGTGGACTAATTGGTTTGTTTGGAGCTTATGATGTTCAAGTGTATAAAGTTATTTCCCTCCTATGAGGATGATGTTGGATAACACGCTGAGACATGTTCCTACAAGATGTAGTTGTTTGTTTCCTTATGAGTCTCTAAAGACTCTAGCCAGATATTGCTAGAGTATACCATCCTTCTCCAAGAGGATGTGCTGGTTCTGCGAGAATTTATTTTTCTCTGCAATAGTGAATGGGATAAAGAAGACTATCATGCTGGTTGTTAGGAGATGTCACACTTATTTGACAAGTAACTAATAATTAGGTTTGCAAATCCATTACTACAAACCACGTGAATGTATGGCATATGAAGAATAAGCTCCCCGTTAGTAAGTTAAGTGTGAAATATGTTATCCTGTATAGAATTGGAGTTGTTAACTAGGTCACTACTAATCATACCTCAACCATTACAGTGGGTTTAGGAAAATTCATTTATGCTGTTTGAAATAAGAAGATGTTTGATTATGGTGCTTACATTTTTAACCAGACTGTAAAGCATGCAGGAACTTGTGCAATCAAGATGCCTACTACCTTTCCATGTCTTATTTATGGCATTATTCTTAATCAAATCCCTGGGATTCTTTGTGGTACTGATGTGGTATGCAAAAGGGAGTATGCTCTATCTCTTCACTTCAAGCTGTTTTCAGGCAAACATGTCCCAAACATTGTCTTGACATATGCATACTCTAAAAACAAGACCTCAAGAAAGGATGATATGATTTATGAGTTAATAGATGCATGCAAACAACTTGTTGAGGCAATCAGAGTTAGCTCAGCGAGGAAGCTGAAATCTGAAAAGATGATCAAGGATCTGAAGAGGGATGACAACCTTGGTGAAAAAGTGGGTAGTGAAGGAGGAGATTCTGATAATGAAGGAAAGTCCTCAACAATTGAACTTCTCCTCGACATGTGCTTTAGCCAAAGAAAATGAAGTTATTGTGGCATCAAAAACTGGGACAATTGCATATGAAAGGAATGAAAAGAATCATATCTATAGAAATCGTGAGAGGGATTCCTAACATCAAGATAGAAGAAGGAAGAATATGTGGTGAATTCCAGATTGGAAATCAAACTAAAATGTCACATCAAAAGATCCAACATCTCACCACATCAAAAGTTTTGGAACTTCTTCCCATGGACTTGATGGGACCTATGCAGGTTAAAAGTCTTGGTGGAAAGAAGTATGCATATGGTGTTGTAGATGACTTATCTAGGTACACATGAATACATTTTATCAGAGAAAAATCAGAAAATTTTGAAGTCTTTAAAGATCTCTGTCAAAAACTTCAAAGAGAAAAGGATCGTCATGTCATCAGAATCAGAAGTGATCATGGAAAGGAATTTGAGAACAATAAATTTGCTGATTTTTGTTCTTCTGAAGGAATCAGACATGAATTTTCCTCTCCCATTATGCCTCAACAAAATGGGATTGTGAAACACAAAAAAAGAACTCTTCAAGAATCTGCCAGAGCTATAATTCATGCTAAGAAGTTACCCTACCACTTTTGAGTTGAAGCTATGAATACTACGTGTTATATACATCACAGAGTCACTCTAAGAAAAGGCACCTCAACCACCTTGTATAAAATATGGAAGGGAAGAAAACCTACTGTCAAATACTTTCATGTTTTTGGAAGTAAATGTTACATCTTAGCTGATCGTGAACAGAGAAGGAAGATGAATCCCAAGAGTGATTAGGGAATATTCCTGGGTTACTCTACAAATAGAAGAGCTTACAGAGTCTTTAACTCCATAACTAAGGGGGAGAATCTAATTGGTGAGGTTGGAAGCTTAATAAGTTGAGGGGAAGCTTAATGTCCCAGAAGATGTTCTAACATTTTCTTTTTGGAGATGTTTTTTTCTGTCATTTTGTGCTGTGTGATACTAATTCTAAGTGAAAGGAATGCACTTGGAGAATTCAGATGAAGGAATTATGGTCATGCCTCTGACCATATGAAGAAGTCTGGGAAACATCCTTGACTAAATTGCTGAAGGTTTGTTTGCTTGAAGTTGGAGACAATGTCTGATAGGATGCCTGAACATTGTTCAGGACATATTGTTGTGAAGACCAACTAAAGAATATTCTAGACTGTGCATCCAGCCTCATGTAAGAAGGAAGTCTAGAAAGTGTTAGTGACCACGAATATGCATCTATTGGGACTGATTCTTTCAGCATAAACTGTCTAGATCTATTAAACGTGTTTAAAGTCATGTTGGACAATGCATATTGATTCGTGCAGCAGTTTTTCCATCCTCAATTATCGCTTATTTGACCAAGAATTAAAAATTGCTAATTTCTACGAAACTGTTCTGATATTTATAGAGGCTTATCATATCCTCTAAATACTAAGTGAGTGTTGTTCTCATCACCACAATGGGTTTTGTTCAGGTCTAGGTAAGTTGTGCCTTGGTCTCATTCTATGAAGGCCTCATTTGTCATGTTTTGGCCAAAAAGGGGGAGAAAGGTTTTACTTAGATAGGAGATAATGTCCAAACATCAGGACTTTTCTTCCTTTTATCCTGAAGCTGTTGTTCATTGGTGCTGATGCAATTGAGTTCTTTAGAGTGCTGCAAAGAAGATGTCAAACAAGATGTTAAGACATTATTTTCAACTGAAGATATATTGCTGTGTGCAGTAGCTTCTAAACACTATTGTCGAGGGTTATATTTTTTTATTGATCAAATCTCCTAGATGGCAATTATTTTTAGATTATTTGTTTTAGCCAAAATTTACCAAACATGGATATTGTTAGTTCTCTTGTTTTAGGATTGGCTTAAGTTTTGTAAAACAAATAATAGCAGCAATCATGTAATGAAGAATAGGATGTAAAAACCTGCTAAGAGAATTGGTACAACAAGAAGTCCTATTACAAAATCAGAACATGTTGTGTTGAACTTATTCAACAACTGGAACAACATGTCGAAGAAGATGTCTTCGACATCGCGCCTGCTGAGCTAGATTAATGAGATTCAGTTTATTCTTAACAGAGGCAGAATATTCAGGAGAATATTATGCATCTTATGTGGCGCATATTTAAAGGTATAGAAAATTCAATCTGGAAATCAAGGAGAATGAAGACTTTCTAAATAAGGAGATTATTTAGGAAACCAAAGATTGAAGACCTTTCTTGGGGCAGAAGTTTCTGTATTTTGTTACAGCTGACTTGCTGTGATTGAAGGCCCAAAACCTATTGGGTAACAGGTTATAAATAGAAGGGTTTGTAACCTAGAAAATACACGGTTCAAGATGTAGAATTCTAGGGTTTTGTCAAGGTAAACCTCCCGGGTTGTGGAAAGGGTACCATGTTCACCTCGAAGCATGTAGGTGAGAGGTGTATTGATCTAGGAGGAAGCTTTGAAGCAGCTCCAGGATGATTAAGGAGAAAAGCTAATAAATAGAGGATTTTGGATTGTAGACTTATATAGGTTGTCCTAGAAGTGTGTTTTCCAAATTGCCTATCTGTGTGATCAAAATCTTGGTGAAGGGTCGTCGATGTAGTGACTGAGGTGTTGACTGCTAGACATCATTGCGATGACTGGAAGTCGGAAAGGGATATTCCATATCTAGGGAGGACCTAGGTATAAGGGTCAATGGGTAGTGATTAAGTGTGTAGATCGTCAACAGGTGTGTTGGCTGTAGGGTCTACAAATTGATATTGCTGATAGTGGACTACATTCCTGGCTTGGTAGCCCCCAGATTAGGTGTTGTTGTACACCGAACTAGGTAAACAATTCTGGTGTGTTCTGTATCTTTTCAGTACTGTTTTATCCTATCTGTGTGTTTGTGTCAAATCAGATGTCTTGACATCCTTATAGACATCTGAGTCTGTTGTACCAGAATTTCATAAAATATGACTATGAGTTCAAACGAAGGCTTTAAGGAGTATGCTCAAAAGTGGAGAGACCTGGATGGAAGGGTGCAACCCCCTTTGATTGGCAGAGAATTAGTGGACATGTTCCTGGGCACCTTGACTGGTCCATTCTTTAATTTGTTGATCGAGAGTTCTTCTTCAGGGTTCACTGAGTTTATTTTGACGGGCGAACGAGTTGAAAGTGGAATCAAAAGCGAGAAGATCCCAATGGCCTCTACCTCTAGTAGTGTGAAAAAACCATTCATTTGTAAGAATGAAAATAATGTTGTTTATGGACAAAGGAGTCATATCAAGAATGATCATCATCAGTCAGTAGGAGCAGTATTGATTTCAAACCCGACCCCAGTTCAACGACAACAACAATCAAGCAATCAACAAAGGCCTGATGCCCTAAGGAGGCAATTCACTAGAATCAACATGCCACTATCTCAAGCTTTACAACATCTATTGAAGGCATATTTGGTAACACTGAGGAATCCTCTTCAAAACCCCAATACTTCATCTCCAAAATACAACCCAAATGCAAAATGTGCCTATCATTCCAATAGCTCTACGCATGATACCGATGATTGTTGGGCGTTAAAGAGAAAGATCCAAGATTTGATTGATAACAAAGTGATTGAGTTTGACCCACCATAAACCCCTAATGTCATTACTTATCCCATGCCCAGTCATGGTAAAGGTGTCAATTCTATTGAAGATGGCTCTTTTGTATCCACCATTGATGATTTCACTACTCCATTATTGATCATTAAGAAAATTTGCTGAGAGCCGGTTTATTTCCTGGCTGCCTTGAAAATTGTTACCATTGTGCTTCCCAAACTAATGGTTGTATGTGGCTGAAGAAAGGTATCCTACGCCTGATTGACAGCCATGAAATTATGTTCGAGAAAACTCAGTCCATTAAGAGTTTACTTGAAATTATACCTCAAGATGTTTCCATAATCACAATTTCTAATACTCCTATTAGGATCACCTCTAAAGGCCCTATAAGGATTCCTGCTGAGCCAAGAGTGGCTCCCCTAATTATCACTACACCGGGGCCAGTCCCCTATTCCTCCGACAAAGTTGTTCCTTGGAACTATGGGGAATAAGTTTATTATCATGGTGTCAAGCAAGAGCCATGGATTATTGAAAATGAAGATCCTAAAATTAAAATATTGCCGGAACTAGTAAGGTCACTAGGACAGGAAGGATCTTCTCTCCGAAGATCTCTCCTCCAACAAATACACTTGTCTGCATTCCTACTGCTGAGCCAACTACCAATGCCCAAGGTAAAGAGAAAGTAATTGAGCCTGCCCTGACGGAGGCACCCTCAAAAGAAGTGACAATTAAAGACCCATCTAGGCAAGAGATGGAAGAAATTCTGAAGATCATCAGAAAAAGTGACTACAAAATAGTTGAGCAACTAGGGAAGACACCCTCAAAGATATTCATGTTGTCCTTGTTATTATGCCCTGAGGCACATGCCCAAGCTCTATTGAAATTCCTGAAGAATGCCCATGTACCTCAAGATACCACTGTTGATCAATTTGAGAATTATGTTGCTAGTCTAACTGTTGATAATGGCTTGGGATTTTCTAATGCAGATTTAACTCCGACGGGGAAGAATCATAACAAAGCTTTGCACATTTATATTGAATGCAAAGGCACCACTCTGGAGCATGTGTTATTATATATTGGTTCCTCCCTCAATATTTTACCCAAAGGTGCTTTAGATAGATTGGACTGTGAAGGGCTGGTGCTGAAACCCAGCGATATTATGGTGAGAGCCTTTGATGGTTCAAAAAGAATGGTCCATGGAGACGTTGATCTACCAATAAAGGTGGGATCTCAAGTCTTCAATTCAACTTTCTATGTAATGGGTATTCGCCCGGCCTATTAATGCTTGCTCGGACGCCCATGGATTCATGGGGCAGGTGCAGTTACCTCTACATTAAATCAAAAGCTGAAATACCCAGTAAAAGGGAAGATTGTCACAGTCAGTGGAGAGGAAGAATATATGGTCAGTCATTTGAATTCTTTCAAATATGTTGAAATGGATAGCGAATTCATGGAAACTCCTTGTTAAGCATTTGAAGTAATCCCTCCAACGATTGTTGTTGCTAAAGTTATGCCTGCTATTGCTAAGGACACACCAAGAATGGCCTCTCTAAAGGATGCTCGGGATGTTGTAGAAGATGGAGGTTGCACTATCTAGGGATAACTTCCTGATATCCCCTACAAATTCGACAAATTTGGGTTGGATTTTACTTCAAATGCTCAGAAAGAGTTTCAACATGATCGTGCTGGTGGACCACCTATCCGTATTAGCAACAATGAAGTGAATGCACTGGAAGACACTTATAGTGATGATGACTTGAACGGATGGATATTCCCAACTGTTGATGGTGGACTCAACAACTAGAAGGCCAAAGACTTCATCTTAATCTCCTTCACCCAGGAGTAATTGTTATTTCCTATTTTTATTTCTTTAAGAAGTTTGTTTGTATAATTTCCTTTAAAATAATGACTTTAAAGCATGTGCCTTGCCCAGGGCATAATGGTCCATTTGTTAAGGGTTTGTCATTTCATATATCATATGCTCATTTAATGAAAACATTAGTCAATTTTGCATTCAAATTTTGCTCTCCTTGTCTTTCTTTTACTGTACTGAATTTTCAAAATAAGCCATGTGACCTTACATGCACACAGACACACATTTGCATATCCACATCCACTCTGGATCTCATTGACAACAATTCTGCAATTTCTATTTATAACTTCAAAAATCCAATCTATCAAGCCAAAGAAGAAGGTGAAGAAGATTATGAGATACCTGGAGAACTCGTCAGACTTCTGATACAATAGGAAAAGGCTATCCAACCGCATGAAGAACTGGTCGAAGTGATAAACTTGGGTATTGAGGCAGATAAGAAAGAAGTCAAGATTGACACCAACTTTGAAGACAATGTCAAGAGAAGATTGGTTCAGATGTTGCATGATTATGTTGAGGTATTCTCTTGGTCATATGAAGACATGTCAGGGCTCGATACTAATATTGTAGTTCATCGACTACCAATGAAAGAAGGCATGCGCCCTGATATGTCCAAGAAAATCAAGGTGGAGGTAATGAAACAACTCAATGCAGGTTTCTTGGTTGTGACGTCGTATCCCTAATGGATTGAAAATGTGGTTCCAGTGCCGAAGAAAGACGGTAAGGTCCGTATGTGTGTAGACTATAGGGATTTAAATAGGGCAACCCCAAATACGACTTCCCACTACCATATATTGATGTCTTAGTTGATAATACTGCTCAACACAAGGTGTTCTTCTTCCTGGATGGCTTCTTAGGGTACAACCAAATCAAAATGGTGCCTGAGGACATGGAAAAAAATACTTTTGTCACACGGTGGGGGACCTTCTGTTATAAGCTCATGCCATTCGGGCTGAAGAATGCAGGCGTAACTTACCAATGGGCTATGGTGGCTTTATTTCATGACATGATTCATCATGAGATAGAAGTCTATGTTGATGACATGATAGAAATGTCCCAAACAGAGGAGGAACACCTTGACCATCTACACAAGTTGTTTGAAAGGCTGAAGAAGTACAAGCTGAGGTTGAATCCCAACAAATGCATCTTCGGGGTAAGGTCTGGAAAGCTCCTAGGCTTCGTCGTTAGTGGCAAAGAAATTGAAGTTGATCCTGCCAAAGTTAAATCTATCCAAGAAATTCTAGTTCCTCGTACTGAGAAGGAGGTCAGAGGTTTTATAGGACAACTAAACTACATTTCCCGATTTATCTCTCACTTGACTGCTACTTATGAACCACTCTTCAAGCTACTGAAGAAAGACCAAGTGGTAAAATGGAATGACGATTGTCAAATATCTTTTGACAAGATCAAAGAGTACTTTCAAGAACCACCAATCCTGATTCCACCAGTTGAAGTAAGACCTTTGATCATGTACTTAACCGTGTTAGAGAATTCAATAGGGTGTGTGTTAGGACAACATGACGAGTCTGGTGGAAAACAACACCCAATATACTACCTTAGCAAAAAGTTTATCTACTTTGAAACAAGATATTCACTGCTCAAGAAAACTTATGCACTTTGGCATGGGTTGCTCGCCGACTAAGACAGTACATGTTGACTCATACTACTCTATTGATCTCTAAGATGGACCCCATCAAGTACATCTTTGAGAAGCCACCTCTCTCTGAAGGATAGCCCGATGGCAAATGATGTTGTCTGGATATGACATTTAATACACTACTCAAAAAGCAATAAAAGGAAGTGTACTGGCAGATCATTTGGCGCATCGAGCTATATATGACTACCAATCTATGAACTTTGAATTCTCGGACGAAAATATCATGCTGACTACAAATTGTGAAAAGCTTAGAGTGTATGAAGGACCTGAGAAAGGATCACGATGGAATATGGTTTTTGATGGAGCTTCCAACGCACTGGGTAACGAAATTGGTGTTGTGATCATTTCCCCTGAAGGTTACCATACGCCTTTTACTGCCAGACATTGCTTCGACTGTACCAACAATATAGCCAAGTATGAACCGTGTATCCTGGGTCTTAAAGTTTCTATTGACTTAATAATCAAATTCTTAAGTGTATATGGAGACTCAACTTTGTTCATCAGTCAAGTTAAAGGAGAGCAGTATACAAAACATCCAAATCTTATCTCTTACAAGGAGTTTGTGCTAACCTTGAACCCATACTTTGAAGAGGTTACCTTTAAACACATTTCGAGGGAAGAAAATCAATTGGAAGATGCTTTAGCTACCATGTCTTATATGTTCAAGGTCAGATGGGACAACGAAGCTCCCTGAAAGATTTGACGAACTAGAGCACTGCTATGAGATTGACATTGATGGTGTAGAGGAGAAGCCTTGGTTTCATGAGGTGAAAAGATATCCCGAAGCTCAAGAGTATCCTGAAGGGGCGTCAGTCAACGACAAGAAATTCCTACGGAGGTTCTCAGGCAAGTTCTTCCTGAGCAATGGGATCTTATACAAGCGCAACCATGATTCAATTCTGCTCCGTTGTATGGACAAGAAGGAAGCAGAGAAGATCATGGAGGATATGTATGAAGGTATCTTTGATACCCATTCTAGCAGGCATATTATGTCCAAGAAGATTCTGAGAGCTGGCTACTTTTGGTCAACTATGGAAACCGATTTTCACCTCCACTCGAGGACTAACCATAAGTTTCAAATTTATGCTGATAAGGTTCACGTGCCTCCATTCCCCTTGAATGTCATGACTTCTCCGTTGCCATTTGCAATGTGGGGCATTGACATGATCGTATAAATCAAGCCTACTTCCTGTAATAGACATCGTTTCATTCTTGTCACCATTGTCTACTTTACCAAGTGGGTTGAAGCAGCTTCATTTTCCTCAGTTACCTAGAACATCGTGGCCCAAGTCATCAAGCATAACCTCATATGCCAGTATGGTATCCCTGAGAGGATCATCACTGATAATGGCACCAACCTTAACAATGCCATGATCACTGAACTCTGTATGCAGTTCAAGATCAAGCATTATAACTCTTTTCCACACAGGACTAAGATGAATGGCACAGTGGAAGCTGCCAACAAGAATATAAAGAAGATTGTACAAAATATAGTGATGAACTACAAAGACTGGCATGAGATGCTACCATTTACTCTTCATGTCTATCGTACTTCGGCGCGAACATCAACTAGGGCAACCCCTTTCTCTTTGGTCTATGGCATGGAAGTTGTCTTGCTTGTTGAAGTTCAAATCCCTTCTCTAAGGATTATGAAAGAATCAGATTTAGACGAAGACTAATGGATTCAGTCTAGGTTGGATCAGTTGAATTTGGTTGACGAAAAGAGGCTGGCGGTTGTTTTTCATTCAGAGATGTACCAGAAACGCATGATCAAAGATTTCAACAAGAAGATCAAGCATCAGGTATACCAGGCTGGTGACTTGGTAATAAAGCGCATCATTCTTCCACAAGGCAATCCCAGGGGGAAATGGACTCCCACTTATGAAGGGTCATTTGTTTTAAAAAAATATTATCGGGTGGTGCTATGATGCTAACCACTATGGCCGTCAAAGATTTCCTGCACCCTGTGAACACAGACATATTCAAAAAATACTATGCATGAGAATGACCTTCTAGGTTGATATACCTAGGCAAAACTAAGGGCATCCCGAAGAATCAAAAGGGTTTGGGAAAAAATATGGGATATATACAAAAGATTGTACACTTGGAAAGTCGAAAACCTGAAAGGGCGGCTTGGGCAAAAAAGGGTATCCTGGTGGACTGAATACCCGAAAGGGCGGTCCAGGAAAAAATTAGAGATTAAAAGCATACGACTATGTCCCTTTGGATCATTTACATGCAAGCTTTATTACCAAGATCAAAAGATCAAATGGTACAAGATCAGTGCAATCAACTTCTACTGACGGCAAGAGAAGAGGTGTTCAAAGACATAGGGGCAATAGCAGAGTTGGAACCCAATGAGATTACTTCTACATGTCTATATACACTTGTTTTGACTTTGTACTCTTTCATTTCACGAAGACTTCCACTTACTAGGATTTTTATCTCTTTGTACAAAATCGCCTGTTTATAGGCAATTTATCAATACAAATATACTTTAAAGTCCAAACTTTTTGTTTTTTCTATTTTGCTCGCAAAAACATCCAATGACTAAAATTGAATGAGCATATGCATATGAACATAATTAACTGTTAACAAATATGTGCACAAAACCAAGAATAGACATTTACTCAAGATTTTAGAAGTTAGGATGACGCTCAAGTTGTCCATAAATCCCCATATAACCCCTTTCATATGGTTATCCCCATGTAGTCGCCAGAGCCATTTCTATGATATTATTCCCCGCAGAGTAATCTTCACAAATAAGGGTAGATTTTCAACAATCTTCTCAGCAGATCACTCTAACAAATAAAGGAGTATAATCTCCTCCCCATTAAATCTCCCCACGGAGTCCCAATCAGTACAATTCATGGAAATTCTCTTCCCCTGGTGAATTTGTTCTTCCAAAACTGAAGAAAGAGACCCTGCAGAGTTTCTTCTCTTTAGCAAATTCAATTTCCCCAAAAGAGTTAATTTCATCAGTAGAGCACTTCTCTATCAACAAGGGTTTATTTCCCAAACATGGTTTATTTTCCCCAACGGACTACAAATTCCCCAGCTCGAGTCTATTTCTTAGATCACTACAAATCACTGACAAAATTCTTCTCCCCAGTAAAATTTTCATTATCCCCAGAAACTTGATGCAACGCTCGGAATCTGACCAGATACCAGTTAAATTTATTCTCCCCAAATAAGTCGGAAGATTGTCCATCTCTTTTATTCCCAATCAGGGTATATAAGAATTATCTTCCTCAAATGAGTCAGAAGTTTAACCATCTCATTTATCTCTAGTCAGGGTATATAATAAATAAATTCCACAATAGAGAAACGGACGACCAATGTAGCTAAACTCTACTCCCCAAATAGAAATCAACATCCCCTGCAGAGTTTCCTCAATTAAGTAAGCAGGAATCCCCAGTAGAAACATTCTAGACAAGAGTGAAGATACACCTGCTCTTCATCCCCAACAATAGTCAGGGATTTGTTTTCCTAGACAAAGATACACTTCAACAACATTTCACATTCGCACATCATAGCATATGCATACAAAACGCATATAACACAATCTCATTTATTTTGAGAACATCATTATGCAATGCATTTCATACATCATGACATTGCATACAACTAACTTTTTACCTTTTCAGGAAAGATCAATCAACGGACTGATATCCTCAACAAATCCTCAAAGAAGATTGTAAAAGATAGGGCAAATATCTACATGATGAACACTCCCTTCAAACCTCAGCTGGCTCAGATTAAATCGACCAAAGATTTATTATGATGCTTCTCTCAGTAGACATTTTTCTGGCTCAAATTAAATCGACCAAAGATTTATTCTGATACTTCTCTCGGTTAAAGATTTAAATACATCTGCTGGCTCAGATTAAATCAACTAAATATTTACTCTGATACTTCTCTCAGTAGATCTTTTTCTGGCTCAAATTAAATCGACCAAAGATTTATTTTGATACTTCTCTTAATTAAAGATTTAAAGACCTCTGCTGGCTCAAATTAAATCTACCAAAGATTTATTCTGATACTTCTCTCAGTAGAACTTTTTCTAGCTCAGATTTAATCGACCCAAGGTTTATTATAATACTTCTCTCAGTTAATGATTTAAAGACCTCAGCTGGCTCAGATTAAATCGACCAAAGATTTATTCTGATGCTTCTCTCAGTAGACCCTTTTATAACTCATATTAAATTGACCAAAGATTTATTCTGATACTTCTTTAAGATACAGTCGAGCATAAACTCATTCTGATGCTTCTATCAAAAATTACATCTAGATGGCATCTATAAGCCCATATCTAGAGATTCTCTATCACCTATCCAAATTGAATCTTTAAGCCCATTTCTGACATAATCAACAAACAGTTTTACTTTGTGCACAGGCGAGTGCAAATTTCTGGGCACTTACGTGTTCAATCATGTTCCACCTTCAAGTCGCGAATGGCTGACAAGCCAATCTAACTCTTCAGTTTTAAGAAGATTTAACACGGGAAACTTTTGTACCCTAAAATTTTCCCTCTCTTTTCTCAAGACATTTCTCACCAAAGATCTTAAATGCTCAAGGGTTCTCAAGGGTTTGATCAGACAACTCACCTCCTAAGTACTGAGCCTCCAATTTAGGGTTTTGGTTTTCTCAAATAAAATTGGACTTTTGATGCCTCAAAGGATTTTCATGGTTCATTATAGGTATCCAAGATTGCTCATACCAAGTTTCAAGTCTTGCATCACAAATTTTCTAAGTCAATTGCTTAGATGACTGAAAATCAACTATATTGGGTCAAAAATCAATTATGGTAAATATACAGTCAAACTTCATAATTTTAGGCCAACATCAATATTTTGAAGTCATATTCATCAATTGATCAAGTTTTGATCACAATTCCTAAAAAAAGGCACTCAAATCATCAAAGGGGCAATATTGACAAAATTGGGGTTTTGATTGAGAATGATTGATCATTGACTTTTGACCTAGTACATGACCTAATGGCTTGAAGCATGATATCAAGGATTCAAACACAATATCTTGACCTAATTTCATGGCTCAAATCATTTCTCAAAATCAATGGATTGATAATTGAAATTTGATCAATTATGAAAATTCAACTGATACAAAAAAAGTCAAACTTTGACTTTTTGGTCAACATTATATTTCAAAGATCAAGACTTATCAAGAAATTCAAAAATATCAAACTTGATCATCAAGAATCAAGAAATTCCATAAATTCAAGAAAGTCAATAAAAAGTCAATGTTTTCAAGACTTAGAAAATTCTAAGTGTTTTTTACCTTGATAGTTTCACTACTTCATGACAATTTTTCACCAAGATGTAAGATGATTCAAGGAAAAATTTCAACATGAAAGTTGTAGATCTTGATGAATTTTTCAAATTTTTCCCTTATGGTTGATGTCCAAAAAATCATTAGATTTGAATATATAAGCTCATAAAGTCATGACATTTTTCATAAAACACTTAGTGAAAATTTTAGCAAGTTTAGGCAGATTTTTGACCAAACTTATTGACCAATTTTCACCTAGTTCCAAGATGATTTAGCCAAAGTGGTCAACATGAAGGTTGTAGAAATTTTTTCAAGATTTCCAAAATGTCAAATAACTTGAAGAGATCATTTTTGAGCTAGGATATTCGAATCGATGAAGTTGGGCATCCATTCTTGAATTACAAGCCATTTTCTTGAAGAACACATAACCAAATCCCATAACTATGCTGCATAATCTTGATTTAAAGGCCTCTTGACTTTAAAAATCATATGTTTACACAACTAATTGAGCTATGATCCAAGAGCTTGAGCCATTGTCCAATTGATCATTCCATTAATGGAACAAAGTTCACACTTCCATTTTGGAAAAGTGACTTTAATCATAATGTCAACTCTCCTTGAGCCCATACATTGTTGATTATGACTCCAAAATATTTTAAATAAAGAAGCAAAATATATAAATCCTCCTAACCACCCTACAAGTCTTTGTACCATGTATTGAAACTATGTTTGTCAAGCTTGCTTCAAAAATAAGTTTCAAGACCATAACATGTGATTCCTTATTTCTGATCACTAGAGCCTTCAAAACCTTTCCTATATAAAAAGAGGAGGCATTTGCAACCTAACTCACACATTTACAAGCCCTAAAACTCCCTCAAACCATAATTTGCACAAAAACCTCCATAGCTTGTCACTTCTAACCTTGAACTTCCATATCACAATCCACTTGTGCGTTTCATCTCCAAATCAATCAAAAAGCTTCCATACGTCATATATAACTCATCCACATCCCTGTTTCACAACTGTAACTCCATCTTGATCATCTTCCAAACTCAAAAACTCAGCTCTGCAACTTGACTTCTCCAACACGATTCAGGCACTTTTTGTAACACCCCAATTTTTAGAAGTTATTTATTTAATGAATTATTAGGAATATTTATGAATAATTTATGTTTTATATGATTATATGTGTGATATGCTGGTATGAGATTGTGCATGATGTGAATTATGATTAGAAGTATTAGGATGGGTAAGTAATTATTTAGTAATTATTTGAATTATTATTGAGAATATAATAATAGGAATAATTAATTAAATGGTTATTTTAATTAGAGTGATGTGTTGGTAATTAGTAGGAAGAGTGAGGATGTGATGGTAAACAAAGGTTGACTAAGCGATGGCAATTGAGGAAGATATTAAGGGTCCTTTGTGATAACATAGATGAGATAGTTGTTATTCTCACAATCGATCGTGAAAGTTGGAGAATAGAGGCTAGGGCATGAATGCTTTGGAGAGAATCATCGTAAGAGGCACGAAGAACGTAATCAATCACTCTAAGAAATAAGGTAAGGGGTGTTTATCTGATTATTATATTTGATTTAAGTGGTAGATGGAGGTAGGGTTTGCCTTAGGTTTCATAGATGGTGATTCGATGTTGTTTGATGGAGAATTTATAGATTAGAGATGAATAATGATGCCCAAATGATGTATAATTAATGTAGAAACACAGGATGATAATAGATGATTATTACCTATGATTAGATGACGTTTTAGGACCTATAAGGTAGTGAGATAGCATAAAAATCACAGAAAAATTCAGCACAAAACAACATGCGTCGACTCAAAGAGGTCATGTGTCGACTCATGCAAGCTCAAGACTTAGTATGCGTTGACTAATTGGGTCTACTTGAACACACCCGGGGAAAATAGAATACCTATGCGTCGACTTAAAGGAGGCATGCATCGACTCAAGCAATTCAATTTTTGACAGATTTTTTTAAAGGTCGTAACTTGAGTTTCCGAACTCCGTTTGAGGTGTCGGTCAAAGCATTGGATAGCTAACATGATGAAATATATTTATAAGGAGTAAAATGAAGAATAAGAAGGATAATTCTAGTACCCAATTTAGGATAGAATTAGTTTCCCTATGTTGAATCGCTATGATATTTTGTGGTAATGAAGTATGATGATGATATGACGATCTAATGATAATGCTTGGTTCATAATGATGATATGTTCTTAATATGATAATTATGTTTTATATGATTATATAATGATTATTCTCTACTTATATGAGTACATATGATGAGGTTTATATGATGATGTTGGTGAATACATGAATGATGGTGCGTATAACTAGTTGTGGTTGTTTATATTGTTGTTACGCATCATGCATTCATTGGACAACTTTGGTCCATTTTAATGATTTAGGACGTTGGTCCAGTGATTTGGTCTCAATCCCATTGAGTGGATTTGGGATGTCTATGGTTTGCTCCGGTTCCAAGTGGGAATCGATCCTATAATTGGGGTCTTTGGAGGGTGATGGCCCAGTGTCCATCAAATGAATTGGTACCACATGCATGAGTCTATGTCCTTGCACTACATCTTCAGTGGAATTGAATGGTTCTTAAATTGATGATGTTGTATTGTGTTGTTGAATTTGTATTATTGTTGGAGTACTTGGAATATAACCATGCTGAGTTTATGTTGTGATAATTTTGGTTTATTATGCTATGTCTATTACTTATATCTTATATAATGATTGTGTTGAACACACCGTTTCTCCTTGAATGTTGCCTCTACGTGGGTAACATGAAGGTAATCAGGAGTAGTCCCTAAAGGCTTAGAATAATAGCTTGGAGCGTGTGTTTTATTTTAATTGAGTCTAGAAGGTCTTGCTCTGATATGTAACATCAGGGACATGAATGCTTTATTTTGAAAACTATTATGTTCTTGTTTTGTTATGACATTTAAATTATTTCCATGGAGTTTAAATCATGTTGAATTGTGAACCATGAATCATGGGGAACTATGAAGTATTTTAATGAACTTGTTTAAACTATGATTCCGCTTCAAATATGTGTAACCTTGATAATGGATATGTACATGAATAATTTTGAAAGCCTGTGTTACAGAGTAAGGCTAGCACGTATGATTATTTCATGAATAAAATGTGAAGCCCTTTTGTTGTATTACTCTGATATTATTTTAAATAATTATGAATATTATGTGGGGTTTAGAAGGTAGTTACATTAGTGGAATCAGAGCAGGTCAGTCCATCCGGCCAGATTGTCTAATGTTGTTTGTTCCTTAGTATGCGACATGTGTGTGAAACACTATTGGTACGTGCTTATTTTTCTAACTGTTTGTCTGCAGTGCTTGGTTTGAAACAAGTGTGGGAGAAGCTTTTTCTTCTCTGAGATGTTTCAGGTGTGTGAGTTGGTGCAATATATTGCTGAATTGCAAGAGTGCAAGTGTTGTTGGAGCTATGTTTTTTCTCTAAAATAAAGAGAGTACGGATTCGTGATTTCTATCTGCCGGTCAAGTTGGGGTTGTCTTTGAGGGGGAATGATTAGGTATTGTTGATGTCTGCTTCTCGAAGAATAGAGAGCAATGTGACGGCTAGTGATATGCCAGTGTTGTGTGAATCCTGAAGTTTTTCCTAAAGATATTCACGACTTGCCTCCAGAGTGTGGATCTGAGTTTGGTGACAATAGAGAACTAATGTTTTTATCTTCTAAGCAAGTAGGATAAACCTTAGAATATGAGGCTTAGAGGTTTCCATGTTTATGAAAAAAGTTGAATCAGGTCGTGTGTGGATTACCGACAATTGAGTAAGTTAATGGGTGAGATTCATTATCCACCTCAAGGGATTGACAATTTGATAGACCAACTGTTAGGCGAGTATGTATACAGTATAATCCAATTGAGAAGGGTTACCTTCAGGTTAAAATAAAGGGTGCAGATAGTTAAAGGAAATTTTTTAGAACTTATGTGGGCATTACGAGTATTTGGATTAGTTTGTTGTGGTGTTTGTTGAGGACATTATGAGTTAATCTAAGTTAGAATAAGGGAATTTCGAATGTTGTGAATTACAATGTTGAAAGGGAATAAACTTTATGCTTAGTTATCAAGGTGTAGATCGTGGTATGAGTAGGAGAATTTCCTTGAGCGTTTTATTTTGAATGATGGTATATATGGATCCATCCAGAGCATGTATGGTTCTTTGTTGAGAGACTCCAAAGTCGGTTACAGAGACTAGAAGCTTCTTAGGATTAACTACTTATTGTCGCAACTTGTTTATCACGAGGTCAAGTATGATATTTTGTAAATGAATGAGTTAAAGGAATGAGATGTTTGGTATTTGGGAGAATATGGAGTTATTAGAGGAGCACATGGAGATACAACTTATGCCGAGTAAGAATGGTTAGAATGACGAAGATTAATTGGAACATGGTGCTTTAGGTAACTTTGAGTATAAGTTTTAAAGAAATAATATTCTAGTTTAGTAATGATGGTTTATGAGCTATCATGGTTGTCAGATACCTATTGATAAATTGAGGAATTGATCACCCTTGATCTCTTGTTGATAGTAGACGGGATCGTGTTGGATGTGATAGACTTGTCTTACCAGCTTAATGGTGTGTTAAGTGTTTAACGCTCCATAAAGGGAACATCCATTCATCATTTTAGGTGAACCTAATGGATAAGTGACTGTGAAAGAGTTGAGACTTATTGAACATGTTGGAGACTTGAGGTTGTATGTGAAACTGTCGAAGTGTGAATTTTGGTTGAAGGAAATGATTTCTCTTGGCCATGTGATTTCTAGTGGTGGAATTGTGGTAGATACTTCTAAGGTTGATGCAGTGTTGCAGTGGGAGACACCGAAGTCTACAATTGAGATTCAGATGTTTCTTGGGTTAGCAGGTTACTACCAAAGATTCATTGAGGGATTTTCTAAGTTGGCTTTACTAATGACTCAGATGACTCAGAAGGGCCAGGTTTACGTGTGGGATGTTACATGTGAAGAAAGTTTTATAGAACAGAAAAAGATATTAATGACTACTCCAGTGTTGATTTTTCCGAATCCGAATGAATCCTTTGTAGTTTATTGTGATGCTTCTAAGATGGGGCTTGGTGGTGTGCTAATTCAAGACAGACAATTTGTTGCTTATGCTTTTAGACAGTTAAAAGTTCATGAGAGGAACTCTCCTACGCATGACTTAGAATTGGCGGTTGTGGTGTTCGTGCTAAAAATGTGGAGATATTATCTTTTTGGAACAAAATTTGAAGTGTTCAATGATCATAAGAGTTTAAAATACTTATTTAATCAGAAGGAGTTAAACATGAGGCAGAGAAGATGGCTCGAATTGTTAAAGGGTTATGATTTTGATTTGAGTTACCATCCTAGAAAAGCAAATGTAGTAGTTGATGCTTTGAGTAGGAAATCTTTGCATATGTCAATGCTTATGGTTCGAGAGTTAGAGATGATCGAATAGTTTAGAGAAATGAGCTTGGTATGCGAAGAAACATCCAACAGTGTAATGATAGGAATGTTGAAACTGACTAGTGGGATTCTTGAGAAGATCCGAGAACGTCAGAAGTCTTATTTGAGTTTGGTGGATCGACTAACGTTGATTAACCAAGGCAACAGAGGTGAATTCTGAGTGGATGAGAATGATGTGGTGAGACTTGGTGATAGAGTATGTGTTCCTGATATTCCAGAACTTAAGAAGAGCATTCTTGAGGAAGGCCATTGAAGCGATTTGAGTATTCATCCAGGTGCTATAAAAATGTATCAGGATTTAAAGAAAATTTTTTGGTGGCAAGGTATGAAGAAAGAAATTTCTAAGTTTGTGTATGCTTGCTTGACTTGCCATAAGTCGAAGATTGAACATTATAAGCCTACAGGTCTTATGCAACCTTTGAGTATTCCAAAGTGGAAATGGGACAGTGTCTCTATGGGTTTCATGTCGGGGTTACCGAAGGCTGCTAGAGGTGATGATTCAATTTGGGTAATAGTGGATAGGTTGACTAAGTCGGCTCATTTCATGCTGATGAAGATGAATCATCCTATAGAAAAGCTAGCTATGATGTATGTTGATGGGATTGTAAAGTTTCATGGGATACCTTCAAGTATCGTGTTGGATAGAGACCCAAGGTTTACATCGAAATTCTGGACAGGTTTGCAGAATGCTTTCGGTACCAAGTTAAAGTTGAGTTCCGCATATCATCCGCAGACGGACGATCAAACAGAGAGAGTGTTATACTCGGGCCTGAGATTGTGCGAGAAACAACTAAGAAGATTAATATTATCCAAGAGAGGATGAAGGATTATCAGAATCGTCAAAAAAGCTATCATGGTAAGAGAAGGAAGGCCTTGGAATTTCAGAAAGATGATCATGTGTTTTTAGAGTTACTCCGGTAAAAGGTGTTACTTTACCTCTGTCACTTACGAATCTTCATGATGTGATTCATGTATCTCAGTTGAGAAAGTACATTCTGAATCCCTCACATGTAATTTAGATGGATGATGTACATGGATGAGATAACCTGACTGTTAAAGCATTACCATTAAGAATAGAAGGTCATGAAGTGAAGAAATTGAGAGGTAGGGATATGGCCTTAGTAAAGGTGTTGTCGGGTGGATCATCCGGTGAAACTTTGACATGGGAGCATGAGGATCAGATGAATGAGTCGGAGCCGACACTGTTTTCCTCAGGTAAGTTTCGAGTGCAAAAATTATTTAAGTGGGAGAGAGTTGTAACACCCTAATTTTTAGAAGTTATTTATTTAATGAATTATTAGGAGTATTTATGAATAATTGATGTTTTATATGATTATATGTGTGATGTGCTGGTATGAGGTTGTGCATGATGTGAATTATGATGATTAGAAGTATTAGAATGGTTAAATAATTATTTAGTAATTATTTGGATTATTATTGAGAATATAATAGTAGGAATAATTAATTAAATGGTTATTTTAATTAGAGTGGTGTTTTGGTAATTAGTAGGAAGAGTGAGGATGTGATGGTAAATAGAGGTTGATTAAGTGAGGGCAATTGAGGAATATATTATGGGTCATTTGTGATAAAAGAGAAGAGATAGTTGTTATTCTTACAATCAATCATGAAAGTTGGAGAAGAGAGACTAGGGCACGAAGGCTTTAGAGAGAATCATCGTACAACAACACCTACTCTGAGGGCTACCAAGCCAGGGACAAGTCTACTAAATAATATCAATTCATAGACCCTTAATAAACAACTAGTTTACAATCTAATAACTTAATCACTACCCGTGTTATACTTTTACCTAATACACACCTAGGTATGAGGCCCTCCTCAAATCCCTTCAATCACTAACAGTGAAGAACAACATAAATATTATGTTTTAAATACTTCAATCATTCAATACTTAAAAGCTTATGAATGATCCACAATTAACAACTCAAATAACAACTCAAGTTTTAAATCAATACTAGAGAGTATGACAATTAAAATAATTAGACTTCTAAAATAGAAAGAAGGTTTTCTTCTTTAAAACTTGTAGTGAATGAATAAGGAAGCAAGTCCTTATAAAGGCGCAACAGTGGGCTTGGGCTGAAAAATAAATATTCCAATCTTTGAATATTTCCATGAAAACAGGACAAGATATAATCCATAAGGATAATTCAAATAGAAAAATATTCCTCCATATTTTTCGCAAGCTATGAGTCACAAATCCTGAATTATGGCGCGCATGAAAACAGGAAATAAAAAACTTAAACTGATAGGAGTTGCATTCAGTTCAGGAGGCAGATGTCAAGACATCTGCTTTGACATCATTTAAAAGAGTTTGCTTCAAATGTCAAGACATTTAGAAAAAAATTATCAAAACATTGTTTTACCAAAATCGCTTCCAACAAATACTTATAAACTCCTCCTTTGGCAAATTTTGGCTAAAACATTATTTGAGCACATTATCAGAGCATTATCAGAGTAGAAGCATAAGCAAAGAAAGCAAAAACAAAGACTCAGTTAGCTGTTAGCTGTTAGCAAAGGAAGATGTCAGAATATCTTTTGAGACAAGAGGCTCCCCCTCAAGTATTAAACTCCCCTTCAGCCAGTGGCCAGTCAGTCAGTTTCTCTCCCCCTTTTTAGTCATAATATGCCAAATAAAAGGATGCATTTAAGAGAGTATAAATAATATAGGTATAGACCATAGAATTCAGAATTCAAGCACATATAAGTGCCAAAAAGAAACAAAGGGGTCAAATAAATAAATAGCAAATAGTCTAACTATCTTCAGGACCAGTAGACTCGGTAGAGCCAGAACTTCCTTCCTCGCTAGAATCTCCTTCTTCAAAGCTCACTCTATCATCAAAGTTGTTGTCCTTCCGCAACTCCTTGATCATCTTTTCAAAAGGTAGATTTCTTGTTGAGCTAACTCTGATCACATCATCTAATTCTTTGCAGGCTTCCCTTAATCTAGTGATCATGTCATCCTTGTTAGAGGTCTTGTTTTCAGCAGATGCATATGTAAAAATAATGTCTGGGACATGTTTTCCTGAAAAAAGCTTAAAGTGAAGCGTCAAAGCAGACTCCCTCTTGCATAGTACATCATTACCACTTAGAATTTCAAGATGCTGATTAAGAATAACTCCACAAATAAGAAAAGGAAAGGCAAAATAGGAATCTTAATGGCACATGTTCCTGCATGCTTAATAGTATGATCAAAAAAGTAAGTACTATAATCAAACAGTTTCTTGTTTCCAACAGCATAAATAAACTTTCCTAAGCCAATAGTGATGGTTGAAGTATGATTGGTAGCAACCTCAATTCTATGCAAGATAGCATATTTCACACTTAACTTGCTAACAGGAAGTTTATTCTTCATGGGCCACTCACTCACTTGGTTAGTAGTGATGGCTTTGCATACTTGATTATCAGTTACTTCCAGCTCACAATAGTCATCTTCAGACCTATCCAGAAATCTATTTATGATAGCAGGGGAAAATTCTACACACCTACATCTAACAAACACCTTTCTATACTCCTTACTTTTATGATCAACACAGTCAATTGGAATATTAACAATAAATTCCTTAACAAGAGTCTCATAGCATTTGGAAAACCTAGTAATAGTTTTCATTAATCCAGCAAAAGATATCAGCTGCATAATTTATTTGCAATCCAGTACACCAACTCCCAATTCTCTTTCAAGGGAAATTCTTCTTTGAAATACATACTTCCACTTTTCAGCATTCCCAACAGAATGGAAGGAAATGTTATCAAGAGGGGCATCAAGTACCCTAACAGAAAGCTTCTTGCTTGCAGAATTTTTCACAGGAGAGACGTCCTGGACATCTTCTTCTACATCATAATCAGAGTCATCTTTTTTAACTAATACAACTTTCTTCTTACTTTTAGATGTCTTTACAACATCATCATCAACATCTATGGAGCTATCATGTCTAGATTTTCTTTTGCTAAAGGGAAGAACCACTTTACATTCGGGCTTTGGGGGACCATACATGGTTTTCTTCTTGATTATCTTGCCAGGGGGTATGATATTCACATCCTTAAATTTCTTAGATTTGATCCTTTTAGAAATTCTAGGCACCTCATTAGAGATGAGCTCATTGTCACACAGCTCATCAACATTAACCACATTCAAAGCATTTTAATTTTCTGCAGCTTTGGAGCCAGCAACATCTTCCTTGGTAGGAGAGTTCTTCTCAACATCTGGTTCAATATCATCTTCCACTTCCTTTAGAGAAGAAGTAGCAAGCTTATCAAGTTTGCTTTCAGCAGCATCTTTCTTGGAGATGGATGATTCAACAGCACTTTTAGGGTCATTTCTTTTGTCAGCCGGAGCAGGTATATGAGCAAGAGGGGTAGAAATCCCAGGCACAACAAAACCTTCATTTAACACTCTATCTACTTGCCTTCCAATGCTTCTATCAACATTGACAATCTCTTATTCTATCCTATCATCAGTAGCAGTAGAAGTATTACCTTTATCATCTTTGGATTTCTTTGTAGGTGATGATCTGGATTTCTTGACCTTCTTCTCAAGAGGTGGGATAATTTTTAGAGGAGTAACGTCAAGTACTCTGTCAAGAGAGATTTTCTCAGTGAGGTTGACATATTTTGAGGAAGACGATGTATGATGTTGAGACATCTTTGAATATTTTTTAGAAAAGAGATGAAGAATGATAAGGTTCTTTTTCTGTAGAGGAGAATGAAGAGTTTATGAAAGTAGAAATATGTGATTTCGTAGCGTGCGGGAAACACTTTGAGACATTCTTGTAATGATTGCTTTCAAAATTTGATTTGTTGGAAACATAAATAATATAATATCACTTTAATGATATTCTCACACTCCCTTAATTGCTACAAACCCTCATATAAGCAAATCTCTAATTTTCCTCTTAAGTTATCAAACTGATTAGCATCCAAAGCCTTAGTGAAAATGTCAGCCAGTTACAATTCAGTGGCTACATGTTCTAAGGCAAAAATCTTTTCTTCAACAAGCTCTCTTATGAAGTGATGACGGATATCAATGTGTTTGGTCCTGTTGTGTTGAATATGATTTTTTGATATGTTTATGGCACTTAGATTGTCATAGAATAATGTCATGACATCTTGTTTGACATTATATTCTGTTAACATTTTTTTATCCAAACCAATTGAAAACAACTACTTCCTGCAGCAATATACTCAGCCTCGGAAGTGGATATACACACACAATTTTGCTTCTTACTGAACCAAGATATGATATTATTTCCAAGAAAGACGCATCCTCCTGATATACTTGTTCTATCATCAACACTTCCTGCCCAATCAGCATCACAATAACCAATTAAGGCAGAACTAGATCCATGAGAGTATAACATACCATAGTCACTTATCCCATTCACATATTTAAGAATTCTCTTCACAAGGTTGGCATGGCTAACTTTAGGATCAACTTGATATCTAGCATACACCCCTACAGCAAAGGCAATGTCAGGTCTGCTAGTTGTGAGATATAGAAGACTGCCTATCATACTTCTGTAAAGACTTTGATCCACACTTACTCCTTTTTCATCTTTAGACAACTTCAAATGTGTGGGAGCATGAGTTCTTTTATGACTGGCATTTTCCGTCCTAAATTTCTTTATTATATTCTTAGCATACTTTCTCTAAGATAAAAATATGGAATCTTCCATTTGTTTAACTTGCAGACCAAGAAAATAGGTTAATTCACCAACAAGGCTCATCTTAAATTCTGACTGCATTTGCTTGACAAAATGTTGAACCATCTCATTTGACATCCCACCAAACGCAATATCATCAACATAAATTTGTGCAATCATGATCTTCCCTTCTTCATCCTTGACAAAAAGATTTTTGTTTATGCCATCTTTCCTATATCCATTCTCACCAAGAAATTCTATCAATCTCTCATACCATGCTCTTGGAGCCTGCTGTAATTCATACAAAGATTTCTTTAGTTTATACACAAGTTTAGGAAAACTTGGATCAACAAATCCCTTAGGTTGTTCCACATAGACTTCTTCATTCAGATATCCATTTAAGAATGCACTCTTTACATCCATCTGAAACAATTTAAATTTTAGTATGCATGAAATTCCCAAGAGTGGTCTAATTGATTCAAGTCTAGCCACAGGAGCAAAGGTGTCATCAAAGTCAACTCCTTCAATTTGAGTGTATCCTTGCGAAACTAACCTTGCCTTATTTCTAGTGACCACCCCTTTTTCATCAGATTTATTCTTGTATATCCATTTAGTGCCAAACACATTTGTCCCTTCAGGTCTTAGAACTAGATCCCAAACATCATTTCTACTGAATTGTTCTAGCTCTTCCTGCATAGCGTTAATTCAGAACTCAACATCTAGGGCCTCTTTGACATTCTTAGGCTCAATATTTGTCACAAAGCAAGAGTTTGATATCCCTTCTTTTGATCTGGTAGTAACTTCTTTATTTAGATCTCCTATGATAAGCTCCTTAGGATGATCTCTCTGGGTTCTAATTGAAATCCCTTTATTGAGATGAATAAGCTCAGGATCTTCTTCAGGTGGATTAGAATCAATACTTATGTCATTTGATTATGGTGGAATATCAGTCAAAGATGTTTCAACATCTTCTAAGACATCTTCTTCATCGTTCCATCCTCTATTATTAATAATAACATTTATGGGTTCCATCATAACCTTGGTCCTGGAGTTAAAGACTCTGTAAGCTCTGCTATTTGTAGAGTAACCCAGGAATATTCCTTCACCACTCTTGGAATCCATCTTCCTGCTTTGTTCATAATCATCTAAGATGTAACATTTACTTCCAAAAACATGAAAGTATTGGACAATTGGTTTTCTTCCCCTCCATATTTCATACAACGTGGCTGAAGTTCCTTTCCTTAGAGTGACTCTGTTATGGATAAAGCACGCAGTATTCATAGCTTCAGCCCAAAAGTGGTAGGGTAACTTCTTAGCATGAATCATAGCTCTGGAAGATTCTTGAAGGGTTCTGTTTTTACGTTCCACAATCCCATTTTGTTGAGGAGTAATGGGAGAAGAGAATTCATTATTGATTCCTTTAGAAGACCAAAAGTCGGCAAATATATTATTCTCATATTCCTTTCCATGATCACTTTTGATTCTAATGACATGACTATCTTTTTCCCTTTGAAGTTTTTGACAGAGATCTTTGAACACTTCAAAACTTTCTGATTTTTCTCTAATAAAGCTGGTCCATGTGTACCTAGAGAAGTCATCTACAAAAACATAGGCATACTTCTTTCTACCAAGACTTTCAACCTGCATAGGTCCCATCAAGTCCATGTGAAGAAGATCCAAAACTTTTGATGTAGTAAGATGTTGGATCTTCTGATGTAACATCTTAGTTTGCTTTCCAATCTGGAAGTCACCACATACTCTTCCTTCTTCTATCTTGAGCTTAGGAATCCCTCTCACAGCTTCTTCAGATATAATTCTTTTCATTCCTTTCAGATGCAAGTGTCTCAATTTTTATGCCATAGTTTAACTTAATTTTATTTGGCTAAAACACATGTTGAGGAGAAGTTCAACTTTTGGGGAACCCATAAATAAAAATTGTCTTTAGATCTGATTCCTTTCATAATAACTTCATTCTTTTCAATGCTGACAAGACATTCTTCCTTGGTGAAGTAAACTTTGAATCCTTGATCACACAATTGGCTTATACTTATCAGGTTAGCTGTTAACCCTTTAACGAGTAACACATCGTCAAGCTTAGGGACTCCAAAACATTTGAGCTTGCCAACTCCTTTGTTTTCACCTTTGGCTCCATCACCAAAATTCACATAACTGGTGGAATGAGATTTCATATCTATCAATAGATTCTTGACACCTGTCATGTGTCTAGAACATCCACTGTCAAAGTACCAGTGGTCTTCGGTTGATACTCTGAGGGAGGTATAAGCTTTGAAACTAGCAACGTTGGACTTGGGAACCCAATGTTTCTTCTTTTTACTTTTTTGGGTAATCTGATCAGTTTTGGGAAGAGGAGTAGTTTTAGGATATTTATACAACTTAAAACAAAAAGGCTATATATGACCAAGCCTTCCACAGTGATGACATCTCCAGAGCTGGGAATTGTCTCTGGTGTGATTAATTTTTTTCTTGCCATGATGTTTGCCATGATGTTTAGATACTTGATTCAACATCCTTAGTTTATAGTTGGCATGAGTAGAATCTAATGAAGGTTCTTTTGAATTTGGTTCCTTTTTCTCATTAAACCCTAGACCACTCTTGTCTCCTGTCACTCTTCCTGCTTGAAGAATTTCATCTAATGTGTCAGACCCATTATTCATCATTTTGAGAGATTTGACCACTCTATCAAGATTTGAATTCAGAGAAGTCACTTCAATTTCAAGATTAGAGATAGTTTTTAAATGCTCTTTTCTTTCTTCCTTTAGCTGGGTTATGAGTGCTTTCTATTTCTCCCCTTCTAGGCACACTTCTGCACTTCTGAGATATAATTCTTTGTATGAAGCATCTAACTCATAAATGGTTAGTTCCTCATCACTAGACTCTTCATCAGAGACATATTTGTCTGTCAATGCTTTAACATACTTGGAAGATTCTTTAAGATCACTCTCTGAGTCCTCTTCAGACCAAGTAACAGATAGATTATTCTTTTGTTTCTTAAGATATGTAAGTCATTCAACTCTAATGTGACCAAAGCCTTCACATTCATGACATTGTATTCCCTTCCCTTGAGTGGATTTTTCTTCGGCCCTTTTTCTTCTAAATTCATTTGAATTATGGATGTCAGATGAGATGTTCTTGACATTTGATCTTGAGTTCTTATCCGTTATTTTTATCACTTTGTTAAACTTTCTTCCAAGCATAACTAAGGCATTTGATATTCCTCCATCTGTATCCATATCACAGCCCTCATCTTCTTCTTCAGTATTTGATACACAAGTTATGCTTTTGTTCTTCTTTTAAGATTTTCATTGATGCTTAATTAAAATGTCAGAAGGGATCCAACAACTTCATCCACCTTTATTTTGTCAATGTCTTGAGCTTCTTCTATAGCAGTCACTTTCATATCGAATCTCTTGGGAAGAGACCTGAGCATCTTTCTCACTAATTTGTCTTCAGGTATTTTCTCTGCTAAAGCACTGGATGCATTAGCAATCTCAAGAATATTCATATGGAAGTCATTAATACTTTCATCATCATTCATTCTCAAATTCTCAAATTTTGTGGTGAGCAACTGAGGTCTTGACATCTTAACTTTGGATGTGCCTTCATGGATAGATTGAAGAATTCCCATGCATCTTTAGCTACTTCACATATGTTCACTAATCTGAAAATGTTCTTGTCAATTCCTTTGAATATAGAACTCAAGGCTTTATAATTTCCAAGAGCAATTTCATCTTCTTCTTTAGACCAATCTTCTTCTCGTTTTAACTCAGACGTAGGTTCTCCATTTTCTCCCAATTTGACAGGGTGTTTCCATCCTTTTAAAACAACTTTCGAAGCTCTGCTGTCCAGAGACTTTAAGAAGGCCACCATATGTGGTTTCCAGTAGTGATAATTACTTCCATCCAGAATGGGTGGTTTGTTCACAAATCCTCCTTCCTTGTCCATAGTACTAGAAATTATCTTCCCTGGATCTCACCCAGATATAGAGCAGGATGCCTGCTCTGATACTAATTGAAATTCTGGTATCAGATATGAGATGTCGAATGAGATGTCACGACATAAATATCTGAGAACAATGTAAAATGCAACAAAAGTAAAAACAGTAAAAACATAAGGGATTGTTAACCCAGTTCAGTGTACAATAACACCTACTATGGGGGCTACCAAGCCAGGGACAAGTCCACCAAATAGTATCAATTCATAGACCTTCAATAAACATCTAGTTTATGATCTAATCACGTAATCACTACCCATGCTATACTTCTACCTAAGACACACCTAGGTATGAGGCCCTCCTCAAATCCATTCAATCACTAACAGTGAAGAACAACAGAAATATTATGTTTTAAAGACTTCAATCATTCAATACTTAAAAGCTTATGAATGATCCACAATTAACAACTCAAATAACAATTCAAGTATTAAATCAATACTTGAGTGTATGCAATTAAAAGACTTAGACTTCTAAAACAGAAAGAAGGTGTTCTTCTTTAATAGTTGCAGTTGAATGAATAAGGAAGCAAGTCCTTATAAAGGCGCATCAATGGGTTTTGGCTGAAAATCAAATATTCCAATCTTTTAATATTTCCATGAAAACAGGCCAAGATATAATCCATAAGGATAATTCAAATAGAAAAATATTCCTCCATATTTTTCGCAAGCTATGAGTCACAAATCCTGAATTATGGCGCGCATGAAAATAGCAAACAGAAAACTTATGTTGATATGAGTTGCATTTTGTTCAGGAGGCAGATGTCAAGACATCTACTTTGACATTATTCTAAACAATTTGTTTCAAATGTCAAGACATTTAGCAAAACATTATCAAAAAATTGTTTTACCAAAATTGCTGCCAACAAACACTTACATAGAAACATATGATGATGATAGATGATGATTACCTATGATTAGATGATGTTTTAGGACTTATAAGGTAGTGAAATCGCAGAAAAATCACAGAAAAATTCAGCACAAAACAACATGTGTCGACTTAAAGAGGTTATGCATCGACTCATGCAGGTTTAAGAATCAGTATGCGTCAAATCATTGGGTTGACCTGAGCGCACCCGGGGCAGACAGAATACATGTGCGTCAACTCAAGCAATCCAATTTTGACTGATTTTTCTAAAGGTCGTAACTTGAGTTTCTGCACTCTGTTTGAGATGTCGTTCGAAGAATTGGATAGCTAACGCGATGAAGTATATTTATAAGGAGTAAAATGAAGAATAAGAAGGATAATTCTAGTACCGAAGTTAGGATAGAATTATTTTCCCCGTGTTGAATCGCTATGATGTTTTGTGGTAATGAAGTATGATGATGATATGACGATCTTATGATAATGATTGGTTCATAATGATGATATGTTGTTAATATGATGGTTCTATTTTATATGATGATATGATGATGATGCTCTACTTATATGAGTACATATGATGAGGTTTATATGATGATGTTGGTGAATACATGAATGATAATGCGTATGACTAGTTGTGGTCATTTATATTGTTGTTGCGCGTCATGCATTCATTGGACATCTTTGGTCCATTTTGATGATTTAGGACATTGGTCTAGTGATTTGGTCGCAATCCCATTATGTGGATTTGGGATTTCTATGATTTTCTCTGGTTCCAAGTAGGAATCTATCCAATGACTGGGGTATTTGGAGGGTGATGGCCCAATGTCCATCAAATGAATTGGTACCACATGCATGAGTCTATGTCCTTGCATTAAATCTTATGTGGCATTGCATGGTTCTTAAATTGATGATGTTGTATGGTATTGTTGAATTTGTATGATTGTTGAGGTACATGGAATATAACAATGTTGAGTTTATGTTGTGATACTTTTGGTTTATTTTGCTATGTCAATTACTTATATCTTATATAATGATTGTGATGAACTCACCCTTTCTGCTTGAATGTTGCCTCTACGTGGGTAACATGCAGGTAATCAGGAGTAGTCCCTAAAGGCTTAGAAAATAGCTTGGAGCGTGTGTTTTATTTCTGTTGAGTCTAGAAGGTCTTGCTCTGATATCTAACATCGGGGACGAGAATGCTTTGTTTTGAAAACTATTTTGTTCTTGTTTTGTTATGACATTTAAAAAATTTCCATGGAGTTTAAATTATATTGAATTGTGAACCATGAATCATGGGGCACTATGAAGTGTTTTAATGAACTTGTTTAAACTATGATTGCGCTGCAAGTATGTGAAACCTTGATAATGGATATGTAGATGAATAATTTTGAAAACCTGTGTTACGGAGTAAGACTAGCACGTATGATTATTTCACGAATAAAATAATACGCCCTTTTGTTGTATTACTCTGATATTATTTTAAATAATTATGAATATTTTATGGGGTTTAGAAGGGTGTTACACTTTAAGCACAAAGTAAGAGTTGCATTGGCTTCCTAGGAGTCTAGTGAAGTTATCCAGATCATCACAAAACCTCCAAAAGTGCTCAAACTCCATACACGATTTTAAGTTTTGAGGTAAGTTTTCTCAACTTTGAACTCTCTCTACAAGAATCATTAATGGTTACTTTGTGAATGAAAAATGTAGACATCTTAGCCCTGAAGTTAACCATGCCTTTAGTTTTCATTTATGTTTCCTGAGAGATGCAAATTTTGAGTTTGAACTTTCTGAAAAAAATTAGGTTTTATTTGGAACCAACCGAAATTAATGTTCATCTTTGATTTATAGTTTAAGTTGTTCACATGGTTAAATTAGTATTAAAAAATGGAGAAAGTTTAATGTTTATTCTTTTGCAAATGGTTGAGAAACGAGCAAGATCAGAAATTTAAAAATGCAACAACAGAGGCTGGCGCGAGGAAGAAGATGAAGTTGTAACTAGGACTGAGTTTATTTTAAATTTATCGCAACATGTATTATGACCGGATGAAACAGCCACCCAAGTGTCATAGGAAGCGCGCGTAAGGTATTAGTGTGTAGGGACCTGGGTTCGAGCTCCAATGGTACCCTTTTGTTTATTTCCTATTTCTTCGTATTAGATCATGTGCAGGCCAAGCTAGCGTGCGTACCATGCACCTTTCTCCATCACCATCAGATTAGCCAATCCATCAAATCCAATACACCAAGGCGCATGTCCATGATACACTCTCAGAATGCATTCACACTGGATCAATAAACGTTAGACTTTTGCTTCTGGGCCATTGACTGGGTTTCTTCCATGAACCCCCCTTTCTACTAAAAGGCAGCGCAAGCCTAATGATCTTTTTATTTTATTTTATTTTGTTTTCTGATTTCAAATAAAAACAGACTTGGGCCTTTTACTAATTCTTAACCCCCATTTTTCTTTTCAAACATCCCAACCCATTTCTTTTTATTTTTCTTTACATTTTTTATATATCATTTATTTATTTATTTTTATTTAACCCAAAAATATAAAAATATATTTTCTTAAATAATTAAACTAAGAATATTTTAATGTAAATATTTTATTTTACTAAATTAGTTTTATTATTTCTTTTACAAATTGATATTAGTATTAAACATACAAACTATTTTCTAAACAAATTATTAGACTTAGGTTTATTTTCTTCTTAAAATTCAATTAACTTAGATTTTAAATTTGTTAAATAATTAATTAATTTCTTTTGTAAATAAATTTAATTAGTTTAATTAGTTCAATTACTACAAAACCTATTTTTTCTTCATCAAAAACCCTAAAAGCAATTTCTCCTTCATCTTTACATTTTATGCATAATTATTGTTGTAATTCATATTCAATGGTTTGTAATAGTAATTAGTGCTTTATTGTTTTCTTCCCCCTATTCAAAAAATTGTACCCCCCATTTCCAAAGCATTTTAATAGCGTAGGACATTTAAATTCCTCAATTTATCGCTTTCTTTATTATTGATAGTAATTAGGGTTTGCATGACAAGATTAAAATCAACATTAGACAACCCTAAATAAAGATAACATACATGAAATCAAACACACTTTGCACACATGGACCTCTAGGGTAACCCACACTTGTTACCTTGGATTAAAACAGTCATGTCCCTGGAACGTAGGATGTTTTAGCAAAGACCCTTAATTCAAAAGAATGTAGTCCCTCAATGACCCTTCAATGCTGCCTTCAATAAACGATCTTAGTCCCTTACTACAAATTGCTAAAAACATCTTACAAGTTTCCTTCTATGACTGTATGACGACCCATGCCTGTCCCTCACATCCAATGATATGGCTTTTTACTAGCTAATGGTACACAAGCACTATCTAAAGGAGGAGGAAGAGAACAAAGACTTTTTTGAGTAGGTAGATTGCTCATAATTGCTTTCTCACAAACTAAAACCATTTCACACCTCACACTTTCAAACATCTTTCAAAAACAAATATTTTGTATACATTCTCAATGATGAGAGAATCATTATAAAAATTCCATACATTGGCACCTTCAAAACATCTTCCAAACATTCCTTTGCCAATAAATATTTTCAAAACCAACACTTTATATACATTCTCAACGATACGAGAATCATTGCAAAGTTTGCCAAACTTAGGCGCTTTCAAAATATTTTCAAACTTACACAACACAAAGCATTTCAAAGTGATCTAGCAATTAAGAGCCCATAGATAAATATGGATGAAAAGGGTACTAACACCTTCCCTTTTCATAACCTACCCCCCTAACTCAAGAAAATTATCAAAAGGTCTTTCCTGTTCTTTTCACCCTTTCCTTTAATGGATAAAAGAAAAGTCGACGGCGACTCTTGCTATCCGCAACATTTGCGATAAAATGCAAAACACCCAAGTCGGTTCTTCCACCGTATTACACCGTCGAACTGGAGGCGCCGTTGAAAAAAATTGTCCACCGGAGCGCTTCGTCCGGGGGTGCGGGAGAGGTCATTTTGGCCACAAAATCGGGCAGTGCTTGAGCTTTAAGGGCTTTCCTACCTTCGTACTGGATGTTGAACTTAGAGAGTTCTAACGACCATTTCAACATTATGTCCTCCTTGTCAGGCCTATCGAGGAGTTGCTTTATTGGTTGATTTGTTCAGACGACTATGGTATGTGCTAAGAAATAGTGCCTGAGTCTCCTCACTGCATTGATGAGGGCAAGGGCCACTTTTTCAATTTTTTGATATCTCATTTTCAGGCTCTGCAGGGCCTTGCTCTTAAAGTAGATTGGTCTTTGCCCTTCTGAGGTTTCTCTGATTAGCATTGTGTTTATTGCCTCAGAGGTGACCGCCAGATAGAGATAGAGGATTTCATCCTTCTCTGGTTGAGAAAGGATGGGCAGTTGTGATAGTGCTTGCTTAAAGTGGGTGAGGGATTGCTCTTATTCGACCGTCCATTTGAAGACAACTTCCTTGAGGAGGAGTTTGAAGATGGGGAGCGCGTGCTGGACGGATTTTGCCATGAATCGGGAGAGATACGTGAGCATACCGTTCAGGATTTGAATGGACTTTTTCGAAGTGGGTGTTGGAAACATATAAAGCACTCAACATTTGTCGGGGTTTGCTTCGATCCCTCGTTCTATGAGGTAGAATTTGAGGAATTTGCATGTTTGTACGTCAAAGGTGTATTTTTCTGGGTTGAATCACATCCAGTACTTTCTAGTCTACTCGAACACTTTCTTTAAGTGGAGGGAATGGTCAATCTCTTCCTTCAATTTGATAATCATGTCGTCCATGTAGACTTCGAGCATGTCGGCTATTTTGTTGGGGAAGACTTTGTTCATCATGCATTGATATACAGTTCCCGTGTTTTTCAAGCTGAAGGGCATTACATTATAGTAATAGTTGCCCAACTCGTTCAAGAACGCGGTATATCTTTGTCCGCTTTCGCCATTGGAATTTGGTTGTATCTATAATATGTATCCATAAAAGATAATAATTTGAAATCAGGCGAGTTGTCGACTAGTTTGTCAATATTAAGGAGCAGATAAGCATCTTTTGGGAAAGCCCGATTGAGGTCGGTATAATTTATGCACATGCACCATTTTACATTATATTTATTTACAAGAACTACATTCGAGAGCCAGGTTGTGTACTGGGCTTCAAAAATAAAGTGTGCCTCTAGGAAGTCTTTTACAGCTAGTTCGACAACCTCTGTCTTTTCGGGGGACTATTTTCTTTTGAATTGGGCAATCGCCTTCAGGGCAGGGTCTATGGTCAGGTGATGGAGTACAATCGCTGGGTCCAAATCTGGGCATCTTAAATACGCTCCAAGCGAACAAATTAGCATTCTCCCTCAATCAATGTTTAAGTTGCCTCTTCTCTGAGTCGTAGAGGTCAGCTTCGATCTTTACTCCTCTGGTGAGATTGTTCCTGAGGAGGATGATCTCGAAGGCTCCATCCAGGATGGGTAGTGCGGGATATGAGAGTTCCTCTTTATTTGAAGATAGGAATGAACCTTTGCCTTCGACCATGGTCTCTTTCCCTTTCTTTCTCTATTCTGCATAATCTTCCTTGGAGAAGCGGTTGTTGAGGTCGATGGTGTTAACCCTTGGCAGTGGCTTGGCCTCCTCGGAGTTGGAGGGAAATGCGGCCCCAGTGGTTGTTTAGGGTTGAATGTTGATGGAACTCAGGCCCCTGGCTGAGGCTTCAAAATATCTTTTTGCCGCCTGGACGTCCCCTTGGAGGGTGGCGACTAAACCCTCTGCAGAGTAGTATTTCGTTTTGAGGTGTGAGGTGGAGGGCATCGTGCTCAATTCAGCCAGAGTAGGTCTAACGAAGATACATTGATAGAGAGACGGGCAATCCACTACCAGAAATTTAGTCTTGATGGCTCTGGCGGTTACCCCTCTTCTGAAGGTGACGATAAGCTCGACATACCCCTAGGATTTGGCATTGGCCCTATTGAAGCCCTGGAGATCTAAGCCCACGTATGGGGTCAGGTGGTGTTTTATCAACTTTAGGGTAGTGAAGCTACCAAAAAAAACACAGAGTCGCCATCGAACTTTATTTATCCCGAAGGAAGGGGAAATATCAAGAAAACAATAAGAGGATGGATAAGATGATCTTGCAACCAAGAGAGAAGGTAAGGAAGTCGATTATGCAAGGGGAATGTATTAGCATCCCTCACATCTGTTGTACTCAACAGGATCCGTTTTGTTTGTTCGCTTCTAAGGGTGTGTTTATCTATAACTATACTTGCTAAGGGGAAATAAATGGTTTTTTATTAGTGTATTTGTGAGGGTCTCACAACCCTTTGCCTACTTATTCAGTGAAGTAATAAGAACATTGTAGTTCTTCTAGAAAATGTTGGTTTGTTGGTGATTTTTAGTGGGCGATGTTAACGCACGCATTCTAGCAATAGGGTCGGCCGATATCGCGGTAGAACGGAGATAACATGCCCTTTTGAGGGAATTTTTGATTTGTTGAGTATTTTCGTTAATTTTGAAATGAGTTTGAGTAACGGTTAAGAGTTTTTGGAATTTTTAATTAATAAAAGAAATTTTAGTTTAAAATTTTTTACAAGAGAAAAAGTCTAAAGGGGAGACTAGAAAAAAAAACCCTAATTGTTGTCATGTGCAAAGATGGACTTAATATTGAGTATTAAAGGGGAGTTATATCCTAATTAGTTATCATGCCAAGGTTTAAAACCTAATATCTAATTCGACATTAAAACGATCCAAACAAAGTTTAATCGTATAATGGAATTCTTAAGGGAACATGTTATCAATAATTAACCAAGCAATCAAACAAAAGAAAAAGTAACAAAAATACAACGCTAACATTTTGTGAGGTTTTTATTTAGTAAATAAATGTGACTAAACAAAAATAATTAAAATGTTAACTAAACTAAAACAAATATTAAATTAAATTCATAAAATTACTAGGTTGATCTTAAAACTAACCTAATTAAGAAAATATAAAGCTAAGAATAAAACTAAGCTAAACTAGCAAGAAAAATTAAATTAAACAAGGTCAAAAATGGTGCAAGAAAAATATGGGGTGGGTATGTTGAATTCGAAAGGGCTTGAAAAGAATAAAACAAATTGTAGGCCCAAGAACCTCAAACAATTCAACAATAAAAATAAAAATAAAAATAAAAGTAAATTGGGCTTAGATGGACCGGGTCGGATCAGACCCGGGTCCAGCCCTCTTTAGAATAATACTAGTAGAAAGTAAAAAAAACCAAAACCGCACATGAGGCTAGCGCCTCTTCTTCTTATTCTCTCACGATATTCTCTTCCTCTTAACCGTGTAACCAACATCTTCTTTCAATTCTCTTTCTCGTCCGAACAATAACAACCCTAACCCCTTCATCGATCCCATTTCCTTTGTCGTAGATACCTTACTCCCTCCTCAATTGATTGCTCGTCTTCTTCTCAACCACAATACTCTTTGTCTCTCTCTCAAACTCCCAAACCTAATTTTTTTTAAAAAAAAAGGAGAAACCCTAACTTTTATAATGGGAATTAGACAACAATTGAAAGGGGGTTTCATTCAGCACAACTAGATAAACATAACAGTGTAAAAACAAGCAACAAAACTTACCGGGTCTGAGCTAGTTCGACGGTTTTGTCCCCAGCTACAACTTTCATTCAGGTATGCTTCGAAATTCTCCTTCAACTCGATAATCTCTTTTCTTGAAATAGGTTAAAAACTGTAGGTTGATGATTCTAACGTTGTTTCACTTTTGTGTATGCTCTATGTTATTGCTGATGACGTTGCGCTTTGGAGTAACATAAGATAATTGCAATTTTGTTTTATGCAAAGTTTGGAATGTGTTAGGATATAGGTTTCGTGAGGGGGGTTCTATGAACAGCAGTTTGATAAACATCCTGTGGAGAGGTTGTGTTGTAGTGGTTCATAGGTTGAGTAAGGGACATATTCAGGGTGGTTTGGCTATAGTGCAAGATTGTGAAGAATGAGGGTAAATGGGCAGATCTATGGTGAAGTCAGTGATGCATCTTTTTGATGATTTTGCAGGGACAAATAAGGTTATGAAGTAGAGAAGAGAACGAATGCAGTTGGTTTGAGAAATGGTTCGATGATGGCGGTGAATAAAGAGTAAAGAATTAATGGAAGTGAATTGTGTAGAGTTTAGGGAGTGAGAGATACATGATGTTTTGAGAGTTTTCAAGGTTGTCTTCTCTGTCCTTTTCTACTGATTTTCTTGTCGTATTTATAGGTGGCTTTAAAGGAGTTTTTTGGGGGAAAATAACCCAAGAATTTGAGCAATCTGAACATATTTGACATGTTTATTTGTGCTTTCTTTGGTGCAGTTTTTCCTTACCATTTGTATACAAAGTTGCAGCAGACTTTAGACTGGTTTATGCAGGATTTTTTGCAGGCTTTGGATTGTTTTGGGCAGGATTGTGGTGCAGTATTGTAGAGCCTAATTTGGGACAGTAGCATAGCATAGATTATGCAGGGTTGTTTGTGTAGACTTTTGGACTATTATGCTTTGGTGATGCCTTTCTGGTGGATTTCTTCTTTTAGGAAAATGATGAACAAAACCTAGAGTTTTGGGGCTGTTTTGGCTTGTTGTATTTGACGTTATAGTAAAAAAGATTGTTGGCAACAAGGCTGAGCTTTTGGAAATGCTTTTTTGGTTGGCTTTGTTGCTGCATTAACTTGTTTTTTTGAATCTTTTTCTGATTTGTTACACTTGAGATTTGCATCTGTTAGTGTATGTTGGGGATGGAAATGAAACTTTGGTTTGCATTCTGTTTTACTACAAGGACTTTCTTTTTTTCTTTTATTGTGAACCAAAATAACCTTTTATGATTTGCAATAGGAGATAAGTCCCATGACTTGAAAAACATTTCTGAGCTTTGTTGTGAAATATATTCAATATGAGGCTTTATATTGGATTTATCGCATGATTGAAAACATCCTTTGTATTTGATTCCTTCATAAAACCTAATGATGAGATTATAAGAAAACTTCATTTGCAAACTTCTTGTTCAAATTACGATTGAACTAACAAGATTTCTTGTTTGTTTTACTTTCATGTGAAGGTTGATGGAAGGTGAAGAAGGCAAGGCAAGGTTGAAGTAGGAACCGTGGCTAGCATGAAGCTTGGAAGGGAGTTTGAAGAAGATGAAGATCTTATATAATAGCCTTAGGATTTAAATTATTCTTCTTTTGTCTTTTTGTCTTGTAAAGAAAATTTGAGTGCACTTGTAAATGATGAATGATAACACATTAAATGTATTTATAAACTTTCTTTAACTTTGGTGAATAGTGCCTCGCTTTAAATGAACCTTAATCGAATTTGTATGCATGCTAATTGGAACTTGAATATATTGAAGGCTTGGATGAATTTGTATCTTACGAATAAGTCTTGAAAAGTTTTGACAACTTTGAAACATCATGCCTAAAAATGGGATTTGACGAATACTTGGATCAACTTTGAATGATGGACAATGACAAATTAAATGGACTTAGTGAAACTTGAATAAGTCTTGTAATTTTATGGATATTTAAATGATGAATGGCCTCTGTAACTTGCATGCCAAGTAAGCCATATGCATTGTCTCCTAACTTTAAACAAATTCTCAATGAAAAACCTTAATTTCCATGTTCAAACTGCAAGTCACTTGTAACTGAAGTAACAAAGAATAACCAGGCCTTGATCACCCTATAAGTTCATAATAATCATCTCTAAATTCTTTGCAATTTAATTCACAAACCCTTGACTTGATGACTAACGATCTTAATTCAAACACAATGCCCTTGGGAAGAACCGCGGGTGAGAAAGAAGCTTGAAATGACAAAAGTATCCTTGAGATAAAAACCCTAATCCATTGACCTTGGGTAGGGAAATAAACCATACTCCTTGGCCTTGGTGAATTTGAATGAGAAATAACCTTTGTAGCTTGAGGAGAAGAAGTCCATGATAACCATATTTCCAAAACCCTTATTCACTGCCCTCTTCCAGATGAACCTGCCTTTATATGATGAAGAAAACTCAACCAAAATGAAGCCCTAATTAGCACAACCATTGATACTGAACCACTGCCTTATTGAATGAAGGAATGATGTGTGATTGTCCTAATAAAAATGATGCAAATGAAATGCAAAGCCTAAGCCAGATAAGAGAAAAATGGGTAGGACAAATTTGGGGTATGACATATGCCCCTATTTAATCGTCTTAAACATGAAAGTGAGATTGGAGGCAACCTTTCGATCATTTAAGGTAGAAGAAGATTAAATACCAAGATATGAGATTTTTCCTGGAGAGATGGTGTGAGTGTTATTTATTTGTGATGTCTGCTGAGGATGAAAAATGAACTTTCTGGTGAATTGATCATGATGTGAAAATGTGGTTGAATAATGATAGCTTGTACTGAGGTGACAGTGCCAATGCAAGGTTCTCGGGGGAGTGGCCGTTAAAGTGATATGGTTGATAATGTCATGGTGACTGAAAGTAGGACTAATGATAACTTAAAAACGATGGGTAGAACTCGACGACAACATAGAATCTATCGCGTAGGATTCATGACCCAAAAAGAAAGGTAAAGACAACGGGTAAAGATCGACGTGTGATTTATGACCCAAGAAAATAATATGAGGGCAAGAACTGCGAGCGACCTACGACCCTAGAAAAGATAACATGAGGGTAAGATCTATGGGTGACCTACGACCCTAGAAAAGATAATGTGAGGGTAAGACCTATGAGCAACCTACGACCCTAGAAAAGATAACGTGAGGGTAAGACCTACGGGCGACCTACGACCCTAGAAAAGATAACATGAGGGTAAGATCTACGGACGACCTATGACCCTAGAAAACATAACACGAGGGTAAGACCTACGACCCTATAAATGATAATGTGAGAGTAAGACCTGCGAGCGACCTATGAACCTAGAAAAGATAACGTGAGGGTAAGACCTGTAAGCAACCTACGACCCTAGAAAATATAACGTGAGGGTAAGACCTGTGAGCGACCTACAACCCTAGAAAAGATAACTTGAGGGTAAGACCTGCGAGCGACCTACGACCCTAGAAAAGACAACGTGAGGGTAATATCTACGAGCGACCTACAACCCTAGAAAAGATAATGTGAGGGTAAGGCTTGCGGGTGACCTACGGCCCTAGAAAAGATAACATGAGGGTAAGACCTATACACGACCTACGACCTTAGAAAATATAATGTGAGGGTAAGTACTGCAGGTGACCTATGACCTTAGAAAAGATAACGTGAGGGTAAGATCTACGGGAAACCTACGACCCTAGAAAAGATAATGTGGGGGTAAGACCTGCGAGCGACCTACAACCCTAGAAAAGATAACATGAGGGTAAGATCTACGAGCGACCTACGACCCTAGAAAAGATAACGTAAGGGTAAGACCTACGGGTGACCTACGACCCTAGAAAAGATAACGTGAGGGTAAGATCTATGGGCGACCTAAGACCCCAGGAAAGATGATATGAGGGTAAGATATACAGATGACCTACGATCCTAAAAAAGATAACATGGGGTATTGAGAGTTGGGGAGTATAATGTACTGGCACCATGGCTTATTTTGGTTGGTAGTGTAATGACAAATGTTAACTGGGAATTATGAGGATGATATTCTTTGTGGGGATGTTTTTTTTATTTGAGGATTGACTTTGGGCTTTCATGCAAGGTACCAAATATGGCTTATGCTTCATATGAATTTTGAAGTATATGGTGTAATGATCCATTTCGATGGATATGCTATGCGTTTAAGGATGCAATGTAATATGAAACGTTGATTACTATATGCAGAGCGCAAGAGATTGGGCTCAATGGGGTCAGCTTCCCGTTTCTTGAGATGCCAATACATATTGGTGCTTGAAAACTCGAGATTTGAGTTATAGCCTTATTGAGGATTAAATCTTGCTGATGAGGAGTAGCTTGATATGACTAAGTAGAGACACAGATTTCATCGAATGCCCCAAGTTTCTCGGTGTTGGAGAATCGGATGCTCAACCGTTTGTAAGGAGGTGACGAGGATGAAAGCTCGGTCGAGGAGACCATTACGACTTGCTACCTGCATAGAAAAACAACACTTGAAAGCCATGGCATTCCCTTAGGATGCCTTCATGTCCATGTAACATCGTGTTTCACATCTTAGCTTGTGATTATTATTTACTTATTATTTTCAATGCAATGCTTAATAAATAATTTAAATCACGATTCGCATACGAAAAATAAAATAAAAAGGACATAACAAAGATTTTTTTGGGTGGAAGGAAAAAATTTTATTAATGTGTTTGGCCCGTGATTAGGCATTCATACATGGAAACAACTCCTAAATGAGGAAGTTGCAAAGAAAAGACAAAATACAATAGGTAAAATGGTATTAAGAAAATCTCAAACTTCCATTAAAACTGATATTTATATAGTTCCCATATCCCGGATTATCCTAGTGTTGTGTGTTGTACCCCAAAATTTGCCCTCCCATTTTACTCAAGACATGCTCATTGAGGTCTTCAATTCCTCAAGGGGTTTAAAATGATTTCCATGGAACCCTATATGCCTCAGCATAATGGCACAACTGAAAGAAGAAAAGGAAGTGTACATGACAAGGGGTAGGTCGAAAGCTGAAAATATGCCTAAGAGCTTTTGGGTCGAAGCAGCTTCGACAGCAGTACGCAGTCTATTCTGATGTCCAATAAAGCGCTATGATCAAAGAACGAATGGTTCGAAATAAAATATGAGGAGATTTTTATGAACCATTCAATTGATGAATATCTAGTAAAGAGCATCTTTGAAGGGTTCGTCTTTGAACCATTAAAATGCAAGCCATTCGAAGCATTACAAGGAGATACCTTTCGATTGCCATGTTGTTTGAAGAGGCGCTTTGAATAGAAGAATATTTTGAGTTCGAAAGCTTTTATCTTATCCAAAGAAGCATGTGGAAGCCTAATGGTTCAAAGGGCATTCAATTTTCAAACATGGCATAATCGAAGGATAGTTAGAGACGAAGCAACCAAATATGAGTCATCTTAGAGTTTTGGGAGCAATGTGTTTCAGGCATGTGCCTAAACAGACAAGGAAGGAGTGGGTGATTGAAAGTAAAATCTTGATTCTCACAGGTTACCTTTCAATTGGTGCATACAAGCTATATTGACCAATCGGAGGTAAATTAGTAAGCAAGAAAGATTTTCTTGTAAGCAAAAGCAAGGGGTGGGAGTTGGAATCGAAGGACCACCTACACTACTATGTTCGAAGGAAAGGACAAAATGAAGCTTCAACAGGCCAAGATTAAGAAGTATTTGAATTGAGCAAAATGAAGCTTCAATAGGTTAAGATGAAAGAGGTGATTCTTCATTTTTCTGGTTAAAGGAAAAGAGATCCGAAAGGGACAATAGTTGAGTTTGATTGGGCTAATTGGATAGTTTTTAGATCAAGCAACTAAGGAAGATAGTGGCTCAATCGAAGAATCCACAATGATGAGGCCTTGGACCATTCGAATTGGAACTCAGAACCATCGAAGAACAAAACTTGGGAGCATTCGAAAAGTCAATATGTAGGAGTGAAACTTGTCCAGGTTCACTCAAAAACCCAAAATGGTAGAAAATCATCAGCAATGGCAACCTTTTAAGACTCTCGATTCTGCCTTCAAAGCCATGGTTAATGGTTGATTCTTGCCATTTTCGTCCATCATTGCACCCCTATAAATACAGAGCTAAAGTTCAAGAAAAAACGGACACACACACATTAGCCAGACGAAACATTGCCTCCAGAGACAAAAACATTGCCTACACACACAAGAAGCTACCCCAGAAAACCACCCCAAATACTTCAAACCTTCACAAAGTTGTCAGAATCGAAGCAATCTTTGTAGGCCTTCTCAATCCAAAGAAAGCATTCCACTCATTCCTTTTGTTTGTAACAGGCCTTCATTCTCAAACTCATTCAATATGTAATTTAAATCCAAATTGATCATGTATCCATGCTATGAATGATGTTTGTGATTGTTTTAATGTGTTACATGTGAAATCAGTACTAAAGTAACAGCATACCATTACTAGGGCATGTGAAACGGATTCCTTCGAATCTCAAAATCAAGGCATCTCTGTCCTTTTGGCTTGTGCAACGTGCATGTGTTGATTTCGAATTATATATATATATATATATATATATATATATATATATATATATATATATATATATATATATATATATATATATATATATATATATATATATATATATATATATATATATATATATATATATATATATATATATATATATATATATATATATATATATATATATATATATATATATATATATATATATATATATATATATATATATATATATATATATATATAATTTGTTTTGCTAATGGAATGTTATGATTTTATTTGTACCAACAAATGAACAAACAACCCAGATGGTAAATGGGAACGTGTGCAGAGGAAAGGGTCTGGGTTAGATACCCAGGTCATGTATTATGTTTTTTCTAACAATTATCTTGCAGGTCCAGTGTGCTACGTTTCAAACACTTCCCATGCGCCTTCAAGTTCCAGCCAATGGATGAAAAGGAGATCAGATCCAATGCTCCAGGAGTACCACCTCATGATGGACCCTCAATGGCCAATAGCACAGGATCCCAACGTGGTCTGGCCTTATTTTCATTTGGGCTAAACGGAAATATAATTCACGCCCCCTGTTATCCTTTACTATCCTGGCCCATTTTATTTTGCTTTTAATTGTTTTTTTATAGCATTATAAAATTAGATAAAAAATCACAAAAACTATTAGGTTAGTATTTTATCAATTAAAATTTTGTAATTAATTGATTAATTATTTTAACACTTTTCTTAATTTAAAAATAAATAAACTTAGGATTTTTAAATTAGATTTCTTTCCATATGTCAAAAACAAACGAAAAGATTTCATTTTTCTTAGGAATTTTAGACATATTTTCAATTTGCGCGTTTACTTTTACTGTCGCACTTTTGCATATTATTTCTGCTTACTGGGATGTAATAGACTTACCTAGGACTTTACTTGGTTTCTTTTTAAATTTTCCCAATTTTGAACTTGTAATAATCCCCCTCCCAGAAGCCATGTAATAGTTAGGATTTTACATTTTTTCACTTTTAATTACTGCAAATGATAAACTGTTTAGATGTATGCTAACTATGATTGTATGGCAAGAGAATGAAAAACAAAACTCTAGAAACTTAACACAAGACTAAAATAACTGAAAACAACACAATTATATATGCGCACCTCTAGGGTATCCCACTTTGGTTGCCTTCGGAAAACAATCACAACTCTCTAAACGTGAGAGATTTTAGTGGCTACCTTTCGGTTTAAAAGATCATAAGTCCCTCGATGACCCTATCGATGTTTCCTCGGTAAAAATGATCTTAAAACCCTAGAGTAATGACTAAGGTTTCTTGTTGGGTTGCCTTTGTGACTATAAATGTCCCTTCGAGTGTCCCTCAAACATCCAACGATAAGGCTACCTTCTCACTAATAGTAGGATAGCACTGTCTAAAGGAAAAGAGGAAAAGAATAACCTTTTGAGTAAAAGTAGATAGTTCCTAGATGTTATGCTCAAAACAAACTTTTACACTTACACAAAACCACTTTCAAAAACATTTTCAAAAGCGCTTTATCAACACTCTTGAGGACTGATACAAGAGTTATAATAAAGCAAATCTCCTTACTATTGGCATTTCAAAAAAATATTTTCCAAAAGCACACAAAGCACAAAGTATTTTCAAAATGAGCTAGGCATCTAAGAGCCCGTAGAAAACTACGGATGGAAAGGGTGCTAACACCTTCCCTTTCCATAATCTAACCCCCTTACTCAGAAAAATCTTGAAAGGTATTTTTGTGTTCTTTTCACCCTTTCCTTTATTGGATAAAAGAAAATTCGGCGGCGAATCTTGCTTACTGCAACATTTGTGAACACAAATGAATAACCAGTATAATAGTCGGTTCTTCCACTGTATTACAGAACTGGCGACTCTGCTGGGGATTATTCTTAAAAAGTGGGGTTACCTAAGATCTCAGTTCATTTTTAAATTGGTTTACAATGTGTGTTTCCATGCTTTATCTTTGAGGGCTTATTTGGGTTATTACTAAAAGATCCTACACCCGGATTTGGGACACCTTTTAGGTAAGCATCAATAGATCGTGGAGACTGTACAGCGTAGACCAATATGGTTTAAGTGATGGTTGCATTAATCTAACATATTTGTTGATACTGGTACCCGTGTTGTTAAATCGAGGAGAATACAGGGCCGCTGTGTGGTGTCATAAAGCACTAACAGATCTTAGAACCTTAGTTGAACAAACTTGGCCATTCTAAAGTTGTCAGATATCCGACCTCGATATAAACTGGGGATTGGTTGATACTCGATGCTACACTCATTGAGATCGGACTTTCGGGATGTTTCGGACGCGAGAAAAGATTGCTTGAGCTGAAACAATGCGTGATAAAGAAAGATCAGTGATATTGAGACTCCTTAGAACCTGGTTACTTTTCTAAGACAGGTTGAACCAACTAAACTTGAAGAGGGTACTTACCTATAAACCCCATGCAAGCCTAAACCTAAGGTCTTGTGTTATTTTCTTGCATGTGATTAAATTGTTCAAGCATAATATCATGCATCATGACATCAATTTTAATTTCACTAACCATTTCAAGGACCAAGGGAATTTATCTTTATTCTATTTTGCAGATCATGGTCGACTTCTCAAGGGTTCCTGAGACTTCCTTGTTCACCAAGAAATATGGTCAACTTCTCAACCTGGTTACCTCAAGATTTGATGAAAAGATGATGGGGGTACTCTTTCAGTTCTTTGACCCTAAACACCATTGCTTCACATTTCCTGATTATTAGTTGGTACCCACCGTGGAAGAGTTCTCCCAATTATTGGGCATACCTATTCTTGATCAAACACCTTTTACCGGTTTAGAGGAAGCTCCAAAGCCAGAGGTCATTGTAGCAGCCTTGCATCTGAAACAATCCAACATTATATCCAACTGGGAAATAAGAAGCGAAGTCAAGGGTTTCCTAGTCAAGTTCCTACTAGAAAAGGCTCAATTGTTTTGGAATGATTTGGATTTCCAAGCTTTCGAAGAAGTCCTAGCTCTTCCAATCTATGGGTTAGTACTATTCCCTAATCCGGACTTACTCATAGATGTGAATGTTGTCAGGGTTTTTCTCTCCCATAACCCTGTACCTACTTTGCTCGGAGATATCTTGCATTCCCTTCACACTCCTACCATGAAGAGAAGAGGGGTTCTTATGTGTTGCATACCATTGCTGTTTAGGTGGTGTTTACCGTGGTTATTGGTAAACAACCGCTGATCCTCCAAATGGTTACTTATTTGGTTACTCGCAGGATCGATCAGATTGATCCTAGGACATAGGTTGATTTTGAAGTTTTGGTTAAATTGGATATTGGTTAAGTGACAATAAAATAAGAGGCTTTAAGTAAATTGCATGAAGAAAGGACTTGGTAAAAGAAATGAAGGCTTAAAGTAAAGGATTTCGACAGGAAAGTAAAGAAGAAAGCAAGTAAATTTCTGGAAAAGTAAATGACTTTGATTAATAAAGTTGGTGTTTCACACATACATTTCTCAACAATTCTTTCTCACACGCTGGGTACTCGAATCTATATGAGTGACTTTGTATAGAATTGTGAACACACGCGAGAAACTGCGTGACTACTACTATTTATACTAAAACATCCCAAGTAACCGTCGGGCAGTTACACTGCTTCGAGATGATTCCACTTGGCACGTTCTCAACGTTCGACGCTCCAGATCTTTGCACGTTGCACTTGGTAACCGCTGGAAACCGTTTTCCCTCCAAATGCTTGAATTTCAAACCGTTCCACTCTGAACCATCGAACACCTTCGTCGAGAAGCATCTTCGACGAGAAACACCTTCGACGTCGAAGGCAACCAACTTCTCCCTTGGAAGAAATCTTCTAAGTACTTTGCCATCTTTCGATGGTCATTTCGACGGACTTAGCTGGTCGAAAACATCCTTCAGCCTTAATGGCTGATATCAATGAAACAAGGGTGTCGAATTTAGGAGCCAACAAATTGCCCCCCAAGAATGCCTTATTTCGACTCTGAAAGAAAAAGGCATTCTTTGAAACGCCATTCGACACCTGTCTTTTCATGCTTAGTCACAAATTAAATTGTGCACTTTTTGTTGTCTTCTACCAACCACTGACGATCCCAAGAAAACCATCATTTATCCGTACCTAAGACGTCACCTCAGTACGGCGTGCAGTGCCAAACGTCATTTCAGAATTTGTCATTATGACAATTCCCAAAAACGAGGGCGCACGCTGCACCCCTCCATTTCTGCAGAACGGCTAAAACAATAGGGAGACGCCACGTGTCCCACTACTTCTGCAACATTAAATGGCATTTAATGTCCTCGGTTTTGGGGATTTTCCCCCACTACTATAAATAGCAGTAAGTACCCATTGTGGGACTTTTTACGCTATCTAGCTTTCAGACTTCTCCATTTTCATACAAACAATGGCATCTGGTTCCTCCAATGCTCCTAGCGCCACCGTACCATCTGGAAACGTCAAACCTAAGGTTTTCGTCACCGCTCCAGTAGTAACTTCCACGGGCCAACAAAGGGTCCCTGAACCCTTGGACATCACTGTACGTGATGCTTACTCACACCACCTTATGATCCCGGTTGGATATTCCAACCAGATCTTTGCTATGTCTGGCCCCTTGTATCCAAGTATTGTTGAGGCCATGAAGATCAAGAGTTATTTTCCGGTAGTTGAGAGACTCAAACCGGTTGCATGCGCCAAGAAAGATGCAGAGGATAATGAAGACCCTGCTAAAGAGAAAATCGACCTCCGTTTCTTCAACAAAGGTGTTAGGGCTTTCAGGTCTGGCCCTAGCCTTACTCCTGATTACGTTGCTTGGCTAGAAAAAATGGAGAAACGCCAAGCTTCGACCTGGAAAGATTTGGGGATTTTCGACCTGGTTATGCTGTCGAAGACAGGCCTGAACTATTCTCCGGAGATGTTGATAGCTTCTCTACTCTTCTGGGACTACTCCCACTTCACTTTCCATCTTCCCTGTGGGATGCTGACTCCCACACTCTTCGATGTGGCCGCTATCACTGGCCTTCGACCCACCGGGGACTACTTCGACCCGGAGGAGATGTCGGAGGATCAAATTGGGTTTTCCGCCACAAAACCAACCTACACCACTTTCATCAATCACTACCACGACAGGTCGACAGATGCTGTGTCGGATGTCGAACACATTGCGTTTCTAGCCTTATGGCTGACACGCTTTGTGTTTTGCTCCAAGTCCTTGCAGGTGACCAAGAAGATGGTCACTCTCGCCACTCAACTCCATCATGGCCAAAATATCTGTTTGGCAGAATTGATTTTGGCCAGCCTGTATGATTCGATTAGTAATGGAGCGACCCTTCTGAAGATTATCGAGAACAGGGCCAGTTTGCTGCTTGCTGGACCTTTTTGGCTGCTTCAACTGTGGCTCAACGCCACCTTCGAATCTTTCTTGCCTAAGAAGGTTCAAATAAATGAGCAGGCTCCAGAGATAGCGAACAGACGTGTCGAAGGAACCAGACTGGCTCTGTTGACTCCAATGGAAGATGGACTGGAGCTTCAGCAAACTTTCACAAACTTCGTTCTGATGTTTGCTCGAAGGAAAGAGTTTGCTTCGACTATGGCTCCGTTTGCTCGACGGAAGGTAGGCCCAGCGTGGTTCACAAGGCCACATCCTAGGACGTCGAGTGGTCCTCAAGTCGACGAACACACAACAATGTGGGAGGCGTTCCTCACACCAAGGATCAAGCCTCTTCGATTCAGGAGCTCTAAGACTCACTTGAGTCTGATTGCATATCAACCAAACCTGGTGTCTCGCCAGTTTGGTATTATTCAAACCCTACCTTCTCCAATTTTTCCAAGGGAGAAGTCTATGTTATACTTCTGTAACGACTACACCGAAGAAGCTGCCACTAAACATATCGGAAGATATGTTGGTCGAACAGTTCTTTCGTTGTTTGACTACCAGCTCAACTTTCTTTGCTCACCATCCTTCGAGGAGTGGTGGAAAAGTTATTACGCTGAGGAGTTTTTCGACGAGAAGGACTTCGTGGATGAGCTTCAGAAATCTTTTGTCCTTGTCTTGGACAAAATAAAGAAATGTAAGTTCATCCTTTCACATTACTTTGTCTTTATCTTTCGACTGCTAGCCTGTTAACTATTTTATTTGATTTCAGTTGTTCAAAAGCCTGCAGCCAAGAAGGCTGCAGAAGGCCACCAGGGAGGAGGCCCCTCAACAAAACCTCCACCGCCGGCGAAGACTATAGCGCCGACGAAGACCACAACAAACCAACAGGGGGAAGGCCCTTCGAAAAAGCCTTCTGTATCGGTAACCAGACTTTCATTACTTTCTTCTGGCTTTGACTTTTGACTTTCGATGCAATTGCTAAATCGAATTCTCATTGGTTTTTTAGGCACCTTCGCCCAAGAAACGGCCAGCACTGACGGTCGAATCCGGGAGCGACGAAGAAGATGATTCTCCCCCTGCTCCTCTAAAAAGGCGAAAGCTGACGAAGGACGCTCCTGCTCCTGTTCCTGAGGGTCGAACAATTAGAATAAAGGTTGCTGGGAGAAAGCCCAGGCCACCTCCAGTAATCATTGAGGAGCCAACGGAGGAGGAATTAAACGTTCTTCTCAATAAGCCTGTCGAAAGCGACAATTCTAGCCCTGGGGATGAAGCTAATTTACAGGTAATCTCTCAGCCCTCTTTGTAACTTAGGTGTAGATACTTGCATTCGATTATGTCTCTTTCGATTTCTGAAGATTCTTCTTCTTTTCTTTTCAGGACACCACTGAAAGCTCACCACCAAGGACTTCTGAAACCTTGGAGTCTGCTGAACTCAGTAGGCCACAAGAAAAAGGCTTGGAGAATGACGAAGCCCATACTGAAATAAATGAGGCCAACGCTGAGACGGCAGAAAAACCAGCAGAAGATCCTCAACCAGAAGAGCAAAAACCAAAAGAGATTCAGGTGGTGGATCTGTCGGAAGAGAATCGTGACGAAGGGGACCACGGCAATGCTGGCGAAGACGATCAAGGTGCCGCTGGCGAAGAGAACCAAGGTGACGCCGGCGAAAGACACCAAGATGACGCTGGCGCTGCAACAGTCCAAGTCGAAGGGAATCAAGTCGAGGCAACTGTCACTCCACAGCCTCAAACCCAAGACAATGTTGTTGCAAGGGTTGTTACTTCAACAAAGCACAGGTCGAAAGAGGACTTAGAACTCTTGAAGCAAACTGACCCCGTTAGCTATCTCAACGCCATCATCGAGAGCAAGAGTTCGTCTGATGCTAGTCAGGAGGTTCCTACCCTGTCGGGGAAGTCCACTGAAACTTCTCCTCTCGATGAAGCTTTGGCGAAGGTTAAGGCTCAGTTTTTCAAGAAGGACTTGATGAAAGCTTTGGAGGGAGACCCTACTGCTCCATCGTACTTGAGGGATGTTTTGAATGCTGTCGACTTGTTAGCTGTAGCTCCAGAAGTTTCAGGCTTGATCATGGAGTTACACTCCATTATTGATCAAGTCTCAGCAGATTATCGGCGACAAAGGGGCTTTAATAGCCAACTTGAAGTGTTATATGGCAAAAGCTCTTCTGCATGGACGGCTGTTTCGGAGACAACTTCTCGAATTGCGGAGTTGTCGAAGCAAAAAGCATCTACACAAGAAGAAGTTGATGCCATCGATCGAGAGAATGCTTCCTTCAGGGCGCAAATCGAAGAAATAGAGGCTAGGATAAATGCCAATACCAAGCGCAAGGAGGAACTTCTCTCGACCGTCCCAGACACCGAAAGTCAAACTGAAATCAAACAAGGCCTAGAATTTGCTGAGAAAGCCCAAGGCTTCGACGATCAGATTGCCAAGCTTGTGCAGGCGAATGCCTGGTGCAAGAAAAGATTGGAGCTGCAGTAAATCAAATACCTTCGACTCAAGGACTCTATTCCCTTTTGATTGATTCTGCTTCTTAACCATATTTTGTAATCTGTATTCGACAACATTGCCATCTTGGCTAAAATTATAAAAATTTTCCATTTTGGCTTTTTTATGGTTAATTTAGTCTTGTTATTTTAATTTTATCTCTTGGAGTGTAGGTTTGTATTTTTTCAAATATTTACCATTTACTCTCAAGAGCCTTTTATCTTCACCTAGCTCTTCGACTTCATAGGCTCCACCAGAAAAAGTCTGGATAACTCTAAATGGTCCTTCCCATTTGGGTGACCATTTTCCCATGCTTCGATCCCTTCGATCCATGGGAAGAATCACCTTCCAAACTAGTTCTCCAGGAAAAAATACCTTAGGTTTCACCTTTTTATTATAAGAGTCTTCTACTCTTTTCTTCTGAAGCCTGAGTAGGTCAAGAGCGCGCAATCTTTCTTCGTCTAAATCCACTAGTTCGTCTAACATCATATTCCAATAAATTTCAGAGGGAATATCATAATGTCTCTGAACCCTTGCAGACTGAAGACAAATTTCTGCTGGCAACACTGCATCATGGCCAAAAGTTAGCCTATATGGTTTTGTACTTGTGGCTTCCTTTGGAGACGTTCGACAAGCCCACAAAATCTGGTCTAACGTCTTATGCCAATTCTTTGGTTTCTTCCCAACATGCTTTTTTATCAAGCCAATCACTACTTTGTTTGCCGCTTCGACTTGACCATTTGCCTGTGCATAATAAGGCGTTGATGTTAGGAGTTTGAAACCTGTTTCCTGAGCGAATTCCTGCATCTTTCGACCAGTGAAAACTGATCCTTGATCAGTAGTTATAGTCTCAGGGATTCCATACCTAAAGATAATGTTCTTTTGAATAAATTCAATGACATTTTCTTGGTCTACATTGACTAAAGGGATAGCTTCGATCCACTTAGTAAAATAATCAATGCCTACCAGTATGTATTTCTGACTCTTTGATGATGCTGGTAGAATCTCTCCAATGAGGTCCAACGCCCATCCTCTAAAGGGACAAGGCTTCACTATCGAGTGAAGTTCGCTTGCTGGTACATGTTGGATGCCTGTATGGACTTGACATTCTTGGCAACCTTTGGCGAACTCAACACAATCTTTCAGCATAGTGGGCCAGTATAGTCCTTGTCGAAACAACAACCATTTCATCTTATGGCCTGCTTGGTGAGCCCCACATGCTCCAGCGTGCGTAGTCGAAAGGGCTATGTATGCCTCAGTTTCACTTAAACATTTCAGCAATACCCCTTCAGGCGTCTTCTTGAATAATTCATTACCCATGAGTACATAACTCAACGCCCTGTACTTTGTTTTTCGTTCTGTCGAAGCTCCTGGATTTTGAAGATAATCCACAATGGGTTTCCTCCAATCTTGTTCTGACAAATTATCTATGAACGAAATTTCGAAGTTACTTTGATCAGCATATCCTAGTCTCGTCGATTCCAAATCTGTTGGTGATAGACAAGTTGCTTTTATCTTTTCTCGAACTTCGATTGCTCTTTGTAATCTCGTTTTTGAAATCTTATACCCAGATGCAATTTGTGCCAAGTCGTTGGCTATTTGATTTTCGACTCTGGGTATGTGTCGAATATTGACCGTTTCAAATTTTTTCAATAAACGATTTGCTATCACAAAGTACATAATGAGATTTTCTCTTATGCATTTATATTCCTTTGTGACTTGCTTAATGACTAACTCTGAGTCTCCCATTATTTCGACTCGAGTTGCCCCCAATTCCAACAATATTTCAAGGCCAGTAATTAGAGCTTCATACTCAGCCTCATTGTTCGAACAAGAACCTGATATCTTGTACTTGAATGTTGTTGGAATTTTTTCAGGAGAAATGATCAAGACTCCTACTCCTGTTCCATCTTTATGGCTGGAACCATCGAAGTAGAATTTCCAAGGTTCTATCTCCACATAATTAATATCCTCAACTTAAATTGAGTGGTCGACTATAAAGTCTGCAACCACTTGTCCTTTCATTGCCTTAAGAGGCATAAAGGTCAAGGAGTATTCAGTTAATGCTAATGCCCACTTGCCAATTCGACTGTGCAAGATAGGTTTCGACAACATATACTTGAAAACATCAAAATGAGACGAAACATACACATCAACTGGTTTTATATATTGCTTGAGTTTTGTACAAGAGAAAAACAGACATAGACACAATTTTTCAACTTCACTATATCTAGTTTCTGCATCGTTCAAAACTCTACTAAGATAGTAAATGGGTCTTTCGACTCCATTCTCATCTTCTTGGGCTAACATGCTTCCCAAAGTTTTGTCGGATGCAGCTATGTACAATCTCATACTCCTATTGCTACAAGGAGGCACCAAAATAGGTGGCTTAGTGAGGTACCCTTTGATTTTGTCGAAGGCTTCTTGTTGCTCTTGCCCCCATTCGAACCCCTCTTTATTCAGTCGAAGTAAGGGTGAAAAGGCCTGAGCTTTCCCACTTAGGTTAGATATGAATCTCCTTAAGAAATTTATCTTGCCTAACAGAGATTGCAGTTCCTTCTTATTCGATGGCGCTTTCGCTTCCAGAATTGCCTTCGTCTTGTTATGGTTGATTTCGATTCCTTTCTTGTGGACAACGAAGCCCAAGAAATCTCCAGCTTTCACACAGAACGCACACTTCAAAGGGTTCATCTTCAGACCATGTTCTCTCATTCTTTCAAATGATTGTCGAAGGTGGTCAATATGATTCTTCCTGGAAACCGATTTTATAACAATGTCATCAATATATACTTGCATAAAAGTGTTAATAAAATCATGGAAGATAGTATTCATTGCTCGCTGGTATGTTTCCCCAGCGTTCTTTAGGCCAAAAGGCATCACTACCCATTCGTAAGTGCCTAGGGCCCCAGGGCATCGAAAAGCTGTTTTCGACACATCCTCTTCAGCAATGAATATTTGATTATATCCTGAATAACCATCGAGCATACTCAGGTATTCATAGCCAGCGGCAGAATCGACTAGCATTTCCGCCACAGGCATAGGATATTCATCTTTGGGTGTAGCAGCATTCAAATCTCTGAAATCTATGCACACCCTTAATGTACCATTTTTCTTAATTACTGGCACAATGTTTACAATCCATTCGACATACCTTGTAACGCGTATGAATTTGCATTTCAGCAGTCTTTCGACTTCCGTTTTGATCTTCGACAGTATCTCTAGAGCGAAGCGTCTTGGATTTTGCTTGATTGGCTTCTTCCCAGGTTTGATTGGCAACTGAAGTTCTACCAATCCTCTGTCGAGACCAGGCATTTCGTCGTAATCCCATGCAAAACAGTCCTTGAACTCTTTCAACAATTGGATTACTTCCAACCTAAGTTCTGGGTCAATTTTGGCGCTGATGTAAGTTGGCCTTTTCTCTGACCCTTCGCCTAAGTTGATTTCTTCTAAAGGATCTTGCGCTAACATTTTAATGTTGTTCGCCAAGGGGTCCTTTTCGAAGCCCAAAGGCTCATCGTCATAGATGGCGTCGAGCCTCTATTCCTGCATTTCTTCTTGCATGATATCAGGGGGTTCTGGATCGAAATCATTGCCTGGACCTGCAGCAGATAACTGTTGATCATTGGCTTGTGTGGCCATGTACTTTACTTCGGCTTCGAGAGCCGTTATCATCTTAGTTTCGGCTACATAAGCCGAAATTCGCTTCAAAGATTGTGACTCAGTCATTATCACTGAATTCACTTCCCCAACCAGTTGGTTGGATATCAGTTAACCCACTGAAGTCTATGTGGGACAAGTCTTCTCTGTCCCATTGGAAACCATGCTCAGGATGCAGGTATAGGGAACAAAAAGTGTTTGGCGCTGGCGCCATGTCGAAGTCAGGTGTTGGACATGGCCCTATGTGAGCCAAGTTCTTGTTGAAATCTGCCAGCCCCAGGTGATTCACTTCGCCCAGGTAATAGCTTTGATCTGCCTCTATGTTTTCGACCATCCCATCTGGCCGCCATAGCAGCAGACTCTGGTGCATTGATGATGGCACAGCTCCAACACCATGAATCCATTCGCGGCCCAACAAAAGATTGTAGTTAGGTTTGGCCGATATGACCATAAACATTGTTGGTCGAAGGATAGACCCTACTTTGATATCTAGCTGGATCACTCCCATAGTGGTCCCTATGCCGCCCTCATAGTTCGACAAGACCATATTGTGAGGCTTAATGTCCTCATCCCTTTTGCCAATTTTCCTTAGCATAGAGTGAGGAATAATGTTGATGGTTGCCCCACAATCCACCAATATTTTATTCATAGTAGTTTCTTCGAGTTTAGCCCTTATAAATAAAGGCTTGAGGTGATTTTTCATCGCCTCTGTGGGTGGTTCGAAGAATCCATTTTGTTCCTCAGTAGTGCCATTGTCCATGACGAAATAGCACACTGGCCTATGTTTGGCCATTTCTTGCTCCACTTCCCAGTCACTTGCTTCGACTTCCACCTGTCGGTTGACTTCTCTGGGCAGCACTGAGACTATATTCACCATTATGTCCAAAGTATCATCAGACTCAGAATCGTCTTCGTCCTCGACTTCACCTTGGTTAGGCCAAACTAGCCTGTTAGTTACTGGCTCTCTTTCTAGAGGTTTCCTTTGCTTCCTTTGAGGAACATTCGAACTGGTTTCTGCCTTTGGTTCGTTGGCAGCCTCCCTCTCAGCTTTTCGTCTCCTTTGGTATCTCCTCCATTGAGATCGAGACATGGGATTTTTCCCTTTGTAGTTGCTTGACACTTGTGCAACTTTAGGTGCAGCAACTGGAGGCTCTTTCTTTTGAGTTAAAGATGAACCCCTTGGCACGTCGAAAGAGTGCCATCTCTCCTCACTTGGCCTTTTTCGACCAGAGGTTTTGTACCAGGTATCTACCGGCACATTTGTCGGAGGCCTGAAAGTCAATGGCCTCTTTTCTTGGTTTGAACCTCTTTGGGAGGCTCTTCTAGGGTCATGTCGAAGATCAACATTTTCCCTTCTCTTGTTCGTTGCTCTTACGCCTTGAATGTGCTCAACAGCTTTTTTGTCAAAGATCGAACTGCATCTTGGACACAGCATCACCTCTGATTTCTTTTTCTGGCATCTTTGCAGAAAATCTGCCAGATTTTCATTTTCCCGAGGGAAAGCAGTCTTATTAGCTTGCTCTTGCCTCATGGCCTCTTCTGATGCTTTTGGGTCAGAGAGTTCGACCATGTTGATATTCATCGTATCTTTGTTGGCAAGAGTTAACTGCTTCATTTGTATCTCCAGATTCTCCGTCTGGCCTTGAACTGTGGCCAAGTGGGAACTGGGTTTTGGTCCAGTTTTTTGTGCTTCAGCGGTCTCCAACTTTGGGCTTTCGACCGCTTTCTGAACTGCTTCAATTGTCTTCCTGGATAAATTCCCAGAAAAACTGCCAAAGATTGGCATGTTGATATGGTCCTTTGAAACTTCGACCATTGTGATTCCTGGCCTCTTCGACTGGCTCCTAGTTGCCTCGATCACATTCACCTCAGAAGGCTCAGCATAGTGGGCTTCAGCTTGCAACGGATTTGAGTCGACAGCCATGGGGGTCTTGTCAGCAAACTTTAACCTTCCTTCCTCGATAGCGTCTTGCACAAGATTCCTGAAAAGAAAACATTGAGAAGTTTTATGGCCCAAAAAATTATGATATTTGCAAAAACCTCTCTTCTTTCTTTGATCAAGAGGAGGCACTTTTACCCCTGGGGGTACTATCATTTGGCCATCTTTTACGAGCAAGTCAAAGATCTCATCACATTTTGTGATGTCAAAACTATAAGTCTTTTTGGGGAACCTATCGTTGGTCCTTTCTGGACCAATGGGATTTTTCCCACTTGAGGGGACTAACAGTTTACAAGAGTATGGTGGCCCTTGTTTTAGTTCCGCTAAATCGACTTCTCCTTCTTCGACAGCTAAAGTATCGTCGAAGGATTCCGGATCTTCGTCATCCATCTCAACGTACGCTATCCTCTCTCTCTCTTGTGAGTTTTCGTTGCCTTTGCTTTTTCAGCTTTGAGGCGTTCTACCTGTCGAACTCTATCGGCCAGTTGGGCCATGTCTCTCAGGTATTGGGTGTCTAGCTTCTTCCTAATGGAATAATCTAAACCACCTGCGGCTATTTCGACCAACTCATGTTCTGGCACTTGTGTAAAACATCTCGCCTTGAGCAACCTAAACCTATTTAGATATTCGTCTATAGGTTCAGTGAAACGTCTCTTTACACTGGCCAATTCTTTCAGGCTTATCTTGGTTTGCCCCATGTAGAATTGTTCATGAAACAATCTTTCCAACTGGGTCCAATGATGGATCGAATTGGGGGGGAGAGTTGTAAACCAAGTAAAAGCGTTCTTTGTTAAAGAACTTGGGAAGTACTTGATCCTCAGGTTTTCGTTATTCGAAATATCTCCTGCTTCGATCAAGTATCTCGCCACGTATTCGACAGTAGATTCTGTCGTGTCCCCGGAGAACTTAGTGAATTTGGGGACTTTATATCTAGGAGGTAAGTCTGTTTGTAACACGTATTCTGACAATGGGGACGTAAAGTTGGGCCTTCGAAAGCCCATGTTCATCCCATTCTGAGTCATGATCCTTTCAATCATGGTTGCCAGATTATTTTCCAAACCTGTGTTTTGGTATTGGATATGCTGAACTACTTCGTCAGCATTTTGGTTTCTATTAACTAACCTTACCTCTGGGGTTATTACCCTAGGTTCCTCGACAGGTTGCTCCAATCGAGCCCTAGGGTTTTCTTCGACAGGCTGTTGAACCTGGTTGATGGTGGTTTCTTCCTCTAAGAATATCCCCTGGTTTCCCCTTATTTGTGCCCTTTGGGGCTGTCGAATAGGTTGGGGTACTCCAAAGAAATCAGCCAAACGCGTCATTTGCGCTGTCACTTGCTGATTCGATTGAGTAGTGTTTTGTATTAGAGGGTTTAGCACTGTACTCAAAGTTTGTGCCAACATTTGCACCATATCATGGTTGCTTTCGTCCATTTGTTGCCTCAAGACTGCTGTCGAGGCATTTGTAAGGCCATGGGCTACTTGGGACGTTCCTCCTAAGAGTTGGGTCCTATTTCTATTCGCCATGCCTACTCCAGAACCTTGGAGTGGCGAAGAGGCACTCACTAAAGTGTCTGAAAAAGTGGACGCAGCATTCGTCAGGCTAGCCAAGTCAGAAGTTGGCATGCCATAGAGTGGCATAAATCCTGGGGGAACAAAAGGCCTTGTGCCTAAATTTCCCCTTGGTGGGGGAGTTCCCAAAGGCGCTCTGGGGCCCGTGAACGGAGGTAATGGCCCCGTTGCTGTGACCGTTACTGCTGGTGTCGAACCAGCAGTCGTCGCTTCACTTACGGTCGAGATAACCGTTGCTCCCACATTCGTTTGTGGGATTTCATTATTGTTTGGCGGATTCGCCATCTCTTCCCTTCTTCTGGAAGTATTGTTATCGTTAGTGTATATTCTACCACTTCTCAATAACATACAACGCTCCTCGAAAAGATGAGATTATTTTCAACAATCAACACACTGTCCCACCAGGTGTGCCAATTTGTTTACCGTGGTTATTGGTAAACAACCGCTGATCCTCCAAATGGTTACTTATTTGGTTACTCGCAGGATCGATCAGATTGATCCTAGGACATAGGTTGATTTTGAAGTTTTGGTTAAATTGGATATTGGTTAAGTGACAATAAAATAAGAGGCTTTAAGTAAATTGCATGAAGAAAGGACTTGGTAAAAGAAATGAAGGCTTAAAGTAAAGGATTTCGACAGGAAAGTAAAGAAGAAAGCAAGTAAATTTCTGGAAAAGTAAATGACTTTGATTAATAAAGTTGGTGTTTCACACATACATTTCTCAACAATTCTTTCTCACATGCTGGGTACTCGAATCTATATGAGTGACTTTGTATAGAATTGTGAACACACGCGAGAAACTGCGTGACTACTACTATTTATACTAAAACATCCCAAGTAATCGTCGGGCAGTTACACTGCTTCGAGATGATTCCACTTGGCACGTTCTCAACGTTCGACGCTCCAGATCTTTGCACGTTGCACTTGGTAACCGCTGGAAACCGTTTTCCCTCCAAACGCTTGAATTTCAAACCGTTCCACTCTGAACCATCGAACACCTTCGTCGATAAGCATCTTCAACGAGAAACACCTTCGACGTCGAAGGCAACCAACTTCTCCCTTGGAAGAAATCTTCTAAGTACTTTGCCATCTTTCGATGGTCATTTCGACGGACTTAGCTGGTCGAAAACATCCTTCAGCCTTAATGGTTGATATCAATGAAACAAGGGTGTCGAATTTAGGAGCCAACAGGTGGTTTATTTTTCACCTTCCTCAATCAGTATTGAAGAACGAACAAGTTTTGGGTTGGTCGCAAAGGATAATGTCACTTTCTCACTCAGATATTATTTGGTACTCCCGGTCTAAGGGAGATATTTCTATCATTGACCGTTGTGGAGAATTCCCTAGTGTCCCACTGCTTGGCATTAGGGGAGGTATCACTTAGAATCCCTCTCTAGCTCTATGACAATTCGGTTATGCTCGAAGGGATGGTCCCCATGATATGCTTATACAAGGAATTATGTTCAACTACGAGGATGATGTTCAAGGGTGTCGTCAAAGGTTCATACGAGCTTGGGGAATGGTAAAAAAAGGTTTATAGAAAGGCTTTAGAGCACAATAATTCCATCCCTATGGAGCCTTATCTTAGATGGGTACGAGCTCGTGCCCAAAACCTTATGATGCCATATACAGCCATCTTACCAGTGATTGTGGAACCTATCACCGAAGAAGATGTTCCTTATACAGTTCTCCATCCTGACATGCCCACTGATCTGGAAGAGTTGCAAAGGTCCTGGATTCAGCTGTAGGAAGAACAAGATACCTTTAGAGATCAATTCTACACCAGTAAGAAGAAAGTGTTGGAGCTCATGAAGCAACTTCACAAAGAATAAAGTCTTAATGTCTACCTCGGCACGAAGAGGAAGCTCCCGTGTGAGATTTGATTCTTAGATTTTAAGAGTTTTTAATTTTCAATTGTAAGCCTAAATGGTAGTTATAATTTGAATCTTATTAATAAAATCTTTGTCTCATTTTGGCTCGCAAATTTAAATTTCCCGAAGTCCTTGAAAACATTGCATAGACATTATCATGCATATCATTACATTAAGCAGGTATTTCAAGAAAGGTTTCTTATCTTTTCGCTGTTTATTTCAGCAAAAAAAGAAATGGATGTTGAACAAACAGGTAAGGATCTTCAAGCACAAAACTCTCAATTCCAACAAATGTTCTTGGCTCTTGCTAAGGGGCAAGAAGATCTGAAAGCTCTCATCACCAAATAGAAGAAGAAGAAGGCAAATAAACCGACAGGCGTATTGAATATGGGAAGAAGGTTTAGAGGATAAGCCAGGCAAGCTCTAGATTCCGCAACCCCTTCAAATAAAGGGGACAATCATGAAGAGAAGTCAACAGAAGAAAACAACAACCCATGGACTGATGAAGAAGAAGCTGATTACTCTGAGGAACAATATCCTCCTGCTGATGACAAGTGTAAACATCTGGAGGGTTGCCTCAATGCTATGGAAATTCAGAGAGTACTCGGTCTGGATTTTGAAGAGTTAGGACTAGTCTCAGGGGTGGTCATCCCGTAGAAGTTCAAGGTTCCTGTATTTTCTAAATATCACGAGGTTTCCTGTCCTAAGCTGCATCTAAGATCCTATTTCAAGAAGATTCAGCACCACATTGCTGATAGGAATTTGTTGGTACATTTCTTCCAAGAAAGTCTATCAGGGACTCAATTGGAATGGTTCTATCAGCTGGAGGGAGCCAACATCTGCAACTTGGAAGATCTGGCTATTGCTTTCTACAGGCAGTACCAATACAAAACTGACCTCACTCCAACCCGTACACAACTTCAAAGTATGTTTATGGGTTCCAGCGAGCGTTTCAAAGATTACACCCAGAAGTGGAGGGATCTTACAGGAAGGGTCCAGCCTCTTTTGTCATATAGAGAGCTGGTAGACATGTTCCTGGGTACTTTGTCTTACCCATTTTTCAACCATTTGATTGGAATCTCTTCAGTCAAGTTTACTGAGTTGATATTGACTAGGGAACAAGTAGAAGCGGGTATCAAGAGTGGTAAGATTCAGAGGGATGCATCTTCAAGTATAATGAAGAAACCCTTCACTAGAAAGAAAGAGGTCAGTGTTTCTTATGGCCAGAGAAATTAAAGCAAGACTGAACACCGTCCAACAGTAGGAGTTATTATGATCTCCAACCCTGCATCAAATTAACAATAAAACAATTAGCACAGACAGGATGCGCCAAGAAGAAATTTCACCTGGATTAACATGTCCTTTTCTCAGGTTTTGCCTCACTTGTTGAAGTCTAATCTGGTCACTCTAAAGGAGGCTCCTAAAAATCCAAAAAATGCATCTCCCTGCTACAACCCAAATGCTCGATGTGCCTACCACTCTAACAGTCTAGGGCATGATACAAATGATTGTTGGGCTCTGAAGAACAAAGTGCAAGATCTAATTTGAGGCAAAGGAGATTGAGTTTGACCCCCCAGAGACCCCTAATGTAATAATTGCACCAATGCCCAAGCATGGCCAGGGTGTTAATGTTATTGATGATGACCTGTTTATTTTTTCTGTTGGTGAACTAACTACTCCTGTTTTGATTGTTAAAAAGAATCTATTGCAACCCGGTTTATTTCTGGGTTGTGGTGAAGGTTGCCACCTGTGTATGTCTCTACACAATGGTTGCTTGTTGTTAAAGATAGGTCTCTAGCGCCTGATGAACAACAAAGAAATTATGTTTGAGAAAGTTCCCTCTACAAAGTTCCGTGTGAAAACATTTCAATAATTACCATTTCTGACAATCCTCCCAGGGTCTCCTCCAAAAGACCCATCAGGAATACATTTGTTCCTAAGGTTGCTTCTTTGATTATCACTTTTCCTGGGCCAATACCATATTCCTCCGATAAAGTTGTTCCTTGGAATTATGGGGCTGACGTTTACTACCATGTCGTAAAGAAAGACCTATTGGTTATTAAAAATGAAGTTGCTGAAGATACTGATCCTAACATCAACAACATTGTTAGGACCAGTAAAATTACCAGGAGCAGAAGGATTTTCTCTCCTTAAATCTCTCCGAAAATTGTGGCTACTCCTTTGGTTGTTCCTGTGGCCCCTCCTACTGCTACTCCTACTGTTATCCCTATTGTTATCCCCGCTACTGAGTCAGCTGAGATTCGGGGCAAAGTGGTGTTGGTTGAGCCTACCCAAACAGAGGCACATAAAGAAGCCATTTCTGAAGCTTCTATAAAATAAATGGAAGATATTCTGAAGATTATACGAAAGAGAAATTACAATGTTATGGAGCAATTGGGGCAAACCCCTGAAAAAATTTCAATGTTGGCCTTACTTTTATGCTCTGAAGCCCATGTTAAGGCTTTCGTAAAGTTCCTGAAGTCTGCTCATGTGCCTCAAGAGACTTCCACCGACCAATTCGAGAACTGCATTTCTAGTTTGACAGCTGACAATGGACTTGGTTTCTCAGATGTCGATTTAACGTCCAAAGGAAGAAAGCATAATGATGCCTTGCATGTCTCTATTCAGTGCAGGGGCACTACCCTAGCTCATGTTCTAGTGGATACAGGTTCATCACTGAAAGTCTTACCTAAGAATGCTTTGGACAAATTGGATTGTGAAGGACTCACACTGAAGCCCAGTAATATTATGGTGAGGGCCTTCGATGGTTCTAAGAGAATGGTGCACGGGGAGGCGTACATCCCTATTAAAGTTGGTACTCAGACTTCTGACTCCACTTTCTACATGATGGACATCCTCCCATCTTACTCCTGTTTATTGGGTCGCCCTTGGATCCATGGGGTCGGTGCTGTTACTTCTACTCTGCATCAAATGCTAAAATACCCAGTTAGAAGAAAGATTGTTACAGTCCATGGCGAGGAAGAATATATAGTGAGCCACCTGAACTCTTTCAGGTATGTTGAGATGGATGCCAAGTTCGTTAAGACCCCCTGCCAAAACTTTGAGGAGGTTCCTCAGACAATTGCTGTAACCAAGACTGCTATTAATGTTACAAAGATTACCGGACCTCCACTTAATATGGCTTCTCTGAAGGATGCCAAAGCAGTAGTCGAAGAAGGTGGGTGTACCATTTGGGGCCAACTTCCTAACATCCGCTACAAATCTGACAAGTTTGGTTTGGGTTTTACTTAGGGAGCCCAAAGAGCTGTTCGTCGTGCTTGCGCCAGAGTATCACCACTACGCATCAGCAACCATGGAATCAATGCTTTGGAGGACAGTAACAGTGACTGCGACATGGACAAGTGGATCTTCCCAACTATCAGCGGTGGACTCAACAATTGGGAGGCCAAGGATTTTGTTCCCATTACTTTTATTCAGGAGTAATTGTCTTTTTGTTTTTGGAATTTGTAATATTTGAAAAATTTTAACTTTAAAGCCTTGTGCTTTACCTGAGGCACAGTGGTCTATTTTGTGAGGGTTATTACTTCATCTTCATATGTCATTAATAAATCATTGTGTTTGACATGACAATAATTGTTTGAACAAACAAAGAAAATACAACTTGAGAACTCAAATGAACAAAAATACTCTCAATCCTGGCCATGATTTGGCATGGAAGCAGTGATCACGTTGGGATTCTCAGGAGGGTCAAACTCAATCTCCTTTGCGTCAATCATATTTTTAATCTTGTATTTCAGTGTCCAACAATCGTTAGTGTTGTGCCCAGGACTGCCAGAATGATATGCATAACTTTCATCAGGATTGTAGTTAGGAGAAGAAGTTGTAGGGTTTGGATGAGGTCCTATCAACATAATCAAATTCATACTCAACATATGTTGTAATGCTTGAGACAGTGGCATGTTGGTCTTGGTAAAATGTATCTTAGGATCGTCTTGCCTTCGTTGATTACCCTGTTGTTATGGTCGTTGCATGCATGCCGAATTAGAGACCAGCAATGCCCTAACAGATTGGTGGTAGTCTACCTTATTATGACCCTTCTGGCCATACACAACATTGGCTTCCCTCTTACCAACAAATGGCTTCTTCTCAGCATTAGAAGATGCAGCCATCAGGATCTTCCCATTCTTGATACCACTTTTGATCCTTTCTTCAGTCAGAACCATCTATGTGAACTCGGATGAGGAACTCCCAATCAGCAGATTAAAGAACGTGCATGTCAGAGTGCCTATGAACATGTCTACCATTTCCCGATTATTCAGAGGATGTTGTACCCTGCCAGCTAGATCCCTCTATTTATGCGCATATTCCTTGAACCCTTCTCTTGAGCTCATGGACATAGTCTGCAGTTGTACTCGAGTTAGTGCCAGGTCAGTGTTGTATTGGTATTGCTTTTGGAAAGTAGCAGCCAAGTCTTCCCAGGTATGGATGTCAGTTCCTTCTAGCTGATAGAACCAATCCAGTTGAGTTCCAGCCAAACTTTCTTGGAAGAAATGGACCCAAAGCTTCTGGTCAGCAGCGTGAGGCTGGATCTTTCTGACATATGACCTCAAGTGAAGCTTGGGACAGGAAACACCGTCATATTTTGCAATGATAGGGACCTTGTACTTAGGTGAGATGATCACCCCTGGAACCAACCCTAATTATTCAAAATCCAGACCGGATATCCTCTAAATTTCCATTACATTGAGGCGATCCTCCAACTTCTTTTATTTGTCATCAGTAGGAGGATACTTCTCTTCGATATAGTTGGCTTCATCTTCCTCGGATGCTGGATTGTTGTCTCCTTCCTCAGATTTATCTTCATCCTCCTCTTAATTATCCCCCTCCTTTGATGGGGTTGCGAAATCTAGAGCTCGGTTAGCGGGTCCTCTTCTTCCCACACTCAAAACACGAACTAGTTTCTTTTCCTTCTTAGTCTTCTCTTTGACGATCATAGCTTTCAGGTCTTCTTACCCCTGGGTCAGAGCCAGGAACATTTGTTGGAACTGAGCGTTTGAGCTTGAAGGTCTTTGATTGTTTGTTCAAGAGCCATTTCTTCTTGCTGAAATAAACAACGAAGGGATAAGAAGCTTGTACCTAGAATACTTGTTATGCAATGACATGTATGATATGCAAATGTTTTCAAGGATCTTGCGAGGTAAACACAAGAAGATGTTAGGAGTTGAACTGCGACTTTGACTGAAGAACTTTCATATCGTTTGAAGGTCCTTCTACGAGAGTCAATCTCACCATATCGAGTGGGTTATAACCCCTGACTCAAGTTGTCATATTTTGTTCTTTTGAAGGCATTGGCTAGAGGAAAATATATCACCTTGCCCCTTGCTAGACATCTCCTTTATCAGAACCTTTATTACAGACCCTTGAGATCCTCGAAATGGTTAAGGAGTTGTTATGGTATGATGTGTATGCTATGCATTAAGTGTAAGGTGGTGTAAGCAAGTAAACCCAGCAAGAAATCTAGTTTATTGGATAATGACTATAAATAAATCCTACAAGGCAATCATGTTGTTAGATAATGAAACCCTGCAAGTATTTCAAGTTGAAAGCAAACAAGTCACACAAGCAGCCTTAGGTTTAGGATTGCATGGGGTTTGTAGGTAAGTACCATCTTGAAGTTTCAGTTGGATCAACCTGTCCTAGTAATAGTAACCGGGTTCTAAGGAGTCTTGATATTATTGACCTTCCCATCAGGAATTGTTTCAGCTCACGCACCAAAGTATTGCGGCCAAAAAATCTCGAAAGTCCAGTCTCAATGAGTGTAGCATCGAGTATGAACCAATCTTCGGTCGGAACCAAAGCCGGTTATGTCACTACTTCCTAATGGCTAGGATGAGTCGATTAAAGGTTCTAAAGTTCAGTTAGCGCTTAATGACACTATGAGGAAGCATAATGTTATCCTTGACTTACTCAAGGAATATTAGTACAATCCAGAGTATCGCACTAACGTAGCCACCACTTCATTTGTATCGGTCTATGCCGTACAGCCTCCATGATTTACTGCTACTTACCTAATAAGGTTCCCCAGATACGGGTGTAGGATCTTTAGTAACAATCCAAACAATCCCTCAAAACTAAAGCATACAAAGCACACAATGTAAAGAAAATTCAAAATGAACTAAACTCTAAGGTAACCCCACTTTTTATTGATCCCCAGCAGAGTCGTCAGTTCTGTGCTACGGTGGCAGAACCGACTATTAATATAGGTTTTGTGTCTGTGTTTGCAAATGTTGTGGTAAGCAAGAGTCTCCACCGACTATTCTTTTTATCCAACAAAGGAAAGGGTGAAAAGAACAGAAAAAGACCTTTTTCGAGAGTTTTCAGAGTAAGAGGGGTAGATTATGGAAAGGGAAGGTGTTATCACCCTTTCCATCCGTAGTTTTCTACAGGCTCTTAGAGGTTTGCTCATTTTAAAATACCTTTGTGCTTTGTGTGTTTGAAATTTTTTTGAAAATGCCTTAACACGGTGATTTTCTTTGTGTTTAACTCTTGTATCAGTCCTCAAGAGTGTTAACAAAGCCAATATTTTAAAAATTGTCTTTTTGAAGAAAAAAATTGTTGGTGCAAAAAAATGTTTTGAGCAAACCTCTAACATTTATGTACTTTTATACTCGAAAAAGGTTTGTTCTTTTCCCCCTATCCTTTAGACAGTACTATCCTACTATTAGTGAGTAGGTAGCCCCATGGTTAGATGTTTTAGGGATAATCAAAGAGACATTTACAGTCATAAAGGCCACGTGTAGGGACACTTTAGCAATTTTGTTTAGGGACTAGATCATTTACCGAAAGGCAACTGAAGGGTCATCGAGGGACTATGATCTTTTTGATTTCCGGTTCTTTGCTAAAGTGTCCTCGTTTTGAGGGACATGACTTTTTTTCCGAAGGCAATCGAAGTGTGAGAATCCCTAGGGGTGAGCATGTGCAAGTGTGTTGAGATTCAGTTATTTTTGTTAGGTTAGCTAATGTTTTAATTTACCGTCTTTCCATGCAAGCCTATTTACTAATAGTAATATAGTAAAATAATAAAGCAATAAATATGCAGAAAAATAAATCTTAAGTTATTACACGACTTTGGGAGAGATACGTTATAGGTGTAAGAAAACGAAATGCAGATTTTTATATCTAGACTATTACATCCCATGATCAGTTACATTATTTATATAAAATGCAAGAATAAAAATAACGCGCGCGAAATAAATATTACGTCTAAAAAACCTAAGAACTATTAAATAAAATTATTTTTGTTGTTTTTGTTATGAAAAGAAATTAACTTAAAAATCCTAAGTCTATTTGATTTTAAGAAAGATGTTAAAATAATTAATTAATTTGTTTACAAAATTAATTTGACTAATAAACCACTAACCTAATGTTTTTTTATGATTTTTGATTTAAAGTTAATTTAAATGATAAAAAAGTCAAATAAACAAAAGAACAAAAGCAAAATAAGAATACAAAGGGGCATCCTTCGATCAGGGAGAAAAGGGGGATTTTCGATCCAGAGGGGAAGTTGCCTTTCGACCCAGGCATAAACCCCTTTGATTCACCCTTCTTTTGCTTCCTTTCGATTGAGTTTGGGAGTTGGTGTGAGAAACCTTCGATTGCCACCTTTTTTGCTTCCCTCGACTGGCCTATGAAGAAATATAGACATCCAGAGCAGCATGAGTGTAGGTCCTTCATTTACACCCTTTTTGTATCTCATTTGAGTTTGTACAGGTTAGTTCTAACATATATTTGGACAAGAAAAGCAAACAAAACAAAAAGTACAGAAATGAAGAAAATAAATAAAAGGCCATTTACATGTTATGCTGAAACGAAAGATGCAAGGTCAAGAGGACTTACCTTGCTAGAAACTGGAACTTGTATATGGACTGGAGTTGTTAGATGCTTCAATTTGACAGTCTTGGGTGTTGAGACACTTGCTTAGGATCTGGTGTGGACTCCTGGATGTCTTAGGAACAAGAATCTGGTATTCCTTTTGGCTGAATGTGCCTGCAAAAAAAAGTGCTTCAATTGTGACACTTTTGGGATTTCTTTGAGCAATGTGGCAGTGTGATCTATTCGTGTGCAAAAAAAAATCTATATCCCTGTGATACAATATGTGTCTTGTATTTATAGGAGGTGGAGGAGACAAGGAAATAGGGAAAGGATCATGGCATTAAAGACCAACCATTAAACATGGTATTGAAAACAGAATCAGGAAAATTGAAAGATTGTCATTTTGAGATATATCATGCCATTTTGGAATTCTGAGTTAATCTGGACAGGTCAACTTGGGGCCTTGTTCTAATTTGAAAATGTTAAAAGTTTCCCTCTCCAAAGCCACTTCTACCGACCTTTGTTCCCTTTGATGGTTCTGAGTTCTGATTCGAAGTATTCAGAACTTCCCTTAGCAGAACATTTTAGATTAAGACATCTCTGCACTAATATGCCATTTGAAGGATACTTTGCCTTGGTATGCCAATCGAATGACACTTTGTTCTGATGTTCCAATTGAAGGAAGCTCCGATGCTCTAAACGAAGGAATCTCTAATGCTCCAATCGATGGAAGCTCTAATGCTCCAACCGATGGAAGCTCTGATTCTCCAACCGAAGGAAGCTCTGATGCTCCAATCGAAGGAAGCTTTGATGCTCCAATCGAAGGAAGCTCTGATGCTCCAATCGAAGGAAGTCTAATGCTCCAATCAAAGGAAACTTAGATATGCCAATCGAAGGACCTTTAATGTTCCAATCAAAGGACATTTCTTTCATATTCAAATTTTACTTTCCTCAAGTAGATGTTGGAAACCACCCATGTAAAAGAAAATTTATAAAGAAAATGAGAGGGTAAATTTTGGGGTACAACACTCGTCTATCTTTTAAAAAATTTGTTTTCATTTTTGAAGAGCTCGACCAACGAGACTTGTCTTTGGAATTACTTAGATATGAGATGTATATACATGATAGTATAATGTCATAGTATGTTATGGCATGATATCTCAGCTCCACATAATTTGGATAACCACTGTGTAGCCCTTTGCATAAGTTGTAAGTATCAGGATCAAAAGTCCGACGTCACAGGCATGAAGTCAAAGTAGCTACACAAGGTATGTAATAAGGGTTTATCACCTGCCGAACAAGGTTCTATGGAAACCTCAGATTCTACGCCCTTCCTTTGGATATTACCAATGTCCCAATTACTCGTTAATTAGTAATATTCGCAGAAAAAACTTGTTAGAGTGCAGAATTGCGTGACAACTACTTTCGAATTAATCTGTTATAGTTTCCGCACTACACCTAAAAAGGTCAAGATGGGTTAATGGTTCTATGACTCTCAACTTCTCTGGCTCCCAGGTCGAAAGCAATAATGTCTTCTCGATTACTCGGTAAACAACGCTACATTCAAGAGGACCTCCACTGAGTGGGGGATCTTATGCCTCCTTCTTCCGGATTACTCCCTCAAATTTAGCATGACTATATCGCCCGTCCTAATCCTAAGTGTAACCCCAAGTCCAGGTATAGGACTTTTCAAATGTAATTACCCAACTCAACATCACAAAAGATACAGCATATCTAGAATATGTGAGTAACAACAGTATAATGCAATATATACAAAAGAAAGCAATCAAGTAATAAAGAAATAAAGCGATAAAGAAAATAAAGTAAATAAATAAACATATAAAGAAACAAATAAATAAAACTAGGATAGACTTGCAGATTTTCTAGCAGAGTCGCCAGCTGAAACTACCGGCAAAAAACACAGAGCCTCCACCGAACTTTATTTATCCCGAAGGAAGGGGAAATATTGAGAAAATCACAAGAGGATGGATTAGATGATCTTGCAACCAAGAGAGAAGGTAAGTAAGTCGGTTATGCAAGGGTAAGGTATTAGCATCCCTCACATCCGTTGTACTCAACGGAATCCATTTTGTTTGTTTGCTTCTAAGGGTGTGTTTATCTATAACTATACTTGCTAAGGAGAAAGAAATAGTTTTTTATTAGTGCGTTCGTGAGGGTCTCGCAACCCTTTGCCTACATATCCAGTGGAGGAATCAGAACACCATAGTTCCTCTAGAAAGTGTTGGTTTGTTGGTGTTTTTTAGTGGGTGACGTTAACATACTCATTCTAGCAATAGGCCCGGCCGATATCATGGTAGAACGAATATAACATGCCCTTTTGAGGGAATTTTATATTTGTTGAGTATTTTCGTTAATTGTAAAATGAGTTTGAGTAACGATTAAGTGTTTTTGGATTTTTTTTATTAAGAAAAGAAATTTTTGTTTAAAATATTTTACAAGAGAAAACTCTAAAGGGGAGACTAGGAAAAAAAAACCTAATTGTTGTCATGTACAAAGAGGACTTAATATTAAGTATCAAAGGGGAGTTATATCCTAATTAGTTATCATGCCAAGGTTTAAAACCTAATATCTAATTCGACATTAAAACGATCCAAACAAAGTTTAATCGTATAGTGGAGTTCTTAAGGGAACATGTTATCAAGAATTAACTAAGCAATCAAACAAAATAAAAAGTAACAGAAAAACAACGCTAACATTTTGTGAGTTTTTTATTGAGTAACTAAATGTGACTAAACAAAAATAATTAAAATGTTAAATAAACTAAAAAAATATTAAATTAAATTCATAAAATTACTAAGTTGATCTTAAAACTAACCTAATTAAGAAAATTTAAAGCTAGAATAAAAATAAACTAAACTAGCAAGAAAAATTAAATTAAACAAGTTTAAAAACTGTGCAAGCAAAATATGGGGTGGGTATGTTGAATTCGGATGGGCTTTAAAAGAATAAAACAAATTGTAGGCCCAAGAACCTAAAACAATCCAACAATAAAATAAAAAAAGTAAACTGGCCTTAGATGGACCAGGTCGGATTAGACCCGGGTCCAGCCCTCTTTAGAATAATACTGGTTGAAAGGAAAAAAAACCCTAAACCGCACATGAGGCTAGCACCTCTTCTTCTTATTCTCTTACGATATTCTCTTCCTCTCAACCATGTAACCACCATCTTCTTTCAATTCTCTTTCTCGTCCGAACAACAACAACCCTAACCTTTCACTGATCCCATTTCCTTCATCGTAGATACCTTACTCCCTCTTCAATTGATTTCCCGTCTTCTTATCAACCACAATACTCTTTGTCTCTCTCTCTCTCTCAAACTCCCAAACATAATTTTTTTTAAAAGGAGAAACCCAAAATTATGTAATTGGAATTAGATAGAAATTGAAAGGGGGTTTCATTCAGCACAACTAGATAAACATAACAGTGTAAAGACAAGCAACAAAACTTATCGGGTCTGAGCTAGTACGACAGTTTCGTCCCCTGCTACAACTTCCATTCAGGTATGCTTCGAAATTCTCCTTCAACTCGATAAACTTTTTTTCTTTAAATAGGTTTAAAATTGTAGGTTGGTGATTCTAACATTGTTTCACTTTTGTGTATGCTCTATGTTGTTGCTGATGACTTTGCACTTTGGAGTAACATAAGATAATTGCAATGTTGTTGTATGCAAAGTTTGGAATATTTTAGGATATAGGTTTTGTGAGGGCGGTTCGATGAACAGTAGTTTGATGAAAATCCTATGGAGAGGTTGTGTTGTAGTTGTTCATAGGTTGAGTAAGGGACAGATTCAGGGTGGTTATAGTGCAAGATTGTGAAGAATGAGGGTAAATGGGCATATCTATGGTGAAGTCAGTGATGCATCCTTTTTGATGATTTCGCAAGGACAAATAAGGTTGTGAAGTAGAGAAGAGAATGAATTCAGTTAGTTTGAACAATGGTTCGATGATGGCGGTGAATGAAGAGTAAAGAATTAATGGAAGTGGATTATGTAGAGGTTAAGGAGTGAGAGATACAAGATGTTTTGAGAGTTTTCAAGGTTGCCTTCTCTGTCCTTTTCTACTGATTTTCTTATTGTATTTATAGGTGGATTTAAAGGAGTTTTGGGGGGAAAATAACCCAAGAATTTGAGCAATCTGAACGAATTTGACATGTTGATATATGCTTTCTTTGGTGCAGTTTTTCCTTACCATTTGTATACAAAGTTGCATCAGACTTTGGACTAGTTTTATGCAGGCTTTTGTGCAGCTTTTGGATTGTCTTGGGCAGGCTTGTGGCGTAGTATTGTAGAGGCTAATTTGGGACAACAATATAGCATAGATTATGCAGGTTTGTTTGCACAGACTATTGGATTGTTATGCTTTGGTGATGCCTTTCTGATCTTATAATTTTTTCTTTTTCTGTCTGTGATTCAGAACTGTCATTCTTCTTTTCTCATATCATTCTGATGGGTTTGTGCTTTTAAGAAAATTATGAACAAAACTTATAGTTTTGGGGCTGATTTGGCTTGTTGTATTTGACGTTACAATAAAACAGATTGTTGGCAGCAAGGCTGAGCTTTTGGCAATTCTTTTTTGGTTAGATTTGTTGCGGCAATAACTTTTTTTTGAATCTTTTTCTGATTTATTACACTTGAGATTTGCATCTGTTATTGTATGTTGGGGCTGGAAATGCAACTTTTGTTTGCATTCTGTTTTACTGCATGGACTTTCTTTTTTTTCTTTTAATGTGAACCAAAATAACCTTTTGTGATTTGCAATAGGAGATAAGGCCCATGACTTGAAAAACATTTTTGAATTTTGTTGTGAAATAAATTCAATATATGGCTTTCGATTGGATTTATCGCATGATTGAAAACACCATTTTTCCGATTCCTTCATAAACCTAATGATGAGATTAGAAGAAAACTTTGTTTGCAAACTTCTTGTTAAAATTACGATTGAACTAACCAATTTTCTTGTTTTTTTTTCTTTCATGTGAATGTTTTTGGAAGGTGAAGAAAGAAAGGCAAGGTTGAAGTAGGAACCGTGGCTAGCATAAAGCTTGGAAGGGAGTTTGAAGAATATGAAGATCCTATAGAATAGCCTTAGGATTTAAATTCTTCTTCTTTTGTCTTTTTGTCTTGTAAAGAAAATTTGAGTGCACTTGTAAATGATGAATGATAACACATTAAATGTATTTACAAACTTTCTTGAACTTTGGTGAATAGTGCCTCGCTATGAATGAACCTTGATGGAATTTGTATGCATGCTAATTGGAACTTTAACATATTGAAGGCTTGGATGAATTTATGGCTTACGAATAAGTCTTGAACAGTTTTGATAACTTCGAAACATCATGCCTAACAATGGGATTTGACGAATACTTGGATGAACTTTGAATGATGGACAATGACGAATTAAATGGACTTAGTAAAACTTGAATAAGTATTGTAATTTTGTGGATATTTGAATGATGAATGACCTCTGTAACTTGCATGCCAAGTAAGCCATATGCATTGTCTCCTAACTTGAATCCAATTCTCAATGAAAAACCTTAATTTCCATGTTCAAACCACAAGTGACTTATAACTGAAGTAACAAAGAATAACCATGCCTTGATCACCCTATAAGTTCAAACTAATCATCTCTAAATGCTTTGAAATTTAATTCACGAACCCTTGACTTGATGATTAACGATCTTAATTCAAACATAATGCCCTTGGGAAGAACCTCGAGTGAAAAAGAAGCTTGAAATGACAAGATTATCCTTGAGATAAAAACCTTAATCCATTGACCTTCGGTAGGGAAATAAACCCTACTCCCTGGCCTTGGTGAGAAACAGCCTTTGCAGCTTGAGGAGAAGAAGTCCATGATAATCATATTTCCAAAACCCTTATTCACTGCCCTCTGCCAGATGAACCTACCTTTATCTGATGAAGAAAACTCAAACCAAAGTGAATCCCTAATTAGCACAACCTCTGATACTGAACCACTGCCTTATTTAATGAAGGAACGATGTGTGATTGTCCTAATAAAAATGATGCAGATGAAATGCAAGCCTAAGCTAGTTAAGAGCAAAATGGGTGGTAAAATTTGTGGGTATGACAGGTAGAGAACAACTAGGTGTACATGATGTCTACCGAGCTCCCTTGATCGACCAGTATGCGTCGAACATCAAAGTTTTCCATGCAAGCCCTCACGAGAAGTGGGATAGTCGAGTTTGGGGCTCTGCCCGGTAGTTCCTCCCTGTAGAAAGCAAGGGGATGAGGGCCTCTTCGGAACATATCCAGCATGGGATCCATGTCAGAGTTGGATTTGATAAGTTTCTCAAACCTTCTTTTTATGGATCCCACAATATGATTGTTGAATCCCCCGCTGGAGATGACCATCGCAACAGGGAATGACTCCCAAGGACTGTGTGATGAGAAGTATAGTGGGATGTTCTCCATGTATGGGAAGTAGAAATCTTCTGGTTGCGAGATACTCATGGCGACAGGTATATCGCTGATGTCTGGGGACTCTTTCACCTCTTCGACGCTCTTGGTTTCTAGAGCCTCCCCGTGGGTACCCTTTTTCCTCTTGTATTGCTTGAGGTTCCTGTCTTAGATTAGCATCTCGATCGCATCATTCAGATGGATGCAATCATCGGTGTTGTGACCATTGCTTTTATGGAACCTACAGTATTTTCTCTTGTCGGTTCTAGGCTGGTAGGCATCTGTCGGAGAATGCCCACCCCAGCTTGTTTGAATTCAGAATTGGAGCATTCTAACAGAATATGTTCCCTCGAAGTGGTCAGAGGGGGTGTAGTTGTGAAACCGACCAGCAGGCCCCTTGTAATCTTTGGAGTCTCGGGATCTGCCCTCCAGCTTCTTCCCCCCCCCCCCCCCCCCCCCTCCCCCGACGCGATATCGAGGGTTCGTCGCTTCTTGAGGACTTGACACTTTCTCGGTGCCTTGACTCCCTGGCATTATGGGAAGCTTCTTTCTCCTCGCATTGAGTGTACGCCTGAGGCTTGAGGAGGAGGGAGTCGAGTGTGGCTGGTGATTCAATGCCCACTGCTTTTGTAAAGTCGCTACAGGGACGGAGCCCACGTTCAAGAAGGTATTTCTTCATGGTGTTGATCATAGAGACCTGTACTGCTTCTTTATTGAAGCGCTTGATACTGCTTCTGATTTTGGATGTCGATGGGAGGCTGTTAAGTTCCTCGAGAACATCCTCCCCAGTTGTTTCCAGGAGTTAATAGACTCATCTGGGAGGATTTTTTACCAATACATGGCTCCTTTCCTCAAGTTAATCGGGAATAGTCTGCACTTGATGGCCCCCTCTGATCCCTCGGTAGTCGAGGAGGGTGTCGATATTCTTTATGTGTTCATCAGGATCAGTCGTACCGTCATACGTTCCCAGCAGGGGTGGCTTTGCCAGGCCAACTGGAAGCTGGGTCTCTGTAATATCTCTTGATAACGGTCCATGGGGCTCGCCACCGTCTCCTTCCTCGGGGGATGAAGGCATAGAGTGATAGTTCCTTCCTTGTCGGGCATCGTTGTCTCGTCGGGGGAAGGGCTTCTTTGGTGTTGTCTTGGTTTGGGAAACAATGATCGATCGCGGTCAACTTGGTGGTCGCTCTTTATTTCCTCAGAGGATGGAGAACTTTAATCTTTCTTGGGAGGTGTGCAGTTGTATTTCTTGAAGAAAGAAACGTTGTGCTTCTCCCTTCTTAGAGGACGGCCACGTCTAGGTGGGGATATGTTGGGGGAATCATGTCGTTGAGGTCTTTGAGGAGGATAAGGGTGTTAGTCTAGTTAAGCGCAGTGAACAATGTTGCAATGGTCGGGTCAGCATTATAAGGAATGGGAGCTGGTTGCAGAATCTCCGGCAGTTCCTGGTAGGGTTTTTAGGACGCTTCTCGTCCAAGAACTAATGATTGTCACACTGGGCGTTGATTGAATCTGGGGACGCAGTCTGGCTGTCGCGGAAGCCGAGGTTATCCTCGAGGTGAGGATGTTCTTGACTTCTATCAATATTATATGCTGGGGAGAGTACAATCTTTTCAGATAGCTGGTGATCATCATGGTTGGCCATGATTTATGAATGAGGAGGATCTTTGGTCTTCAGATTATGGGGAACAGAAAATGGGGAAGATATTTCCCATAGACGGTGCCACTGATCTTACCGGTTGACCAGAACCTGCAAGGTAGCCGGATGATGATCTTCAGACGGGATGGAAAGTAGAGTAGGAAAAAAGGGGGTTGTACCTGCAAGGTACTCCGACGATCAAGTAAGTGAAGGAGAAAAAATTATACAAACAAAGTGTTAGGGTTATAGTGATGAATAATGGATATTTGATCCCTTGCACTCACATGTGTGATGGTTTATATAGTGCGCTTGGCCATTGGTCCCTATTTTTGGGCCTAGATATGTGGGTCCTCAAAAATAGTTAACTGTCAAGACTCAGACAAAACAGCAAGGTCCGCCCGTAACTAGTCGTTGGATTCGAGGAGGAGGAGGATTACGGGAAGATGGTCATTTTGGACGTTTCCTGGTTGTCTGATTGACTCGTGTCGGGCTGAGAGGAGAAAACAGTTGACTGGGTCAGGTGTGTGTGTGTCAGGCATAGTTGGTCGTGTGCTCAGGTGCGTGGTTAACTAAGATGTTGTGCCACTGTTGTTGGGTTATGCCAAGGGTAGAAGCAGATTGGGCCAATTCTAGTCATTGGGCTAATCCAATACAATATGCATTTCATATCATGCATCATTTTTTGCACATATTGTTTTGCATTCCTATTCATTTCCAAGTGTCTTACTAGTTTCTCTATTCCATTCAGTCACCAAGTTGTCTCATCGCGACAATACTCGGACTAATTCCAAGAAGAAGATGGATAGCCTTGAACAAGAGAATCGTGAGATGTGCGAAGAAGTCACTGATTTAATGGGATGGTATGGCCAATTTGATTTCTTTGATGGAATTGTTGGTGGTTGATCAAAATCAGCCACCACCTCCTCCTGCGTCTACTCATGCTACTCAACCACAACCAACAACCGTTATTTTTGAAGTTCTGTCAGTTCCCATCTCTATTACTCTAGTTATTGCTGCTCAATATCGTATGCCTCATGATTACCCATGTGGAATGCCTGAGAACTTCATTCCAGAAGTTTACAATCTTGCTGCTCAACTTTCTCCATTTACTCAAACTATTGATGTTTTTGCACCTCATGTGGTGCATGTTGTTCCTGTTGCCAATAATGAGATTCATCATGTTACGCCTCCTATGGTGAATGCCATGCTTGTTATTAATGATGAAGTTTATCATCCTTCTCCTCCACCAAGTGAAAGTTTGGGCTTCTATGACCGATTGGATGACTTTCAGAATCAATTCAATGAAATGTAGAAAGAAGTGAAGGCTCTCTGAGGGAAAGAGTTATTCTGACAGAATGTCAATGACTTCTGTTTGGTCTCTAATGTAAAAGTTCCTGCAAAGTTTAAGGTGCCAGAATTTGATAAGTACAAAGGCAACTCTTGTCCTTGTGACCATCTGGTGATGTATATCATAAGGATTTCCACTCATACTGATGACCAACGCTTGCTTATTCATTTCTTCCATGATATTCTAACTGGTGTTGCTTCGAAATGGTATATGGGATTGGACAGTAGTAACATCCTCACCTTCAATGACTTGGGTGAAGCTTTTGTCAAGTAGTATAAGTATTACATGTTTTTGGAACCTGACTGTGACTAATTGAGAGCAATGGCTCTGAAAGATAAGGAGTCATTCAAAGAGTATGCATAGCGTTGGCGCGAGGTTTCTGCCCAAGTTGTACCCATGATGGGAGAACAAGAAATGACTAAGGTCTGCCTGAAAATCCTTGGTTCATTTTATTATTAAAGGATTGTTACAAGTGCACCGAGTGATTTCACTGAGATGGTGAATATGGGTGTTCGTCTAGAAGAAGCTATCAGGGAAGGAGGCTTGACAAAAGATGAAGGATCTAGTAGAACAAGGAAAGTATCATATGGGTTTTCTAAGAAGAAAGAAAGTGAAACAAATGCTGTCATTCAGGAAAGAAAGGTTAGACCTCTGAGAAAACGTCATCAGTACCAACAACAATTTGCTTTTGTGTTTCCAGCCGTCAATGTAGCTCCAACTGTTATTACCTATTAGAGAGCACCTCCTCAAGGTAATCAAGGGCAAGTTCAGAAGAGAGAAGCTTTTGATCCTATTCAAATGAGTTATGCAGAGCTGTTTCTGGCTTTGATTCAGAAGAAATTGGTACAAACTAGGCCTCCCCCTGCTATACCTTCACCTTTACCATGGTATTATAAGGAGGATCAAACTTGTGCTTTTCATCAAGGAGCCCATGGATACAACATTGAAAATTTCTATCCACTGAAGTCTGAGGTACATAAAATGGTGAGATCTAGTCTCCTGTCTTTTAAATATGTTGGTCCCAATGTGAAGGATAATCCAATATCCAAACATGGAGGTGGAAGTGTTGTAATTATGGTTGTTGGTTGTCCTGGAGACTTTAGGATTTTTGAAATAAATCTAGTCAGAGGTGATTTAGTGAAGATGCATGTCAATCTTTGTAAATTCAGTTATTATACACATAACCATGTTGGTTGTAGTATTTTCAGTTCAGATATCCAAGGATGTGATAAGGTGAGAGTTTATCTTCAAGAGATGATGGATGAAGGTCTTATCCATATAATCAAACCCAGGGCTGAATATGGTTTATGGATGTCTCCGTGAATTTTATATTTTTGACATGAATTATATGAATGATGATTTGGTACAGATGCACGCCACATTTTGTCACATGAATGGACATGAAGTACATCATTATGGGTCCTGTCACATCTACTGTAGGGATTCACGTGGTTGTTATGTTGTAATAAGAGCTATTCAATTGCTATTAGATAATCGTACTATCATAGTCACAGGCAACAAAGATGATTATAATGGAGTTAATGTGATTGAATACTACTCAGTTGAGGCCATGTTAGATAATGAATATGTTTCTGCTGATGAGTTCTTTTCTTCTGATGAAATTATGTTCTATGATAATGATTCTACGATGCTTGAATATTCTGAAGAAGTGGGGTGAATGTTATTGTACCATGTTTTGGTGATCTCTCTCATGTAGAGATTGAGTACCATAGCAAGCCTGTTGTTGCTCCCGTGGTTATTTGTCTGCCTGGTTCTATCACATGTGAATCAGGTAAAGCTATACTTTATAAGTACAATGCAACTATCCAGAAAGATAGTGTGGAAATTCCTATCAAACCTTTGTCCCGTATTGAGAATATTGCTAAAGATATTCGGGTGACTTGTAGTGGTCATGTCTTCGCCCCTACCTTTCGAGGAGATGTTAATCCTGGCAAAAAGATTGTTGAGACTTATGTTAAGCCTAAGAAAGTGGAAGGAGAATATAGTGGCGCCTCCTTGGAAAAAGAGGTTGATGATCTATTGAAAATCATCAAGATGAGTGATTACAAGATTGTGGATCAGTTGTTGCAAACTCCATCTAAGATTTCCATTTTTAGCCTTGTTGATGAATTCTTCTGCTCATTGGGAATCTCTGATGAGGGTGTTAGATCAGGCTTTTGTTGAAAGTGATATGCCCCTAGATCAGTTCAACACTGTTGTGGGGAATATTACATCTTGTAACAATATGAGCTTTTATGACTACGAATTGCTTGATGAAGGAAGAAACCATAACCTGGCTCTGCATATTTATAAAATTATAAGAACGACTCTTTGTCCAATGTACTAATTAACAATGGATATTCTTGGAATGTCATATCGATAAGTACTCTCATGAAGCATAAGTACCAAGGAACTCCCATGCGCCCTAGTGGCATTATAGTGAAAGCTTTTAATGGTTCGAGAAAGTCTGTCATCGGAGAGGTAGATTTACTTATTCATATAGGTCCTCACCTATTCCAAATCACCTTTTAGATTATGGATATTGTCCCCGCCTATAGTTGTTTATTGGGAAGACCATGGATCCATGAAGCAGGAGTTGTTACTTCAACCTTGCATCAGAAGCTGAAGTTTGTTCGTGAAGGAAAGTTAGTCATTATGAATGGTGAGCAAGCTCTATTGATATCTCATTTGTCTTCATTTAGCATTATAAAAGTTGATGAAGCCGTTGTTGGAACTCAGTTCCAAGCTTTACCCATTGATGATAAAAGAAAGAATGAAGAGTCTATCACCTCATTTAAAGATGCGCAACAGGTAGTACAAAAAGTCCCTAGCAAGATGTAGGGGAAGGTTATTAATCCACCTATGAATAGGAATGTGTCATACCCCAATTATTTTACCTAAGATCCCATCACCATTTTGCATTTTTCGTTATATACATCAAGGTCACGAAATATGGTCGGTTTTGAATGTTTCACCTTCAAGCATTGCATGTGCAGAGATTATCGAGTGTTGCGAGCATTTTATCGTATGCATACCTAACTTCTAATCAAGCATGAAGTGTATGTGTTTTTTGGTTCTTTGATTTCATATGCAGAAACAGGTCTAAATCAAGAGCATCAAGCGTCGTGCCTCAATTAGGGTTTTAAGTCTCTCAAGTCAGAAGTAAAATTGATCATTGATTCTTGAAGAATGATTCATCAAGATAATTATGTGTTTATTTCCACGCTCTTTTCAACAAGTGGCCTCAAGCTTCTCCAAATTTCTTCAAAAATAAACAGTCAAGGTTCCATGATCATTGGTTTACGTGTGTTTTACCCTTGCTTAGAAATACGAGAAAAGATCAAGCTATGCAAGTCAATTCCAAATGCTTCGACCAAAAATCATCTGCAAGTTTTCTTTAAAAGTTGAAGATGAATTGCATTTAGAAAGCCACGAAAATCCTTTATGGGACGTCTGTCATGATTTAAGAGTTTCTGGATCTCTAAGTTCAGTTCAGTGTGCCAATTTATCAACGCGATAACATTTTTCCTCAAATCCCTCTTCTATTGATCATTCGAAGCTATTAAGCATGGTTCGATTTCTTATACTTACATGACGCGAGGTGAATTTCGTTAGAGTAGGATGATTAAATTCAAGATCATTTTGGAAGAATTTATTCGGAATACTTGGAATTTTCATCATGTGAATTCAAGTGTTAATTAAATAGAGGTTATCAAAAGATCTCATTCAAGAATAATCGTTCATTGAATTAATATTTATTCAAGATTATTTTTGTGTGATTATTTTGATGGATTCACACCATGGACATTTGAATTCATATGAGGCATTTATTCAAGAAGGTATTGGAAAAAGAAACTTGATTCAAGAATAATCATTCATCACAAGAATAAATGCATAATGGTTACAATTTTATTACAAGATCAATTCATGAATTTATTTGGATATCTATTACAAAATACAAGATTGAAGTCTTAAGGCTTGCATTATTGTTTATTCATCATTCGACAATTCATTCAAATATTTATTCAATTCTTTTCCAAATTTAAGTGGAAGATTTTGAATTCCATTAAGATGAATAAAGATTCAAAATGTTTACAAAAGAATTGAGAGAATTTTATTGAAGAACAAGTTTCCATTCATGTTACAATTTTATTTGGATTTATCACTACAAAGTTACAAGGGATTACAAGTTTGTACAAACTATTATTTCTAATGTCCTAATTCCAGCCCAATATCATGCTGCAATCAGCCCATTTTCCATCCTTGTTTCAACAGCAAAACAGTCCCAAAACTGTTATAAAAATGCAGCAAAATAGTCCCTAAAACTGTTATAAAAATGCTACAAACAGTCCAAAAAACAACATCCTATAACAGTCCTAAATGCTGCCAAAATTCTGCTACCAACCTGTCAAACATGTGTCAAAACAGCCTGCAAAAATCTGCACATAACCAGGCCATGTCAATCAAAACATTGCACATAAATGGACATACTATAACCTTGAACCAAAAATAAAAAACCAGCAGGCCTAAACAATTCATAAAATTCATCAATTTTACCTCCAAATCTTACTCCAATATGCCTATAAAAAGGACCTTGTACAAGGAGGAGCTGGAAGAGAAATCAGAAGAAAAAAAAAACATTAAGAAAAATTGAGAGAAGAATAGAAGACAGAAAAATTCAAAGACACAAACAGAAAAATTCAAGGAGAGAAAAAACAGAAAAATAGAGGAAGTTTGTTCAAGCATCACAGCAAATAATCAAGGTAAAAAGAAGTTTGAGCATCAACAAGAGAGGAAGGGAGAACTTATTGTTTTTTGAAGCTCCATCGGAGTGACTCTGATAGGTATTTCTTCTTCCCGATTTACTTTTGCATAACTTTCTCATGTATCCATCAATTTGAATCTTCTTTGCACCACTTATTTTTCCATACGATGCTTGCTTTATCATACCTTCTTTGCTGTATTTTTTTTTAGTTTCTGCATTTATTGATATTTAGAATGTTTAAAAAGTAAGTATTGATAATAAAAATCAGCAGACGAAAAACACCATAATAACAAATTCATAAAGATGAAAATATACCTTCAATTTCTCTGCTTAAATACTCCCTCCATGTTTTCGCCGAATACCATATTCCAGCATCCCGCTTCCTTACTTCAATGTCAACAGTCTAATTCAGATCAACTTGAAAAGCTTAAGGTATTTAAAATGATGTTGGAGCGTCTTATAACGTTCCTCCAAGTTTCAAGAGCAACATCACCGTTGGTTTAAAGGAGAAACTAGGTTCATATGAGAAGCAGATTATAAATTTCATAAGTACAAATAGACCTAGGAGAATATCTTCACTTCAGCCGGGGCAGCTTCCCCCACCTTTCATGCAGTCTATCTCACAGACTCATTCCCAGGTTACTCAAGTGCAATCTCATGAAAATCAAATTAACTCTCAGTTACAAGCAACAAATATGCAAGGCTCTGTAGTAACAATGCAGCATAATAATATAACAAGCATGCAACATAGTTCTTTGTCTGGTGTATCTACAACACAATAGAATATAATGAATACAATGCATCCAAGTGCCAGTTTGGATTCAGGACAAGGAAATATGAACTCCCTTAAACAAAACCTTGTTACTGCGTCTCAACAAACTAATGTTAGCTCCTTATCTTCACTAGTTGGGGTAAATGTGATCAAACAAAATCATAATTCCCTCCATCCAGGTTCTGGTATGCTTCAACACCAGCAACTAAAACAACCGGAACAACAGATGATGCATAATCAATAATACAATAATCAGTACCAGCGGTAACTGATGCAAAGGCAGCAGATGCTACACCAGCAACATCAACAACAGTTGCACCAGCCAGCAAAACAACAGCTTCCCGCGCAGTTTCAAACACATCAAATGCAAAAACTTTAGCAAATGAATGATGTAAATGGCATGAAGTTGAGACAAGGAATTGGTGTTAAGCAGGGAGTTTTTTAGCAAAACGTTGATTTAAGTCAGCGTTCTTCTTATCCCTGTCAACCATTTAAGCAAGGTCCATTTCCTGCTTCACCTCAACTACTAATGGCTACATCTCCACAGTTTCTCCAACATTCATCTCCCCGGATTGACCAACAAAACCACCTCCAATCTCTGACAAAAGTTGGTACCCATTTGCAATCCGCTAACTCACCGAACCAAATCTCCCCTCTCTGTACTATGACATCCTCACCATTTCACTCTGTCTATCAGCCGCTAAACATCAACAACCTTTATCTGATCCATCTCAGCTGCTGAAAACCCACAGACTTTTTCCTTGCGGACGCTGCAAAGTGCTCTGGATGAGAGTGTTCGCAATTTTTTTGACGTCTTTGAAAATCAACCATGTTAAGCTTCATCCTCATAACTCTCTTGAATCCAAATGGGAGATTTGTGAGAAATTAATTATTGTTAAAAGTTATAGTATTGAGGGAGAGAATGATAAGAAGAGAAGAAGTAGAGGATTGGATTTAGATTAGATGGAGTCTTTATTTTGTGTTTCATGGTTAAACATAGAGAGAAGAGTTTTATTGGTAATGACAATTAGTCTATTATTTTTCTCTTCCCAATGTCAACAACAATACCACGGCGCGTCATCACCTTTAGGGTTTCACTAATTTTTCCTTGTTTCTTTCCCAACCGGGTCAGCCTCATTGGGCCTGCTGGACCAATCAATTATCATATTCACCTTTTGTTTTAATAGAAACATAGTAATAATGAATAAATAATATAGTTCAGATGGAAAGGCTTGTATTCTGCAACCAAGAGGACCCGGGTTCTACCTTTGTTTGGGCTTCTTTTTTTCGTTTTTTAGTTTATTTAGATATTATTTCCCATTTTTATTAAATATATGATAATAAATATTAATTTAGTTCATTCATATAATTATTTCATTATAAAAATACCAAAAAAAAACATGCTTGTTACAAATTAGTCTTTTATTTATTTTTTTGTCAACATGTTATTAATCTTTTATTCAATTTTTCGTTATTTATCTAATTGTTTAAAATACATGCTATTGTAATCTAGTCTTTGTCTAATTTTTGTTATTTATTTAATTTTTTAAAAATATATCCTTATAAATCAATATCTTATTAAATTTTTGTTATTATTTTTTTCGCTCTAATTAACTTTATTCTCAATTGTTTAATCTTTATATCTTTCGTCCGTCTCAATTCCAAGGGAAATGTTTTGACTTTGTTGACTTCATGTCATCAAATATGTGTAATACAATTGTGTGAATCCCTTCATTCATTTGTGTTTTATTTTTTTGTTAACCTTAGGTTAATTTTCCTAAAAGACTCAATTTTAAAACTCACGCCTTTCAAGTCAAAACTTTGACACTAGGTCGTCGTATCTTCAAAATCTCGTCCACACCCATTTTTAGCAAAAATAACCATTTTAACCAAACAAACAATTTTAAAAGGTTCCTGCGGAGTACCACATGTGCATTGGGTGCGAGTACCTTCCCATTGCATAACCAACCCCAGAACTCTAAATCTCTTTCAAAAAACGCATTATATTTTCATTACTTTTAAGTATTACTTTACATTGCATATTTAAGGGTTTTATTTCGCTATTTTCCCTTTTCCCTTGGAAATATTAAAGTGCGGTGACGACTCTTGCTTTTGCGAGTCAAGTTAATTAATAATTCGATCTCTGATTTACCCCGCTACATTTTTTATCGCTACAGAATGGGACTGGTTTGGGTTTCTCCATAAAGAAGAAAGTTGTAAAGCCGAAGTCTGCTTTGAGTAAATACCAAGACATCTTTCACAGTGCATGATATCTTCACTCAACTACTTTGAGGATCAACACAATTCTCGAAGATGAATCAGAGCAAGAGATGCCGAACTTTGTGACACATTGAGTCAGAGTCCAGAATTGGATCACCATTGATGTTCCTTCTTGCATTCATATTTCAAAGTAGTTTTTTTTTGTCTTTTCAAAAATCTTTCACTTTGCCCAAGGTGAAAGTAATGATGTTGTATGGGCATGTCTGTTGTTTTGATTTTTAAAATCATTAATAAAAGTTGTTTTGATTTCTAAATTATGTCTTTATTTTCTTTTTTTTCTTGGAAAATGGTAATCAGAAAAAAAAACCTTTCGATATAAATAATAATTGTAAATAAATCTACATAATCACTTGTTACATGTGTCAGTTTCTAAAATCAATCATAAATCATATGTGCAGATTAATTAAAAAAACCCATTGAGTGCAATGATTCTGCACCCTCTCCAAACTTTGAATATCCTGTGTATGTGGCTAAAGAAGAAGAATATGATGAAATCCCAGAAGAGGTTTCATGGTTGCTTGAGCACGAGTAAAATACCATTCAGTTGTATAAAGAGTCGTTGGAGACGATTAACTTGGGTTTATAGGAAGATCTGAAAGAAGTCAAGATTGGGGCACTGCTTCGTCTTGAGGTGGAGAGAAAGTTAATTGAGTTGCTGAAAGAGTATGTGCACATCTTTGCTTGGTCTTATCAAGACATGCCTGGTTTGGATACCAATATTGTGGAACACTTTTTGCCACTTAAGCCAGAATTTCCACTGATCAAGCAGAAGCTACGAAGAACTCATCTTGACATGGCAATGAAGATTAAAGAAGAAGTTTTAAAGTAGATTGATGATGGTTTTCTTGTGACATCAGTGTACCCTCATTGGATTTCCAATATTGTTTCAATACCAAAGAAGGATGGAAAGGTCTGCATGTGCATTGATTATAGAGATTTAAATAAATTTAGTCTGAAAGATGATTTCCCATTACCACATATAGATATGTTGGTAGATATTACATCAGAATTCAAAGTGTTCTCGTTCATCGACGGATTTTATGGATATAATCAAATTAGAATGGCTCTCGAGGGCATGGAATAAATAAGGTTTATCACACCTTGAGGAACATTCTATTAGAGTGATGCCTTTCGGGTTGAAGAACATTGGCGCAACGTACCAGAGGGTTATGACAACCGTATTCCATGATCTGATGCATAAGGAAATTGAGGTATATGTTGATGATATGATCGCCAAATTTTAGACTGAGGAAGGGCACATACAAGACTTGTTGAAATTGTTTCAGCATTTGAGGAAGTTTTGTCTTCTCTTAAATCCAAATAAGTGTACTTTTGGTGTTTGTTTAGGAAAAATTTTAGGTTTCATTGTCAGCCAAAAAGGAATTGAAGTTAATCTTGGTAAAGTTAAGGAAATTCAAGAAATTCCTACATCAAGAACTGAAAATAAAGTTAGAGGCTTCCTTGGACATTTAAACTAGATTTTCATATTTATTTCCCGTATGACTGCAATATGTGAACCAATCTTCAAGATGTTGAAGAAGGATCAATGTTATGTGTGGATGGATGATTTCCAAAGGTAATTTGAAAGCATTAAAGAGTATTTGTCTGATCCTCTTATCTTGCTCCCTCCTATTGAAGGAAGACCATTGAATATGTATCTGACTGTATTGGATAATTCTATGGGTTGTATTTTGAGACAATAAGATGAAACGGAAAGAAAAGAATATGACATTTATTATTTGAGTAAGAAGTTCATTGATTGTAAGTCACAATATTCTATGTTATAAAAAACATATTGTTCTTTGGCCTGGGCGGCAAGCGATTGCGACAATATATGTTGAACCACACTACTTAGTTGATTTCTAAAATGGATCTAATTAAGTATATTTTTGAAAAGCCTACTCTTACTGGAAGTACTGCCCGCTGGAAGATGTTGTTGTTTGAATATGATATTGAATATTGTACACAGAAGGCTATAAAAGGCAATTTGTTGGTGGAGTACCTTGCTCACCAACCGGTGGATGATTATTAGTCTATTAAGTATGCTTTCCCTGATGAGGATGTGATGTATTTAAAAGTAAAAGAGTGTGATGAGCCTTTGCCTGAGGAAGGTCCTGATCCTGAATCTCGATGGGGTATGGTATTTGATAGAGCTATAAATGCTTATGGAAAAGGAATTGGTGCTTGGTTTTCATTCCCCATAGGTCACACATCCATTTTACTGCAAGGTTGGCATTTGATTGTACCAATAACATGGAGAAGTATGAAGCTTATACATGGGTCTTGAAGAGGCTACAGACATCATAATCAAAATTCTTGATGTATATGGTGATTCAGCTTTGGTAATAAATCAAATCAAAGGAGAATAGGAGACTCTTCACATTGGCTTGATTCCCTATAAGGATTATGCATGAATATTATTACCTTTATTCAATAAAGTTGAATTCCATCATATTCCCTGAGATGAGAATCAGATGGCAGATGCTTTAGCCACTTTGGCTTCCATGTACCAAGTAAATGCTTGGAACGATGTACCTCAAATTACTGTTTGACGTCTTGATAGACCATCTCATATGTTTGCTACAGAGGGTATGTCAGATGTAAAAACTTGGTATTATGATATTAAGCACTTTCTCCAGACTCGGGAATACCCCGTTGGTGCGTCAAATAAAGATAGGAAGACATTGAGAAGGTTGGAAGGTAACTTTTTCCTCATTGAAGATGTGTTATAAAAGAGAAATTATGACATGATCTTGCTCAGATGGGTGGATAGACACAAAGAAGACCTATTGATGCGTGAAATCCATGAAGTTTCCTTTGGTAGCCATGGCAATGTACACCCGATGGCAAAGAAGATGTTTCAGGTAGGTTACTATTGGCTGACAATGGAATATGGTTGTTATAAATTTATGAAGTAGTGCCACAAATGTCATATTTATTCTGACAAGATTCATGTGCCTCAAACGCTTCTCAATGTTATTTCTTCCCCATGGTCTTTTTCAATGTGTGGTATTGATATGATTGGAATGATTGAACCCAAGGCGTCCAATGGACATCGTTTCATCTTAGTGGCAATTGACTACTTCACCAAATGGGTGGAAGCATCTTCTTATGCTAATGTCACCAAGAAGGTAGTAGTGCGCTTTATCAAGAACAATCTTATATGTCAGTGTGGTGTGCCAAGTAGGATTATTAGTGATAATGGCTCCAATTTGAATAACAAGATGAATACAAAACTTTGTGAAGAATTTAAGATTGTCCACCATAATTCGTCTCCTTATAGACCTAAGTTGAATGGGGATGTTGAAGCTGCTAATAAAAACATTAAGAAGATCATCCAAAAGATGGTTATTACCTATAAGGATTGGCATGAGATACTCCCTTTTTCTTTGAATAGGTATCGTACATCCATCCTCACTTCAACAGGGGAAACATTATTCTCTCTTGTGTATGGTATGGAAGAAGTGCCCCCCATTTAAGGTGAGATTCTCTCTTTGCGTGTAATATTGGAAACTAAGTTGTAAGAGGCTGAATGGGTCCAGAACAGGTTTGACCATTTGAATTTAATTGAAGAAAAGAGAATAATGGCCTTGTGTCATGGTCAGTTATATCAAATAATGAAGAAATATTTTGATAAGAAGTTCAAGCATTGTGAATTCAGAGAAGGCGACCTCATGTTCAAAAATATCATGTATTTTAACGTTGATTCTAGGGGAAAGTGGGCTCCCAATTATGAAGGCGCATATGTTGTCAAGAAAGCCTTCTCTAGAGGTGCATTGATTCTTAAAACTATGGATGGTGAGGAGTTCCCACATCCTATGAATGGTGACGCAGTCAAGAAATACTTCACCTAAGTAAATAAAAGAAAAGCTCGCTAAGTTGAAAACCCGAAAGGGCGACTTAGGAAAAAAGAGTGTCTCGGTAGGCTGAAAACCCGAAAGGGCGGTCTCGGAAAAATTTAGAGACACAAACAAAAAAAAAATTCCCGGTAGGTTGAAAACCCATGAGGGAAACCTAGGAAAAAGGTAGGGATATCCTGGCAAGTACCTATGTCAGACAAGACTTGATCTTTGAAGCAATAATTTTCTCGAATTCTCACCACACTTCAACTGAAGCCTCAGCTTAGGAGTTTAAAGTTGTTAGGGAGAATAGTGGTCATCATATTTCAATGTATATTTTCCATGTATTTACCATTTTCCAAAACTTTGTAATCATCGATGGAGTCACGCCATTTTCGGACTACGATTCTATTAATAAAGTTTAAGCCTTTATACAATTCTTTGTAGTTATTATTTTAATTTTTTCACAAAAATTTCATTTATTATTGATAGTAATTTTCAAAACAAAAGGACTTAATAATAAAAAAATATTTTTGAAAAGAATTTACAAATTACTTTTTACTTCAGATTTTGTGATTCAAGTGGAACAAAAGTAATGATTCCAAGGATGGACGAACTTCAAAGTTTTGAAAAGATCCCCCATGAGGTATCTCGGGATCACTCATATTGATATGTGCATGCTCCTCTTGTGTTTCATTCCTTGGATAGTTGGATTTTATTCCAATTGATATATGGCGCGATGTTAGGCATGTAATCCTATTTTCCCAAGTTAAGTCTTGGTTCAGATTTTTTTCTTCAGGTTGATTACTTTGTTTTGGGTTTGCATGGTTTGATGCCTCTATCCCAGATTCTCCAGGGGACTTGACGTGGATTTTTTCCAGCTAAGTAGTCAGACAAGGGCATTATCTTTTCTAAGAAGTGTTGAGACAACTGTCAAATTTTTAGGTTTTCTCTCGCCAAGTGCTGAATTTGATTTAAAATCCCCAAAACGTCCTACTATGTTGTTAATATCTTGGATCTCCAAATGTAGCAAAGATGATGCTTCTCTCTAAAAGTCGTTATCCCCATAAAATTTCATAATTTCTTCTCGGAGAAGTTTGCACAACCATTACTCTTGACATTGAAGATTGTATTTAGGCTCCCCTCGACGATGTGGTTTTGTTTTCCCTAATAAAGTTAGTACAAAATCCCCAGTTGAAGTCTAGACGATGTGGCATTGTCTTCCCTAGTGAAGTATGTATGATATTCCTCGGTGAAATCTGGAGGAAGATGTTTTATCCACACAATTGTATTGGTTTATTTCTATCAGAATATGTTGTGATTATTTTCAAGCCATGTTTCTTCCCAATGGAGTTGAGTCGTAAAGTAGGACGTTGTTTCCTCAGTTGGTGCTTACCATCTTATGGAAACTTCATCTTGAATGTGATTTAACTGAATGTTGTCTTTGCCCAAGTTGGTTTTGTCTAGTTATTCCCAGTGTTGTATGTCTATTTTGTCAGTATATACATGATAACATTCATATATTCGTACATACATCATGCATAGCTGAATTAAAATTCATTGCTCATTTGCATTCATTGATGTTTTTGTTGGCATATTACCATATTTGCAGAGTTATGTTATCCTCTCTCCAATAGATTGTCAACCTTAAGCAGAAAATGTATATCCTTTCAATTTCCCCATAGAGTTATCCCTCGTGGAAGAATTTTATTTTATCCTTCCTACCCAGTTAATTATATGGATGGAATGTGATCCCCATTTGAGCTTATTCCTCATTGGGTGGTGTCTTGGTTGACTGTTTCACTCTGGTTTGTTCCTGGTTTGAATTGGTGGTCCCCGTTAGCAATATTATTTTGATTGCTGTAGGATTTGAGCCCTGGATTGAGAATATGCATTTATTTTGCACATGAAGACTTTATCTCCTCAGCAGGAATGTATTGGGACTTCCCCAAGAAGTCAAGATTCATTTCCCAGCAGCGTTATCACAATCCTCTCCGTAAACAGCAAGTGGAAGGTCTCTTTATTTAAGCAACATGTTCTTCCCCAGTAAGTCTGAGAAGATTATTACTTCAATAGATGATAGTCTCGTCATTATGGGAGATAAGTTCGTTGTTGAGATGTTTTACTCTGATGGATGGTAGTCTCTTCATTAAGGGAGATAGTTTGTTGTTGAGGTTTTACTCAGATTAATGGTAGTCTCTTCATTAAGAGAGATAGTTCATTATTGATATTTGTACTCCGATGGATGATAGTCTCTTTGTTATGGGAGATATTTAGTTGTTAAGGTTTTACTCCGATGGATGGTAGTCTCTTTGTTATGAGAGATAGTTCGTTGTTGAGGTTTTACTCCGATGGATGGTAGTCTTTTCATTATGGAAGATAGTTCGTTATTGAGATTTGTACTCCGATGGATGGTAGTCTCTTAGTTATTTGAGATAGTTCATTGTTGAGGTTTTACTGGGATGGATGGTAGTCTCTTCATTAAAGTAGATAGTTCGTTGTTAAGGTTTTAATCTGATGGATGGTAGTGTCTTCATTAAGGGATATAATTCGTTGTTGAGATTTGTACTTCGATGGATGGTAGTCTCTTCATTAAGGGAGATAGTTTGTTGTTGAGGTTTTACTCCGATAGATGGTAGTCTCTTCAGTAAGGGAGATATATCGTTATTGATCTGTTTTACTCTGATGGATGGTAGTCTCTTCTTTAAGGGAGATGATTGTTATACCCTAAATTTTTTCTATAAATTTCGATGGTCACGTTACCATTATATTGTTGAGTCTCTAATTATTTTGTTCAATTTGTTTCTAAAAATGAGCATACGAGGGGTTTAAAAGCAATAGGGGAGTATATTGTCTTAAATGGACCATCAAAATCTGATGGCCCATTAAGACAATTTTGTTTGGCCAAGTTAAAAGAAAGGGGGGGGGGGGGGGGGGGGGGGGGGTTTAAAGCCCAGAAGAGGGGTGTCTTTAAGTAAAAAGTTATTATGTCGTTTATAATCAGGCTGGCCCAATAAACTAAATGATCCATTTCAAGGGGAATATGATCGGTTGGGCCTTGCCAAGTCATTACAATGCTTTTATAAAAAGGCCCATTAAGGGTTAACATGTTTTTAGCAAGGAAATGAGGTGTGATTATTTTTGTTCTGGTGATTTGGTCTCCTCAAAGAAATTATTGGGGCTTTTCTTTAAGGCCCATAATTTATTTCTCGGAAGCCTATTTTGTTGGCTGAAGACAATATTTATTCAAATATTATTTGCATTTTTTTTTGTTACTATTATTTTTAATTAAACCTGATTCACTAATTATATCTTTGTTAATTATTAATTTATTATTAAATTTTATATTATTATTATTATTATTGTTTTTGATTAATTTTGACCAAAGTCAACGTAAGAGTTTTGAAACCCTAATTACCCAAGCCCAAACATGCATTGTACATATCTGAAGAAAAGAAAAATGCATCTTGAAACGCATACATAATGAAAACAAAATCAAATCAATTTCAATCATATCTTTACATAACAATTTGTACAAAATTGTCCAAAATAGAATCAAATCAATTACAATTAAATTAAATCTTCTAATTCATCAATCTACCCTAAATCAACAAAATATAACGACAATTACAAATAATTTCTTAGTTTGTCTAAATCTAAACCTATAAATTAACCTAAAATCTAAGAGAAGAGGGGGGAAATTGGAGAAGAACAAGTTGACAGTGAGAAGAAGAAAAGAACTTTAGGGCTTCAATATCTGAAACCTTAAAGTTCTTCACTGCACCACTACTACACTGCCACCACCTTAGTACCTGCAAACAATAAAAGAAGAAGTCAGAGATCAGAAGGAGGATTCAGGAAATCAAAACTATACGACCAATATCACAGAAGTAGAAGTAACACGAATCACTTAGCTTTAGGGCTCTTAATCAATGTTGTAATGTTTGCATGATTAATGTTTGAATATTGTGTTTTTGGAAGTTTTGGATTTTTTTAGGGTTAAGGTTCTAACCTAGGGTTAGGGTTCTTAGATCCTAGGTTTAAAGTTCTTAGGGTTGGTTGAAGATAAGGGTTAGGGTTCATAGTTTCTGCGTATTATGGGTTTTGGATAGTTATGTTTCATCATGAACCCTTAGGGTTCTACGAACCCAGATGAAGATCTACGGCGAAGGACTTTGAATGTTTGAAATTTTCAGTTGAATGCCAACTGGAAACCTGGGAAAAGGGGTGGTTGGTGGTGGTTCAAAGGAGGACGACGCGACCAAGGAGATTTTGGCCTCTTGAGTTTTAGAGAGAGGTCAGATCCTCTCTCTTTAGGTTTTTACAAATAATTTGTTGGGTCGTTGTAGAGAGAGGAAGAGAAAGAAAAATTGGACTCTCAGCCTAGTAAATGGTTTTTATAACCCCCCCTGTGATGTTGTGACTGCGCATCCAGAAACTTTACCATGTGTTTCCCATCGCAACCTTCAGATCAGTATCAAACTTCCCATAAGTGTGTGTCCATAGTGAGTCCATGGTCTCTCCCACACCTTGTCTAAACAGATCACATTTTGTTTTGGGCCTAAGCCCATGATATTCACGCCCCTTATTTTTTTGTCTTGCTATGCTAATGTAACTCTCACCCCCTACATTATTGGGTCAATACAATATCTGGACTTAAGCCCTTGCTTCGTATACTTCACTTATTTGCTACACCGTTCAAAACAACACCCTCTATGTGTTTGGGCCTATTCAATATCTCAATTTAGGTCCGTACTTCCCGCACCCCTTTGTTTTACTAGCTCAGCACAAAATACACCCCCTTGTGTTTTTTTTCAATTTCTTTTATTATGTATAATTATTATTTTTATAATTTAATATATTTATAAATTCTAATATTATTTTACTATTATTATTAAAAAAATAAAATATTTTTCTACTAACTCATAATAATTTTTATTGCATTAAAATTATTTTGGCCATGCATTAAAAAGATTTTTTATATATTAATAACATTTAAAAAAATACACTAACCAACACCAAACCTTTTTTTAATATAACTTAATTAATTTAAAAACAATTTTCAAAAAGGATTATGAGGATGCTTTTAAATCAATTGCGAACTTCGTCTAACAACTCCGTTATTCACACACCTAGACTTTGTACAAGGGAAATTCAAAACATCTTTGTAATCCATAAAAAATTACCATCCAACTGCGAACTATGAATTGGGACTCTGATTCCTCATAAGAGGATATGTAGACATCCGACTTAAAATCGTGGCGAGTTCCCGTAATAAAAAATTAAAACCCTATTTCCTAAGTCGTAATTATAAACCCTAGTATCCTTACGAGCAAGGTAGATGAGGGGTGCCTAACACCTTCCCTTTCATCTAAGAACGAGTCAAACAACTTAGAACCTCTGACCAAATTAGGATTATAATTTATTTTCCCTTCCTAAATATAAAAATTAAGGGTGGAGACTCTCATTTTAAAACCGGTTACAGCAATAGTTCATTTTTGAGATTCACTTTTCTCTAAAAGAGTTCATATGTTTCCAGTCATAAGTACTGATGCCAAAAATGTGTTACCGACCTTAATATTGGTATTTATCGGTATTATATTATCGCTTCTATTTGCATCTTTGGGTCGTTAATTTCCAATCTCCTGTGAGTCGACATTACTCACTTTTTATCCCCTCTAGGAGTATGTAGTTCACAGTTATTTGTCGATCGTTGTCATCCACTTATTTTTCCTCATTATTTGAGTTTGTGATGATTTATCCCCTCTTTGGGTTTTACCCTAGTAGATTTGAGTCTTCTGTCCCCCAGCGATTTATTTTCCTGGTTGGACTCTCTTTTTGATCTATTGTTTTATCCTCTGCTTACCCAGTGGAGTTCTGTGTCACCTTTGGAGTTGTTTGTTTGCATTCATGATTATAAGCATTTCATGGCATCTTTGGGCCAAAAATAGGGTTTTTTTAATTTAAGTATCTTCAATCGTGTCGAGATGAAGATTGTAACCTTCATATCTCTAGATAAAACACACTTAAATAAGGGAAGCTGTTATACCCCAATTATTTCCGCTATTTCTCATCATCTCATGTCACATTATATCAAGACACACACATTAGGGTTGTTTCTCTCTCTATCCTATCTTTAAGTTTACTCTTGAGGGATTACCAAGCACCTTGGATTATGTATCTTGTACATATGTTCTTTTAACTAACATTAATTTGTGTATATATGTTTCTTTGAATGTTCATAATGTAAGTGATCACAATTACATTCATCTCACCATCTAATATAGGGTTTGAGGGGTGATTCTCAATCAAATGATTCTATAATGGATTGAAAGATATCAATCTTCAAGATCATGTCTATGACATCAAATATTTATGGTTCAAAGATCTCTCTCACTTTATCAAGGGCAAGATCTCCTCAAAATTGGTGGTGAAATTCATCAAGAAGATTCATAGGTTCATGTCTTTATTTCCATGCCTTCTTCAACAAGCTTCATTAAGACTTAAGATCTATATTTTATTATTCTTTAATACAACACCATTCCAAGGTCTCTTATGATTCATCATGCTTTATTTTTCCAATAAAGTTCAAAAAGATTCAAGGTTGACTCAACAAGTTTGACATAATTGAGCAAATACTAGATTCAGTGATCACAAGTGCATAACTCTCTCAATTTTCAACATTTGGAGTTGATTCTTTTTTATATGGATTCTTATCATCATCTACAACAACCTCCCTTCACATTACAAGATCCAACTGTGTAAGAACAATCATCAAAAGTTGAAAGGGGTTTCAAGTCATTTTGACACTCTCTGAGCTAGGGTTTGTTGACTGCCAAAGGCCATATCTTGTTCATTTTTTTGAGATTTTTGATTGACTACAAAGCCATGATTTTCTTGAAAGGGTCCTTAACAAGCTCTCTTCAGAAGTCTAAGGCTAAATTTGAATGGAAAATCACTAAAAGTTGAGAAAGATTATAAGTCTCCTTGAAAAGCCTTTGAATTCTAGGGTTTGACTTCAAATGATCATAACTTCGTAAATTTTTATCTCCATGAGACCATTCTTTTTCCATAATAATATTTGGGATGTCCACTACAACTTTGTTTTTATGTGCAAGACTTGAGAATGTTTGGAAAGTGGTTGAAGAACTGTAAAGATTATGGGTCCTTTGTGATTTTCCCCAAATTTGTTCATCATCTTCCAAACACCATAACTCTTTCAATTTTATGATTTTTGAGTGATCTTAATTCCAAAAGTCAATTCAAGAGGTCTAATTCATGTCATATTCAGATATCAAGACCAAATTTTGAGTGGAAAGTCATTTAATTTTGAAGAACATTATAGTTCATTTTGAAGTTCAACACTTAGAACTTTTCTAAGTACAAAACATTTGTGCGTTTTTCACAAAGTCAATTGGACATAAATTTTTTCTCAAGTATCAAAATGATGTCTTTCTTGGCACATTGTGAAGTGTGTGACTTTTTCTTTCAAATACTCCAAGAATCATATGATAAAGCCTCTTGATTTTGGTGCACCATGGATTCAAAGTTGGCACCTTAAAACTAATTTTGTCAAAACAGTCAGATTGAAAATTGGTTAATATGGCCTCTAATCACAAAAAATTTGGACGTTTTTACTTCTAATCATGGTTAACAATCTTCCAGAAGTAATTAGCACCTTGAAACACAAGTTTGGGCTGAGTTTTAAGCAAATATAAGTCACACTTTTCATGCTTGCAACTTCACACGAATTCTCTCCAAATCTCATCATTTCACACGCTTGAGCATATAATTTGCTTCCCTATAAATAGATGGTGATATCCCACTCATTTGGCCAAGCTTTAGAGAGCCAAAGAACCCCTGTTGAACTCTCTCCATAACTCATAATTTTGCAAATTCGAATTCAATTCTAAAGCATCTCTAGATCCAATTTCTTTGCTGATTCTTCATCCTTGAACTTCATTGAAGCTAACATAAGTAGAATCAAGCCTTAAGGTTCCCTAAATCGTGCTAGCCAAGTCAATTTTCAGAGTTCTAAATTTGAACTTCACCAGGTATATTCCTCTATCAACTCTCTCCAAACTTGTTGCTACAATGTAGCTCTCATCACTCTGATATTGATTGCATCATTAGTTTTTAACTCGAAGTGAGTTTCTCTCATGTATTTTCAAATTCCTTTCCAACTTTTTTCTTCTGGTTTTTCTCAAATCGACTGAGTTATGGTTTAAAGAAATTTTTCGCGAGGGTAAGGTTAGGATCGTCTGGAAGAGACAAATCCAATAATACCGATTTGAGCTTCTAATGATTATATTTGAAGAATCTCATAAAAACCCAACGCACAGAGGTCAGGAGGTTGAAGACGACCAACATGTCGTTCTTCAACCAATGATAGTGTAACAATTATTTTATTTTGATTGGCCCGGATTTGTTTGATTCTGTGTGTTTCTCACTAAGGTCCATATCAAGCACAGTGTGTCGGGTCTTGTGGATCTGTTTACTAACGCGTTTTGACTATGATCGGATGACCCATATTATTTTGACATTATTTTTATTTTCTGATTTTTGATTTAATTGTTTTAAACTTTAAAAATTCATAAATAATTCATTTTAACTTCTAAAATTCTGGAAAAAAAAGTCTTAAAAAAAACTTTTGATTTTACTCTTTCTAATTTCTATTTTTTCACAATTTTATTTTGTGATTTAGTATTTTTATGATTTTTCACTTTATTTGAATTGTTTTAATTATTTAAAAATACTTTTCTTGATTTATAAATTCTGGAAAAATTATGGAAGGATTCAATGACCTCTTGAGAAATATTAGTAACCTTATTTTGTTTTTATTTATGATTTTACTATTTTTTACAATTTTGCCTTGTTTTGCTTATTTCTTTAAATTTAAAAAAAAAGGTTTCTGACTTTAAAAAATTCTAAATTTTTTTGTCAACACTTATTGGCACTCATGTTTGACCTCTGAACTTTTTTTTTGGATTTTTATTTGGTGTTTTAATATACTTTGTGTATTTTACCAATTATTTCCCTTTTATTAATCATTTAAATATTGTTTTATTAAATATTATTTTATCATTTTTGATTGGTCCTGATTTGGATGTTATTTTGGGACAAGTTCCTCAACCTCATTGGATCTTAGGTGTTGATAGGTTAAAAAACCAAATCCACCAAAATGGATGAATGATATTGATGATATTTGACACCCTAATTTCATCTGACACATTCCATCCCTCTTCATCTTATCCCTTTCTTACTTGTGCTATATATTGTTGGAGAATAATCTACATATCATTTCTCTAACATGTGGTACATAGATTGCTATTGATCGGTCTCAAAATAGGTGTGACATCTACATAAGTCCACTTACGATTGCTTAACATAGCGCTAAATTTGTCTCGATTCGAAAATGATCATTTGTGGTTCAAACCTATGTTTACAAACCCAAGTATGTTTAATTTGAAACCTTTGGTCCAATAACCTTGAGGTTCATTGTTAGGAGGCATTGATTTATCAATCCTCTAATGAACTTTCATTAATTTTGGTCTAAGTGAATCAGTTAAATATCATTGATCATATGTACTTACCTTGAGTACTTGAAATGAATGATATACTTTACAAAAAGAAAATGAAACTCGTTGTTGAGAAGCTTTGTTTTATCAATCTTCTAATGAGTTTTCAAATGAAAGCTTACATATGGTCATTCAACTATCCCATAACTTCTAATTCATTAACAACTGACTTTACTTTGTACTTATACTTTGTGTTTTTACTTTGTGCTTTTACTTTATGCCCTTTATTTTTATGTCTTTACTTTTATACACCATTTACTTTAGCATTCACATTTCATGCTATTTTCGTCTTTGCTCATTTGAGCATTTATCTTTATGTCATTTTATTTTTGCTCACTTGAGCATTTATCTTGATGTCATTTTTATTTTTCTCAATAGAGCTATCATTTTATTTTTAAAGACACTTAATAACCAACTTGAACATTAAAAAGCCTTAAGGTTACTTGGACTATTTGGTTACTATCCTTGGCATAATGGAGTTGTGGACCTCTTGGACTTAGGATTAGAAGCCTTAATTACCCTTGAGACCTTATGACTCTATTGTTATTTTTTCTAAAGTTCTTGGGGTTTACCCCCAAGATATTGGGTTGATTTTCTTTGTGCGTAAGTTATTCTGATTATGTGTTTTGTTTGCGATTGGGAATTCTTCTGTATACAGTTGTTACTCTGCCCAATTTTTGTGATGACTTAATTTATATGAAGCTTGGTATTTCTAAGAGGTTTAGTATTTTTTTCTTTCTTGGTTTCAATCCAAAGGATGGCAATTATATATTGACTATTGATGTCAAGTGTTGGCTTCTTATTGGTTAGATCGTTCTTTTTCTTATCTTTTACCTTATGCTTTAGGATAGTCCCTTCATCTCCTCCCATCTTGTTTAATTTAAAAAAATCTTCTCCCTCCTTTTCAAAACTCCTCTTGTTTTATAACTTTAACCCCATTCATAATAAACTTGGACTTAGGTCCATGCATTTTTAAAAATCTTTTCTTAATCAAACTTTAATCAATTTAATCATACTTTAACATTTTCTTGTGAGAAGACTAAAAGTCAATTAACCTCATTCAAACCATTTTTCCACTTTGGATTTTTACTTTAAAACTTTTTCTCTAAAAGATTATACTCTTGTCGATTCTTGTAGTGATGCAAGCTACTATACTTCTACGATATGTAGAAAAATGAGATATTTTCCACTTGGGTGTTGAGTGAGGCTTTGTTGATTTTAAAGTCCAAGCTATATCCTCCCCCTTGAGATGACGCAAATTCTCCTTTCTCATAATCGTGGGAAGTAAGTATGTTTTTCACTCGGATATGAAGATGATGTCTCTTCTCTTAAAATTAACCAACACACTGATCCCCTATTGCACAGAAGGTGGTACATAGGCACTAAAGATTCGCAATTGCAGCAGATGCAAAATTGTAAAAAAAAATACTTTTCTCATCTCCACCATCTATTTTTGTATACACCATTTATAGCCAAAATACACAAGTTTTCAAAGAGGTTCTTGTAGAGTACTGTAGATGTTTAGGGTTCTAATACCTTCCCTTTGCATAACAAACCCCCGTACCTAGATTCTCTCCCCCTCTTTTTGGGTTTATTCTCTCTTTCCACTTCCTTTGGAAACAATAAAGCTTGGTGACAATTTTTATTTGATCTGTGCGAGTCAACTCAATCCAATGACTTAGTCTCAACATTTCTACCGCTATAGTACTTCCTCAGAAACTCCATGCTAAACACAACCCAAGTAACGACTTCACCCATCGATGTCAGTCTCTGATGGGTGCCTACCCACCAATCATCGACTTCCTCTTCCAGAATATGTGTACCAAACCACATTTTTTGTGCCTCTGAATAGACTATGACCTAAAAGATCATTTCAACTTATTTGAGCTACGTCTGCGCTCCGTTAGGGTTGTACTTACCCTTGAAAGTATGAGGATGGTTCCTCTGAAATGTTTCCAAGACAGGAGATCCATCTTTCCTGCCAGCATTAGAATTATTTTGCACAGCCTGAGCAAAAACCTACATAGAAGCAACAATCATATCATCGTTTCTTCTAGCCATTTTACACACAAGAAAACTAACGTTAGAAAATAATGTATCTACAATGTACTCACACTAATCGACCGACAAAACATGCACATCATAAGAAAACCTGGTCGGATGGGCCAACCTGCTCTGATACCACTAACGTAACACCCTTCTAAACCCACATATAATCCGCATATAATATATGAAAATAATTCCAATAAAATCACCAACAAGGGTGTCACACCTTCATATAAACATCATGTAAAATATTCTACTCTGTAACATGGGTTTTAAAAAATCAACTATAACGAATACTTCATTATAACAATAATGACACTTCAACTACTCGCAGTGGAATTCATATTTTCAAAACACTTTTATTAAAATACTTCATAGAAGCTTCATCATACTTCATTATCCACGATTTATAACTTAAATAACACAAATACCAAGAAAGGTAGTTCAAATCTCAAGATAACATAAAAGAACATAATCAATCCAATCAAACGATCTCAACCTCTATGTTACATATCAGAGCAAGACCCACTATATTTAACGGGAAATAAATAACACAATCTGAATCTATCCTCTAAGCTTCAACGAACTATTCTTGATCATCTGTAAGTTACCCACGTATAGAGGCAACATTTTCAAGCATAAAGGGTGGGTAATCAGAAATTATTATAAAAGATATATGGAATAGATATAGTAGTACAACAACAAATCATCATGGATTATACATATAATCATACTTCATATTTCAACTCACACCTTCTCATCATCAATACACATAAATTATATCATTACATCATCACATCAACATATATCATCATACACCACTGAGATCACAACATCATCAATGTCATTTAATCAACTATTATACAATGTTACATATAATATAATACAACATAATTGACTCATGCATGTGATGCCAAAACTTCACTGATGACCAAGTCATCTTTCTCCAAAGATCCCCACCATAGGATCGATTTCCGCTTGGAACCGAAGCACTTCACAAAAATACACTCAATTCACACCATGGGATTAAGGCCATCACTGGACTAACATCCTAAAAATCATCATTGGACCAACGTCCTAACATCATTGTACCAACTTCTTAATGTCACTGGGTTACGCCTAACAAATGTCATGAATGCATGATGCACAACAACATAATAAAACATGGCCACTGCTAGTCAAAACGCATCATCATTCATCTAATCATCATATAATTATTTCCACATGGAATATATACATATCAAACATGCAATCATCAACACCATTCATCAAAGCAACATCAATTACTTTATAGCACAACATATCATCAACATAGCAACATTAATTCATCATTTACAGACACATCATAATAAGCCAATCACAGAATCATCCTATTCATCAAATCATAGGTACTAGAAAATACATCATATGATTCATTTCATTCTACACACTTATAGTCAATCGCGTTAGCTCTCTGACACATCGAACAACGCGTCAAACGGAGTCCTGAAACTCAAGTTACGACACTTTAAAATCATGTTATCATACTCCAAATTTGCCCGCCCTCAGTGCTACCATCAAGTCTATTTTCAAACTTGATTTTTATAAAATTCTTTTGATTTACATTAATATTTTGGGGTTTTGTAAATATTCATTTTCGAGTTAATTTAAAAATATAATAATTTTCAAATTATTTATATTTTAAATAGAAAATAATTGATCATCTTCGTATGTTTTCAATTGGCTTTTTATTTCAAATGAATAACGTAGCACCGTTGGTAAGAGAGTAAGACTTACAAGTGGAAGGTCCTGAGTTCAAGTTCCGCAATACTAATTTTTGGGTGAGAAAAAATCTTAAAAGTGACTAGGTTCATAATCTTGTCCACCAAATTCTCAATCAAATCTCAATTGTTATAAATCTTCCCAAAAAATCACTTTTTTATTAATAAATTATAATTTTCGTATTTTTTAATTAATAATTTTTCAAAATTTTTTTTTCACTTTTTTAATTTTTAATTAAAAAATAACCAAAAATCATATAAAATATAAAGACAACAAAATCACATGATTTGTCACTTTCTAGTTGATCCCATGTTGACAAAAGTGATTTCTCATTGGTCATAATTTGTAGACTTGTTGACCAAGATAAAAACATAAACTTTGGGCTTTTCTTAGTGTGGACAATTTCCTTTTTGGGGTGTCTTTAACCTAATTTCAAATATATATAAATAGACCACTCTTTCACACTATTTTTCATCCACAAACATCCACAATTTCATAATCGACCACTACTCACTAGAGTTCTCCTAAAATTGTTGTTCATCACATCGAAGAACAACAACAAAGAAACCCTGAAGCCTCCATCAACAGTCACTTATTTTAGGGATTTGAATAGAACACCTAAAAATCATCTATCAACAATTTTTCAAAACCTTGTTGTTGTCTCCAATATCTATCTAAGGAGGATCTCGTCCCAAAGGAAAAAAGAGGAGAACAGTGAAGGAAAGAAAGAGTTTCTATCATTTGCTCACAGGGGGAATCCTCGCTTCCGTGGCGAGTTCCCCTATTAAAAATTAAAACCTTTTTCCCCTAATTAATATTAAACCTTTTTTCCTAAAAATGCGCTTCTAACCCTAGTATCCTTATGAATAAGGTGGATGAGGGGTGCCTAACACCTTCGCTTCGTCTAAAACCGAGTCAACAATCTAGAATCTCTATAAATTTTAGGGTTATTCCTTTATAATCATTTCCTTTGGATACAAATTAAGGGTGGCGACTCTGATTAAAAAGCTAGTTGCAACACATGTCTGTTTCCCCTTTGTACGAGACTCGCCCGAAGAAGAAGCTTGATCCCCTAAGGCTCGCCCAGCGAGGATGGGGCAACAGCCTTTCCCTCGTATAATTTCCAGGGGCACTATTTTTCTCCCATTTCCTACACCTTTCATTCGCCCTGCGAAGCTCGCCTTAGCCATCTCGCTCGCCCGACGAAGCATAATGAGTGTTGCCCTCCATACATTTTCTAGATCATGCCCAAAAATCATCCTTCTCTCCCGTCTCACTCTCGCCCAGAGAAGTCTGGGAGAAGATGCTTCGCCTGACAACTTGGAGAGCTCGCCAGGTGAGGCTGCGAAAACAACAACTCTACTGTTGCATTTTCTGCACAGAACCATTCCAAATCTCTTGCGATTTCATCACCCATTCAGTATAAAATTCATACAAATTCAACATGTTTTCACAGCATCTTAATAAAACATCATTTTTGTACCCCAAAATTTTCCCTCTCATTTATCAAGACTTTTCTCACAAGATCTCTTTGACTCAAGACTGGATTAGGGTTTGATCAGCTCAAGACATCTCATCTTGCACTGATGACCCAAAACTAGGGTTTGGAATTGCACAAAGATGTTTGGACTATCAAGGCTTCATATGACTTTCAAGTATCATCATGGACCCCTAAGATTACTCATGACAAGTTTCAAGCCTTGAATCACATTTTTTATCAGTAAATTGGACAGTTGACCTAAAAATCAGCTGTATTGGGGAAAAAGTCAACTATGGCCAATTTACAGTCAAACTTCATAATTTTTTATCCACATCAACATTTTATACTCACATGTATCATTTGATCAAGTTTGGACCATAATTCCTCAAGAAATTTGATCAAATCATCAAAAGGGCAAAATGGTCAAAATTAGGGTTTTGACTGAGAAAGGGCAATTTCTGATTTTTGACCTAGCAAATGACTAATTGATTAGAAGCATGATTTCAAGGGTTCAATTTTATCATCTTTACCTAATGACATGGTTCAAAACATTGCAATTCCATTAGATTGACAGATGAAATTTGCAGTCAATTAATCAAAAGTCAACTGTATACTGAAAAGTCAAACTTTGACTTTTTGGTCAAAATCAAGTGCCAAGGATCACAATTCATCAAAACATGTCAAAATGTAAAACTTGTTCATCAAGAAATCAAAGATTGAAGATTTTGTTTTGAAATTTGAAATTTTCTTAACTTAGAAATTTTTCTAAGTATAGAAAATTTCTTATTTTTTCTCAACTTTAAGCCAAATTTACATCATGTTACAAGATGATTCAAAGTAAATTCCCAACATGAAAGTTGTAGATCTCCATGAAATATACAACTTTTCTTCACACATTTTTCCTTAAATATGTTTGGATCTCAAGATATAATTTTGTGAATACATGCCCATGAACTAAAATAACTTAGTGAAATTTTGCCCTAATTTAGGCAGGTTTTTGACCTAACTTCATGGCAATTTTTCACCTAGTTTCAAGAGGAATATTGGAATTCATTTCAAAGATGAGTTATATAACACATTTCAAGCTTTCCAAAATGTCTGAAAACTCCTTGAGATCATTTTTGAGTAGAGAGAATCGAAGAGAAGAAGTTGGCAATTTCTCACTTTGATTTCAAGCCATTTTAAGAAGAACAAAATTCAAATCTGAACCTATGCTGCCTAATCCTTGCTTTACTGGTCTCAAACTTGTTTCTCACTTCATAAATTAATGCTTACACAGTTGATAAAGCCTTAATCCTAGCACAAGAGTCTTTGTCCAAGCTTTAATTCCATAAATGGCACAAAGTTGCCATTGCCATTTTAGAAAAGGATAACTTTAGCAACTTTTCATTCCTTGAGCCTTGCATCTGTTTTTCTGCACACACAAGCCCTATAAACCAAAAGCAACTTGTCTAGGACTTGTACCAACTCCAAGCAGGCCTGTACAAGCATGTGGAGAGTTGTCTACTCACTTTTCTTAAAGGACAAGCAATAAAGCAAAAAGCCTACAATTGAAAAATCTGTTATGGAGCTGACTTGAAACCTTCTCTATACTTATACACAAACACATTGCAACCTAACACACGATTGCTCAAGGCCAGAAACTCTCAAAAACTCCCTATCACCAAAAAAATGTTATAACTTGCAGTTTGAGACCAAGCATAGCAATCCAGAAATCTACTCGTGTGTTTCAAGTTCTAATCACTCAAGCACTTAACCTACCTCATATCTAAGTGTTCCAGACCATCACCCTTTCACTATAACTCCTCCTTCTCCATCTGACATTTTTGCATTTCAAGCTTGCAGGTTAACTTGGATAGAGAGATTCAGGCACTTTCAAAGCAAGGCAAGGATTGGAACACACTCGGGGAGGTTCAGGCAAGCTAAAAGAATCTTCAGGCCTTCATAAACTCACTCAAACTCCATTCACGATCTCAGCTGAAGGAGGTAAGAACTCTAACTTCTATCTCTTCATACAGACATCCATTGGTCTCGATTTGTGAAAGGAAAATGTAGATATTATTGTGCTAAAGCAAACCATGCGCATAGATTTCATTTATGTTCATTATATATAGAGAATTTTAGATTTCAAATTTCTGTAAAAATTAGGTTTAAAATTAGGGCCATTGAAATTAGCTCTGATCTTTGACTGATAGTTTAAATGAGTTACATGATTGAAATCGTGGGAAAGGGTACTATCATTTTCATGTTGGATGTTTCCATTTTCATGGACAAATGAGAAAGATACAGAGGTTTTGGCTAGCTTGAGGAAGAAGATGAGGTACAGGGCAAGGCGGCTTTATGTGTTATGTATTTTATGTTTCATATGAACTAACGGATGTACAGGCACCCCAGTGGCAAGGCAGCGCGCTGAGAATGCTAAGGTCATGGGTTCGAGCCTTGGTGCCTGCCTTTTGCTTATTTTTCTCATTTTTGCCATTTTTCTCATTTTTGTAGCGCTGGGCTTTGTTCCATTGGGCTTCATTTTTTTCTAACATTACATCCTGATTACTCAGGACACCCCTGGGCCCATACATTTTTATTATATATTTTTATTTCCTTTTTTATTATTAAATATATTTTCTTTAACATAAAAAATCAAAAAAATATAAAATATGATAAATATTGCATTTTGATTTTATTTTCACATAAAAAATATTTTTATTAAATTATATATATTAACTATTTTTCTTAAATACATTTGTAAAATAAAATAAACTTAGGTTAATTTTTATTTTTATTTTTCACACTTGTAAATATTTTTCCTAACATATAAAAAGACCAAATATCTTCATAAATATTATTTATTATTTTAAGACAAAAAAAATACACAAAAATAATACTTAAAGAACTTTGTTTTCTTTTAAATTAGAAATTAGGGTTAACAAATTTTTTTCAATAAATAATTTCCTTTTTAATATTATTAGGTTCAATTAAAAATTCTTCTTTATATGAAAAACAAAACAAAAATCTTTTCTTGCATACATACCATTGCATATTTATATTGTATATTATTTATTCAAATATTCGTACAAATTTGATTTGGTTGTAATAGCTTAATTAGATTTACATTATTGAAAATCCCCATTCATAATTTGTTTTCCCACTTCCCATAAAATATTGTAATAGCGTAGTAATCTTTAAATTACGCAATTTACCGCTTTTATATACCATGCTAGTAATTATGGTTTGTATGGCAAGATAAAAACAAATCAAATAGAAAACCCTAAATCCAAGACAAAATCAAGCATGAAAATAACACACTTGCACACAAGCATCCTTAGGGTTACTCCACTTGGTTGCCTTATAAAAATGGCCATATTACGCATGTGAAGTTTCTTGGCAAAAACAAACAAGTATAAGATCATAGACCCTCGATGACGCTACTCAAAAGTTGCCTTACAAAATGATCTTAGTCCCTCAAAAATGCTAAGATACTTTGCAAACATTGCTAATCATGGTTATACGACAACCCACGTCCGTCCCGTACATCCCAAGATAGGGTTGTTTACCAAATCAATGGTAAGACAACAATGTCAAAGTAAAAGAAAATGAACAAGAAAGACATTTGAGTAGGTAGATTAGTTCTAGTTACTTGTTCCCTTTCAAAACAACTATCCTTGCTATTTTCCAAAACAAACACACACATTTCAAAATATCCTACAAACATTGAAAACATTTTCAAAAAAGACAAACATCTTTGTATACATTCTTACGAACGAGAATCATTGCAAAGATTGCCTAAACAATAGCCTCTTTTATAAAATACTTTCAAAACCACACAAAGTACAATTTCAAACAAAAGCAAGTGATTTAGTAAGTAACTAAGAGCCCATGGAAAACCATGGATGAAAAGGGTGTTAATACCTTCCCTTTTCATAATCTACCCTCCGAACTCAAGAAACAATCTCAAAGGTATTTCCTGTGCTTTTTCACCTTTCCTTTTTGGATAAAAGAAAAGTCGATGGCGACTCTTGCTAACCGCAACATTTGCGATAAAACGCAAAACCCTCAAGTCAGTTCTCCCACCGTATCACAATCATAGTAGGCATTATATTCATCGTTTAATAGCATTAAAACATCAATACATAATCAATTTCATCACAATCAAAATGTTATCAAATTAATCATAAAACCCCAAACAACATACATACATCTAAACCTTATACCAACCATAATAATAAGGATAACGCCTACCTTAGATTCTCCTAGCAATTGATTATTGTTCCAATCTCTACAGATATCTCTCTATCTCTCTCTCTCTCTCTCTCTCTCTCTCTCTCTCTCTCTCTCTCTCTCTCTCTCTCTCTCTCTCTCTCTCTCTCTCTCTCTCTCTCTCTCTCTCTCTCTCTCTCTCTCTCTCTCTCTCTCTCTCTCTCTCTCTCTCTCTCTCTCTCCCTCTTCGTGCCCTAGTTCTTCCCAGAGTTTTTCTCTCTTTCATAATTGCACATAATGAAACACTATCGCTCACTTTTCCTTGTTTAACCCTTGGACCCTTTCTATTGTCTTCCCATCTTACCCTCACTAATCACTTCACCAATTACTACATTGTCCTTATTATTTCTACACAATATATTATCTTTATTTCACTAATTAAAATAATTCTAATTAATTACTCTAATCATCTAAAATTATTAAAACACCCAATATCACTTAACTTCCACTAAACCATGCATAGCATCACATCACACATCATATTCATCAAAACATCACATATATTCACAAATACATAACAAATACTCATCATAAATCAATTAAATGATTAAATAAATAATGTAATTATTTGTGGGGTGTTACACTTGTACCGAACAATATTCTATAACTCGAGAACCATGGTATGCATGACGGTCAACTAGAAATAACCATCCTCAAATAGGCATGCCTCTGTGGCTCTTATACCCATCTTCGTAACACGTCGACATATCAATGTCACACTTTATGCCTGCTCATTTCAAATCTCAAGTACCTCCAAGTTAGCTGGCCTAGATGATTCTCCAAGAGCGTCTAGTGTCATGATAAGGTATGATACCCTATAGAACCATGTCAGACAGCCATCAACACAAGACCAGTGTCTATCAATTGGCTCCCGACGATACTTCTCTAGTACCAAGTAACTCTAAAAAACATCCAGTGTCTCCTGTAGGTCTCTACGGCAGACGATAGGAGGAGCAACCTTATAGGGAGGTCTTAGAATGATTTATATATAGTCTACCTATCGCATCACTCGATGTTATGAGATGATGGAAATGAGGCGAAAGAGTTTCTTTGATGTTTCAATGTAATACTTCAAAGCTTCAATGCAATGGTTGTGAGAGGGAGATGTCAAATGCTTTTTTTTTTTGAGAAAATGAAGAATGAGGAAAGAGAAGGGTTTGGGCGCAAGTTAATTAAAGAAAGCATTCAAAAATACATCTTCAGACCACTAACATATTTTTGAATAAAAGGTGTGTATAGAGATATATCTCTGAGCGCACTTTTCTCATATAAAGATATATCTCTAAAATAATTTTTTCCATAACAAAAACGTCTCTTCAATTTAAACTGAAATAAAAAATAAAAAAAGATGAAGATAAAATAAATTTTTAAAGGTGGTATGGAAGAACCTATAAAATTCGAATGAGTATTTTCCAGCTTTGAAATAAAGCTGGTATTGAAGGGTGAGAAAACACTTAGAAGGGGGTTGAATAAGTCTTTCTTTTTCTAGCACAATACTAATGGAAGGACACTGGTATTTTTATCCTGGTTCATTTGAAACTCAAACTACTCCAGTCCACCTGCCAAGGTGATTTTGCCTCTCTCAGTGAGGACTTAATCCACAATAATCAAACTGATTACAAATGCACAACCAAACTGGTGTGACTAACAATACAACGCACAAGCCAACTGCAAGTGACTAACACCTCTAAGACTCAAACTAGGCCTAGCCCTCTTGAGTAATCTGACCTAACTTGTCTCTCAAGGAACACTTACAAAATTATATCTTAATAATAGTGAAACATATTTGCTTCTAAAAAGCTTTATCACAACTGTGATTTATCACTAAGATTGTTGCCCAATACTTAATATCTACCCACTATACAATATTAGTTTACAAGTATGAAAACAGTGAGGGTAAATATATTTCACGTAAGTCAGTAACCTTTCTTTGAAATAAAAGGTCTTCTATATATAACTTCCAATTCTTGACTGTTAATTCCTTGATGATAGTGCATGCATTTAATGAAACGTGTTTGCAATGATGCGTGTTACGTGTAGCGAGTAGGCTTGGTCTTTATGTTTCCAATGCTCGTGCGCGTAGTACACTTGAGTGTGTTAGCCGTCTTAACATTTAATAACCAACGGTACTGTCAGAGCTTGTTTCTGAATGTTTAAGTGTTTGCTTGCAGCGTTTCCATTTTAGAGTTTACTTTATCTTTTCTTCTATCAGAGTATTCTTCAATATGTGTTCATCAGAGTTTGCTTTAATTTTTCATTTTATCAGATGTTGCTTTCAGCATGCTTCTATCAGAAATTTGGTTCAGCTAGCTTATTCAGAGGTTGCTTAGGATTGCTCTTCATCAGAGTTTGCTTTGGAGTGCTTCCTTCTGAGTTTGCTTTATATTTGCGTAGAATGTTGTTTCTTTCTAAGATGCGTAAGTCAGAACATCATCTGAACTTAGAGAACATACAAGTCAGAGTATAAAATATATATCACAAAATTTATTTCATTGTTATCATCATAACTCTAAGATATGATTAAAACCAAACTTTGTTCTAACAATCTCCCCCTTTTTTATGATGACAAAACAAATCAGAATTTGATTAAAAAAAATTTGTGCAAGTAATAGGATCTCTCCCTGAGATAGATAATCTCTCCCTGAGATTGATATTTCTTCTTCTGAAATAAAGAATAATGAAAGAGTTTAAAAGCATAAGGGAAACTTCCTGAGATTTGTTCTTCAGAGCTTTTAGACTTTTCTTTCAGAGTTTCTTTAGCAATTCTTTTCCAGATGATGTTCAGAGCTTAGTCTTTCAGAGTTTCTTGAGTTCCTGCATATCTCTTAAACAGAAAAAAAAACTTTGTATTTCGTTAGAAATGTTTGAGACTTAGTCCCATAACTGTTTTCATGGATCATATCAAAATCTTATTTTCTCCCCCTTTTTGTCATAATCAAAAAGTAAAAAATAATGAAGAAATTCAAAAATGTCATATATTGAAGATTCAAAAGAAAACAGAGTTACAAAACAAAAACAACAAGAAAAAAAATTTAGAAATAAAATCTAAGAGCGACGAGAAACAAAGGAAAGCAGAAGATTCTTGATTTCATTTGAGGAGTCTTCTTGTTTCATCATCCAAGATCTGATTTCCTTGTTGGTTTCATCCTGTTTATCCAAACGTTCATGGATGGCCTCATTGTCCTTCTTCAGTTCATTCAGAGTGTCCAGCAACAATGAAGGTGAAACAGAAGTTAAAGCAGCTTCAGAGGAGACAACCTTTGGAGCAGAAGTAGCAGAGCCTGAGTTCACAACATTTGAGAGAAAGGTGTCAGGATCAATCAACAGAGTAGGTACTTTCTCAGAGGCGGCGACATCAGAAGGTTGGTGATACAGAGTCATGGCCAAAGGATTTGGTTCTGACTCAGCGCCATCTTCAGAATCATCCTCTGATATCTCCATGGGGTCAGCAGGTGGTAATGGAGCACTAGTAATCTGTAGTGGAGACTTTTGATCCCATATATTTACCACTTCTGTTAAGAAGGCATTCAGATACTTGGTGAAATTCTCAAGAACCTGAGAATAGCACGGATCTTGCAAATTGAAGGTTTCATCATTGAGTTTCCTTCTGAATGCTTCCCACATAAAATCACATGCTGCTGGATTCAGGTTGTTGGTATTGTCTGCCTCCAGCAGGTCTATCCACGCCTGCATTTCTGTTAAAATTTTGACAACGTACAGGAACATCTGATTGATCGGGTTTTGGGGTTGGTTTGGAAAATGGACTTTTGGTGGGTTTTATTTGTAGATAACATAGTGATTCAAGATCAACTACAGTTCTGAGAAAGTCAGAAGGGACAGAGGGTTCAGGAGGTTCTGATGAGGATGGAGTAAGGGTTGGTTCTAGAGAGAGAGGTGAAGAGGGTTCTGGTGATGAAGGTGAGGGAATTGCTGGTGAAAAAGGTGGTGTGACATCAGGAGAGATGAATATTGTGGTTTGAGGTGAGGAAGGAGGAGAAGGTGTTGGTGATACATTTAAGGCAAAAATGTTTTCAGAGGGTAGGATGAAGGATGGAGGTTGTGTAGACAGAGGAACATTTATTCTAGGTGGTCTCCAAGAACCATCATACCACTCAGAGGGTCTTGGGGATAAAGTCTGATGGGGGATGTTGGAAGAGGGTTTTCAGCAGGGGTATTTGGATTCTGATGGTGGGGAGCAGAAGGAGGTATGCCAGGTTGAGGTTGAGTTTGTTGAGGTACTTCAGCAGCAAAATTATCTATGTCATATAATACTTGATCAATTTCAGGGTTGTTATCTAGGGGCTCAGAGGGTTGTGTTAGGTATATGTCAACTTCTATATCTTCTAGGGTTTGAGGTTCAGCAGATGTTTCCATGCGTACAAAATCATTAACATAAATGTTTTTAGAGGATGTACCTGCAGATTGCTTCTTCTTCTTCTGAGGTCAAGCAGAGGGGCCTTCTCCAGCTTCCCTTTTCTTCTTCTGGAGGAAAACATCTGGTGCAGGGATAGTTCTTCCTTGAATCCAAGTAGGGTCAATGGGGATACCACTTTCTTTGCATGCTTCAATGAAGTGTAGAATGATCTCCGGATGATCACCAGAGTTGAACAGAGGAAAATCTTTAATGGGGATTCTCCTTCTGGTGACTGTTGCTGAGACGTATGGTGTAGGTTCCACCAGAAGTTTCTCAATTAGCTTCCTTTTCAACAGGTTCTTCCCAGTAAGAGCTTTTCCACAAGTAGGCTCCAACTCTCCATGCAAGTTTTCATCTTCTAAGTGAGCTATCAGACCATTCTCCGTCAGAATGTCTGAAATTAGTCTTCCCATAGGGATCCAGTTTCTCATTGATTTAGGGTTTCTGACCCTTTCAGCTTCCCTATTTTCCTTCACATGCATCCACGGATGGTTGAACAGAAGGTATGGCAAATCAATCTTCACATTTGTTCCAAGACATAACAGAAGGTATTGTTGGTCAGCATTGATGTAGTCAGGAGAACTAGTTTCCTTCCGGTGATGAATGCAACCATGAATGATTCTTGCCCAGATTTTATAATAGTTCTTCAAATCTCTGACCTTTTTCGAAGCTTGCACAGTAGTAAATATTTCAGCATAAACCTAGGACATATCCATTCGTCCACTAGAGATTCCAGTAACGCCATGTCCTTCAAAACCTAGAAGCTTCCTGATGAGATTCTCAGTAATGGAAATCTCTTTTCCCATGACAAATGAAAGGATGACCTTTGGGGAAGCAATAGCATGAATCCAGAATTCCTTAACTAGATGAGAGAATACTAGTCTAACAAGACGATCAAAGAAGTTTTTCCAACCTTGGAACTCCACAGCTGGGAACAAGTCAAACCTATTTTCCTTCAGATTATCAAAATCTACCATAAGTTCAGTCACCACTTCCAAGCTATCCATAGGTATCAGCGTTGTTCTCTCAGGAGTGACATACCTTTCTGCTTGTTGAGAGCTGCTTAAGGACACATGAATGCTTGAGGAAGGAGATGAAGATGAAGCCATTTGAACGTTTAGGTTTAGAATTTTGAGAAAGGAGTTGAGAGAGTTTTCCCAAAAACGCAGAGGCGATTGAAGTTTGAGAAAGAGAGTAAAAAATAGAACATGGATTTTGCAAGGGTATTTATAGCTAAAAAGAATATTTAAATTAATGAGCAGTTAAAGAATTTAGAACGATATAAAAACATAATAATTACAAACAATTAATGAGATTTGAAATTAAGGGGATGCGTGATTTTGATCAAATTTGAACAGTTACCTAGGAACGGCGTCTCAATAGCAGTGCACGCATGCGTGACCTTTCAGAATTGAAACACGCGTTCAACTTATGAGGGTAGCATGAGACAGATGGTTTAATATAATGAACTTCTGACCATTCTAGTAATGAAACGTTAGACACATTTCAGAACATGATGAATGGCTTCTGATGTAACTCCTCTTCTAACTTCCGAAGAGCAGTCAATCAGAACATTCATTTCAGAACATTCTGGAAACACATATAGAAGAAAAAAATATTTTCATTCAGGACAAAATTCTATGCTGATGTTTTTCAGAATGAATTTGAATCTATCTTCAGTAAGGGGTTTAGTAAAAATGTCATCCCATTGATGGTCTGTGTTTACAAAATTTAAGTTTAAAATTCCCTTCTGAATGTAGTCTCTTATGAAATAATGTTTAATTTCTATATATTTTGTCTTAGAATGTAGGATGGGATTTTTTGAAATACAAATATCAGAGGTATTATCACAGAAGATAGGAATCTTACTTTCATATAGATGATAATCTTCCAACTGGCTCTTCATCCAGATCATATATGTGCTACATCCAGCAGCAGACATATATTCAGCTTCAGTGGTTGATAGTGCAATAGTGGCTTGCTTCTTGTTGTACCATGAGATGATGTTATCACCTAGAAACTGACAGCTTCCAAAGGTGCTTTTGCATTCTATTCTATCTCCAGCAAAGTCAGCATCACAATAACCTACTAGTTTAAAATATTTGGATCTTCTATAACACAGTCCAAGGTTAGTAGTACCTTTCAGATGCCTCAGAATTCGCTTAACAGCAGTTAAGTGAGATTCTCTAGGATCTAATTGGAATCTTCCACATAAGCATACACTGAATAGAATATATGTTCTAGATGCAGTCAAATAGGGAAGAGATCCAATCATACCTCTGTAGAGTTTCTAATCTACCTTCTTACTTACCTCGTCTTTTCCCAGAATGCATGTAGGATGCATTGGGGTCTTTGCTTCTTTAATTTCTGATAGCTGGAATTTCTTCAAAAGTTCTTTAACATACTTTGTCTGATGTATGTAAGTACCTTCTGGAGTCTGATTTATTTGAATTCCAAAAAAGAATTTTAGTTCTCCCATCATGCTCATCTCAAACTCAGCCTGCATAGACTCAGTAAATTCTCTTCCAAGAGAGACATTAGAAGTTCCAAAAATAATATCATCAACATATATTTGACAGATTAAAATGTCATTTTTAAATGTTTTTCTAAATAAAGTTGTGTCCACTTTGCCTCTGGTAAAATTCTTTTCTAAAAGAAAATTACTCAGACGTTCATACCAAGCTCTGGGAGCTTGTTTCAGACCGTACAGAGACTTTTTCAGTTTGAAAAGATGTTCTGGAAATTTTGAGTCATCAAAACCCGGAGGTTGGTGGGCATAAACTTCTTCTTCTATGTAACCATTTAAAAAGGAACTTTTAACATCCATTTGATATAATGAGATGTTGTGTTGAACAGCAAAATAAATTATCAATATAATTGATTCTAACCTAGCGACTGGGGCAAAGGTTTCATTATAGTCAATTCCTTCTTGTTGACTATAACCCTGAGCAACCAGTCGTGCCTTGTTTCTGACAACCTCTCCTTTCTCATTTAACTTGTTTCTGAAGACCCATTTAGTTCCAATGATATTAAATCCTTTAGGTTTTGGAACAAGATGCCACACATCATTTCTTGAAAATTGATTTAATTCTTCTTGCATAGCTAGGATCCAATCATTATCTTGCAAAGCTTCCTCTATTGAAGTTTCCTCAATCAGAGAGACCAATCCAAACAGTGATTCTTCATTGTTTTTGAAGGAGGATCTCGTTCTGATGGGATCTTCTTTCTTTCCTATAATCCCATTTTCTGGATGCGCTGATGTGATTTTGGGGAATTTATTTTGTGAGGATTGTTCAGAAATTCTTAGATTTTCCAGAGCATTTTCAATAGGAGGATCTTCAGAGTTGTCTTTTGCTTCTGACTCTTTAGAGTTTGTAAGATGATCTTATGTACCTGTAGAATTTTCATTTTGCTTTGGCTTTTGCTGGCCAAGCTTATCATCAAATCTGACTTTGATTGATTCTTCAACAATCAGAGTTTCTGTGTTGTACACCCTATAGCCTTTTGAGCATTCAGAATATCCAAACCGAAAACACTTTTGTTCCTTAGAATCAAACTTTTCAGATCATCTTTAATATTCAGAATATAGCAAGTGCATCCAAAAGGATGGAAATATGAAATGTTGGGTTTTCTTATTTTCCACAATTCATAAGGAGTCTTTTCAAGAATAGGTCTTATAGAGACTCTATTTTGAATATAACACGTTGTGTTCACAGCTTATGCCCAAAAGTGTTTAGACATATTAGTTTCCTTAGTCATGGTTCTGGATTTTTCTTGCAAAGTTCTATTCTTTTGTTCTACAACTCCATTTTGTTGGGGAGTTCTATGACAAGAGAAATCATGAGAAATGCCATTTTCTTTTAAAAAAAAACTTTTCAAAATAATGATTTTCAAATTCTCCTTCATGATCACTTCTAACTTTTAAGATTCTAAAATCTTTTTCATTTTGAACTTGGTTGCAGAAGTCGAAGAACACAGAATGTGACTCATCCTTGTGTTTTAAAAACTTAACCCATGTCCATCTGCTGTAGTCATCAAAAAATTCCAATCCATACTTCTTGCCTCTGATGGATGCAGTTTTAACTGGTCCAAACAGATTAATATGAAGAAGTTCCAACGGCATAGAGGAAGAAACAACATTTTTTTACTTACAGCTCTACAGGATTTTTGATTAAAGATAATGTCATAACCGTTGTCACTTAATTGACTTATGGACAGCAAGTTATGCGTTAATCCTTCAACTAACAAAACATTAGTTATAGAGGGAAGGTTACCGTTTCCAATGGTTCAAGAACCAATAATCTTTCCTTTTTTGATTTCCTTCAAATTTGACATCACCTCCAGATTTAAGTTCCAGACTTTGGAACATAGACTTTCTTCCCGTCATATGTCGCGAGCATCCAAAGTCTAGGTACCATGACTGGTGTTTCAACTGAGCTGTTAGGGAAACCTGCAACATAGATTATTTTCTCCTTAGGTACCCATTTCTTTTTGGGTCTTTTTTGGTTAGAGTTTCTAAAGTTCTGGTTGAACTTTGATTTTGCATAAGATTTTTCAGAGTGAGAAGTGTATTTGATATCATGTGTATGCCCAAAGCTAAATTGTTTTTGTAGTGGTTTATATGTGATTACCATTTCCTCAACAGGCTTAGGTTTATATATTGCTTTCCCTCTGGGAGCTTTATATCCAATACCTCTTCTGTCATTTCCACTAAACCATAGATCATTAAAGCCATTCAGCTTCTATCTATGCTTTTAGCAAGAAAAGTTTGAAAACTAGAATCATATTCTTTATGAATATCTTTTGAACTTGAAGCAGGATCTGAAATGGAAATCTTTTCAAATTTTTGAACTTCCTCTTTGAGTTTAAAAATGTTTCCTTTAAGTTCAGAATTTTCTGTTTCAAGTTTCTCAAAATCAGACGCAACATTCTTTTTAAGTTTCTTGTATTTTATTTTGTATTGACTGTAGTTTTTAGAAGTTCAGATAAGCTTTCAGCAAGTTCAGTTCTAGAAAATTCAGAGAAAACCTCTTTTAGTTCTGAATCAGAGTCTGAGTCATCGTCATCTGCTGTAGTAGCCATAAACACTAGGTTAGCGTGTTCATCTTCTGAGTCAGATTCAACTTCAGAAGATTCTGAATCATCCCAGATGGCCATCATGGCTTTCTTTCTTCCAAACTTCTTCTTTGGTCTTTCTCTTTGTAACTTAGTGTTGTACCCCAAATTTTGACCTAAGATACCATCTCCCATCTGCATCGTTACATTACAAGCGTTTTGATCTATTGATTTTAAAAATTCATAACTTTTCCAAGTCGAGAGCTGTTTATTTTTTAACGCTAAATTTATTAATCGATCAATGCTAAAACAATGTTTATTAATTATTTATTATCTTAAATTTAAATAATTGGAATTTATTTTCAGTTATTATATAATTTAAAGATTTATAAATAATAAAATAAATATTTGAAAAGAGGTATATTAATTGATCAAACGATGTTATTTAATTATTTATTGTTCTAGGTTTAAATAATTGAAATTTTATTTTCAGTTATTATAATTTAGAAGAATTATAAATAATGAAATAATTAATTGAAGAGAAGTTTATTGATCAATGATGTTTATTTAATTGTTTATTATTCTGAATTTAAGTAATTGGAATTGATTTTCAGTTATTATATAATTTAAAGAATTATAAATGATAAAATAAATAATTGGAAAGAAAAAGAATTAATTGGCAAATATTGGAGTTTTATTCATTTTATTCTAATTGTACAATTGTTGTGTAAATACCGTATTTATTTATAACATATTTACAATAATAATTTTTACAATGTTTAAAGTAAAATAAAAACTACTCTAATTTTTCCTAAATTCTAAATCTTCATCTTCTATCCAATGCTTCTTTGTCTGCTCATTTGATTTTACCTGCAAAACAATTAAAAGAAAAAGTCAGAAATAAATAAATAATTAAAAGCAGAAAATTATTTTTTAGTGTTCATCATTAAAAGCAAACGGCTGGAATCAGTTTTTTACCCTTTTTGCAAATCGCGGGATTTCTCCCGGTTCACAAAAAGGGATGGATTTTTATTTTCAAAATAGAATGCACAAATTTAAATATGCACAAATTCATTTCTTTTGTCAAAATTGCATTTTAATTGTAAAACTGCATTCTTCAAATCATTTGTACATTTTCAAAATACACTGCATTATCAAAAAGCAACAACATATGCAAGTATACAAACTCCAAGTCAAGTCCCAAATTTTCAACACAAGCATATGTAACGTAAACATGCAAACATGGGGGGAAAAGGCCAAAAATCAAAGGCTTCCATGCAAAGACAAAGAGAGCATGCAGTTTAAAATAATTTATGCAAGCAATATATATTTCCATTCTCATCATTTTCCAGCATATTGCTTTTTCAGAACAGTCAGTACATATCACTTTTTAATGTATCAAATTGTACTAAGAGAGAGAAGAGAGAAGAAAGTGTGGTTTTACAGGTTTTGGTTTAAGCAGAAAGAGTTACAAAACAAACTGCAGCAGCATACAAAAAGAAGAAAGAAAGCATGAAAGAAGAATACCAACAAAACTGATGTAACAGTATGGTATGCAGAGGTCAAAGCAAAGAAAAATATTAAAAATACTCATAACCTGTAACGTAAACAAGGAGACCAACTGTTATAACATTACAAAACCGGTAGCATAAAAAAAAAGCCGACAACTGTTATAACACATCAAAGCCCCTTCAAAAATTCAGAGAATTCAACCTATCTTCAAGCCTTCAAAACCCAAAAGAAAACTGTCAAACAAATACAAAAAATTTCTAAAAGTCCCAAGCCATAACCTGCAAAACCAGTAACTATGGCCTAAACTTGTATTCACAACAACCAATACAACCTGTCAAACCATAAAAAACCTCTAAATTGTCCAACTAAAACCTTCCACTTACTGTCAAACCAAAACCATATAACCTCAACCTGCATAAACCAGAGTAACCATGGCCTAAACCAGTATAACCATAAAAGCCATAACCTGCACCAATTCGTTTGCCTAGCCAAAGCCATCACAAAAAAACTTTAAATCCATATGGCCTAAACCAGTAAAACCTTATGGCATAAACCAGTAGAACCTGTACCATCATCAAACCTTAAACCACCAAAACTGTCCAACAAGAACCAGAATACCATAGCATAAACCATAAATCAACATCCAAACACAAAAGCCTCAGAAGCATGTCATCATAGGCATCCAGGCAACCAAGTTCAAGCGAACAGTAGCAAGGCAAAGTCAGAAGAAGAAGAAAAAGTGTACAAAGCATCAAAGCCTCAGCATATCATCATAGGCAACCAAATTCAGGCAACAGAATCACAGTGAAGAAGAAGAAAATTATTCAGAGGCAACATTCAGGCAACAGAATCACAACGAAGAAGAAGAGGAAAGATACAAATACAGAGTACCAGGCAGCTGAAGCAAGCATCACGCCTTTCCTTCCGCCCTTGGCCTCCGTAGCACCCACAACCTCCCTCCTCCGTCTCCAGGTAACATGTCCCATTCTCTTTCTTTCAAAACCTCAAACAAACATTAATAACAGGAAGTCAGAATTAAGGGATCAAAGATTATAACATGCAAATCGTAACAAAACCCCAACGAAATAAATTTGGAAATTTTACCGTAAATCCGTCGCCTTAGATTTCGTTGGAGGGAAGAGGAAGGTGGAGTACTGGTGGCCATGGAAAAAGGGTGAAGTCAGAAGCTCACAGCTCAGAAGCAGAGACCTTAATGCGCGAAGAAGACGAAGAGAGATCGAGGAAGACGAACGAAAGAACAAGCGCCGTTCTGTAAACCTAAACCCTTTGCTAACCCTTTTTCCCTAAACCAAATTATGTTAACCCTAAACAAATTATGATATATGGGCCTCAAACCTTTTCCCTGCCCTGAGCCCAGCGTTCTCCCTTATGCCCCCCCTGTTTTCAGTTTCTGATTAGGCTCTCAAAACCTTTAGCCCACATATTTGTCTATTTAACCCTCTTTTTCTAATACACCTTTCCTTTCATTTTACTTTCTATTAGTTTTTTTTTAGAATATTATTAGTTTAGTTAATTAGTTAGTTAATCAAATAATAGATACGTAATCTAATTAGATAATTTTAATATTTGACCATTTTTTTTATTAAGTTTAACCTTAGGCTTAATTTAATAATTTTAGTATCTTTTTTTTTAATTAGACTTAAGATAGTAGCTTTTAAGTTTTAATTTATTTTAAAATCATTTAATAATTCTCATAATAACACTTTATATAAAAACTCTAAAAACATAAAAAATAGTAAAAACTTAAAAAACATTTTATTATTTTCCTCGTTTTAGTTAATATTAATACAAAAAATATAAAAAAATAGAATTTAAGAACTAAAAACATTTTATTTAATTAATTCTCTTGCGTTATTAATATTAACAAAAATCCAAAAATACATGTTCACATCCTTTAGTTTATTTAATCATTATTATGGTTGTATATCATTATCCGCATAATTTTCTGTTTAATTATATCTTATTTACATGATTATTCTGTTTACGCCTAAATCCAAGGGAAAAACGATTAAATTTGTTGACTTCATGTCCTCAAGTCCGATCACGTGAATATTTTGCATTCCATTAAAACTTAAGACAATTTTCCCCCAAAAAAACTCAATCTTTTCAAAACTCATACCTTTTAAGCAAAAACTTCGACATTAGGTCGTCACATCTTCAAAAACCCGTCAGTACCCCTTTTCGGCCAAAACAATTTATTTTTAATCAAACGAACATTTTAATAAACAAATATTTCAAAAGGTTCCTATAGAGTACTATAGATACATTGGGTGCTAATACCTTCCCACTGTATAACCAACCCCCGAACCATATATCTCTTTTCAAAAACGCCTTGTATTTTTATTACTTTTAAAAGTATTATTTTACATTGCATATTTAGGGTTTTATTTCGCTCTTTCCCCTTTTCCCTTGGAAATAATAAAGCGCGGTGGCGACTCTTGCTTTTGTGAGACGAATTAATCAATAATTCGATCTCCGATTTACCCCGCTACATTTTTTATCGCTACAGAATTGGCGACTCTGCTGGGGAAAGATTAACCTCTTGCTGGTCCATCCCTAAATGGGTTAAGCCTAGTTTGTTTTATCTGTTTTATTATTATTTGATTTGTTTGATTATGTGTTTAAATTGGGGTTGTTTGGGTTTTTTGTAAAGGACGAATCCTATACCCGGATTAAGTTACACTTAAGGAATAGGACGGGCAGTACAGTCATGTTAACTTTGAGGGAGTAATCCCGAAGAAGGAGGCATGAGATCCCCCACTCAATGGAAGGCCCTCTTGAACTTAATATTTGTTTACCGAGTAATCGAGAAGACGTTATTATTTTCAACCTAGGAGCTAGAGAAATTGAGGACCGTAGAACCCTAACCCATCTTGGCCTTTTTAGGTGTAGCGCGGAGACTATAACGGAGTAATTCGAAAGTAGTTGTTACGCGATGCTACGCTCGGACGAGTTTCTCTTGAGAATATTGCTAATTATTGAGTAATCAAGACGTTGGTAATATCCGAAGGAGGAATGTGGACTCTGGGAACTTTTAGAACCTTGTCTTACAGGTGTGATTAAACCGTTAGTACATACCTTTGGGTGGGCTTTACCCTCGACTCCATGCTGAAACGTTGAACCTTTGAACCCCATGTTTGTGAACTTGTGTGTAACTGTTGCATTATCATTCATTCATGCATTCATCGACATTTTTGTGAAAAACTTGTTTTTCAAGGAACTTAGGAATGATTTTCGCAGACATCTCAGGCATTATGGAATTTGGAAGGAGAAACACTCGAAGTTTTAGTTTTAAGGAGCCCGAGATTAAAGAACTGAAGAGTTTGATTCCTAAGATCGAGAACCCGACGGATTTTCAGAGAAAGTATGGGTCCATTATACCTCTCATGAAGCGCAAGATGAAGGAAGGCATTCTTAATACTTTGGTTCAATTCTACGATCCTTTGTACCGATGTTTCACCTTTCCGGATTACCAGTTGATGCCCACCTTAGAAGAGTACTCCTACATACTGGTTTTGCCGATCACCGACTGTGTTCCTTTTTCTGGCTTAGAAGAGGAGCCCAAATCTCACGAGATAGAGACCATCACCCACTTGAAGAAGTCAGAGATAGAGGAGAACATGACTACAAAAGGGGGAATCTGAGGTTTGTCTGCGCAGTTTTTGTTGAGGAAAGCTCGTCATTTCGCTGAGATAAAAGATACTATCGCCTTTGAAGACGTCTTTGCTTTGCTCACTTATGGTCTATTCTTGTTCCCTAATGTTGATAAGTTTGTGGATATCAACGCCATCAGAATTTTCTTGATTGGAAATCCGGTCCCTACGCTGCTCGGAGATACCTACTACTCCATCCATCTTCGGAACTCTTATCAAGGAGGAATGATTATTTGTTGTGCACCGTTGTTGTATCAGTGGTATGTTTCTCATCTACCTAGGTTTGATGTTTTCTGGGATCTCGAGAAGGAGCCGAGATGGGCGCCAAATATTATGGCTCTCACTCATTTCGACATTGATTGGTATAATCGAGTTTACTACAACGTGAAGATCATCGATAGCTGTGGTGCTTTTCCTAACGTGCCTCTTCTCGGTACGAGAGGTGGAATTAACTATAACCCTGTTCTCGCGCGCCGTCAGTTTGGATATCCGATGAGGGACAAGCCAAACAACATCCATGTGAGTGGTTTCTTTCTACAGGAAGGACAAGATCACCAGACAGCTAAGAGGGAGATCGAAGGAGCTTGGCGCCACATCCATAGGAAAAGGAGGATTTACTCTTTATTCAAGACGGCTGGTTCATTGATCATGATGAGAAACTTCGTCAAAAGGATGCTTTACTGAGGGAGTATGCTAGTGAAAGGAAGAGAAAGAAGGAAGGTTCGGTAAGCGTTGCTCTCGTTCCTAATCCGCAAAAGGAAATCATTGATTGACTGGTAGCTGAGAAGAAAGAGATGGAAGACTTTTATGAAGAGAAGATCAGGAAGCTCCGGTTACAGTTGGCATTTGGTCCTTCATTTGATGATTCCGAGTGACCTTTAGTTTTTTGTTTTATTTTATTGATGTCATTTTGTAAAACTTTGTAAAAGGGCTTCATGTTCTGAAGTTGTAATTTATTGCTTTATTATGGACTTCATGTCCCAAAGTTGTAATTTATTGCTTTATTATGGGCTTCATGTTCCAAAGTTGTAATTTACTGCTTTTATTATTGGGTTGTTATCCCAAAGTGTAATTTATTATTTTGTTGTTTCAAAGTTGTAAGTTGTAATTTACCGCTTTTGATTAATGGATTGAGTCTTGTTGTTCCAAATTCCTTCACCATTGATGTGTGCAAAATTATTGAAGGTCCTTGAAAAACTATTAAAATGAATCATCATTTGCATCACACATCATGCATCATACAACATTCCACTTCACATGTTTTCTAGAGTCTTATCCTTGTTTCTTTTTCCACTCCAAAGGTTGTCAAGCTGTCTCATCGATACGATACTCGAGCCAATCGTCAGAGGAAGATGGAAGATCTGGAATAGGAAAACCACGAGCTTCGTGAGGAGGTTGCTACCCTTCGTGTCGGTATGGAAAAGTTAACTACACTAGTGGAAAGTTTGGTGGCTGTTCAGAATCAGCCATCGACTACAGTTGTTGAGATTCAAACTTCAACTGCTGTGGTTTCCGAGATTGTCACCGTTCCTACATCTGTGACTCAAATCAACTCTCCGCTTCAGCATCAGATGCCGAAAGGTTTTCCGTGGGGAATGCCTTACAACTTTGTGCCAGAGGGGTATCAGCCTGCCGTACAACCTTTGTTTCAACCTGCTTTGTATCTTCCTCAACCAGAGACAACTGCCATGCCGCCGGTAATCCCGTCTGTAACACCTTTTTTGCAACTGGTAATGACAACTGTCGCTCCTGTGATTCACTCCGTGCCATACTTGAATGAACCTACTTATCCTGCCGAGCCTGCTGAAAGTTTGGGTATCTTTGATAGAATGGAAGAATTTCAAGATCAATTCCAAGAAATGCAGAAGGAGCTCAGAGCGTTAAAGGGGAAGGATTTGTTTGGAAAGAACACGCATGACCTTTGTTTAGTTCCGAATGTCAAGATTCCAGCAAAATTCAAAGTGCCTGACTTTGAAAGATATAAGGGTGATTCGTGTCCTCGAAGTCACTTGACTATGTACGTGAGAAAGATGTCTACGTATTCCGATGATCATGACTTGTTGATTCACTATTTTCAAGACAGTTTGACGGGTGCTGCTCTAAAGTGGTATATGGGTTTAGACAGTATTCGGATCCGCAACTTCAACGATCTTAGCGAAGCCTTTGTTCACCAGTATAAGTATAACGTTGACATGGCACCGGACAGGGATCAACTTCGGGCGATGTCGCAGAGGGACAGAGAATCTTTTAAGGAGTACGCCCAGAGGTGGCGTGAAATTGCTTCTCAAATCTATCCACCTCTTGAGGAGAAAGAGATGACGAAGATATTCTTGAAGACTTTAGGTTCCTTTTACTATGAAAGAATGATCACCAGCGCACCCAGTGACTTCACCGAAATGGTAAGCATGGGCATGCGGTTAGAGGAAGGGATTCGTGAAGGGTGTTTGGTTAAAGAAGTAAGTTCGTCTAGCAGTACTAAGAAGTTTGGAAGTGTTTTCCCAAAAAGAAAAGAACAGGATGTCAGCGCATTGTTCCCAGGGAGACCGAGGAGAGGTTACTCTCACGTTGCGGCAGTCACTCTGGCTGTCCGCCCAGCTTTGATGACCCCAGCTCATCAAACCCCACCAACTCAACAACGGCCATTTCAGCAGTAGCCTCGACAACAGGCTTATCCATTCAACAATCAGAACCGTTCACCAAGAAAACCGCAGTTCGATGCCATTCCTATGACTTATACTGAATTCTTCCCTGCTCTTATCAGAAAGAAAATCATAACGACAAAGCCTCCTCCTGTCGCACCAAATAGTACTTCTCCGTGGTACAAGGCAAACCAGTTTTGTGAATATCATCAAGGGTCGCCGGGGCACAACCTTGAGAATTGTTTTGCTCTGAAGGCGGACGTGCAGAGGTTGATTAAGAATGGTATCTTGTCTTTCAAGGATGTTAATCCAAATGTTAGAGATAATCCTTTGCCTCGACATGGGGCAGCATCAGTGAATATGGTGGAAGGTTGTCCGGGAAAGTTTCGAGTTTTTCAAGTTGAACACATAAGAGAGTCGTTGATCAGGTTACATCAGAGTTTGAGAAGACTTGCCTTTGTTAGGCATCAGCATGATTATGATGGTTGTGAATTTTGTTCAAGAGAGGTTGATTGTCCTATTGTGAAGGAGGATATTCAGAAGTTGTTAGACCAGAGAGTTATCACTATTACATATGACCGAGATCCGGAGGATGAAGTGAATGTTATAATACTGCAATTCAATTTGCCTGAATCAGTAGAGATCGTTTAAGACAGTCAGACTGCACCTGTTGCTCCTTTGACCATTTATCCACCTGGTCTTGTGCCTTACAACTCAGACCAAGCTGTACCGTATAAGTATAATGCCACAATGATTGAGAATGGGGTAGAAGTCCCTATACCAACGAGGCCGTCTTTTGTTAACATTGCTGATGTGAGTAGAGTTACGAGAAGTGGACGTGTCGTTGCAGCAGTACCTTTGAAGAGACCAAAAGTTCAAGTCAGGAGGCCCGTACCGGCAGAAATTCCAGCGAGAAATGTTGAACCGAGGGTTGAGATAGGCCGATCTAATGAACCTATCCCTCGCCCTGAGGATGATGAGATTCTGAAGCTTATCAAGAGAAGTGAATATAAGATTGTGGACCAACTTTTGCAAACTCCTTCCAAGATTTCTTTTCTTGCTTTACTGAGAGATTCTGGTGCCCATAGAGAAGCTTTGATGAAAGTCTTGGACCAGGCGTTCGTGGATCATGATGTGACGGTTGACCAGTTTGATGGAATTGTGGGAAATATTACTTCGTGTAACAATCTTGGTTTCAGTGATGAAGAACTTCCGGAGGAGGGAAGGAACCACAATATGGCTTTGCATATCTCCATAAGTTGCGGAAATGATACCTTATCAAGTGTGTTAGTAGATACAGGTTCGTCGTTAAATGTAATGCCCAAGACTACATTGTCTCGACTCTCATATCAAGGTGCTCCCATGAGACCCAGTGGAGTAATTGTTAAAGCGTTTGATGGTTCTAGGAAGACTGTCATTGGTGAAGTGGATCTTCCTATAGTGATTGGTCCTCATACTTTTCAGATTACTTTTCAAGTAATGGATATTCGTGTTGCCTACAGTTGCCTATTGGGTCGTCCTTGGATCCATGATGAAGGGGCAGTCACTTCCACGCTCCATCAGAGATTGAAGTTTGTGAGGCATGGAAAGCTGGTAATGGTTGGTGGAAAGCAGGCTATGGTGGTAAGCCATTTGTCATCTTTCTCTTTTATTGACGCTGATGAGGACGTTGGAACCCAATTCCAAGGTCTATCTGTTTCTAAGAATGAAGTGAAGAAGCAAGGGGCGTCCATTTCTTCTTTTGAGGATGCGCGACGAGTGGTGGAAAGTGGTTCGGCTGAAGGTTGGGGCCAGGTGTTGACTTTACCTGAGAACAAGTCTGGAGAAGGTCTTGGTTTTCGTCCCGTGTCTGCAAGAGTCAAGCAGGAAGTGGTTACTCGTCCGATTCAAGAGGTTTTCCGAAGTGCAGGTTTTATCCATCCAACTCCTCCTGAGGTTGATGCTATCATAGGAGACTATTCCGAGGAGGATTTACCTGATTTTGTGACGCATGGAGTGGTTTGCCAAAACTGGATTGCTGTTGATGTTCCTGTTGTGATGCACATTTCCGAGTAATGTTTTGTTTTGTTTTTGAAAAATTCGCTCTGCCCAAGGCGAAAAGTATTTTGTGTCGGGCTATGATAAAAATAAATCCTTTTGCTCTGCCCAAGGCAAAAGAGAAATGTCTGGGCTCTTTGTTTCAAGTATTTCCCTTCAATAAATAAAATTGTTATTTTGTCCACTACTGTTTTATTTTTCACTTTTTCTGGGAAATAGTAATGAAAATTAATTGGTAGTAATAGGAAAATATAATAACCTTTTGTTTTATTTGCACAAATCGATTTCTAAAATAAAGCATAATCATATGTGCAGATTAATCCATGACTTAACCATCAAAAACAATGATCCTATGCCCTCTCCCAACTTTGAATTCCCTGTGTTCAGAGCCGAAGAAGAGGATAGTGAAGAGATTCCTGTTGAAATTTCCCGTTTGCTTGAGCATGATGAAAAGATTATTCAGCTGTTTGAAGAACCTGTGGAGTTGATCAATTTGGGTGATGAAGAATATAGAAAGGAAGTCAAGATCGGAGCATTGCTTATCCCAGAAGTCAAAGAGAAAATGTTGGAGCTTCTAAAAGAGTATGTTGATGTGTTTGCTTGGTCCTACCAAGATATGCCAGGTTTGGACAACAATATTGTGGAGCATCGTTTATCGTTGAGACCTGAATGTCCGCCGATTAAGCAAAAGTTTAGAAGGACTCGTCCCGATATGGCTGACAAGATCAAGGAAGAAGTTCAAAAGCAGATTAATGCAGGTTTCCTTGTTACATCGGTCTATCCTCAATGGTTAGCCAATATAGTGCCTGTTGCTAAGAAAGATGGCAAAGTTCGGATGTGTGTAGACTATAGAGATCTGAATAGAGCTAGCCCAAAGGATGACTTCCCATTACCGCACATTGACGTATTGGTCGACAGTACCGCGAAGTTCAAAGTCTTTTCTTTCATGGATGGTTTCTCTGGTTACAATCAAATCAAGATGGCACCAGAAGATATGGAGAAGACAGCTTTCATTACACCTTGGGGGACATTTTGTTATCGGGTTATGCCATTTGGTTTGAGGAATGCTGGTGCAACATACCAAAGGGCCATGACTGCTTTGTTCCATGACATGATGCATAAAGAGATATAAGTGTATGTAGATGACATGATTGCCAAGTCACAGACTGAAGAAGATCATTTGGAACACTTATTGAAGTTATTCCAGCGTTTGAGAAAGTATAAACTCCGCCTGAATCCCAACAAGTGTACTTTTGGTGTTCGTTCTGGAAGACTTCTGGGTTTCATTGTCAATCAGAAAGGTATTGAGGTAGATCCTGATAAAGTCAAAGCTATTCGAGAAATGCCCGCACCCAAGACGGAAAAACAAGTAAGAGGATTCCTTGGGAGACTGAACTATATTTCTAGATTTATATCTCATATGACTGCTACCTGTGGGCCGATTTTCAAGCTTCTCCGAAAGAACCAAGGATGTGTGTGGACAGAAGATTGTCAGAGAGCTTTTGATAGCATCAAAGAATATTTACTTGAACCTCCCATTTTGATTCCTCCGGTGGAAGGAAGACCTTTGATTATGTACCTGACTATATTGGAAGATTCCATGGGATGTGTGCTTGGTCAACAAGATGAGACTGGAAGAAAGGAACATGCGGTATATTATCTGAGTAAGAAATTCATAGACTGTGAGTCTCGATACTCATTGCTTGAGAAAACCTGTTGTGCTTTAGCTTGGGCTACTCGCCGTCTGCGCCAGTATATGATTAACCACACCACTTGGTTGATCTCCAAAATGGATCCGATCAAGTATATCTTTGAGAAGCCCGCCTTATCTGGAAGAATAGCCTGTTGGCAGATGTTGTTATCTGAATATGACATTGAGTATCACATTCAGAAAGCAATCAAAGGGAGTATTTTAGCCGATCATTTGGCTCACCAACCAATTGACGATTATCAATCCATCAAGTTTGATTTCCCAGATGAAGACGTTATGTACTTGAAAGCTAAAGATTGTGAAGAGCCGTTACCTGAAGAAGGACCTGATCCCGAATCCCATTGGGGTTTGATTTTTGACGGAGCTGTGAATTCTTATGGAAATGGAATTGGGGCAATCATCGTCACTCCCCGAGGTACTCATATCCCGTTCACGGCGAGATTGAAGTTTGACTGCACGAACAACATGGCTGAATATGAGGCATGTATTATGGGTCTCGAAGAAGCAGTGGATCTAAGGATTAAGATTCTTGATGTTTATGGAGATTCGGCATTGGTAATTAATCAAATCAAAGGTGAATGGGAGACTCGTCATCCTGGTTTGATCCATTACAGAGATTATGCTAGAAGATTGTTAACTTTCTTCAACAAAGTGGAATTACATCATATCCCTAGAGATGAGAACCAAATGGCTGATGCTTTAGCTACTTTGTCTTCAATGTTTCAAGTGAATGGTTTGAACGATGTACCTACAATCCGGGTTATGCGCCTCGACAGACCTGCTCATGTGTTCTCAGTAGAAGAGGTCACCGACGACAAACCGTGGTTCTATGACATTAAACGTGTTCTTCAAACTCAAGAGTACCCGCCTGGGGCATCCAATAAAGATAGGAAGACGTTGAGAAGATTTGCAAGCAGTTTCTTCCTCAATGAAGAAGTTTTGTATAAGAGGAATTACGACATGGTCTTGCTCAGATGTGTAGACAGACGTGAAGCAGACATGCTGATGCAAGAAGTACATGAAGGATCCTTTGGCACTCATGCCAACAGACATGCGATGTCTAGAAAGATGTTGAGAGCTGGTTACTATTGGATGACAATGGAATCTGATTGCTGCAAGTATGTGAAGAAATGTCATAAATGCTAGATTTATGCGGACAAGATACACGTGCCGCCGACCCTCCTCAATGTTATCTCTTCACCTTGGCCTTTGTCTATGTGGGGCATTGATATGATTGGAATGATTGAACCCAAAGCTTCAAATGGTCATCGTTTCATCTTGGTAGCGATCGATTATTTTACTAAATGGGTGGAAGCAGCATCTTATGCTAATGTAACCAGACAGGTGGTAGTCAGATTTATCAAGAATCAGATCATTTGCCGATACGGCATCCCGAGCAAGATCATCACTGATAATGGTTTGAATTTGAATAACAAGATGATGAGAGAGCTTTGTGAAGAGTTCAAGATCGAACATCATAATTATTCTCCTTACAGACCGATGATGAATGGGGCTGTTGAAGCTGCTAACAAGAATATTAAGAAGATTGTCCAGAAGATAGAGGTAACTTATAAAGATTGACATGAAATGCTTCCGTTTGCTTTACATGGTTACCGTACTTCAGTTCGAACTTCAACAGGCGCAACCCCATTTTCCCTAGTTTATGGTATGGAAGCCGTACTCCCCGTGGAGGTTGAGATTCCGTCTCTGAGAGTGTTGATGGAAGCTAAACTTTTTGAGGCTGAATGGTGTCAAAGTAGATATGATCAGTTGAATTTAATCGAAGAAAAGAGATTGACAGCGTTGTGTCACGGTCAATTGTATCAGCAGAGAATGAAGAAGGCTTTTGATAAGAAGGTTCGACCACGCGAGTTCAGAGAAGGTGACCTTGTGCTCAAAAAGATATTATCTTTCCAACCTGATTCTAGGGGCAAGTGGGCTCCGAATTATGAAGGACCGTATGTCGTTAAGAAAGTTTTCTCTGGAGGTGCTTTGATTCTCACCAATATGGACGGTGAAGAACTCTCGCCTCCCATGAACGTCGATGCAGTCAAGAAGTATTTCGCTTAGGTTTGAGTTGACAGTTTGCTAAGTTGAAAACCTGAAGGGGCGGCTTAGGCAAGCTTTTGGTCAGACCAGTCTTGGCATTTGAACACATTTTGGAAATTCGAAGTTGTTAGGGAGAATAGTGATCATTGTTTTTGTGTAACCCTTTCTTTCATGTACTATTTCCCAAACTGTTGTAAATCGTTGGAGTCGCGTTGTTAGCGAAATACCATCTTATTAATGAAATTTGAGCATTTACCTTTTGTGGGCAAAATTTTAATTTTACGGAAATATTTGAAACAAAGTTATTTAAAGTATTCTTATTTTAAAAATGTGTCGTGAATCATGAAAGGAATATTAACAGTTGTTCCGAGAACGGTCAAGCCATGAAATGCGAAACCGTACAGTAATTTATCCTTGCATGATGAACATGTTTTATTTCAAAATCGTCACGAGGTGTTGGTGGTGTAAACTTATGTTTCTGGTGGTGCTAAGTTCGGTGACTCCCCAGTTGTTCCAGTTAAGCGTTGTTTTGGCTATTTTTATTTGGGCAGTTTCTGTAGTGTGGTACGCTTTGTCTCATGCCAGTGGTCTATTGGTGTCAGAAGATTGGATTTGGACACTTTTCTCCTCGGAAGACTTGAGCCGTGTGGCGTGGTACGCTCCGACGTTGCTGTGGGGTTCCAGGTCCAGTTATTTTCCGTCTTTTTCAATATTGGCCAAGTATCTATTATGCTGTGACATCTTATTATCTTCAAGTTATTCCGTCTGTTCGTTTTGTCAGCATAACATTCATTTATTCATTTACACTTATATCATGCATGCACATTCATTTGCCGTTGATTTTGGGTTGTACTTTGTTTATTAAGACAATGTACATGTTTCTTTCCAAGTAGAAGGTTAGCTTAGGCAGAAAATGTGCTTCCTTTCTAAATTCCCCAAATGAGCTATTCCTCGTGGATGATTTTTTATTTAGCTTACCTTGTCCATTTCTGGATGGGACGAATCCCCAATCAAGTTACTTCCTCATTGGGTGGAGTCTTGTTTGACTGTTACCTTTCTGGTTTCTTCCTGGATGAAGTTGTTGTCTCTTGCATAGGCTATCTCATGATTTTCCCCAGTGAAGTTGCGACCTAGACGAATGGTGCATTTATTTTGCACATTTAAGTATGTGATCTCCTCGGGAAGGATTGATTCATGATTCTCTTTGACGAAGATTTTATTCTCTGCCAGTGTCCTCGCAATTTCCTTTTGAATTATTTTCGGAAAACGGAAAGCGGCAGCTCTTCACGAGCAACTTGTGCGTTATCATCGTTGGAAAACGACAAGCGACAGCTCTTCACGAGCAACTTGTGCGTTATTATTATTTTGGAAAACGACAAGCGGCAGCTCTTCACGAGCAACTTGTGCGTTATTATTATTTTGGAAAACGACAAGCGGCAGCTCTTCACAAGCAACTTGTGCGTTATTATTATTTTTGGAAAACGACAAGCGGCGGTCTCTTCATGAGCAACTTGTACGTTATAGACATCGGAAAACGACAAGCGGAAGCTCTTCACGAGCAACTTGTGCGTTATTATTATTTTTGGAAAACGACAAGCGGCAACCCTTCACGAGCAACTTGTACGTTATTATTATTTTGGGGAAAACGGCAAGCGGAAGTCTCTTTATTTGAGCAACTTGTACGTTATTATTTTTCTGGAATACAGCAAGCGGCAGCTTCTTTATTTGAGCAGCTTGTATATTATTGGTATTTTCTTGGAAAACAGCAAGCGGCAGCTTCTTTATTTGAGCAGCTTGTATATTATTAGTATTTTCTTGGAAAACAGCAAGTGGCGGCTTCTTTATTTGAGCAGCTTGTATGTTATTGACATCCCTGGACGACAGCAAGTGGCAGCCTCTTTATTCGAGCAGCTTGTATGTCATAATTTTCGGAAGACAGCAAGTGGAAGCTTCTTTATTTGAGCAGCTTGTGTATCTACAACCATATTATATCTCAGCATTAATTGGTATATCTCGGGAAATCTCGCAGAGAAGCTTGTCATGAATCATTACCTTCCGAAGTCGGTAATCCATTATCAGAAAATTGATACTTTTTTGTCTATCTTCGACCTTGAGTTGTGAACTCACTGTTATTTTGGGTCAATAATCTGTTTTATGGCCTATGCAAGATGCCTTCTTTGTTAAGGTTAGAGGTCGTATTCCCTCATTTTTATTCGCTGTCAAGAGTCTGTCATTTGAAGTCGATGGCTTGTTTCCCCAGTAGTGTATAATCCATGTCTCTGTGTTTTGTTGGTGTTTGATTCCTCCAGCATTGTCTTGTCTCATATAAATCTTTCTCTGTGAATTCAATCACTACATTCATATCAAACATAATGGTGGTATCTTAGGGTAAAAATTTGCGTATTATGTATTTAAGTACCTTCAATCTCGTCGAAACGAAGATTTTAATCTTCATATCTCCGGATAGAAGAAACTTAAATAGGGGCAGCTGTTGTACCCCAAATTTTGACCTAAGATACCATCTCCCATCTGCATCGTTACATTACAAGCGTTTTGATCTATTGATTTTAAAAATTCATAACTTTTCCAAGTCGAGAGCTGTTTATTTTTGAACGCTAAATTTATTAATCGATCAATGCTAAAACAATGTTTATTAATTATTTATTATCTTAAATTTAAATAATTGGAATTTATTTTCAGTTATTATATAATTTAAAGATTTATAAATAATAAAATAAATATTTGAAAAGAGGTATATTAATTGATCAAACGATGTTATTTAATTATTTATTGTTCTAGGTTTAAATAATTGAAATTTTATTTTCAGTTATTATAATTTAGAAGAATTATAAATAATGAAATAATTAATTGAAGAGAAGTTTATTGATCAATGATGTTTATTTAATTGTTTATTATTCTGAATTTAAGTAATTGGAATTGATTTTCAGTTATTATATAATTTAAAGAATTATAAATGATAAAATAAATAATTGGAAAGAAAAAGAATTAATTGGCAAATATTAGAGTTTTATTCATTTTATTCTAATTGTACAATTGTTGTGTAAATACCGTATTTATTTATAACGTATTTACAATAATAATTTTTACAATGTTTAAAGTAAAATAAAAACTACTCTAATTTTTCCTAAATTCTAAATCTTCATCTTCTATCCAATACTTCTTTGTCTGCTCATTTGATTTTACCTGCAAAACAATTAAAAGAAAAAGTCAGAAATAAATAAATAATTAAAAGCAGAAAATTATTTTTTAGTGTTCATCATTAAAAGCAAACGGCTGGAATCAGTTTTTTACCCTTTTTGCAAATCGCGGGATTTCTCCCGGTTCACAAAAAGGGATGGATTTTTATTTTCAAAATAGAATGCACAAATTTAAATATGCACAAATTCATTTCTTTTGTCAAAATTGCATTTTAATTGTAAAACTGCATTCTTCAAATCATTTGTACATTTTCAAAATACACTGCATTGTCAAAAAGCAACAGCATATGCAAGTATACAAACTCCAAGTCAAGTCCCAAATTTTCAACACAAGCATATGTAACGTAAACATGCAAACATGAGGGGAAAAGGCCAAAAATCAAAGGCTTCCATGCAAAGACAAAGAGAGCATGCAGTTTAAAACAATTTATGCAAGCAATATATATTTCCATTCTCATCATTTTCCAGCATATTGCTTTTTCAGAACAGTCAGTACATATCACTTTTTAATGTATCAAATTGTACTAAGAGAGAGAAGAGAGAAGAAAGTGTGGTTTTACAGGTTTTGGTTTAGGCAGAAAGAGTTACAAAACAAACTGCAGCAGCATACAGGAAGAAGAAAGAAAGCATGAAAGAAGAATACCAACAAAACTGATGTAACAGTATGGTATGCAGAGGTCAAAGCAAAGAAAAATATTAAAAATACTCATAACCTGTAACGTAAACAAGGAGACCAACTGTTATAACATTACAAAACCGGTAGCATAAAAAAAAAGCCGGCAACTGTTATAACACATCAAAGCCCCTTCAAAAATTCAGAGAATTCAACCTATCTTCAAGCCTTCAAAACCCAAAAGAAAACTGTCAAACAAATACAAAAAATTTCTAAAAGTCCCAAGCCATAACCTGCAAAACCAGTAACTATGGCCTAAACCTGTATTCACAACAACCAATACAACCTGTCAAACCATAAAAAACCTCTAAACTGTCCAACTAAAACCTTCCACTTACTGTCAAACCAAAACCATATAACCTCAACCTGCATAAACCAGAGTAACCATGGCCTAAACCAGTATAACCATAAAAGCCATAACCTGCACCAATTCGTTTGCCTAGCCAAAGCCATCACAAAAAAACTTTAAATCCATATGGCCTAAACCAGTAAAACCTTATGGCATAAACCAGTAGAACCTGTACCATCATCAAACCTTAAACCACCAAAACTGTCCAACAAGAACCAGAATACCATAGCATAAACCATAAATCAACATCCAAACACAAAAGCCTCAGAAGTATGTCATCATAGGCATCCAGGCAACCAAGTTCAGCGAACAGTAGCAAGGCAAAGTCAGAAGAAGAAGAAAAAGTGTACAAAGCATCAAAGCCTCAGCATATCATCATAGGCAACCAAATTCAGGCAACAGAATCACAGTGAAGAAGAAGAAAATTATTCAGAGGCAACATTCAGGCAACAGAATCACAACGAAGAAGAAGAGGAAAGATACAAATACAGAGTACCAGGCAGCTGAAGCAAGCATCACGCCTTTCCTTCCGCCCTTGGCCTCCGTAGCACCCACAACCTCCCTCCTCTGTCTCCAGGTAACATGTCCCATTCTCTTTCTTTCAAAACCTCAAACAAACATTAATAACAGGAAGTCAGAATCAAGGGATCAAAGATTATAACATGCAAATCGTAACAAAACCCCAACGAAATAAATTTGGAAATTTTACCGTAAATCCGTCGCCTTAGCTTTCGTTGGAGGGAAGAGGAAGGTGGAGTACTGGTGGCCATGGACAAAGGGCGAAGTCAGAAGCTCACAGCTCAGAAGCAGAGACCTTAACGCGCGAAGAAGACGAAGAGAGATCGAGGAAGACGAACGAAAGAACAAGCGCCGTTCTGTAAACCTAAACCCTTTGCTAACCCTTTTTCCCTAAACCAAATCATGTTAACCCTAAACAAATTATGATATATGGGCCTTAAACCTTTTCCCTGCCCTGAGCCCAGCGTTCTCCCTTATGCCCCCCCCCCCCCCCCCCCCCCCCCCCCCCCCCCCCCCCCCCCCCGTTTTCAGTTTCTGATTAGGCTCTCAAAACCTTTAGCCCACATATTTGTCTATTTAACCCTCTTTTTCTAATACACCTTTCCTTTCATTTTACTTTCTATTAGTTTTTTTAGAATATTATTAGTTTAGTTAATTAGTTAGTTAATCAAATAATAGATACGTAATCTAATTAGATAATTTTAATATTTGACCTTTTTTTTTTATTAAGTTTAACCTTAGGCTTAATTTAATAATTTTAGTATCTTTTTTTTTAATTAGACTTAAGTTAGTAGCTTTTAAGTTTTAATTTATTTTAAAATCATTTAATAATTCTCATAATAACACTTTATATAAAAACTCTAAAAACATAAAAAATAGTAAAAACTTAAAAAACATTTTATTATTTTCCTCGTTTTAGTTAATATTAATACAAAAAATATAAAAAAATAGAATTTAAGAACTAAAAACATTTTATTTAATTAATTCTCTTGCGTTATTAATATTAACAAAATCTAAAAATACATGTTCACATCCTTTAGTTTATTTAATCATTATTATGGTTGTATATCATTATCCGCATAATTTTCTGTTTAATTATATCATATTTACATGATTATTCTGTTTACGCCTAAATCCAAGGGAAAAACGATTAAATTTGTTGACTTCATGTCCTCAAGTCCGATCACGTGAATATTTTGCATTCCATTAAAACTTAAGACAATTTTCCCCCAAAAAAACTCAATCTTTTCAAAACTCATACCTTTTAAGCAAAAACTTCGACATTAAGTCGTCGCATCTTCAAAAACCCGTCCGTACCCCTTTTCGGCCAAAACAATTTATTTTTAATCAAACGAACATTTTAATAAACAGATATTTCAAAAGGTTCCTATAGAGTACTATAGATACATTGGGTGCTAATACCTTCCCACTGTATAACCAACCCCCGAACCATAGATCTCTTTTCAAAAACGCCTTGTATTTTTATTACTTTTAAAAGTATTATTTTACATTGCATATTTAGGGTTTTTTTTCGCTCTTTCCCCTTTTCCCTTGGAAATAATAAAGCGCGGTGGCGACTCTTGCTTTTTTGAGACGAATTAATCAATAATTTGATCTCCGATTTACCCCGCTATATTTTTTATCGCTACACTTAGGACAATCACTTCTGTAATGTCCATGTTCTTTACATTCATAATAGACTATATCTCTTCTGCTTGACTTCTTATGTCCAGAAAATTCTGGTTTATCTTCTAACCTCTTCTAGTTCCTGAACTTCTTTTTTCTATGCTTCCACATCTGATTGATCCTTCGGGAGAGCAGAGATAACTCATCTTCTTCTGATGCAGAATCTTCAGAGTTTCCTTCTTCTGCCTGAAAAGCGTTAGTTTCACATTTTTTTAATAGATTTAAGGGCGACAGACTTACCTTTCTTCTGAGGCTTGTGTTCATCAAGTTCTATCTAGTGACTTCTTAAAGCACTGATAATTTCTTCAAGGGATACATCATTCAAATCTTTTGGCACTTTGAATGCAGTAACCATAGGTGCCCATCTTCTGGGTAAACTTCTGATAATTTTCTTAACATGGTCTGCCTTGGTGTATCCTTTGTTCAGAACTCTTAGGCCAGCAATCAGAGTTTGGACTCTCGAGAACATAGCTTCAATAGACTCATTTTCTTCCATTTTGAATGCTTCATACTTCTGAACGAGAGCCAGAGCTTTTGTCTCTTTTACTTGAGCATTTCCTTCATGAGTCATCTTGAGAGATTCAAACATGTCATGTCTTGTATCTCTGTTGGTGATTTTCTCATATTCATTTTTAGAGACAGCGTTCAGAAAGATGTTTCTAGCTCTGCGGTGATTCTTGAAATCTAACTTCTGTTGTTTATCCATGTTCTTTCTGTCAATTTTGTTTCCGTCTTTATCTTCTGGATGAGTGTACCCGTCTAGGACTAAATCCCATAGATCAGCATCATGACCTAGAAAGAAACTTTCTAGTCTATCCTTCCAGTATTCAAAGTCTTCTCCACCAAATACAGGAGGTTTGGTGCAGTTGTTGTTGTTTTGTTCAGATGCCATAGTATTTTCCTTCTGGATCTTTTTGACACTGTTAGGTGTTTGCACCCAGAACTAGAGCTCTGATACCAATTGAAGGGTGAGAAAGCACTTAGAAGGGGGGGGTGAATAATTTTTTCTTTTTCTAGCGTAATACTAATGGAAGGACACTGGTATTTTTATCCTGGTTCGTTTGAAACTCAAACTACTCCAGTCCACCCGCCAAGGTTATTTCGCCTCTCTCAACGAGGACTTAATCCACTATAATCAAACTGATTACAAATGCACAACCAAACTGGTGTGACTATCAATACAATGCACAAGCCAATTGTAAGTGACTAACACCTCTAAGACTCAAACTAGTCCTAACCCTCTTGAGTAATCTGACCCAACTTGTCTCTCAAGGAACACTTACAAAATTATCTCTTAATAATAGTGAAACAGATTTGCTTCTAAAAAGCTTTATCACAACTGTGATTTATCACTAAGATTGTTGCTCAATACTTAATATCTACCCACTATACAGTATTAGTTTACAAGTATGAAAATAGTGAGCGTAAATATATTTCACGTAAGTCAGTAACCTTTCTTTGAAACAAAAGGTCTTTTATATATAGCTTCCAATTCTTGACAGTTAATGCCTTGATTATAGTGCATGCATTTAATGAAGCGTGTTTGCAATGATGCGTGTTGCGTGTAGCGAGTATGCTTGGTCTTTACGTTTCCAATGCTCGTGCGCGTAGTACACTTGAGTGCGTTAGCCGTCTTAACATTTAATAACCAACGGTACTGTCAGAGCTTGTCTCTGAAAGTTTAAGTGTTTGCTTGCAGCGTTTCCATTTCAGAGTTCACTTGATCTTTTCTTCTATCATAGTATTCTTCAATATGTGTTCATCAGAGTTTGCTTTAATTTTGCATTTTATCAGATGTTGCTTTCAGCGTACTTCTATTAGATCTTTGCTTCAGTTAGCTTAATCAGAGGTTGCTTAGGATTGCTCTTCATCAGAGTTTGCTTTGGAGTGCTTCCTTCTGAGTTTGCTTTATATTTGCGTAGAATGCTGTTTCTTTCTAAAATGCATAAGTCAGAACATCATTTGAACTCTAAGATATAATTAGAACCAAACTTTATTCTAACAGGTATAGTGTGTTTCAAACCCGCTGCAATAAGGGACAGAGTTGGTGTGAGTATAGGGTAAATCAACTCAATATTCATTGTCAACAAAAATGTTTATGACAATTTTAAATACTATGAATTCTATAATATTCACACATTTATGGAATAGGTGTGGCGAGTGGGGGTTGTAAAAATTTTAAGTGCCATAGTTATAGAAAAACTATTACAAAGTTTTAAATAGAACAAAACTACATTGATCAATAATATCTCGTAATAAAAAAGGGAAACAATAGTTTCATAATCACCAATAAAGAATTTGAACACCCGAAATTAAAAAGTCATACAAGGTTTTTAGAATCGAAACCATTCACCATCATTGTCAACATTTTACAAACTTCTCCTTGAGTCAGATCATGGTGATTTTGCTGGTAAAATAACACATTTTTAAACATGTATATTGATGGAACACGGGAATTCATCTATTTTGTTATCTCACATTTTTAAACACAGGTAGATGATGCAAAGAAAGAATGCAGAGGCAAATGACACAGTCGAAGAATAGGCAGGAATACAAAAGAATACGCAGAACACACAGAAGCAAAGAAAAACGCAGAAAATGCATAAATGAAGAAGTGCGGCGAGGATGGATATGAACAGTAGGTCATTTAATTGGATGCAAAGGTGCCATTATACCCTCAACAAATTTATTAAAAAAAACATTAAAATAAGTGATATGAGAAAATGGATTAATTAGTTCACAATGTCACACTCTTACTATAACAGCATGGCATTGGCAATTTGGCATCACAACTTTACAGTCCAAAACTTTTCTTTTCCTATAAATATTTTTTGAAGCAATTTCTTCATTGACATTTTTTAGAGCCCATGATAAACCCCGTTGAACATCTATCTACAAGTTACTTAGAATACTCCTAAAAGACAACTTTGGTGTAGCACCTGACCTAACCTTTTGCTCTGGTCTAGATGGCTAGCTGATACGTATAACAATAGCATTTGGTTGCATATGTAGTAATTATAACACGGTCGTCTCGTAAAGAAATATAAAAGCATTCCTTCCTGACTAAATTACACATCTAGAAAATAACCAACTCAAATCGTTCGATCTTTCTTTCCACCAATTGTTTTGTTGGTTAATTCCTGTTATGTAGTTATTTGAGCTTTTAGCATGTAATTGAGTCTGGGCATTTTTGCCTATATAAAGGGTCATTGTGTTTGTAGTTAAAAACGTGCAACAAATACATAACAAATCAGTTAGATAATTAGTTACACATAATTAATTCATCATTTTTTCTCTCTCTCTCTCTCTCTCTCTCTCTCTCTCTCTCTCTCTCTCTCTCTCTCTCTCTCTCTCTCTCTTATTCTTCTTCTTCTTTTTCTAGTTTTTAAAAAATCATCTTTCTTGAATCCTTTGTTCCAACAAATTGGTATGAGAGCTAGTTTGCGATTCAGAGAGAATCTAATGGCAAACAGATCAACAACATCAACACAGTTTCCATCAAATCTACTAGTTTTCAAAGGTGAAAACTATCAACGACGAGTGACACAAATGAAGTTTATTTTCAGATTTCAAGATATTGTAGAAATCTTGAATGATGGAATTTCAGAACTGGAAGTAGATGCAACGGAAGCCCAGAAAGTTGCACACAAAGATCAGAGGAAGAAAGTTGGCAAGACGCTGTTCTTGATTCACCAGTGTGTGGATTGTGATGTATTTGAGAAGATAATTGAAGAAGAAACAACAAAAGGAGCTTGGGAAAAGCTGAAATCCTTGTATGGTGGAGATGAGAAATTGAAGAATGTGAAGTTGCAGACTTTGAGGAAGCATTATGAGATGCTTCAGATGAAAGAGGATGAATTTATTTCTGCATATTTCTCAAGAGTTGTGGTGCTAACAAACCATATGAATGCGTGTGGTGAAGCGCTAACAGGTCTGCAAAAGTCGAAGCAGCGAAAGAATCTTGTTGGTGATGAGAAGTCAAACAAGAATGTTGATTCGAAAGGTGTGGGCAACAAGTATTCTGGGAAGAAAGTTGACACGAAAGAGGTGCAATGTTACAATTGTCAAGGTTTTTGCCACTATGCTAGAGACTGTCGAAGAAAGAAAGCTGCAAAGTCGAAAGATAGTGATGAAGTTCAATATACACGAGCTGGAAGTAGTGACTCTGATGATGTGTTGTTGTTGGTGAACACTCAGTCGAATATTGAGAAAAACAACATGTGGTATCTGGATTCAGGATGTAACAACCACATGAATGGCAATAAAAATTAGTTTACCAAGTTAGATGAGTCAGTCGAAAAGGTGATAAAGTTCGCAGATGACAGGCATATCAAGTCAGGTGGTAAAAGAGATATTTCGATCATCAGGAAGGATGGTCGAAAGGCTACTATCACTGAAGTTCTATATGTACCTTTGATGATAAGTAACTTGATAAGTGTAGGTCAATTACTTGCAAAAAGCTTCAATATGAAGTTGGAGAATAATCATGTGAAGCTATATAGGGCTGATGGGAGGCTAATAATGAAAGCACCATTAGCGGAGAACAAAACGTTCATGGTTAAACTCAATACATCAGATCATAAATGTCTTGCTTCGACTACAGAAGAAGACAAGAACTGGCTATGGCATCACATGTATGGACATCTAAACTTCAAGATTTTATGTATGCTCAATAAGAAAAGAATGGTGCTTGGGTTGCCGTATGTGAAGGAACCAAAGAAGATATGTGAGGAATGCTGCAAAGTTAAGCAGGCAAGGAAGGCGTTCAAACGTGATTTTCCTATAAGATCAAGGTAAAAACTGGAGTTGGTTCATTCATATGTGTGTGGATCCTTTGAAGTAAAGTCCAATGGAGGTAATAGGTATTTCCTTACTTTCATTGATGAATTCACCATACATATGTGGATTTACCTTATTGAGAGGAAGAGTGAGATATTCACACAGTTCAAGAAGTTCAAGTTGCATGCTGAGAAACAAAGTGGCTGCAAATTGAAGAAGTTAAGAACTGATGGTGGTGGTGAATATACTTCTGCTGAATTTGCTAGATTTTACAATGAGGAAGGTATAGAGTATGAGGTTATTGCATCCTATACGCCTCAGCATAATAGCATAGCTGAGAGAAAGAATAGAAGTGTATTGAACATGACAAGATGTATGTTGAAAGTTAAGAATATGCCTAAGAGATTTTAGTCTGAAGCAGTTTCGACAGCAGTATACATTCTAAATAGATGCCCAACGAAGAAGATGATCGAAAAGACACCACATGAGGCTTGGACAGGGTCGAAGCCAAATGTAAGTCATCTTATAATTTTTAGATCAATGTGTTTCAGACATGTATCTGAACAATTGAGAAAGAAGCTGGATGATCGAAGTGAAGTCATGGTGCTCATAAGTTATCATTCGACTGGTGCATACAAGTTGTATTCACCAATTGAAGATAAACTAGTGATCAGTAAAGATGTTCTTATAGACGAAAGCAAAGGATTAGATTGGAGTCAAAGTTCAGTTCAATATGAATCAGACACAATCATAACTGTGTTTGAAGAAGATGAACAAAATGAAGCTTCGACAAGTCGAAATGAAGAACCACCTATGCAAAATGAAAGAAGATCCACAAGAAAAATAACTGAGTCGACAAGGCTGATTAGATATGAGAGGTTTCCAGATCAAGCAATCGATGCAGATGGTGACTTAATCGAAGAAGCCATGATAATGGTTGAAGCAGAACCAATTGATTTGGGTGAAGCCTTGAGCAATTCGAATTGGTGTGAAGACATGAAAGACGAACTTACATCCATTGAGAAGAACAAGACTTGGGAGCTTGTCAAAAAAACTAACAAGAAACCAATTGATGTGAAATGGATCTACAAGGTGAAACAACGGTCAAATGGAGAGATTACAAAGTGTAAGGCAAAACGGGTGGCCAGAGGTTTTCTAAAAAAACCTGGTGTTGACTTCGATGAAGTATATGCACCTGTTGCTAGGATCAAAATAATCATGATTGTTGTTTCGATAGTTTCATGTAGAGGATGGAAAATGCACCAACTTGATATGAAGTCATCATTTTTTAATGGTCCATTGGAAGAAGAAGTCTACGTTACTCAACCACCAGGTTTCGACGTCAAAGGGTAGGAGTGGAAAGTTTACAGATTAAGGAAGGCTCTTTATGGCTTGAAGCAAGCTCCTAGAGCTTGGAATAAAAGGATAGATAGCTTCCTAATCGAAGCAGGTTTCACAAAGTGTGTCTCTGAACATGGAGTATATGTAAATAATGTCGAAAGTGTCAATCGAATCATTTTATGCCTCTATGTTGATGACTTACTCATTACAGGAGTAGAAGAAGCTGAGATAATGAAGGTAAAGTCAAGGTTAATGCATGAATTCGAAATGTTTGATTTAGGGAATCTCTCCCACTTCCTGAGAATGGAATTCAAAGACATCGAAGAAGGAGTTTTCTTGCATCAAACGAAGTATGTCCAAGATATACTGAAGGGGTTCAATATGAGCAACTGTAAGGCAACTATTTCTCCATTAGAGACTGGAGCAAAGATGAAGAAGGAATCGAATGATGAGTTTGTATGTTCAACTCTTTACAAACAAATCATTGGATCCTTGAGGTATCTTTGCAATACTAGACCAGATATCTGCCAAAGTGTAGGATTGTTGAGCAGATTTATGGAGAAGCTTCAGGAATGTCATCTCATCACAATGAAGAGGGTGTTAAGATACATAAAGGGAACTATTGATCATAGTGTACTGTTACCAAAGAAGTCGAAGAACAACACAGATGTCGAAGTTCATGGATACACTGACTCAGACTTCAGTGGAGATCAAGACGAAAAGAAGAGTACTGCAGGTTACATTTTCATGATCGAAGGAGCTCCAATCTCTTGGAGTTCGAGGAAGCAAAGAATTGTGGCTTTCTCATTATATGAAGCAGAATATGTGGTTGCATCATATGCTGCATGTAACCCCCCAATTATACCCGGCAATTATATACACAAATCAGAGTCATAAAATTCATGCAACTGAATCAGGATGCCACAAATTCAACTTTAAAAACACATTGCATTCAACGTGGATGCATAACACTTTAAAACTTCAGATGAACTATCAGCATAATAATTTAATCTCTTAATTCAACAACTTTAACACATACGCAACAGAATCATAATAACATCTTTGTCCAACAATTTCAACAACTTCAAAATAATGCATAATTAGCAACAAACAAAATTAAAGTTTAACAACTTAAATAATCAATAACTAAGAGCAACAAGCATTCATTCCCCCTAGTGTTACGTATCAGAGCAATGACACTGACTCGAACTACTGAAGTTATACCGCCTTCACTCCGGATTACCCGCACGTTACCAACGTAAGGGTAACATTCAAACAGAAAGGGTGAGATATCTAACAATATAATAAAACGTATGATAAATAATATATTAAATTAGATCACATAATATCACCACTTCTTATCGTATAAAACAATAATAATCGCAACAGAATACCAACAATATACACATTTACCGCATCAATACACAACTTCTTTATGCAATCATATAATATGACTCAATACTATGCAAATGCATGTGGTACAATTGGAGCAGAACTCCCATCTCAAAATAATTGCCAATAAATAGAGGCATCAACAAGGCATAAGCCTTCATCTTAATATTCGCCAATACATGCCATCTTAACGAGCATCAGCTCCATCTTGAAATGTAATGTATGCGACACAATCATGAATGTAATGACAACACCGTAATTAACAACATCTCAACACAACATCATCGTTGGCCAGAAACCTACATCTTAATAGCTACCAATTATTAGAGGCATCTCAACATCTTTCATCAACATCATTCATCAACATCATTTATCAACATAAATCCCCAACCATCATTTATCAACATAATTCATTAAACATCATTTATCATCATAATACGTCAAACATCATTTATCATCATAATACGCGGCAACTCAGCCACAACAATAATACAACGGCAGGCCGACAATCCTTCAACGTTGGCCATAGGCCTACAACACGATATTGCCTATAATTACTAAATCATCTAAGGCTTACCTTTAATTAACAAACCTCTACATATTACTAATTCTGTAATACTACATCATTATCATTATGAATCTTACTGTTATGAACCAAACAGTAATCCATAATCATCCCATCTTCATCATACCTCACCAAAATCATCATATCGATTTACGCGGGAAACTAACTCAAATCCTAATTTGGGTACTAGGATTTACTCTCCTTATCATTCATTTAATCCTTAAGAATGAAGTTCATCGCGTTAGTTATCCAACGCTTCAAACGAAACCTCAAACGAAGTCCGGAAACTCAAGTTACAGCCTCTGGAAAACGAATCTGTCAAAAACCAGACCACATGAATCGACGCGTAATGCCTTGAGTCGACGCGTACTAGGCTTAACACGCTGCATGTATCAACGCGTACTCCCTTCGTATCGACTCATGCTGAGTCTGCAACACTTCATTTATTGACACATGCTCCTACGTATCGACTCATCCTGAGTCTAAAAGGCTGCATGTATCGATGCATGACTTCTTGGTATCGACTCATCCTAAGTCTAAAAGCCTTCATGCATCGACACATGAATTTTGGGGTCGACACATACTGTTCTGTCATGAATATTTTCTGCGATTTCACTTCATTTTCACCACAGTTTCCATGCTTTAGGCCCTAAAAACATCCTCTAATCATAGGTAATCATCAATTATAATTATCCTATATTTTTACATCAATTACACAACATTAAGGCATCATTATTCATCCTTAAATCATCGATTTTCATCATACAAGAATGTATATAATTCAATCATAAATCAAACAATCTTTCACATCTAATCCCACATACCACTCATCATAAACCCTATTATAGAGTCAGAACCTCATCCTTACCTTGGATTGATGGTTTCTCTACGGTTCTTGTCCGATTGAATTTCCGTTTTGCTCTTTTCTTTCTTTTCTGCAACTTTCACGTTCTCTTTCTCTTCTTCCAACCCTTATTTCTTTCTCTCTTACTGCTTCTTCTTTTCTAATTATTTCTATCAATAATAAAATAACCCTATAATTCTCAAAATGCCTTAATGGGCTTATAACTCCTACACCCCCTTTTCTACTACTTATATCCTTTAAAACAAGTCCACATCAAATAATATTGTCATTCTAATATTATTCCACAACTTAATAAAATAAATAAATCCAATAACAACAACCCATCAATTATCATAATAGCACAATTTCACAATTATTACAAAAATAATTTAATTAAATAATTAATTAAATTACGGGTGTTACACTGTATGCCAAGCAACATGGATCGAAATGCTACTTGAGGAACTCAGAATAATGGAGTCGAAGATGAAGCTGTTTGTTGATAACAAGTCAGCTATAAACCTTGTGAATCACCCAATGTGTCATGTTCGAAGTAAGCACATTGAAAGAAGGTATCATTTTCTGAAGGATCAAGTCAACAAAGGGAAGCTTGAAATAAAATATTGCAAGACAGAAGTGCAACTAACTGACATATTCACCAAACCTCTGAAGAAAGTAAGGTTCGAAGAGTTAAAGAAAGGCATTGAGACGAGAAGTCTTGATAACATGAATTAGGGGATGTGTTAGTTGGTTAATTCATGTTATGTAGTTATTTGGACTTTTAGCATGTAATTGAGCCTGATCATTTTTATCTATATAAAGGGCCATTGTGTTTGTAGTTAAAAATGTGCACCAAATACATAACAAATCAGTTAGATAGTTAGTTACACATAACTAACTCGTCATTCTCTCTCTCTTCTTCTTCTTCTTCTTCTTCTTATTTTCACAAAATTATTTTTCTTGAATCTTTTGATCCAACACTTTATACATCCTCACAAAAAAGTTTAAGCTGAGCTAGCGATTCTTTTACCTTAGTCCAACAAAACAACAATGACAACAAATCAATCTAATACGTTTTGTAATCGTTACTCTAGAGCATAAATACATCACTCTACCTACGCTCTCTACCAATAACCTCATATGCAACATCTTTGTCATATCCCATACACCCACAACCACACTTCATTGGCTACAAATTATAACATGATTTTGCATATATCATAAAAAATAAAGGATATGTTTCTGCATAAAACAAACCATCAAAAGATTGAGAATGAAAATGAATTTACAAAGTAAAATCTCATACTCATTGGAGTTATTAGTATGTTTGTGACAAACTTAGGAATGCTATTGCACGCATGCTCTATCAAGGATTGTTCAAATAAATAAAAGTTTACACGCAGCTGAAATCCTTGGACACAAAGATAATTCCATTAACGTTTGGAGCTTTGTATTTGTCTCGAGGAATTCAGCACTCTGAATTGTCATGGTGCCTAGTAGTCTTGAATTTTGCATTATCTATTTTGCAAGTCGAAGATCACAATTTATGGGGCTGTAATTTCTAAGTGAGCATGTTGTAAGATGAGATAAATTCTTCAAGTGCTTTCATTTCATTGCTTATTATATGTTTGGTTTTACGAGTGTAGCATTATTTTGGATGTGCAGAATCGGTTCTAAGATGTTTGTTTATTTTAGTATAATTGGTTTTACTTTCCATAATTGATTCTACTTAAAGATAGAATTTTAGGTTAAATATAAAAACACCTTCCGTAATATTAGCGAATTCAGGTTTTAATCCCTCGTAAAGTTTTTTCTTAATTCTCCTCTTGTGTTATGTAGATTCCCTCAGATCACCCCGCACTGACCAAATGTCATGGAATCTTGAGTGACATGTTGAAATATTTGCCACGTCCTATTTTCAATTTAGTCACATGACATTCTTAATTAAATCATCAACTTGCCTAGTTGTTAATTATGTTTTATATTCGTTATACCCCTCTGCAATGTTAGGATTTATGTGAGAAGTTTGTGCTGCGAAGACGATTAGTCGTTAGGGTTCATTTTCTGTTGAAGCATTTGTCGTCTACAGGCGTCCGATCGTCATGGGTGGAAGCAAGTGTTTCAACAAGTAAGGGTTTGCCAAGATGTGGCTGCAACGAAAACATGAAGTTATGGGTGTCTAACACCGTCGAAAATCCAAGCAGAAAATTCTGAAAATGCAGAAATTCCATGGTGAGTTGTTTATAAGGTTGTAATTCTTCTTATATGAACCTTCTCATTTGTTTATGTTTTAATATTGAGAAAAAACGCAGAATGGTTGCGGTTTATTTCTCTGGGGCGATATGGTTAGCGAGACTGAAGTGAATTCTTCTAGATGTTGCGAATGTGACATGAGCAAGGGTTATTTGCGAGAATTTGCGAATGAGATCGTTGAGGAGAGATCAAACAAGGTGGAAAAACTGAAGAGAAAAGTTGCATTGGAGAAGACAAAGAATTTCTAGATGATGACTGCAATTGTTCTGTGTTGGATTTTTTTGTAGTTGTGTATTTTAAGTAGTTGATATGGTTTGTAATTGGATCTTGGTCTGTCATGGTTTGTAAGACAGACAAGTTTGTGTTGAATTAAACTCTAATTTTTGGTGGCCAATGTAAGACAAATTATGTTTTGTTGAATGAAATTTTAAGTTTTATGTAATTTAGTTAAAGTTACATTAGTTAACAGTGAATATGTCTATGGCACCAAAGTTACATTCATTGAAAGCAAAATTTTGACAGCAAAATATGTCTAAGACAGTTGAAATAACTTGGTGCAAAGTTACAAAATTTTGACAGCATAATTGAATAAAATTTTGACAGCAAAGTTACAAAAGCACACTTGGTGCATATGTCTGTTATAGCATTACCAAAAGGCACACTTGGTGCATATGTCTATTACAGCATTACCAAAAGACACACTTGGTGCATATGTCTATTACAACATTACTAAAAGGCACACTTGATGCATATGTCAAACACAATAATAATACAAGCAAATAAAAGGCACACTTGGTGCATATGTCAAACCCTTAGGTCTCTTAAAGATAACATAAAACTTAGTCTCTAATTTTTTTGGTCCCCCATGTCTTCATAAACCTTGTTTTCACTCATAGTTTGGAGTCCTTTGAAACTGACTTCTATCCAACTTCTGTTATGGTGATTGACTGCTCACTAGATCCTGGGCCTGTAATTGGTTTCTTAAACCAACTCAACTTGATCCTTTCACTTTTCCTTCTTTTGGTAACTGACTTCTTTCCTTTCTGTTTCTTTGAGTTAGCCACAACAGCACTCTGAGTTGGAACAGACTTCTCCCCAACACTCTGAGTTGCATTCTGTACATCAGTTGGAACAAAATTCTCCCCATCAGTTGGATCTGCATTTTTACATCAGTTGGAACAGACTTCTCCCTATCAGTTGGATCTGTATTTTGTATATTAGTTGGAACATAATTCTCCCTAGCATTCTCATCTACACTCTGAGCATCAGTTGGAACTGTACTCTCAACTTCACCAGAATTTTTAACTTTCCTTTGCACAATTAATAATATGTTAGATTAGTCACAAAAAAGTTTATACAACATAATGAATTTTGAGAAACACTTATACCTTTCTTTTCAGGGAATTGGAATTGTGTGTCAATGACTTGCAAGTCAATGCATTGTGCCCAAACTTGTCACATCTTGTGAACTTATATGCAACCCCATGTCTTCTTATTCTTGAACCTTCCTCTCAAACTTACCTTATCCTTACCTTCCTAGGCCTTCCTGGACCTCTCTTGTATGATGGTGGTAAAACTTCCTTCCTATGCATATTGATTATCTGTATCACCTTCAATTATCTTCTTAGCAATTAACTTGACCTTCCATGCTTTTGCAATAGTAATCTCTACATAAATTTTTTGCCTTATCTCTTGCATTATGTCTCTTATCCTAACATTATCAAAACTTTGTAGCCTCTTTACCACGTGCTTAGCCACCCACCTAGAGTTTGCAGATTTGTTTTCCAAAATCCTAGCACATGTGTGGGTATCCACAAGTATTTTTATTGCAAAAGTGTGTTTGTGGGACACTTTGAAGCATATGACCGAAAAGTCACATTTAGCCTTACATTGCACTCTAACGCTATAGCTTTCATTTTTAATAAAGATAATTTCCCTCCCATTGAGGACCGACCACTCACGAATAGCCTCCCTAAATTCCACAAGTGAATTAAATTTCATACCCATATTAAACTTATAGTCCTTGTTGAGGTGATCTTTTCTAAACCTTTTATACTTGGGCCTTTCATCATCACAAGAATCATCCGGGTCATCACTATTCAACTCATCACTAAGGTATTCATCCTCATTCATGGTCTTCTTGGGCTTACCAAAAAGCCCACTAAGACTTACATCTTCATTTAATGGCAATGTAACATCGATTCCTTCAAATCCATCAAGCAAAGCAGTAGCTCTCTCATCTCCACTATCATCTAAACCTTCAACCATCTCCTCTTCCAACCCATCCATTTCATTCACCTCATTGACACAGTTAGCTTCCGTATCATCAACATCCAATACTCCTTGAGAATGTTCCACAAATAAATGTCCAACGATATTCATTGCACTAAAGAATGATGCAAATTGTATGCATCATCATCCTTTTTTATCAAAATATATCCTTCTTGAATCTCTAAAACTTTCGTCCATAAACGAAAAGTCCCCTTCTTATACCCCCACCCACGTACCAACTTCATAATATGATCCATTGTCCACTTAGTAACTTCAAGCCCATTTACAGTAGAATCAACCCCCCCTCTATAAATAATTTCAGTCGTATTAACCCTAATAAATTCACCCCCATGGTGAAAAGTAACAGTAAAAGGTTGGAAATCCCGTGAATGCATCAAACTCAGTTATCATAAAATTCCCACCGTATTACACTTTAACTGTATTGAAGTTTCAAAATCAACATACCTTAGACATTGCAAGCTTCTACTTCATCGTCAACCTGCGTTGCCTACGGAATCGTCGTCTTGCTTCGTCTTGCTTCATCGCCTACGGAATCATCTTTTTCACATCTCAGTATTCGCATAAACCCTAATTTGGCAAGGGGGTATAACGAATAGGAAAAAAACTACAAACCCTAATGCTTGAATGAAAATTCCATGTGGCTAAATTGGAAATAGGACGTGACATATATTTCAACATGTCACTCAAGATTCCATGACATCTGGCCAGTGGGAGATGATCTTAGGGAATCTATATAACACAAGGGGGGAATTAAAAAAAAAATTTACGAGGGACTAAAACCTGAATCCGCTAATATTACAGAGGGTGTTTTTATATTTAACCCTAAAATTTACAATTTTTTAATCAAAAGTGATTTTTATATTAAATATCTTGTTCAACTCAATTTTATAATAATTTTTTCAAACATACATCATTTTACATTCAACTCACTTTTGGTTTGAATCAATTTTTTAAATTAATTCTACTTAAGATAGAATTTATAATTATTTAATCAAAAAATATTTATACACTAAATATTTTGTTCAACTCAATTTTACAAGAATTTTTTCAAACATAAATCATGTTACATTCAACTCACTTTTAGTCTGAATCAATTTTTTAAAATCAATTTTTTTCACCACAGAACGAAACATACACTAGTCTCCAATATTTTCAATATTAAACATTTAACAATTTAGCCCTTAATAGTTTCAAGAACAACACAGAAATCAATATGTTGATAATATTAATAAATTGCATATTGTCCTTACTAAAAGTACAATAAGTGGCAACTCCTAATTGTGTAAGATTCTATGAAAGATTTATGATTGTTGTTGGTGTTAGAGCAAGCTTACATAGAGATGGTGAGATGATTTGTATTTAAGTAATTTTTGAGTGAATTGAATGTCTATTCTCAACCTTACAGATAAGGTATTTATAAGAATATCTTGGACCTAGATCTTACAACCCCAAGAGAGTGGTTACCGTATTCCTCTCTCAGAAGTGTAGTAAGTGAAGTAGTTATTTACCTTATTATCTTAGAGAACATGACTTCCTTATTTGACTACCTTCTCGTACTGTTACTGGATAAGGACATGTCACTCCCCATGTTTTCATAAGTGAACAAATGGTGAAGCCAACAGGCGAGTGTACCATAAAACAGACTAGTGATTCGATCAAGGAGTAACTAGAAGGTTCAATTCGGGGGATATGTGGTATCATTTATTATTAATGAAGATTTTGTGACCCTAAATACCAATGAGGATAAGGTTGTTTCCTTTTGGTGACAAAATTGTTTTTCCAGTTCTGGCCATGAATAAGATGTTATTTTGGAGGCATCTTCTAAAGAAGAGAGGGTTGTCGCCCTAGATGACTCGCACAACCCTTAGTTCTACATGTAACTTCCTATTATTCATGATTTAAGGGTTCTGATCCCTTTCATCCTGTTTGAAGCAGAGGTTTTGTCAACGACAACGAAAGCATGACGATACACTCTGAAGTAGGAATGGACCTTGCATTCTGACCTAAAATCATTTGTGACACTGTGATCCATCAAATGCAAAATAGTAAAAGCAAAACCTCTGGCAACCTCCTCGAGATTGATAACACTAGCCATTTTTCCACTCTAAGACATAACTTTTTCATTCAAATCCTCCATAACCATCTTCCTTATAAACCTAGAAAAGGAAAAATAATACATAAGAGAAAGAAACATTAAGTTGTTACATTGAAAGATATGAACTTGATGGTTCACACGAAGTAAGATTTGTCAGAAGATATGGTGCAAATATGTTAGGATAATAGCCATTAGGAAACTGTTAACAAAGACGAGAGACAATTGCAAAAAATAGGGGAAGAACTCTTGGGTCACACAAATTGAACCAGATGATCCATGATAGCAAGCATTGGAAATTGGAAAGTTAGAGAAACAAAATTAGCAACAAGTCTTTATTTTTAGACATTGTGAAAAAAAAAATCATATTTCTATTATGGCTTACCGTCAAATTTGGTAACTCAAGTCATATTTTTTTTACTTAATTTCTTACAATTAAGCTAATAGTGATTGACTTCAGTTATTATTTCCGAATGATACATGTATTAAATTAAAATCAAAAGATTAATACTTAAAATATAATTTTGATTTACAAAAATATATCAAAATTAGTATTTAAACTTACAATGTACGATCTTGTTAGTTTAATGGCAGAAAATAACAAATATAGTGGCAGAGAAGTAGAGAAACAATATATTAAAGGAAAGGAATTATATGTTTGATCGATAGAAATGTTACAATAAATAATGGAAAGGAAAAACTTAAAGTTATCCCACGTAACCAGGATTTTAGGGAATTGAATAATTAAACTAATTTGTTTCTAAAGTATAGCAACTACTACTAGCTTGCTCCTAAATTATAGCAACCACTAATTGACTAGGTTGCTAAAAACTGAAACAATAAAATAAAATAGTAAAAAAATCTAGCAGTTACAAAAGCACATGATTAATACTCCTCCTTGCTTTAGGAACTGCAAACTCCAATCAGTTGCCTTAGATATTCAAATTTGCTGATAGGTAATGGCTTTGTAAACGTGTCAGCCAATTGATCTTCAGACTTGCAGTAAACTAAGTTTACTTCTCCACTTTGCTGCATCTCTCTCAAAAAATAGAGCTTGATGTTGAAATGTTTAGTCTTCCCGTGACATACTGGATTGTTTGCAATAGCAATTGCAGCCTGGTTGTCAATAAAAATTTCTGTTTTGTTCTTCTGCTGCAAAGATAAATCACATAAAATCTTCTTCAACCATAAAGCTTGATTTACAACGGCTGTTGCTGCTATAAATTCAGCCTCAGCGGTGGACTGTGCTACAATCTCTTGCTTCTTTGTGCACCATGAGAATACTCCTGAGCCTAGGCTGAAATAGTATCCTGAAGTGCTCTTCATATCATCAATGGATCCAGCCCAATCACTATCAGATAATCCATACAACTTGAATTCTTAACACTTATCAAATTCGACTTCATAACCAATAGTGCCTTTAACATATCTCAATATTCTTTTTGCTGCTTGCAAATGAATTTCACTTGGACAGTGCATAAAACGAGACAAGAGACTTACCGCAAATAGAATGTCTGGCCTTGTTGCAGTGTGTTGTACCCCAAAATTTTCCCTCCCATATTTCTCAATACATGTCAAGAATCATCTCCAAGCTGTTCAAGATGGCTCAAGAGTTGGACAGTCAAATCACCTCCTAAGGCAGTCAATTCAAAATTAGGGTTTTGTGTTGCGTCAAGGTCCTTACATCCAAATAACCTCAAGTGCTCCCCAATGTCCTAATATGTTCTTAAGTTCATCCATGACAAATTTCAAGCCTTGCAGAGGAAGTTTGGTCAGTCAATTGCTCAAGAAGTCCAAAAATCGACTGTGCTAGGGCAAAAGTCAACTATGACCCAAATACAATCAAACCTTAAGATTTTGTGTCAACATTCTCATTTTGAAGGATAATTCATCATTTGATCAAGGGTTGATCATGACTCATCAAGGATTGCTCAAGATTCATCAAGATTCAAAAGTTGCTAAATCGGGGTTTTACAAGAAAAGTCAACTCAACTTTGACCAAGCATAACTTTCTCATACTTTATGATAAATGACCCATCCAAAGCTCATTTTTAATAGGATGAAATTTCCTACAATCCATATTCACACCCAAAGATCAAGAAATGCACTCACAAAAGCTTACAAATTTGGACATTATAGGTCATTTTTGAAAGTCAACAAAAACACCTTTTTTCGAAAGCTTATAACTTGAGCATGGAAGATAAAAGTGAGATGATACCAAAAGTGTTGGTTATAGGACATATCAAGGTTTCTAAAAAGTCCAAGAACACTTCCAAAAGTTCAAAATTGAAGAAGTTATGCATTGGTGAAGTTGGGCATTTTTCCAAAATTGCCAAAAGTCAACTATCCTCCAAACTCCAATTTTTGACAAAAGGGCCAACTTTTTTCCATATGATTTGGTCTTATCATACCACACACGTGTCCCATCTTCAATTTCATGGCCATTCATTTATTTTTCTATTTTATTTAATTTTTATTGATTTAATTCATTTTAAATCAATATTAATTCGAATAAAATCCAAAAATTAATGGAATGAGATTCTTGTGATCATTACAGCTTGCAAATATCATGAGACACTCAACCAAACTCGTGCCAAGTCAAAACATGCACAAAATCTTAGATTTGATGCAAATATGGAAATTTGATAATGGTGATCAAATCAAATCTCCATTCATCAATTCTTATGGATTCAAGCCCAACTCTTGACCTAATTCACTTCCAATATACATGTACAAGTGAGGCATAGCGAGGACACGACCTAAGGACTGCAGAAACGGCCAACTCAGAATTGAAAAAAGTGTGAAAAAGTGAGAGATCGAATTCTTGTTTGGAGGTGTTTTCAAGGCAAAATCTTCACATAACTCTCTTGCTGGCGATCTCCTGAAACTGTAGCAATAAAAACCAAGTCCTAAAACCACTTGAAACACGTTGTAAGTCACCATGAATGTGGCCCTGAGCACGAAATCCAAACCTATGATTCTTGCATCCTTTCATTGAAATCTTTGCATATTTGTATTTGTCGTTTGATTTAGAACATTTTTGCAATGTTTAATTTTATTCTCATGGCCTCTAACGTGATACCCGAACCTAGGGTTTCCAAGATTTTTTTTTAGGCATTTTTGGTACAGGTACAATCAAGGCAAACCATGGCCATATTCGTGCTCAGGGAAGAGAGACGATCATGTTGATACCCTTAGCTTGCGTTTACATGGCCTAGGAAGGATTTTTGAAACATCCCACGAACTTTCCCGCGGATAAAAATCCGCAGGTAAATAACCAGGGATACTTAGAGAAGATGATAACGTGGCTAGGCGTAATTGGCCAGTTCAAGTTATTGGCACTTATTTTTTTTATTCCAGGCTTAGTGCGTTAATTTACATATAATATTTGTTGATTATTCTAATAACAGATGAGTAAACCAGCTGAGTTGGTGAGTGTTGTACCACAAAATTTGCCCTCCCATTTCATCAACATTTTCTCATCACAAGACCCTTGGAGTTCAAGATCAAGTTAGGGTTTGCTCTGCTCAAGATTTCTCCTTGCACTGTTGACCCAAATTAGGGTTTGAGTTTGCACAAAGATGTTTTGACCTAAAATTCCCAAAGTGACATTCATGCTTCATGTTGGACTCACAAGTTTATCCATACCAAGTTTCAAGCCTTGATTCCAATCTTTGCCCAGTCAATTGGACAGTTGACCTAGAAATCAACTGTATTGGGGAAAAAGTCAACTGTGGTCAATTGACAGTCAAACCTCATGAAATTTGACCCACATCTACATTATGAACTCATATGAACCATTTGGTCAAGTTTGGATCACAAATCCACAAGAAATTTGATCAGATCACCAAAAGGGCAAAATGGTCATTTTTAGGGTTTTGACTGCACAAAGGCAATTTTTGACTGTTTGACCTAGCCAATGGCAAACCAAGCTCACATATGGACTCAAGGGCCCAATGGCATTGTCTTGACATGTTCAACAAATTCAAAAGATCCCAAATGCACAAGATTGACAGATGAATTTTCCAATCAACTGAGCCAAATTTGACTGTACACTGAAAAGTCAAACTTTGACTTTTTGGTCAAAATCAAGTGTCAAGATTCATTTTTCATCAAGACATGTCAAATTATGAAACTTTTTCATCAAGAAATCAAAAATCACAAATTAGGGTTTGAAATGAAGAATTTTCATAACTTAGAATTTTTCTAAGTTATGAAAATCCCTAATTTTTTCCTAACTTTGTCCCACTTTCTCATCAAGATGCATTTGGATTAAAACAAAACTCAAAACATGAAAGTTGTAGTCCATTTCAAAATCTACAATTTTGATTCACAAAGTTTCCTTAAAAGAAGCTTGTAGCTCAAGTTATGATTTTTGGAACAAGGGTGCAAAACATTCTTAACTTAGAAAAATTTTGACCTATTCTAGGCAGGATTTTCGCCTAACTTCATGGCCACTTTTCACATGCTTCCACTTGGAATTTAAACTTGCATTACAAAGATGTATTGTGGTACACATTCCAAGCTTTCCAAATTATCCAAGAACTCATCAAACAACCTTGTGGTTAGGGAGAATCGAATTTGTCAATATGGGCAAAAGTCACTTTGATTCATGACCAAATTACATGTTCATAACTTTGCATTTTTGAAATCAGCTTGCACAAGCTAGTTACAGGCCTCTAATCTCATTTACACTCAATAATTAAATGCCAATCCATTGTGTTCTAGCATTATTTTGTGCATTTGGACATTACATGAAGAATTAAGCCATATTTGGAAAAAGCAAGTTATCCATTCTTGTAAAGCATGACTTTATGTCAAACACAAATCCAAGAAGTACAATGCAAATCTCTGAGGCACAATTTATTGAACTAATCCCACTGATCAAGACTAACTTTGCAGCATGTTTAGGGGGCCTTCATAAGCTTGTAACAAGACTTGGCATTTTTGACTTAAGATAGAGGCAACTTTGCAAAAGCAACATCATCTCCCATTCCTGCAAGAACTAACCAAGGCAAACTTGTTGAACACATTCCAAACATCAAACCTGACCAAAAACACGAACCAACCACCTCCAATACCTCATCATCCATCAAAGCCCATTTTTTCTGCAAAATAGAGTCCCTGTTGCAGATTGACTTGGCCAGTTCATTTCCATCGTGCATTTTCATCCAAGCCACCTCAAACACCTTCCATAACATCCATACAAACTATCTCAAGCCTTGGAAACAGACTGTAACACCTCTAACCAGTTTTGCCATTTTCACTTTTCTCTCTTGCAGGTTGACTTCTGTAGCTTGATACAGCAAGATTCAAAGCACACCAAGCATTGGAGAAGCATCCCTGAACTTCAAGCAAGATGTATAAGTCCTCACACTGCAGTGAAAGTGCCTCCATTGCTGTACACGACTCAAGCTGAACAGGTAAAACTTTGAACTTCTATCTCTCTATCCAGGCATAGTTAGGCTTAAGTTTGTGAAGAAAGCATGTTCTAATCATAGCCCTGAAGTCATCCATATAGTTACTTTTCATTTATATTGTATGTGCTAAGAGTATTTTGAACCTGAACATTGGAAAAAAGCTAGGTCAGGAATTGGGGGAGAAGAAATTCTCTCTCATTTCTGAGAATTAGATTGACCTTTTTATATGTTTAGAATCGTGGCTTCAAGCTCTACAAGTTTCATGTTTTAAGATTTGTCAAAAGATCAAAGAATCAGGATGTTTGAACAAGGTGGGATTGGCGCGCGTTTTTGACAGAAGTTTGGCTGGAGGTTGAAGAAGCCTCCTTGGGCTGGGCCTGAGTTTTGTCTTTCTGTTTACACCACTTTTCCACACTTGCACCCCCTTGACCCATTGTGTTTATTTTTATCATTTTTTTGACTTTTTTCTTTTTGTTTCTGACTTATTATTTTTTGCCAAAATATAAAAAATATTAAAAACATTTTTTCAACCATTTTTGCATTTTATTTGGATTTTTGTTTGTTTTATTTGAATTTATACATGTAAATAAACATATTTCCTTTTATTCAAAATACAAAAATAATACAAAATACATTTTATGTTCTGATTTTATTTTATTTTACCTTTTGAAAACATTTTCTAAAAATATACTTTTTTTTTTGGTAAATAATAAATATTTTTATTTTTGTATATATTTAGTAAATAACATAAATACTTATATATTTATTAGAATATTTAGGGAAAAAATACAAAAATAATGCATTTTTATTTTTATTAATATTTGACCTCAAAAATCACTTTTTTACAATATACTTCCTTTTTATTTATTTATTTTTGTACATAATTAATAAATATCATATTGTATTAAATAATAAATGATTTTATTTAGCAAAATTAGGGTTTTGCCCTAAACATGAAAAAATACCCAAAAATTAACCTTTTATTTTTGTTTATTTGTCACATAAAAAATACTTTTACATACATATAAAAATCTTTTTTTTTTTTGCATCTTGCATATTTATTGTATATTTATTTAATTATTGTACAATTCTAATATTTGAATATTCAATTTGGATGTAATAGTTTAGATTTAATTTTTCTTGCTAAATATTCCACATTTGGACATTTGTACCCCCCATCCCATAATTATGTTGTAATAATTTAGGATTTTATTTTTCGCATTTAAAAGCTTTCTAAATATACCATGATAGACTTAGGGTTTGTATGCAAAAACAAAATAACAAATAGCTTGACCTAATTCAAAGACAAAAAACATGAAAATGGACAACACCAATCACACTTGCACCCCTAGGGTTACTCCACTTGTTGCTTTCAATAATGGGCCATGTTGCATGTTAGGTGTCTTTGGCAAAACAAAAACAATTCAAATGGTCATAGTCCCTCGATGACGCTTTCGAAAGTTGCCTAAAAATGATCAAGTCCCTTAAAGGAAAAGTTGCCAAAGACACTTGGCACCATTGCAATCATGGTCTAAACGATGACCCGCGCCCGTCCCGTTAACATCCTAACACAAGATTGTCCACCAAATACAATGGTGGAACAAAATTGTTAAAAGGGTTAAAAGCATAGAGAAAAACCTTTGAGTAAATTTAGGGGTAGACAAAACTCTTAGTTACTTGAATCAACTTGCAAAACAATCCTTGCCTACTTTTCAAAACCACACATCACAACACACTTTCAAAACAACTTTCAAAAACATTGAAAACTTTTCAAAAGATAAGTACACCTTTGTATACATTCAAACATGGATCATTACGAAGGTTGCCACCACATTGGCCTCTTTTCAAAACATTTTCAAACCCACACACACAAAGCACCATTTCAAACAATTGAAAATCAAAGGCAAGTGATCTAAGCAAGTAACTAAGAGTCCATGGATAACTATGGATAGAAATGGTGCTAATACCTTCCCTTTCTATAATCTACTCCCCGAACCCAAGAAAACATCTCAAAGGTTTTTGCTGTGCTTTTTAACCTTTCCTTAGGATAAAATAAAAAGTCGGTGGCGACTCTTGCTCAACCGAAACATTTGCGGAAACAAACGTAAAACCCAAGTCAGTTCTCCCACCATATCACAGTGAGGGAGGCGTGTCAAAACCCCTTAGGACCTGGGTTCGAATCCCAAGTCACCCAAAACGCTTTATTTGATTTTTCTTCAGGTATTCATATGCAACGCCTAGAGTGTAATGCACCATATGCCTCAAATAACAACACGCCAGGTGGCTTCAGATCCAAATCCAGTGGCCAAGGATGGAGGACTACCATGGTCTCAAGTCAACAGGTATGTGGGCGATCCAAAAAGTCAAGCAGGCTGATTGAAATTGGGCCTGGAAATTGCTGATTCCACCATCAAATTAAGCCCACACCCTCTGAGTATTTCTTTTACTTTTTATTTCTTTTCTTTATTTATTTATTTATTTTGTTAACTATTATTATTATTATTAAAAAACTAACCAATTAATATTTTCCTAATAAAATCAGAAAACAAAAAATATTATTTTTATTTATTAAAACTAATTTCACTTTATTTTTGTAAATAAATAATTTAATCAATTTAATCAATTTAGTCTCTTTTAATTAGTTATAATTTTAACATTTTTGCAATAAATTAAAATTAACTAGAATATTAGGTTTTAACATTTTTAATCATTTTATTTTATTTCCTCAATTATAAAAAACCCAAAAATATTTTCATTTAATTAATTAATTAATTAACTTAGATTTAATTTCCATTTTAATTCAAAAATAACAAAAAAAAATCTCGTTCTTTCTTAAAAAAGGGGTCAAAACCCTAAAAATGCTCCGATTTAATTTTCTCGCACGCGTGTTATTTTTATCCAATAATGTAATTGCTTCAGGAATGTAATAATTTTAAATTAGGACTTTATTTATTTATCGCTTTCTTTTATTTTTCCGCCATTTAAATTAAAGGGTTTGTCTTTGGCGATGTAAATACCCGACGCCTTGTAATAGCTTAGATTTAATTTCCCGCAATTTAATTTCTGCACAATATTAACTGTTAGATGTTTGATAATTAGGCAATGCATGACAAGATCAATCTTTAACTTAAAATCAACAATAGCTCACCCATGACATGTACAGATAAAAATTAACCGAAATAACACAGTTGCACATGCCACTCTTAGGGTACACATCACTTGGTTGCCTCGAACGTGGTCATTGAGTATAGGAAGTTTTAGAGGTCGCCCTCTTGTCCAAAGATCATAGTTGCCTCGGAAAAAATGATCTAAGACATTAGGGTTACCACTAAGGCGTCCTAACATTGCTTTAGTGACCACACGTCCCTTAATCGAATTGACCTGAAAACTCCAACAATGATGCTACCTACTCCTCAATAGTGGGATAGCATTGTCTAAAGGACATTAGCACAGTTTAATTCCTTTTTCGAGTAGGTAGATGGTTCTTAAGTACTTGCTCCTTTTAAAACAAAACAAAACTTTTCGCACTTACACTCTCTTCAAAACAAAAACTCTTTTCAAACCCACAAACACAAAGAAAAGCAAACTTTTGAAAACACAATGAGCAAGTACCTAAGAGCCCGTGGATAACCACGGATAGAAAGGGTGCTAACACCTTCCCTTTCTATAATCTACCTCCCGAACCCGAGAAATATCTCAAAAAGGAATTTTTCTATGCTTTTGTCCTTTCCTTGTTGGATAAAATAAAAGACGGTGGCGACTCTTGCTTACCGTAACATTTTGTGAAAACAAACGCAAAACGCGAACCAACATTCCAAAACAGTCAGTTCTCATTCCCACCGATCACAGAACTGGCGACTCTGCTGGGGATTATTATAAGTGGGTTGTACCTTAGGATTAGATCATTATGTTTTCAATTGTATGCTTTGTATGCTTTAATTTTGTGGGCTTGTATTGGAGTTTTATAGATCCTAACCCGGATATGGGGATACCCTTTAGGTAAGTAGCAATAAACTGTGAGGGATTTGTACGGCGTAGACCGATACGGATGAAGCAGTAGCTACGTTGGTGTGACACTTTAGTCTGTACCGATATCCCTTGTGTTGGAACGAGGAGAATATGGGTCTTCTAAGGGGTCATTAAGCACCAACTGACCTTAGAACCTTAAATTGACCAACTTGGCCATAGAACAGTAGCAGTATGCTACACTCATTGAGACTAAACTCTCGTGATGATTCTGGCCGCAAGAAAAGGTTGCTAAACTGGAATTATGACTGATTGAGGGTAGTCAGTGATATTGAGATCCTCTAGAACCCGGTTACTATTTTTAGGACAGGTTTAAACCAACTCAACTGAAAGAGGGTAGTACCTAAGCTCCATGCCATCCTGAAATCTAAGGGCTCTCAGTGTGACTTGTGTGCCTTTACCATGTTTGCTTTTTGTGGATACTTGTGGTGTGCCTTTATCATGACATCATGACATCATAACATTACATACATCTTGCATAAGGACTAACCTATTTCAAAGACAAGAGGGTTTCATCTTTGCTCTGTTTTGTAGGTCATCATGATGCACATGCGTAAGAATACTATCCGGGTCAACTTTGTCCAAGTACCTACCCTACTTAAAGATTTGGTTGTCAGGATGCCAAACACTACTTCCTTCATCAGGAGGCATGGCTCTCTTCTCAGTTTGGTCACCTCCAAATTGGACGAACAAATGATGAGTGTCCTGGTCCAGTTTTATGATCCGATGTACCATTGCTTCACTTTTCAAGACTATCAGTTGGTTCCTACCATAGAAGAGTTTTCTGAGCTGCTCGGTATCTCTGTCCTGGAACAGACCCCGTTTACTGGTTGGGAGAAGACTCTCAGGCCTGAAGAGATTGCTGTAGACCTTCACTTGACCAAAGAGGAGGTAATGGCTAACTGGGAGACTAGAAGCGGAGCTAAGGGTTTTCTGACTAAGTTTGTGGTTGGCAAGGCTAACTACTTCTGGGATAGCCTAGACTTTAAGGCGTTCGAGGATATTCTGGCTCTTTTGATTTATGGCTTGGTATTGTTTCCGAATCCTGACACTTTTGTTGATATTAATGCCATAAAGATCTTCATTTCTCAGAACCCGGTACCCACTCTCTTGGGTGACGTCCTTCATCAGCTCTATGCTCGTACTTCCCGAAAGCGGGGAACCTTGATGTGTTGTGCTCCTTTATTGTCGAGGTGGTTTATTTCGCACCTCCCCAAATCAGTACTGAAAAACAAAGAAGGAATGGGCTGGGCTTATAGGGTGATGTCTCTTTCTCACAATGACATTATTTGGACTCTCAAGGGTATGGATGAGGTGACTATCATTGATCGTTGTGGAGAGTATCCTAATGTTCCATTGCTAGGAACCCATGGAGGAATTTCTTACAACCCATGCTTAGCTCTCCGTCAGTTTGGAAGAGCCAGAAGAGAAGGGCCTCATGAGATGTTGATGCCTCATATCATCTTTGATTTTCAGGGAGATATCGATGAGCTACATCGTAGATTCATAAGGGCTTGGGACAGAGTTCACCAATCAGATCCACATGAGCTGGGCCCAAAGACCTCTCTGCCAATGGAGCCATATCTTAGATGGGTCCGCATCCGTGCCCAGAAGCTAGGTATGCCATATGAAGCTGTCTGACCTGTCACTCTTGAGGTTGCTAATGAAGAGGGGGTTCTTCCAACTATTCTCCATCCTTATATGCCCATTGACATTGGGGCACTTAAGAGATCTTGGATGCAACTGTGGGATGAACGGGATTCTTACAGAGAGAGGTTCAACGAGCAAGAGCAGAAGATCCAGAGGTTGACCAAGCAGTTAGAGAATGAGCGGATTCTCAACGACTATGTCCGCACTAATAAGAAGAAACCATGGGAGCATTGATGGACCTTGGATGATTTCTTTTACAGTTTTTATTTTACTTTTCAGTATTTCCATTCTTGTAATGCCTTAAGGGCAATTTGTTGAACAATTTAAATTTTGAAGTTTAAATCTAATAAAGTGTGTTTCCTTTCTTGTTTACAAATTTGAATCCCGATTGTCTTTGAAATCATAAATCATACGCATTTTATCCCATGCACTTCATAAACAGGTACCCTTTTACAGGTCTCTTATCTTCTTCGCTGTTTATTTCAGCAATTATCATGTCCACTGAACCTTCAACTGAGCAAGCTATCAAGGCCCTCCAGGCCCAAAATGCCCAATTTCAAGAGCTGTTCATGAATCTAGCCAAGGGTCAGCAGGACCTGAAGACCTTGATTCTGAAAGAGAAGAAGAAGAAGAAGAGGACCATCCTGTTTAACACAGGACACAGGTTTGGGAACAGGCTGCAGAATGAAGTTGATCTGACCACCTCATCTGGAGGGAAAGATAGTCCACAAGAAAGGAGGGCTCCTAGCCCTGTGGTCTCCGACAATGAGACGGACTATGATGAAGAATAGTATCCTCCTGCTGAGGATAAGTACAAGCAACTGGAAGACCGTTTGAGCGCTATAGAAATTCAGAAGGTGCCCGGTCTGGATTTCGGAGATCTAGGTCTATCATTTGGGGTGGTGATTCCCCATAAATTCAAAGTACCAGCCTTTGCCAAGTATGACGGAGTTTCCTGTTCGAAGCTGCACCTCCGGTCATACGTGAGGAAGATCCAGCCTTACACTGCTGATAAGAACTTATAGATCCATTTCTTTCAAGACAGTCTCTCAGGGACTCAACTTGAGTGATTCTATCAGTTGGACGGAGCCAGTATCCGCAGTTGGGAAGATTTGGCTACTGCATTCTACAAGCAGTATCAGTATAACTCTGACCTCGCTCCTACGTGTACCCAACTCCAGGGTATGTCAATGGGAACGGGTGAAGGATTTAAAGATTATGCTCAAAAGTGGAGAGACCTTTCCGGAAGGGTGCAACCACCTTTGGTTGATCGTGAGCTTGTTGACATGTTTATGGGGACCCTGTCTGGTCCATTTTTCAACCACTTAATTGGAAGCTCTTCAGCTGGGTTTACAGATCTTATTTTGACTGGTGAGAGGATTGAAGCTGGTATTAAGGCTGGGAAGATACAGAAGGGTGCTTCATCAACCACCAAGAAGAAGCCGTTTAAAAAAGAGTCTAGTGCTGTCTACAATGCAAGAAGACAAAGTAGACCTGAACACCGCCAAACTGTTAATGCGGTTGTTATTTCAAACATGCTGGTACTCCTCAGTACAACAATCAACAAAAGGATGAGAGACCTAAGAGGAAATTCACTCGTCTCAGCATGACCTTATCTCAGATTCTGCCACAGTTGCTGAAGAGTAATCTGGTGACTCAAAGGGAACCCCCAAAGAATTCAAATACAACGTCGCCAAGGTATAACCCCAATGCCCGCTGCGCTTATCACTCTGATAGCCCGGGACATAATACAGATGATTGTTGGGCTTTGAAGAACAAGATACAAGACTTAATTGATACGAAGGAGATTGAGTTTGAGGCACCCGAGAGGCCTAATGTTGTGACTGCTCCCATGCCTAAACATGGAGTAAATGTTGTAGAGGAAGACTTGTTTGTAGTTTTTGTGGATGACATTGTTACCCCTCTGATGACTGTCAAGAAGAACCTGTTGCTAGCCGGTTTATTTCCGGGTTGTGACGAAGGTTGCCATATATGTTCTGTTTTACCTACCGGTTGCCCATTCCTGAAGTCAGGTATCCAAAACCTGATGGATAGTAAGGAGATTCTGTTTGAGAAGACTGTTGTTCCTTCCATTCCTACTGAAGAAGTCGCCATCATTACCATTTTCGATAATTCTTCCAAGGCTCCCTCGAGGAAGCCTGTTAGAATTAAATCCGTTCCGAAAATCGCACCTGTGATTATCACTGTTCCGGGGCCCATCCCCTACACCTCTAACAAAGTTGTCCCCTGGCACTATGGGGTAGATGTTTATGTTCATGGAGTTAAGCAAGAGATGGATGCTGATACTGACATCAGCAATATTACGGGACCTGCTAAAGTCACCCGCAGCGGTAGACTTTTCTCACCTGATATCGCTCCACCGACTGTCCGAAGACCTGTTGTCATTACACCTGCAAGTATACCTACTTCCATTCCTGATCAAGTTCCTAGTCCTACCCCTATCTCCGAGTCATCCGATGCTCGGGGCAAAGGGATCACCACTGATGTGCCTGCCCAGACGGAGGCACCGAAGACAATTACTGTTGAAGCTTCCAAACAAGAGATGGAAGAAATTCTGAAGATTATTAAGAAGAGTGATTATAACATAGTTGAGCAGTTGGGGAAAACCCCATCCAAGATTTCTATGTTGTCACTGTTGTTGTGTTCAGAGGTCCATGCTAAGGCTCTGATTACCTTCCTGAAGACTGCCCACGTGCCACAAGAGACATCAGCTGATCAGTTTATCGATTGTGTGGCCAATTTAACTGCTGATAATGGGTTGGGTTTCTCCGACGCCGATTTGACTGCCAAGGGGAAAAATCATAAAGATGCCCTGCATGTCTCCATTGAATGCAGGGGCACTACTCTTGCACATGTATTTGTTGATACTGGTTCCTCATTGAACGTCTTGCCCAAAAAAGCTCTAGACCGGTTGGATTGCAAAGGGTTAGAGCTAAAACCAAGTAACATCGTTGTTAGGGCCTTTGATGGGTCTAAAAGGATGGTGCACGGTGAAGTTGATATTCCAATTAAAGTTGGTTCACAGGTCTTCAATTCCACGTTCTATGTGATGGACATTCGGCCATCCTACTCTTGTTTGCTGGGTCGTCCATGGATCCATAAAGCTGGGGCCGTAACCTCAACGCTCCACCAGAAGTTAAAGTATCCGGTCAAAGGGAAGATTGTGACAGTACAAGGGGAGGAAGAGTACATAGTCAGCCACCTCAACTCATTCAGATATGTAGAGATGGATGGGGAGTTCATTGAGACCCCATTTCAGCACTTTGAAGAGGTTCCCCAGGCACTGGCATCAGCTGAGACTGTGGTTGAAGATTCTCCTATGAAGATGGCTTCCTTAAAATATGCCCGGGCTGTTATTGAGAAGGAAGCTCAAAGGGTTGTTCGAAATGCAAGGATCGGAAGACCTTCTGTGTTCATCAGCAACTCGGGAGTGAATGCCATTGAGGATGATGTGGAAGAGTCTGAATTCGACAGCTGGATCTATCCTACGACCGACGGTGGACTAAGCAACTGGACAGCAAAGGACTTCATCCCTATTAATTTTGTTACCCAGTAATGAACTTTTTGTTTTGAATGTGTAATAGACAATGTTTTAAAACTTTATGGCCCGATGTCTTACCCGGGGCACCGTGGCTTCATTTGTGAGGGCTTTTGTGTGTCATTTTCTTATATCATTAATAAAAGAATTGGACGTTCTTGCATTTTAAATCTTGCGCTCCTTGTATTTCTTTATTATATATTTCAAAACAGCTATTTTACACACACTCACATATACAGGTCCACATCCACTCTGGATCTCACTGGTAACTGTTGTACCCCAAATTTTGACCTAAGATACCGTCTCCCATCTGCATCATTCGCATTGCAAGGGTTTTGACATATTTTTATCAAATTTTCAAAGCAGTTTAAAAATTCATAACTTTTTCGAGTCGGGAGCTGTTTATTTGTTGAACGCTAAATTTATTAACTGATCAAGATTTAAATGACGTTTATTAATTATTTATTATCTTAAATTTAAATAATTGGAATCTATTTTTCAATTGTTATATAATTTAAAGACTTATGAATAATGAAATAAGCATTTGAGAATGAGTTTATTAATTGGTCAACAATGATTATTTAATTCTTTATCATTTTAGATTAAATAATTAAAATTCTATTTTTAATTATTATAATTTGGAATTTTACGAATAATGAATTAAATAGTTGAATTTGTTGATTAGTCAATGATGTTTATTTATTTGTTTGTCATTCTGAATTTAAATGATTGGATTTGATTTTCAATCATTATATGATTTAAGGAATTATAAACAATAAATAAATAATTGGAAAGAAAAGGAATTAATTGAGAAATAATAGAATTTTTATTCACTTTATTCTATTTATTACAATTGTTGTTTAAATACTATTGTACAAAGTATTTATAATAACCATTACATAAATGCTTAAAGTAAAATAAAACTATTTTCCTAAATTCTAATTCTAATCTTCTATCCAATACTCTTTGTCTGCTCATTTAAATTTTACCTGCGAAAATAATTAAAAGAAAGTCAGAATTGAGTAAATAATTAAAATGCAGAAAATAAATTTAATGTTCATCATTAAAAGCAATGGCCGGAATCAGTTACTCTTTTTTTGCAAATCACGGGATTTCTCCCGGTTCACAAAAAAGAGAGGAATTTTTAAATGAATGCACAATTAAAAAATAGCACATTTTCAAAATCAATTGCATTTTTATCAAAAAACCCATTGCATATTTCAAATATGCATAAACTCATTTTTTGGTCAAAGCTGCATAAAACATATGAAACAGCATGTGTAGTTCACAAACAACAAGCCAACGTTAACCTGCAAAGGAGAGATATGCAAGACAATATGCAATTCCAACAATATGCAATTTCAAACATTATGCAGTATTAAACAATGTATGCAAGCAACCTATATTTCCTTTTTTCATCATATTCCAGCCTATTACTTTTTCAGACAGCAGTACAAGATATCATATATATATATCATTTCTGTACTTGAGGGAGAGAGAGAGAAGAGGTTCCATTTTGCAGGTTCTGGCCTAAGCATGAAATGGGAATGAAATCACATGTAGCAGCATATATGCAGCATCAGGAAAATATAATAATATACTCAAACCTGAGCCATAAAGGAAGCAACGGATATATGAGAAGGGAACCCCTTCAAATATAAGAGAGTTCACAACCTGTAAAAGAAGGGGGGCCTCCACCACCAAAAACATTCAAAAAAACCTGCATATTGTTAAACCCCAACCAGCATGCTGCAAAAAGGTTCAAAAACCGCTGATGCCTAAACCTGTCTATCTCTACACACCATATCACTGCAAAACTAAGCAAATATAGTCCATTGCAAACCATAACCATTCCCAAAACAGAACCTACCATCAAAACCCATTCAAACCATTTATTCAATAAACCATAACCTGCATACTGTACAAAAAACCATAAAAAAAACAGTATAATCCAAAACCACCAAAAAACCAATTATTCATATTCCAACCAGTTTTAGGCGAAGAAGAAGAGAAGAATTAGTAGCAGAAAGCAAAGAGCGAGGGATCTTCGGAGCTTACCTGACTTCGCCGGAATTGTACCGTCGGACTAGCTCCGACCATGTGAGTTTCTTCAGTTTTTTTTGCATAAATCTTTATACCGTTGCATTGCCTTTGTCTCACTGGATAATAATCCTCTCTCAATTTTCTGAAATCATGAAAAATGGCCATTCAACATCATTACAGTTTTAAATCAAAAACAAAAACCTTTATTTCACAAAAACACACCATTCAAAAATCTGAATTTAAAAAAAGAAAGGAAGCAGAGTACCTTTAACCTTCAATCATCTCCGTGCCACTCGGGCTGCACCTGTGGCTCAAGAAATTTGTTGTGGACAAGCCTTGAAGCACTTTTCCAACTCTTTAGGCACATATTTTTGTCTTCATTCTTCTCTTGCTGCTTAGGCATTGTTTATTAAAGTTAGTATTACTTGGATTTGGAGAGCTCAAGGAGAGAACAATATTCATGGAAAGTCACCGTTGAAAAATGGAACGTATTGTTAGCTTTTGCAAATCGGTGACAAAATTTTCTTTTTACTAAAAAAAAAAAACAACAATAACAACTAACCGCGCTAGCAGTATCCATCATTTTCCTCTCCCTCTTCATGCAGCTTCTTCTTCTCGCCCCGCGTCTCTTTCTTTTCAGGTGCTACTAACCTAAACATAAGATGCTGAAGAAATAGGATATTGATTCTGTAAAAAAATGTAAACGGAGTAAGTTCATTTCCATGTGAATTTCATATTCAGTTTCATGATGTAGGCTATAAACCTTTTGCCAAAGCATACATTGCACATTAGAGAAATAATATAGAGTATATATGACCCCAATTCAGAATCCCAATTCTTTTCTCCAAGTAACCGACACAGGAAGCCTCGTTATCATAGATCAATCCAATGAAACCATCTGGGCTAGTATTCAAATCAATAAAAAATTCAACCTTTAACAACAAAAACCCAATTCTTCAGCTTTTGGGATACTGGGAATTTGATTGTAACAGAATCACGAAACGAAAACGACCCAACAAAGATTCTATGGCAAAGTTTCGATTTTCCAACCGACACTTTGTTACCTGGCATGAACTCGATTGGAATTTCGATACAAACACAGAAAACATACGACAGAGAAGCATAATAGCACCCGTGCAATTAATCTGAAATCAAAACAAAGGGCTTACCTCTAGGTTTCTTGACTCATCTCATCGCCGATATCAAACACCGCTTTGACCGGGAGAGTCTCGTCCCCGTTGTGGAGAAGTGAATTTTTGGCAATAGGCGGAGATTTGGAGACACGCGAAGAAGGTAGGAGGAGGAGATCGGAACGAGAAGGAAGAAAAGGAGGTCCAACGGCGGCGGCCAGTGCACAACACTCCCTAGGTTTTTCGTACAGCATCTGTTGTTCTTCTTCTTGGATCCGGGTCTTCCAACGACCCGCTCCATTTCCCCTAAACCCAGCTCATTCTTTGTTTTACTAAAGCCCACTTCTATTTGCTAATTCACACCCCATCTTTATTTGCTCTTTAGTTAATTCCTTTTTTTTTTAGCTAACTTAATTAATTTGGATTAATTAGTTTTTTTCTAGAAATAAACATAATTTTAAATAGATAATTTTAACATTTTACCCAAATCTTATTTAATCTAAGTTTAGGGTTATTTAATTTTAGTTTTCCTTATTTTAATTAGATATTTGACTTGTAAGTTTTATTTAATTTGAAAAAATATTTAATATCTCTAAATATGTGAAAGTAAAAAATGAAAACTAAAAGACATGCTATTTATTCCCCTCATTTTGGTTAAATACCAATATAATAAAAACATAAAAAAATAGAAACATATAAAATCTAAAAAACATTTCTTTTAATTCTCATTACCCTTTTATCATTAAAAATGCGTAAAAAAAGTGAAAACCAATTAAACTTTTTCTTTTCGCCTATTAAACAAAATCATATAAAAAATGCATGTTCACATTTAATTGTTGTGTATCATTTTCTGTCAATTATTTCATTGTACTTGTTTATTCTGTTTGCACCAATCCAAAGGGAATAGTCTAATTTTTGTTGACTTCATGTCCTCAAAAAACGATCGAGCGAGTACCCTCATTTCATTGAAACTTAGGATAATTTTTCCAAATATCCGATTTCTCCAAAACTCACACCTTTTAAGTCAAAACTTCAACGTTAGGTTGTCGTATCTTCAAAAACCCGTCCGTATCCCTTTTCGGCCAAAACGATTTATTTTCAATCAAGCGATCAATCTTAAATAAAACAGATATTTCAAAAGGTTCCTATAGAGTACTATAGATGCATTGGGTGCTAGTACCTTCCCATTGTATAACCAACCCCCGAACCATAAGATCTCTTTTCAAAAACGCTTTGTTTTTTACATTGCATATTTAGGGTTTTATTTCACTCTTTTCCCTTTTCCTTTGGAAACAATAAAGCGCGGTGGCGACTCTTGCTTTTGTGAGACGAATTAATCAATAGTTCGATCTCCGATTTACCCCGCTACATTTTTTATCGCTACAGAATTGGCGACTCTGCTGGGGAAAGATTGACCTCTTGCTGGTCCATCCCTAAGTGGGTTAAGCCTAATTTGTTTTATCTGTTTTATTGTTATTTGATTTGCTTGATTATGTGTTTAAATTGGGGTTATTTGGGTTTTTTTGCAAAGGACGAATCCTATACCCGGATTAAGTAACACTTAAGGAATAGGACGGGCGGTATAGTCATGTTAACTTTGAGGGAGTAATCCCGAAGAAGGAGGCATGAGATCCCCCACTCAATGGAAGGCCCTCTCGAACTTAATATTTGTTTACCGAGTAATCGGGAAGACGTTATTATTTTCGACCTAGGAGCCCGAGAAGTTGAGGACCGTAGAACCCTAACCCATCTTGGCCTTTTTAGGTGTAGCGCGGAGACTATAACGGAGTAATTCGGAAGTAGTTGTTACGCGATGCTACGCTCGGACGAGTTTCTCTTGAGAATATTGCTAATTATCGAGTAATCAAGACATTGGCAATATCCGAAGGAGGAATGTAGACTCTGGGAACTCTTAGAACCTTGTTCTACAGGTGCGAGTAAACCCTTAGTACATACCGTGGGGATGTTCCTTACCTTTGACTCCATGCTCGTGACGTGGAACCTTTCGACTTTGTTGTTGACCTTGCTTGTGGTTGTTGCATCGCCATGCATTCATGCATCCATAAAACTCTTTTCACTTGACTTTGAAGGAGTTTGGAGGTCTTTCTTTGTAAACATCACTAGTTTCGTCAAACTCAATGGATCTTGGGTGTCGATAGGGCGAAAACCCTAATCCACCAAAATGGATGATTGATCTTGACGATAACTTGATCAATGTTTGGAGCTAATTTAAAATTCATCTGTTATCTTCATACTTGGATGTTTATAACTTGATATCTTGAGTTCCTTGAAAGTCAAATAAAACTCTCTTTTGCATATCATACATCATTCTACATTTTCTTTGTCTCACCTTCAAAGGTCTTTTTCCGAGTCTCATTTTTTCCCTTGGTCTCACTAGTACAACACTCGCGCTAAGAGGATAATGGAGAATATCAAGCAAGAGATTTCTGAACTCCGCAGAGAGGTGATTGTTTTGAAAGCTGGTTTGGATCACTTAACTGGTTTGGTTGGAATTCTGATCTCCGCCCAAGTCAATCCTTCTAGGAGGGAGGAAGCAAGGATAAAAGTCTTCACGGAGACTCTAAAATCTTTTTCTCATGAAAAGGTGACGGTTAATGCACCCGACGACTTTCCTGACAAGGTGAATGTGGGAGTGCGTCTAGCAGAAGATGTCGGAAAGGGATGTTCATATGAAGATGGTAGCTCAGCTAGTGGTGTGAAGAAGTTTGATAATAACTTTTCCCAGAAGAGAACCATAGGAAGAAATAATCATCATCATGTTTCTCCTATTCATCAATAGAATCAGCAAGTTCCTAATCAGAGGAAAACCCAGTTTGATTCAATTCCAATCACCTATACTGAGTTGTTCCCTATCCTGTTGCAGAGGAATTTGGTTCAGACCCGACCTCCACCGAAGGCCCCTAAGAAGATACATTGGAACTACAAAGCTGATTTGGCTTGTACTTTTCATCAAGGTGCTCGTGGGCATGACTTGGAGGGTTGCTTCGCTTTGAAGATTGAGGTTCAGAAGTTGGTCAGAGGTGGTATCTTGTCGTTCAAGGACGTTGGTTTTGAAGTTCAAATCAAACAGGCGCCGAAGAGTAAACACGACTGAGGGTGACTTTGAGTTTTTGAGGATGTTTTCGGTAGTTCAAGTGGAAAGCCTTCCCAGTTTATTAACTTGTTTCTGCTTTTGTAGCTTTTCTTATTTATCGAAACATTGTTTGCATGTAAGAACTTGTTTGCGTCTGAATGATTATTTTAACACGATGAGTATGTTTGTCTTGAAGAAATTCATTCGTTTCACTCATATTTGCTTTCAAATTTTAAATTTCTTTTTGCATTATGATACCAACATGTTGCCCATTCTCTTGCCTAGGCAGAGATTGAAGGGGGGATGATGATCTAAAGAACACAAAATCTTTGGTTGCATGCTTTTGAATAAAATCTTGTTGATGATGTACAGGCATTGTTTCAAATCCCTAAACACCGGAGATATAAGGAAGATAATCCCTTGCTAACCCCTTTTGAGCCTTTGAAGCAGAAGTTTCTTTTCTATACAAAAAACCTTGAATTTTAACCTGGGGCAGGGTAGTTTTCAGTTAATTTGATTGAGTGTTCAAAATTCGCAAGGAAGATGTTACCGTCACAAAATCCTTTGAGAGATGAACACTCATGTTGAATTAACCGAACATAGAGTTGGAGAACATCATGAAGAATGGGTGGGCACCAAATATTTTGAGCCTTAAAATCTTTTTCTAAAAAAACCCATGAATCGGACCACATTACAACCTTCAAAAGTCCTAATTGAAGCAAGGTTATTTTGAAAGCATATTTCAATGAGACAGTGTTCCTGACTCCCATGAATGATTAAATAATTATGTTGGTATCATATGTTTCTCCTATACAAAAATAAATGGCGCTTTTACTCGCAAAATTTGTGCGATATCTTTCAAAAATCTTCAAGACTTATATAACTGTTGCATTAGAATTTTCATTCTCATTGTAAACTTTTTTCTAACTGCAAAACATTTGCTTGATATCAAGGAAGCTCACATAAACACCAGTGATGAGTTTACCCTTTTAAGGCTTGAAACTATGTTGAGTAATTGGAGAATCAATTCAAGAAAATCATATCCAGGGGCATGTCAGTTGAAGACCTTAAGCATGGACAGGTTGCTTCTCCTAGTTAATGCTTTTCCCAACTTGTTTGCTCGATTGGGGCAAAAATTCGAAGACTTTGTTGTGCCGACTACAGTCAATCCGGGGCAATCGCGTCAAGATTGGATGATTTCCTCTAAGAATTTTGAAGACACCAGAGCATGGTGAATGCCAGGTCTTTTGTAAACCCTCTTGAGACGCTTTCTCCTCATCAACCATTTTGCTTGGGGCATTTGAGAAGTGAAGCTACTCGCAAGAATCGTCGTGCATCATGCAGCTCGTCAGCAGTAACTTGGGGCATCCATATTGGTCCCAGGGGCAATCTGGACGTGTTAGAATGTGTGTTATGTATCGCACACTTTATCAGAGGGTGGTGTTCCCGGTATCTCCAGCTAAGCATGACTCCTTCCAGCTGAAGCTTTGTTCGTGTTGCTATCCTTTCAATGGGTCATCAGCAGTAGAAGACTAGACTGTGGGTTTCCTACCCAAAATATCTTCCTCTCCAAGAGATTTAAGCCTTGTAGAAGGATTTTACAGCTTTGTTGGCTTCTATCTCCAGGGATGTTCCCCTCCTTTTGAGATTAGCCGAGCATCGGGTTGTACTGTGATGTCTTATCATCTTCTGTCCATCTCCCCCGTCGGTTTTTGTCAGCATATACATGGCATTCATTTATTCATTTACACTTGCATCATGCACGCACAGGTGTATTTGTTGATGACATTGAGTTCGTACACCTTAGTTGTGTCTTTTCAAATAGCACATTTCGATCTTTCCAAATAGAGTGCCAACTTAAGCATAAAATGCGCCTCCTTTCTAATTCCCCAACTGAGCTAATCCTCGTGGATGACTTTTGATTTAGCTTACCTTATCCATTTCTGGATAGGATAATTTCCCCAATCGAGTTACTTTCTCATTGGGAGGAGTCTTGTTTGACTGTTTTCTCTCTGGTTATTCCTGGATGAAGTTGTTGCCTCTTGCATAGGCTATCTCAGTGATTTTCCCCAGTGAATTGCGACCTAGACGACTGGTGCATTTATTTTGCATGTTAAAGCATATGATCTCCTCGGGAAGGATTGATTCAGGGTTCTCTTTGATGAAGATTTTATTCTCTGCCAATATCATCACAGTTTCCTTCTGAATTATGTTGGAAAACGACAAGCGTTAGCTCTTCACGAGCAACTTGTACGTTAATTTTCGAAAGCGCCGAGCAGCAGTTCTTCATGAGCTACTAGTGCGTCATTTACTTCTTTTCGAAAGCGCCGAGAAGCAGTTCTTCATGAGCTACTAGTGCGTTATTTATTTTCTGAAGCGCCGAGCAGCAGTTCTTCATGAGCTACTAGTGCGTCATTTACTTCTTTTCGAAAGCGCCGAGCAGCAGTTCTTCATGAGCTACTAGTGCGTTATTTACCTTTTTTGAAAGCGCCGAGCAGCAGTTCTTCATGAGCTACTAGTGCGTCATTTTTTATCTTTTCGAAAGCGCCGAGCAGCAGTTCTTCATGAGCTACTAGTGCGTTATTTATTTTCTGAAACGCCAGCAGTTCTTCATGAGCTACTAGTGCGTCAGTTATGACTTTGTGAAAGCGCCGAGCAGCAGTTCTTCATGAGCTACTAGTGCGTCAGTTATGACTTTGTGAAAACGCCAGCAGTTCTTCATGAGCTACTAGTGCGTCTTTTATCCTTTTTGGGAAACGCCAAGCAGCAGTTCTTCATGAGCTACTAGTGCGTCATTTTTTATTCCGTTGGAAAACGCCGGCAGTTCTTCATGAGCTACTAGTGCGCCATTTTATTTTTTCTGAAAGCAACAAGCAGCAAACTCTTCATGAGTTACCAGTACGTTTTTACTTTTCTTTGGAATACAGCAAGTGGTAGCCTCTTTATTTGAGCAGCTTGTATGTTATCGGTATTTTCTTTTCTGGACGACAACAAGCAGTAGCCTCTTTATTTGAGCAGCTTGTATGTTATCGGTATTTTCTTTGGACGACAGCAAGTGGTAGCCTCTTTATTTGAGCAGCTTGTTTGTTATCGGTATTTTCGTCGGACGACAACAAGCGGCAGCTTCTTTATTTGAGCAGCTTGTATGTTATTGGTATTTTCTGTGGACGACAACAACTGGCAATTTTCTTTATTTGAACAACCTTCGTATCTACAGTCTCATTACCTCAGCATTAATGAGTATACCTCTGAAATCTCGCAGAGAAGTCTGGTACGAATCCATACCTCCAGAAGTCGGTAATCAGTTATCCGCAATTTGATACTCTCTGTCTATCGTCGACCTCGAGTTGCGAATTCACTGTGTTGGATCAATGATTTGTTACGGCTTATGCAAGATGCTCTCTTTGTTAGAGTTAGAGGTCGTATTCCCTCAATTTTATTCGCTGTCAGGAGTCTGTCGTTGGAAGTCGATAGCTTGTTTCCTCAGTAGCGTATAATTCATGTCTCATGTGTTTTGTTGGTGTTCGATTCCCCCAGCATTGTCTTGTTTCACACAATATCTTTCTCTGTGAATTCAAACACTACGTTCATATCACTGCATGATGACGGCATCATAGGACAAAATTTGCGTAATTATGTATTTAAGTACCTTCAATCTCGTCGAGACGAAGACTTTAATCTTCATATCTCCGGATAGAAGGAACTTAAATAGGGGCAGCTGTTGTACCCCAAATTTTGACCTAAGATACCGTCTCCCATCTGCATCATTCGCATTGCAAGGGTTTTGACATATTTTTATCAAATTTTCAAAGCAGTTTAAAAATTCATAACTTTTTCGAGTCGGGAGCTGTTTATTTGTTGAACGCTAAATTTATTAACTGATCAAGATTTAAATGACGTTTATTAATTATTTATTATCTTAAATTTAAATAATTGGAATCTATTTTTCAATTGTTATATAATTTAAAGACTTATGAATAATGAAATAAGCATTTGAGAATGAGTTTATTAATTGGTCAACAATGATTATTTAATTCTTTATCATTTTAGATTAAATAATTAAAATTCTATTTTTAATTATTATAATTTGGAATTTTACGAATAATGAATTAAATAGTTGAATTTGTTGATTAGTCAATGATGTTTATTTATTTGTTTGTCATTCTGAATTTAAATGATTGGATTTGATTTTCAATCATTATATGATTTAAGGAATTATAAACAATAAATAAATAATTGGAAAGAAAAGGAATTAATTGAGAAATAATAGAATTTTTATTCACTTTATTCTATTTATTACAATTGTTGTTTAAATACTATTGTACAAAGTATTTATAATAACCATTACATAAATGCTTAAAGTAAAATAAAACTATTTTCCTAAATTCTAATTCTAATCTTCTATCCAATACTCTTTGTCTGCTCATTTAAATTTTACCTACGAAAATAATTAAAAGAAAGTCAGAATTGAGTAAATAATTAAAATGCAGAAAATAAATTTAATGTTCATCATTAAAAGCAATGGCCGGAATCAGTTACTCTTTTTTTGCAAATCACGGGATTTCTCCCGGTTCACAAAAAAGAGAGGAATTTTTAAATGAATGCACAATTAAAAAATAGCACATTTTCAAAATCAATTGCATTTTTATCAAAAAACCCATTGCATATTTCAAATATGCATAAACTCATTTTTTGGTCAAAGCTGCATAAAACATATGAAACAGCATGTGTAGTTCACAAACAACAAGCCAACGTTAACCTGCAAAGGAGAGATATGCAAGACAATATGCAATTCCAACAATATGCAATTTCAAACATTATGCAGTATTAAACAATGTATGCAAGCAACCTATATTTCCTTTTTTCATCATATTCCAGCCTATTACTTTTTCAGACAGCAGTACAAGATATCATATATATATATCATTTCTGTACTTGAGGGAGAGAGAGAGAAGAGGTTCCATTTTGCAGGTTCTGGCCTAAGCATGAAATGGGAATGAAATCACATGTAGCAGCATATATGCAGCATCAGGAAAATATAATAATATACTCAAACCTGAGCCATAAAGGAAGCAACGGATATATGAGAAGGGAACCCCTTCAAATATAAGAGAGTTCACAACCTGTAAAAGAAGGGGGGCCTCCACCACCAAAAACATTCAAAAAAACCTGCATATTGTTAAACCCCAACCAGCATGCTGCAAAAAGGTTCAAAAACCGCTGATGCCTAAACCTGTCTATCTCTACACACCATATCACTGCAAAACTAAGCAAATATAGTCCATTGCAAACCATAACCATTCCCAAAACAGAACCTACCATCAAAACCCATTCAAACCATTTATTCAATAAACCATAACCTGCATACTGTACAAAAAACCATAAAAAAAACAGTATAATCCAAAACCACCAAAAAACCAATTATTCATATTCCAACCAGTTTTAGGCGAAGAAGAAGAGAAGAATTAGTAGCAGAAAGCAAAGAGCGAGGGATCTTCGGAGCTTACCTGACTTCGCCGGAATTGTACCGTCGGACTAGCTCCGACCATGTGAGTTTCTTCAGTTTTTTTTGCATAAATCTTTATACCGTTGCATTGCCTTTGTCTCACTGGATAATAATCCTCTCTCAATTTTCTGAAATCATGAAAAATGGCCATTCAACATCATTACAGTTTTAAATCAAAAACAAAAACCTTTATTTCACAAAAACACACCATTCAAAAATCTGAATTTAAAAAAAGAAAGGAAGCAGAGTACCTTTAACCTTCAATCATCTCCGTGCCACTCGGGCTGCACCTGTGGCTCAAGAAATTTGTTGTGGACAAGCCTTGAAGCACTTTTCCAACTCTTTAGGCACATATTTTTGTCTTCATTCTTCTCTTGCTGCTTAGGCATTGTTTATTAAAGTTAGTATTACTTGGATTTGGAGAGCTCAAGGAGAGAACAATATTCATGGAAAGTCACCGTTGAAAAATGGAACGTATTGTTAGCTTTTGCAAATCGGTGACAAAATTTTCTTTTTACTAAAAAAAAAAAACAACAATAACAACTAACCGCGCTAGCAGTATCCATCATTTTCCTCTCCCTCTTCATGCAGCTTCTTCTTCTCGCCCCGCGTCTCTTTCTTTTCAGGTGCTACTAACCTAAACATAAGATGCCGAAGAAATAGGATATTGATTCTGTAAAAAAATGTAAACGGAGTAAGTTCATTTCCATGTGAATTTCATATTCAGTTTCATGATGTAGGCTATAAACCTTTTGCCAAAGCATACATTGCACATTAGAGAAATAATATAGAGTATATATGACCCCAATTCAGAATCCCAATTCTTTTCTCCAAGTAACCGACACAGGAAGCCTCGTTATCATAGATCAATCCAATGAAACCATCTGGGCTAGTATTCAAATCAATAAAAAATTCAACCTTTAACAACAAAAACCCAATTCTTCAGCTTTTGGGATACTGGGAATTTGATTGTAACAGAATCACGAAACGAAAACGACCCAACAAAGATTCTATGGCAAAGTTTCGATTTTCCAACCGACACTTTGTTACCTGGCATGAACTCGATTGGAATTTCGATACAAACACAGAAAACATACGACAGAGAAGCATAATAGCACCCGTGCAATTAATCTGAAATCAAAACAAAGGGCTTACCTCTAGGTTTCTTGACTCATCTCATCGCCGATATCAAACACCGCTTTGACCGGGAGAGTCTCGTCCCCGTTGTGGAGAAGTGAATTTTTGGCAATAGGCGGAGATTTGGAGACACGCGAAGAAGGTAGGAGGAGGAGATCGGAACGAGAAGGAAGAAAAGGAGGTCCAACGGCGGCGGCCAGTGCACAACACTCCCTAGGTTTTTCGTACAGCATCTGTTGTTCTTCTTCTTGGATCCGGGTCTTCCAACGACCCGCTCCATTTCCCCTAAACCCAGCTCATTCTTTGTTTTACTAAAGCCCACTTCTATTTGCTAATTCACACCCCACTTTATTTGCTCTTTAGTTAATTCCTTTTTTTTTTAGCTAACTTAATTAATTTGGATTAATTAGTTTTTTTCTAGAAATAAACATAATTTTAAATAGATAATTTTAACATTTTACCCAAATCTTATTTAATCTAAGTTTAGGGTTATTTAATTTTAGTTTTCCTTATTTTAATTAGATATTTGACTTGTAAGTTTTATTTAATTTGAAAAAATATTTAATATCTCTAAATATGTGAAAGTAAAAAATGAAAACTAAAAGACATGCTATTTATTCCCCTCATTTTGGTTAAATACCAATATAATAAAAACATAAAAAAATAGAAACATATAAAATCTAAAAAACATTTCTTTTAATTCTCATTACCCTTTTATCATTAAAAATGCGTAAAAAAAGTGAAAACCAATTAAACTTTTTCTTTTCGCCTATTAAACAAAATCATATAAAAAATGCATGTTCATATTTAATTGTTGTGTATCATTTTCTGTCAATTATTTCATTGTACTTGTTTATTCTGTTTGCACCAATCCAAAGGGAATAGTCTAATTTTTGTTGACTTCATGTCCTCAAAAAACGATCGAGCGAGTACCCTCATTTCATTGAAACTTAGGATAATTTTTCCAAATATCCAATTTCTCCAAAACTCACACCTTTTAAGTCAAAACTTCAACGTTAGGTTGTCGTATCTTCAAAAACCCGTCCGTATCCCTTTTCGGCCAAAACGATTTATTTTCAATCAAGCGATCAATCTTAAATAAAACAGATATTTCAAAAGGTTCCTATAGAGTACTATAGATGCATTGGGTGCTAGTACCTTCCCATTGTATAACCAACCCCCGAACCATAAGATCTCTTTTCAAAAACGCTTTGTTTTTTACATTGCATATTTAGGGTTTTATTTCGCTCTTTTCCCTTTTCCTTTGGAAACAATAAAGCGCGGTGGCGACTCTTGCTTTTGTGAGACGAATTAATCAATAGTTCGATCTCCGATTTACCCCGCTACATTTTTTATCGCTACAGTAACGACTCTGCTACTGCCAGTTATGACTTCGAAAATCCGATCAACTTAGCCGAAGACGAAGGTGAAGATGATTGCGAAATGCCTGGTGAACTTGCAAGACTACTACTCCAGGAAGAGAGGGTCATTCAGCCACATGAAGAGCCAGTGGAAACGGTGAATCTGGGTACTGAGACAGACAAGAAGGAAGTCAAAGTTGGTGCCAATCTGGAGCCTAGTGTGAAACAACAGTTGATTCAGATGTTGCGTGACTATGTTGAGATCTTTGCTTGGTCTTACGAATATATGCCTGGTTTGGATACCGACATTGTGGTTCATCACCTGCCTACCAAGGAAGATTGTCCTCCCATAAAAAAAAAGGTCCGCCGAATGCGCCCAGAGACGTCTGAGAAAATCAAGGCTGAGGTTATGAAACAATTTGACGTCGGTTTTCTAGCAGTTACTTCTTACCCTCAGTGGGTCGCCAATGTGGTTCCAGTGCCGAAGAAAGATGGTAAGGTCCAAATGTGTGTTGACTACAGGGATTTGAACAGGGCGAGCCCTAAGGATGACTTCCCTCTACCCCATATCGACGTTCTGGTTGACAACACCGATCAGCACAAGGTTTTCTCCTTCATGGATGGGTTCTCCGGTTATAATCAGATAAAAATGGCTCCCGAAGACATGGAGAAAACCACCTTTGTTACTCAGTGGGGTACCTTTTGCTACAAGGTCATGCCTTTTGGACTGAAGAATGCTGGGGCAACATATCAGCGTGCCATGGTTGCTTTGTTTCATGACATGATCCATCATGAGATTGAAGTATACGTCGATGATATGATTGCAAGGTCCCAGACTGAGGAAGAACACCTCGATCATTTGCAGAAGCTCTTTGACAGGTTGAAGTTGTACAAGCTGAGATTGAACCCGAACAAGTGCACCTTCGGGGTAAGATCCGGTAAGCTACTGGATTTCGTTTTGAGCGACAAAGGTATTCAAGTGGATCCTGCCAAGGTGAAAGCTATACAAGAGATGCCAGCTCCCAAGACAGAGAAAGAGGTCAGAGGATTTCTGGGACGGCTGAACTACATTGCCAGATTCATCTCACACCTAACTGCTACTTGTGAGCCAATCTTCAAGATACTGAAGAAAGATCAAGTGGTGAGTTGGAATGATGAATGTCAGGCCGCTTTCTAAAGGATTAAAGAGTATCTTCAAGAGCCACCCATCCTAATGCCACCAGTTGAAGGGAGACCTCTGATCTTATACTTGACAGTACTTGACAACTCAATGGGGTGTGTGCTGGGGCAGCATGACGAGTCTGGCCGAAAAGAGCATGCTATTTATTACCTTAGCAAAAAGTTTACCGACTGTGAGACCCGATACTCACTGCTTGAGAAAACTTGCTGCGCTTTGGCATGGGCTGCTCGTCGGCTGAGACAGTATATGCTGACTCACACTACTATGTTGATATCAAAGATGGATCCAATCAAGTATATCTCAGAGAAGCCTGCCTTGTCCGGAAGAATAGCAAGATGGCAGATGATCTTGACTGAGTATGACATCCAGTATACGACCCAAAAAGCTATCAAGGGAAGTGTATTGGCAGACCATTTGGCACACCAGGCAGTGGATGATTACCAGTCTATGAACTTTGAATTCTCGGATGAGAATATCATGTTGATAACTGATTGTGAGACACCTAGACCGGATGAAGGACCTGAGGAAGGATCCCAATGGTCTATGTACTTTGATGGATCTTCGAATGATTTGGGTAATGGCATTGGCGCCATGATCATATCTCCTAAAGGCTCTCATACTCCATTTACCGCCCGACTATGTTTCAACTGCACCAACAACATGGCGAAGTATGAAGCATGCATCATGGGTCTTCGAGCTGAAATTGACCTAAGGATTAAGTTTCTGAGTGTCTTCGGAGATTCCGCTCTCGTGATCAGTCAGATCAAAGGCGAGTGGGATACGAAACACCTAAATCTTATTCCTTACAAGGAGTATGTGTTGATGCTGCTTCCCCATTTTGAGGAGATAACCTTTGAACACTTCCCTAGAGAAGAGAATCAGTTGGAGGACGCGCTGGCTATGATGTCTTCCATGTTCAAAGTCAATTGGGACAACGAGGCTCCCCGGATCATTATTGAAAGATTGGACGAACCTGCACATTGTTGTGATCTTGAGATTGAAGAGGTAACAGAAAATCCTTGGTTTCACGAAGTAAAAAGGTACCTTGAAGCTCAGAAATACCCCGAGGGTGCATCTGTTGATGACAAGAAGTTTCTGAGGAGGTTCACGGCGAAGTTATTCATCAGCAATGATATTCTTTACAAGCGTAACCATGATTCAACCTTACTGCGTTGTATGGATAAGGTTGAAGCAGAAAGGATCATGGCAGAGCTGCATGAAGGTACTTTCGGAACTCATTCCAATGGACATACCATGGCAAAGAAAATCCTTCGGGCAGGATATTACTGGTCCACAATGGAAGCCGACTGTTATCAGCATTCTCGAACATGTCACAAGTGCCAGATCTATTCTGATAAGGTGCACATACCTCCAGTTCCTCTGAACGTCTTGACGGCACCTTGGCCTTTTGCAATGTAGGGCATCGATATGATCGGCGAGATCAAACCTACGGAATCCAACGGGCATCGTTTCATCCTGGTAGCGATTGATTATTTTATGAAGTGGGTTGAAGCAACTTCCTTTGCTACCGTAACCAAGAACGTCGTGTCACGGTTCATTCGACACAATCTTATCTGTCAATATGGTGTACCAGAGAGGATCATTACGGACAATGGTACCAATCTCAACAACAAGATGATCACTGAGCTCTGCGAGCAATTCAAGATACAACATCATAACTCTTCTCCCTACCGGCCGAAGATGAATGGGGCTGTAGAAGCAGCTAATAAGAACATTAAGAAGATTGTGCAGAAGATGACGGTGACATATAAAGATTGGAACAAGATGTTACCATTTTCTCTTCATGGGTACCGTACCTCAGCACGGACGTCGACATGGGAAACACCCTATTCCTTGGTATATGGCATGGAGGCAGTCTTGCCCATTGAAGTTCAGATACCCTCTCTCCGGATCATGAAGGATGCAGGTTTGAGTGAAGATGACTGGATTCAGACCCGACTTGATCAACTGAACCTAATTGACAAAAAGAGACTTACTGCTATTTGTCATGGTCAGACGTATCAAAAAAAAATGATCAAGGCATTTAACAAGAAAGTTAGACGACAAGAGTATCAAGTTGGGGACCTGGTAATCAAGCGCATTATTCTACCTCAAGGTGATCCCAGGGGCAAATGGACCCCTACTTACGAAGGGCCATTTATGGTTAAGAACATCTTCTCAGGAGGAGCTATGATTCTAACTACCATGGATTGTGACGACCTTCCTCACCCCGTCAATGCAGACATAATGAAAAGATACTACGCATAATCAAAGACCCGCTAGGTTGAATGGCCTAGGAAAAAATAAGGGCTTCCCGGCGAACCAAAAGGGTTCAGGAAAAAATAAGGGATGAAAATGAAAAAAATCTGTACACCCGGCAAGTCGAAAACCTGAAAAGGCGGCTTTGGCAAAAATGGGTATCCCGATGGACTGAAAACCCGAAAGGGCGGTCCAGGAAAAAATTAGGGATAAGTGTAACACTATGTCTCATTGGATCACCTCGCATCCAAACTTCGGTATCGACTATCAAGCTCGGACGACACTAATCAATCAGATTCATCTTCAACTAAGCAACAAAGTCATGAGACGCTTGAAGATATAAAGGCAATAGCAGAGATGGAACCCAGTGGGATTGTTCACATAGCTGTTTTGTTTCTTTTTACAAATTGCATACATTCTATTTGTTCAGCGGCGTTCTCTTACTAGGACGTCAACCTCTTGTACAAAAATGCCTATTTACAGGCCAAAACATCAAAATCAATACAAATTCATTTTCAGAAAGTTCAAGCTGTTTTTCCTTTATCTGTTTTGTTTTGCAAAGAACGTCCAATGTTCATTTTTGATATATGCATTTGACATTAATTGCTGATCATAAATATTTACATGCGAAGCGAAAGATGAATTACTTGTAATATCAGAAACAGAGGCATAAGAAATGTCCAAGTTGTATCGTTGCTTTGTCCACCAGGTACCAAGGTAGATTCAACTGAAGAATATGGCTAAGATACTTTCACTACCCGCAGGGTAAGACAGTAATGATAGCTCTCTCAGCTGAAACTGGCAACCATGAACGAATCAACAATACTCTCCTCAAGCAAGTTAGTCTACCATCATCTCTAAAAAGGTTTGGTATCCCTAGAAGGTCTTAATATTCTTTAACGGAGTATAAAGACATTCCCCAGCAAGTATAAGAATACCCCCGGCAGTCTTAATATTCCTCAACAGAGTATAAGAATGTTCCCCGGCGGAATACAAGATACCCCCAGTGGAGCCATTTCCCCAACGCAATCTAAAAAAGTTTTCCCAACAGAGTTGAACCATCTTCCCCAGTAGATTCTGGAAGCTTATCCCCTGCAGAGCGCAAGTAAATCTCCCCAGCCAAATTCAGAGGATTATCCCCACAGGAGTCTAACTGGGTTATCCTCAGCAAGCTGCAACTAAAAGATCACCCCCAGCGAAGTCCTTTCTTTCCCCAAACAAGAGTTCAGCAGATTCAATATCACAGCAACGGTAAAATCATCCCCAGCAGAGTTTATCATCGAAATCCCCAGCAAAGCTCATCAACAGAATCCCCAGCGGAGTTTATCGTTAAAATCTTCAGCAGGATACCCCTTCCCCACAAAGTATTTCCCCTTAGAATAATCTCTTCATCAGTTTATTCCCCAATGGAGTTCTTTTCTCCTGCATGTTTATCCTCACAATCATCTTCGTTCACCATCCCGGGCGGAAGCGAAGCATTCAACTTTATTCTCCAGCAGCTCTGGGATTTATTTTCCCCAGCTAAAACATTACATGTCCATACATCATGCTACATGCATATACGCATCATACCATACAATCTCATTTATTTTGAGAACATCATTTCCTGATACATATCATGCATTACATACAGCTAACCTTTACCTTTCAGGAAAGATACAATCAAAATTCAAGTTATGAAGCCCAGGTACGACCGAATAGTATCTTGATTTCTACAGCATATTGTGAAGCCCGGATTACGACCGAATAACAATATCAGACTACCGAGAATCCTGGATTATGACCAGATAGTGACATCTCTCAAAAGCAAGCTATGAAGCCCGGAGAACGACCAGATAATAGTTTATTCCCCAATGAGCCGTGAAGCCCGGATTACGACCGGATAGCAACTCAGTAAGCACCATGAAGCCTGGATTCGACCAGATGGTGGTATATCATAAACACAAGCCGTGAAGCCTGGACCACGACCGGATAATAGCTCAGCAAGTTATTGTGAATCCTGGATTATGACCAGAAAGCGATACAAGACCATGAAGCCTAGATTACAACCAGATAATGATAGAAGATGTTGTGAAGACTGGATTACGACCAGATAGCAACCAAAAGTACTACAAAGCATGGGTTCGACCAGATAGTGGTATGATACATTGTGAAACCTGGATTATGACCAGATAGCGTTAAGGGACGCTGTGAAGCTTGGATTACGACCAAATAACAGTTTTACCCAGCCAGTTACTATGAAGCCTGAATTCAACTGGATATTAGTAAAACCAGCCATCAAAATGAAGACCAGATGCGACCGGGTAACCACTTGATTTGTTCTGAAGTCTGGGTTATGACCAGATAATGGTAGAAGATGTTGTGAAGACTGGATTACGACCAGATAACAACCAAGAGTACTACGAAGCCTGGATTTCGACCAGATTGTGGTATGACACATTGTGAAGCCTGGATTACGACCAAATAGCGGTACAAGGTACTGTGAAGCTTGGATTCTGACCAAATAGCAGTTTACATGGACAATTACTAAGAAGGCCGGAGTTGACCGGATATTAGTGTGCCCTAAATTCAAGTTGAAGCCCAGAGGCGACCGGATAACCACTTGATTTGTTATGAAGCCTGGATTTTGACCAGATAAGAAGTGAGAAATTGCAAAGCCTGGATTACGACCGGATAGCAAGTTTGATCTCATCTGCCCAGTAAGTCACTGTAAAGCCTGAATTACGACCAAATAGCAGTCGGTCTTATCACTATGAAGCCTGGTTTGCGACCAGATAATAGTTCACTCTCACCTCTTTAACAAAGATGATTCCCCAGTAGACTAACGGACAACCGAAGTTCCTAAAGTTCTATTTCTCCTAAGACAAAGAACAACATTCCCCAGCAGAATCTCCCTCAACAACAGGTACACGAGCTCTCGCTAAGGAATCTCTTACGCGATCGACACTCCTTCGGATGGCATCGTTAAGCCCATCTCCTACCAATAATCTCCAAATGGCATCTGTAAGCCCATTCCCAACATCACAAGACAAGTACTACTTCATGCGAGTGCAAATTTCTGGGCACTCTAGTGTTCAATCATCTTCCACCTTCGGATCACGAAAGGCCCGAACGCCAATCTATATCCTCAAGTTTAAGAATATAGAACAGGGGAAACTGTTTTACCCTAAAATTTTCCCTCCCATATTTCTCAAGACATGTCAAGAATCATCTCCAAGCTGTTCAAGATGGCTCAAGAGTTGGACAGTCAAATCACCTCCTAAGGCAGTCAATTCAAAATTAGGGTTTTGTGTTGCATCAAGGTCCTTACATAAAAATGACCTCAAGTTCTCACCAATGTCATAATATGTTCTTAAGTTAATCCATGACAAATTTCAAGCCTTGCAGAGGAAGTTTGGTCAGTCAATTGCTCAAGAAGTCCAAAAATCGACTGTGCTAGGGCAAAAGTCAACTGTGACCCAAATACAGTCAAACCTCAAGATTTTTTTTCAACATTCTCATTTTAAAGGATAATTCATCATTTGATCAAGGTTTGATCATGATTCATCAAGGATTGCTCAAGATTCATCAAGATTCAAAAGTTGCTAAATCAGGGTTTTGTAGGAAAAGTCAACTCAACTTTGACCAAGCATAACTTTCTCATACTTTATGAGAAATGACCCATCCAAAACTCATTTTGAATAGGATGCAATTTACTACAATCCATCTTCACACCCCAAGATCAATAAATGCACTCACAAAAGGTTACAAATTTGGACATTATAGGTCATTTTTGAAAGTCAACAAAAACACCTTTTTTGCCAAAGCTTATAACTTGAGCATGGAAGATCAAAGTGAGATGAGACAAAAAGGGTTGGTTATAGGACATCTCAAGGTTTCCTAAAAAGTCAAAGAAAACTTCCAAAAGTTCAAAATTGAAGAAGTTATGCATTGGTGAAGTTAGGCATTTTTCCAAAATTGCCAAAAGTCAACTATCCTCCAAACTCCAATTTTTGACAAAAGGGCCCACTTTTTTCCATTTGATTTGGTCTTATAATACCACACACGTGTCCCATCTTCAATTTCATGGCCATTCATTTATTTTTCTATTTTATTTAATTTTTATTGATTTAATTCATTTTAAATCAATATTAATTCGAATAAAATCCAAAAATTAATGGAATGAGATTCTTGTGATCATTACAGCTTGCAAATATCATAAGACACTCAACCAAACTCGTGCCAAGTTAAAACATGCACAAAATCTCAGATTTGATGCAAATATGGAAATTTGATAATGGTGATCAAATCAAATCTCCATTCATCAATTCTTATGGATTCAAGCCCAACTCTTGACCTAATTCACTTCCAATATACATGTACAAGTGAGGCATAGCGAGGACACGACCTAAGGACTGCAGAAACGGCCAACTCAGAATTGAAAAAAGTGTGAAAAAGTGAGAGATCAAATTCTTGTTTGGAGGTGTTTTCAAGGCAAAATATTCACATAGCTCTCTTGCTGGCAATCTCCTGAAGCTATAGCAATCAAAACCAAGTCCTAAAACCACTTGAAACGCGCTGTAAGTCACCATGAATGTGGCCCTGAACACGAAATCCAAACCTATGATTCTTGCATCCTTTTATTGAAATATTTGCATATTTGTGTTTGTCGTTTGATTTAGAACATTTTTGCAATGTTTAATTTTATTCTCATGGCCTCTAACGTGATACCCGAACCTAGGGTTTCCAAGATTTGTTTTTAGGCATTTTTGGTACAGGTACAATCAAGGCAAACCATGGCCATATTCGTGCTCAGGGCATTTTTAAAACATCCCACGAACTTTCCTGCGGATAAAAATCCGCAGGTAAATAACCAAGGATACTTGGAGAAGATGATAACGTGGCTAGGCGTAATTGGCCAGTTCAAATTATTGGCGCTTATTTTTTTTATTCCAGGCTTAGTGCGTTGTTTTACATATAATATTTGTTGATTATTCTAATAACAGATGAGTAAGCCAGCTGAGTTGGTGAGGGAGGCGTGTCAAAACCCCTTGGGACCTGGGTTCGAATCCCAGGTCCCCCAAAACGCTTTATTTGATTTTTCTTCAGGTATTCATATGCAGCGCCTAGAGTGTAATGCACCATATGCCTCAAATAACAACACGCCAGGTGGCTTCAGATCCAAATCCAGTGGCCAAGGATGGAGGACTACCATGGTCTCAAGTCAACAGGCATGTGGGCGATCCAAAAAGTCAAGCAGGCTGATTGAAATTGGGCCTGGAAATTGCTGATTCCACCATCAAATTAAGCCCACACCCTCTGAGTATTTCTTTTACTTTTTATTTCTTTTCTTTATTTATTTATTTATTTTGTTAACTATTATTATTATTATTAAAAAACTAACCAATTAATATTTTCCTAATAAAATCAGAAAACAAAAAATATTATTTTTATTTATTAAAACTAATTTCACTTTATTTTTGTAAATAAATAATTTAATCAATTTAATCAATTTAGTCTCTTTTAATTAATTATAATTTTAACATTTTTGCAATAAATTAAAATTAACTAGAATATTAGGTTTTAACATTTTTAATCATTTTATTTTATTTCCTCAATTATAAAAAACCCAAAAATATTTTCATTTAATTAATTAATTAATTAACTTAGATTTAATTTCCATTTTAATTCAAAAATAACAAAAAAAAATCTCTTTCGTTCTTAAAAAAGGGGTCAAAACCCTAAAAATGCTCCGATTTAATTTTCTCGCACGCGTGTTATTTTTATCCAATAATGTAATTGCTTCGGGAATGTAATAGTTTTTAAATTAGGACTTTATTTATTTATCGCTTTCTTTTATTTTTCCGCCATTTAAATTAAAGGGTTTGTCTTTGGCGATGTAAATACCCGACGCCTTGTAATAGCTTAGATTTAATTTCCCGCAATTTAATTTCCGCACAATATTAACTGTTACATGTTTGATAATTAGGCAATGCATGACAAGATCAATCTTTAACTTAAAATCAACAATAGCTCACCCATGACATGTATAGATAAAAATTAACTGAAATAACACACTTGCACATGCCACTCTTAGGGTACACCTCACTTGGTTGCCTCGAACGTGGTCATTGAGTATAGGAAGTTTTAGAGGTCGCCCTCTTGTCCAAAGATCATAGTTGCCTCGAAATGGTTGCCTCAGAATAAATGATCTAAGACATTAGGGTTACCACTAAGGCGCCCTAACATTGCTTTAGTGACCACACATCCCTTAATCGAATTGACCTGAAAACTCCAACGACGATGCTACCTACTCCTCAATAGTGGGATAGCATTGTCTAAAGGACATTAGCACAGTTTAATTCCTTTTTCGAGTAGGTAGATGGTTCTTAAGTACTTGCTCCTTTTAAAACAAAACAAAACTTTTCGCACTTACACTCTATTCAAAACAAAAACTCTTTTCAAACCCACAAACATAAATAAAAGCAAACTTTTGAAAACACAATGAGCAAGTACCTAAGAGCCCGTGGATAACCACAGATATAAAGGGTGCTAACACCTTCCCTTTCTATAACCTACCTCCCGAACCCGAGAAATATCTCAAAAAGGAATTTTTCTGTGCTTTTGTCCTTTCCTTGTTGGATAAAATAAAAGACGGTGGCGACTCTTGCTTACCGTGGCATTTTGTGAAAACAAACGCAAAACGCGAACCAGCATTCCAAAACAGTCAGTTCTCATTCCCACCGATCACACAGTGAGATACATTATACATCCAATCAAGCTTCTGTAATATCCTTCATCAATTTTTTCAGCACCATCATCCTTGCTAAACTTCTCCTTTTGATTCATTGGTGTGCTAACAGATTTACATTCCTCCATTTGAAATTTTTTCAAAATTTCCTTTGCATATTTTCTTTGACAAATTAACACTTCATTATCACTTTGTTTGATCTCAATTCCAAGAAAATAGGTCATGAGACCAAGATCTGTCATTTCAAAAGCTTGCATCATTTCTTGCTTGAACTCCTCAACTAGCCTTGCGTCATCTCCTGTCACTAAAAGATCATCCACATAGAGGGAAACTATGAGAAAATTATTTCCCTTATGTTTCACATAAAGTGTGGACTCGGATACGCTTTTTGCAAAGTCTATGCTCAATAAGTGATCATTAATTTTGCTGTACCAAGCCATTGGCGCTTGTTTGAGGCCATAAAGAGCCTTTTTTAGAAGATAGACTTTATCTTCTTCACCTTGCTTCACGAATCCTTCTGGATGGTCTACATATATTTCTTCATGTAGCTCTCCATTTAAAAAAGCTGATTTAACATCTAACTGAAATATTTTCCAGCCATTTTGCGCAGCAACTGCTAACACCAATCTAATTGTATCTAATCTGGACACATGAGCAAAAGTGTCAAAATAATCAACACCAAAAAATTTGTGCATACCCTTTAACTACGAGTCTGGCCTTGTGCTTGTTGATTGAGCAATCTGCATTAAGCTTTGTTCTGAAAACCCATTTAAATCCAATGACTTTTCTATTTTCAGGCCTGTCAACCAGCTCCCATGTTTTGTTTTTCTGTATCATGGATATCTCCTCCTCCATTGCAATTTTCCATTTCTGGTCCTTTTGTGCTTCCTCGCAGCTAGCAGGTTCACAAACTGCTACATTACATCTTTGATAGATGTCAGATAACAGCCTTTTGCCTCTGACTGGAGGGTCATCTTCTAATTCATCCTGCAATAACTCTGTTGTTTGCTGTCCCGGATGCTTATCATCAATGTTGCCAAATAGTTTAGTTGTTCTTTGTGAGTTCTCCCAATTCCATTGTTGTTCTTCATTAAAGTGCACATCTCTATTAACATTCATATTTCCGGTTTGAGGATGATACACTTTGTAGGCCTTTGAAACTGAACTGTAACCCCACAAAGATGCCCGGAGTTGCCTTCTTGTCAAGTTTGTCACGCTTAACCTGTGGAACATGTGCAAAACAAACACAACCAAGCACTTTAAGAAAGGTTAGTGATGGCTTATACCCATACCAAACCTCAAATGGAGTTTTATCCATCAAAACTTTGGTTGGAAGCCGATTTTGGAGAAAGACCGTTGTGTTAGCCGCCTTTGCCCAAAATGTTTTTGGCAACTCCTTCTCATGCAGCATGCATCTAGCCATCTCCATCACCGATCTATTTCTCCTTTCACTAACCCCATTCTGCTCTGGAGTGTAAGGGCATGTGAGTTGATGCTCAATACCAGCTTCTTCACAAAATTGATTAAATTTTGTTGATGTATACTCTGTCCCATTGTCAGATCTTAAACATTGAATCTTGCAGCCACTTTGAGTTTCCACCATTTTCTTGAACTTCGTAAATACTCCAGCCACTTCATGCTTAAATTTCAAAAAGAATATCCAGCACATTCTTGTAAAATCATCTATGAAAAGAATGAAGTACAGACTACCTTGTAGTGATGGTGTTCTTTGGGGTCCTGTCACATCAGTGTGAACAAGCTGCAACTTTTGAGAAGCTCTCCAAGATGATTTGGAGAATGATTTTCTTATTTGTTTACCAAATTGACAAGCATTACAATTTGGTAAATTATCAGAAAGTATTGGCAGACCTCTTGACATGCCTTTTCTTTGCAAGTTCAGCATTCTTTCAAGATGACAATGCCCAAGTCTCTTGTGCCAGAGTTCTGTGGGACTGACTTGAGTAAAATAGACCGCCTGCTCCTCCTCTATTGGATCAAACGAGAAGCTTTTACCTCTCATTTTAACCCGTAGAACTTCCCGACCAGCAGTGTCGTAGATAAGACAATGTTGATTTTCAAAGGATACTTTAAATCCCTTTTTAATCAACTGACCTACACTTAACAAGTTTTGGTCGATGTCAGGTACATAAAGAACATCAGATATAATTTTGGTACCTGAACACGTTGAAATTGCAACGGTTCCTTTTCCTTTTGCAGTAATATAGCCACCATTCCCTATTCTGACCTTTGAAACATTAGTGGGCTTCAAGTCCTTGAATAGAGTCTTGTCATATGTCATGTGATCTGTACAACCACTATCAATCAACCAACATTCAGAATTACTCCTCGTCGAATAGCATGTTGTAGCAAAAATATAATCTTCTTCATCTTGCTCAACAACTTGGGCATTAGCTTCAGTTTGCTGTTGAAATTTGCTCCTACAAATTACAGCTTCATGTTCAAGCTGATTGCATTTACTACACTTCACATCTGGTCGTTTCCAACATTTGTATGGTGGGTGACCCAACTTTCCGCAATGCTGACAAGGTGGGTAGTTTTTCTTTTTACCCCTACCATTGTTTTGGTTATTTGCACTATTTTCGCTACTTGATGGTTGGTTCTTCTTGACATGCTTATTTCTACTGGTTTCTCCATAATGGTGCTTGGCTCGTAAAGCACCTTCGACTGCACCATCTTGTCTCATCAACCTTCGTTGCTCTTGGGACTGCATAGCACTTACAAGTTCTGCCAATGTGATCTTTGAAAGATCCTTAGTATTTTCCAATGAAGTAATAGAAGCTTCAAATGTTAAGAAGTCTGAACTATTCGTGAATCAGAAAAATCAGAACCTAACAACCTCACCTTGTTAGCAATGTTAAGAAGTCTGTTTGCATACTCCTTAATTGTTTCAGACTCCTTCATTTTCTACATCTCAAATTCTCTAACCAGATTCATTGCTTGCATTCCCTTGATTCTTTCATCTCCTTCATATTCTTCCTTGAGGAAATTCCAGATCTCAAATGCCGATTTGATCGTCATGATTCTGGTGAAAATGTTTTGTGAGACAGCAGCAAACAGAGTAGCTCTTGCTTTTGACTTTCTTGCTTTCTTCTCCTTGTGATTTCTTATCTGAGCCATGGTTGGATTGTTCGGCAAAGGAAGAACTTCATAGTCTTCCTCAACGGCTTCCCAAAGGTCATTTGCTTCTAGGTGAGCCTCCATTCTTGCTGCCCATATGTGATAATTATCACCGTCAAACACAGGCGGTGCTAGTTTTGTGTAAGGAGTTTCAAAATCCTTCTATTTGATGAATTTAAGCAAGGTTTATTATGGTGAATTTTTACTGGGTTCACTCACAGGTCCCTCTAAGAAGAAGACTCTAATACCAATTTGTTAGTTTAATGGCAGAAAATAACAAATATAGTGGCAGAGAAGTAGAGAAACAGTATATTAAAGGAAATGAATTGTATGTTTGATCGATAGAAATGTTACAATAAATAATGGAAAGGAAAAACTGAAAGTTATCCCACGTAACCAGGATTTTAGGGAATTGAATAATTAAACTAATTTGTTCCTAAAGTATAGCAACTACTACTAGCTTGCTCCTAATTATAGCAACCACTAATTGACTAGGTTGCTAAAAACTGAAACAATAAAATAAAATAGTAAAAAAATCTAGCAGTTACAAAAGCACGTAATTAATAGATCTCCATCTAAAGAACACAATTGCCATGAATGTATAGAGTTCTAAAAATTGATTGCAAGATTCTAATACGTAATTAGGTTGTTAGGCACGTCGACATGTAATGTAAGCGTTTGTTGATAGTTTAAAACCAAATTACTTTTTCTTTTGTTTCCTTAAACCAACTCAATTGATAATTATGCAGATTCATTTATTTACATCAGAGTGAGTTTGAATTTGCAACATCAAAACTAAGCCACAACTGCAAATGAAACATTAACACACCAACACACCACTCTTTGAAAGAAAATAAAATGCAATACAAGTCATAACAGTAATAAAAAAAGTTCAAAAGGCTTTAACAATCATCATGTATCCTCACAAAAAACTTTCTGGTTCTACTGAAATGCATGCTTTTAAGAGTGTCCTCTAGAAGTACCTGACATATTGGTCAGAGAAACTGCATTCATAAAGTTGTCATCCAATTCCAACTCTATCATAACATTTGAAGATAGAGAAATTTCCAAATCCATACTCCCCCCTCCTTCATGTCCCTCATATATAGTCACATTCCCATCACATTTGTTTGCATAACCACACAAAACAGCCACTGCTTTCCCCATCCCAAATTCATTCCCATACATATTGAACCTAGGCGAACTTATCATTGCCACACCACTTAACGGATCATAGTGGCGATCAAGGTCGAGTATAACAGGAGTCTCTAACCACTTTTCCACACTCTTTCGAATCTCTAACTCATCATGCTTTGTAACAGCAACATGAACCTTCCACGCTACCCATCCCAAATCATTCTCAAGTAATTCTCCTACCGTCGCTTCTGCACTCACTGTATCAACTGAGGTCCCAAAGTATTCTTCAGGAAGAGGCGGTTTCATTCTCGGTCGGTTGTTTACAGCCACCATACAACTTGTTTTTCGATCATTTGTTAGGCGGCGTGCACGGGTTATACTTCTCCAAACATGTGCTGATAGGGATTGGAACGAAGAGATTTTGTTTGTATTATATTCCCTATTAGCCTTTGCTTTCAGTTTTGCAATAGACTCTGCCGTAAAGTGGAAGATTCTCTCTCTCAGCTCAGGTGCTTTAAATCTGCTTACAAACTCGTCCTGATGTTTGAATGGAAGATTGATTAGCGGACCATAACCTTCTGGAAACCAACGATTGTGAAAGGGTTGGCGTGAAATGGGGACATCATGATCATAGCCATGGCCTTGAGCTTGAAATATTTCGGACCATGTATTAAAGAACTTCCAAAAAGAAGTTCCATCGCCGATACAGTGATTCATGGAACAACCTATGAAAAGACCGTCTACTAGCTCAGTGACTTGGATGGATAACAAAGGCAAAGTGTGACCGTCGTGATTGATTGCTTTGTTCAGATCAAACAATGACTTAACAACGGGTGGAACATCAATTGGGGAGAGGATATCAGATATGGTTATATCCAAAGTTGCGTAGATGAACCTAGCTCCGGGGTTATTGTTGCTGCAATCGACGAAAATAGAATAAGATGGAGGATGTTGAGATTTTTGTGTAACGAGACGGCCAGATAGAGGATAGAAATGGAATAGAGCAAGAGAAAGAGAGTGATTGAGCTTCTCCAACAGATTATCGATGAAATGTTGTTGGTTATTTGGTTTTTTGAATAAGAGGCCTTTCTGGATGTAGTTCGTAGACGACATGGCAATATCCCATGTTGTCAAATGGCAGATTCGGTTTGATTCTGGAATAGGGTGTAGTGGTTTGATAAAACATTCTGAAACATGTTGAACAATAGAGGAACTCATCATTCTAATGCTTGCATACAATTCAGAATTTTGTGAGTTGAGGGTTTGAACAATACAGAATGAAACACGTGTGAATTCAAACATAAGAAACTATTCGGTTCTAGTTACCTTGAGGAGGTTAACTGCTACGGGGAACATGCTCTAAGCTTCAACTACTTCTTTTTCTTCCATTTTGGTGTTGCTTTTGCTGGTGACTGTTTGTGTCAAAAATGATGACATGTGGTTTTGAATTGAAAGTCGGCGATGGAAGTCTAGGAAAAAAATTATTTGAAGGTCTTCGCCGCCCTAATAAATTATTGAAAAAATAACGTGTGATTTTGAAGGTGAAAAAAACAATAATCTATCTGTATCAGAATACTAAAGTCTTTTATTTTTAACTATTGTCTAACACTAGGACTCTCATAAACAGGCCACAGCAAGCAATTTCCAGCAAAACTACTATTAAGAACTGCACACTAAAAGATGAACAATTAATACAGATTACCGGATCAAATACCATCGAAAGACAACCATTTTCAATCTGCTGGAAATTATTGATTAATAAAAAGGATAAGATTCTAAAATCAATCCGTGAAGGTGTAAGAGTTCCTCTTAATCTATCCAATTACCATTTCCAAGCAAAAACAAAATATAAATCTCTTCTACACTTCTTTCACGTTAAAACTAAAAAACACAATTTCAATTTAGGTCTTCCAAATAGTTCAGACCACGACATGTTAGATTATAGGAAACTCCCCCTACACTTTATCCTACCATCCAAAGAAAGGAAACTTTCAAAGAGAAGACTAGAGTCTCGGAAAAGAACTCTTTGTCACCAGTCATATACCAAAAACTGTTAACTAAGTCACAACTCACAAACAAGTGAGAAGCCGACTCGACCAGAATACCACAAACAGAACACATGGTAAGACTAAAGTTTGCATATGGGTGAAATCCTTGGGCAGAAAGATAACTCCATTAACATTTGGAGCTTTGTATTTGTCTCAAGGAATTTGTCACTATGAATTGTCATGGTGCTTAGTACTCTTGAATTCTGCATTATATATTTTACAAATCGAAGCTCACAATTTATATGAGTGTAATTTCTAAGTGAGCATGTTGTAAGAAGAGATAAAAGGCATTCTGGAACAATATCGGGGTCCTCCCATTCTGTATCACAGACAATGCTAACATTAAAGAGCTTATCAATGATAAGAGTTTGAAGGTTGGGGGAATTTTGAAGCAGTTTTATGATCCAACTCCACTTCGAAATCTCTAATGATGGATAGTAAAGTTGAATATATGCTCTAAGTGGGTTAAATTGTGAAACATGTTATACTAATGGGGATACATGCATTGAGTTACAAAGAAGTTATATGTAACAATTAAACTAACAAGTGAAACTAAATTTGGACTAGTGAGATACTGATGCATACCAGTTGTATGTGGAGATGCTCCACATTATGAAGCCACTCAAGCCCAATCATGAAATCACTGGAAATGTTAGCTCTGACCAAACTGGACATTACAATGCCTAAAGAATGATTCCTACTAAAGATCTGAAATCTTAAATCATTAGTTTCCAACTCCTGTCGAATGGGACAGCCATATAGAAGTTTTTCGAAATATTCATAACAAGTGTGTTGTACATAAAATAGAGATGAAAGATAAAATGAATATATTGACTAACGACTATAAAATAAGGAGTACTTGATACATTAACCTACCTACTACTAGATTATTTATACACAATATTAGAGTATAATAAAATATTAAAATACTCTCTAATAGACTTAGTTAATAAGACATTCCTAAAATATAAATTATTTCCAACACTATCCCTTAATTTATATTTAAACAAAACAGACAATACAAATTTCATCCCTCAAACGAAGAAATTGATCAGTCTTGATAGCCTTTGTTAGAACGTCCGCCAGCTGTTTCTAGGTGCTACAGTGCACTAATGTTAATATTCCACTTTGAACCTGATTTCTCATAAAGTGATACTTGGTCTCGATATGCTTGCTTCTCCCATGCAACACTGGGTTGTTGGCAAAATTGATTGCAGACTTGTTATCAATCATCAACTTCAGAGGCTTGTTTACCTCGATCTTCAGATTCTACAATAAGTTCAGAATTCACACAGCTTGGCATGCAGTCAGGGTGTCTGCAATATATTCAGTTTCACAGGTTAATAATGCAACAACAGGTTGCTTCTTGGAACACCAAGAAATAAGACCTTCCAAAAATTTGAATAAGTACCCAGAAGTACTTCTTCTGTCAACTCTGTCTCCACGTCAATCAAAGTCTGAATAACTCAAAAGTTCTTATTTGGTCTTTCTTCCAGAAGGAAATAACACTCCATATTTCAGAGTTCCCTTCACATACCTCAGAATCCTGACAGCAGCTTGGTAATGAAACCACTTTGGTTTACTCATAAATCTGCTAACCATTCCAACTGCATAGAAAATATCAGGTATGATATTACACAAGTACCTCAGAGAACCAACCAACTGTTTGAAGGTTGTAGCATCCACATCCTCTCTATCACAATCAGAGTTCAACTTTTGATTCATATCAGCGGGTGTGATAGCAGTTTTGCAATTCTCCAGCTTAAATCTCTTCAGAAGTTCAAGTTCATACTTCATCTGATGCAAAATGATTCCTTTCTCAGAGTACATAAACTCCATCCCTAGAAAGTAACTCATTTTCCCAAGATATGTCATCTCAAACTCATTCATTAGAACCTTCTTGAACTTATCTATCTCTTGTTCAGAACTTCTTGTTAGCAATAAGTCATCAACATAAAAACATACCAGAATCATATTTGTCTTTTGAAGTGTGTTGAACATAAACACCATACTCTATCTCACACTTCTGAAATCCATGTTTCTTGAAAAATGAATCAATCTTCAAATTCCAGGCTCTGGGCGTTTGCTTCAATCCATACAAAAGTTTGTGTAATCTGAACACCATCCCTTTCTAATTCTTTTTCTTAAATCCAGGGGGTTGTGACATGTATACCTCTTCTTGTAATGGACCATTCAGAAATACAGATTTTACATATAAATGCATCAGAGTGGGGGAGCATTATGGACTCACACTTGAGGGAGAGTGTTGGAATAATATAGCAAGTGTGAGTAAGTGAGAAAATAGTCCCACATTAGATAGGAATCTGGAGACTTAAGCACATATACGTGAGAGAAACCACACACATATCACCTTAAGGTTTTAGGTGGATAAGTGGTGTGTCTCTCACAAAGATGCCTAGTCCTACATATGTATCAATGCTCCTAGTAACTCTCCCCAACAACCACAAACATCCTTTCAAAACGTTGGAAACCACTATGGCGCTCATAATTTAACCTCTACTTCGATGACGGATCCCTTCCAAACACTTTCGCCTTGTGTCAATTCTTCTATTCCTCCGTCACCATGCGACTCCGAGATAGCATCCTACCTATCCTCTCATTCCACCTTAATTTTCACAACCCCTTCTGCAACAACGATTTCTACAATTTTCTTTATGTCCCAATTACAAGACGCGTTCAAACCCTGATCATCCATATCTCCCGCTCAAATTACTTTATGGCATTGCCTTCTTTCGTTTTAACAACCAAAACCTTATCAGTCCTCAAATTGAAGAGGATAACATTAAATGACGTTTTGTGCGTTGATCTTCCCTCACTCAAAAATAGAAATGTTAACCAATATCTTCAGAGCACTCTTTAAAGTCTTAAAATAGTAAATTTTTCTTAGAAATCTGTGTATTTAATTTCTTGAAAATTGAAATTGTTAAAATTTTTATAATATTTTTTTTAGAATGTTTAAAAAAATACTCTGAGAACACTAATTATCAAGACCCTTTAAAAAAAAGTTAGGTAACTCTTTCTAAATCTTATCTAAATATTAAAATACTAATATAATATTTATATTTTAAAATATCATCATAGTTACTCTATTTTAATCCTACGAGGCCTTTTACCAAAAATCTTATTCAAAAACTCTTTCAATTAATAATAATTTATAAATTATAAATAAATATATTAACTAAAGCATAACTCTTGAAATAAAAAAATATAGTTGACTAATGATATATATTTCACCAAACTATAAATTTAACATATAAATCTTATTATATATATTTCACAAAACTATAAATTTAACATATAAATCTTGATCACATAGTTGACTAATAATAATGAGATTATGTAGTGTTATATTTTTGGATTTAGAACTTCAGACACAAAAGGGAGAATGTGTTAGAATTAATTTAGATTTAATTAGATATTAGTTTATATTTAGGAATATCTTTTAGATTGTTTATATCTTTGTTAGAAGATATAAATCTTAGATCTTCTTATATCTTTGTAGAAAATGTATTTTAGATTTAATTTGTGTGTATAAATAGCCTAGTGGAGTAGGCTATTGTAATTCATTGTAAATCCTTATTTTTGAAGCTATCAATAAATATTCCTTTTGCCTTTTATCCTCCTTGTGCACTAACAATTGGTATCTAGAGCTCCTGGTTAGCAACTCTGGAATTTGGGAAACATTGATTTTTCATTGAGTTTCTGCGTAAATTGCACAAAGTAGAAGATGAACGAAAACGACGATATTCATTCCAAGCTTCCAGTATTTGATGACAAAAACTGGAATCGTTGGAAGATCCAAATGCGCGTGTTATTTGGTTCTCAAGATGTGTTAGATCTTGTCACTGATGGCTATAATCTGTTAGAGGCAGACGCAATAGAGGCCCAGAAGATAGCACAGAAGGCGCTGAGGAAGAAAGATCAGAAAGTGTTATTCTACATCCATCAATGTGTGGATGTGAATGTGTTTGAGAAGATTGCTGATTCTGAAACAGCAAAGGCTGCGTGGGACACATTGGTCAGATGTTATGGTGGTGACGCATCTGTGAAGAAGGTGAAGCTTCAGTCTCTCAAAAAGCAATACGAGAATCTCAACATGAAGGACAACGAGAAGCTTTCTGAATACATCTTTAAAGTGGTTCTGATTACTAATGATATGAAAGCTTATGGAGAAACTCTGTCTGAACAAGTAATTATTGAGAAGATCTTGAGATCTTTAACTTCTCAGTTTGATTACATTGTTGTAGCAATTGAACATTCCAAAGATTTGAGCATCGTGAGAGTTGAAGAGCTGCAAAGTAGTCTAGAGGCGCATGAGTTGCGTATGACTGCAAGAACTTTTGAAAGGGAAGTAGAGCAGTATGCTCTGAAAGTAACTTCTGGTAAGAAGCATCAGAAGCAGACTTGGTCAGAAGCCAGGAAGAGAACTAATGGTTGGTGAAGTATTTTTTATGTATTAATTGTAAAAAAAATATCTTAGTTAAATGCATGATTAAAAAGATTTTAATGCAATAAAAAAAATATATTTGAATGTATTTTTAAGAAAATATTATGATTTATAAAAAAATAGTTAATATAATATTATAATTTATAAATATATAAAAAGAGAAAATATATAAAAATAAATAAATTTAAATAAAAGAAAATAATTTAAAGAAATGTGATGGTGTAAATTATACTAAGGTAGTAAAAATTGGGGGGGGGGGGGGGGGGGGTGTTAAGAGCATAAGCCTGAATTCAGATATTGAATTCAGGCCCAAAAGACAGGGGGGGGGGGGGTTGTTTCTGCGTGTGTTAGCAAAAAAAAAAATTAAAGGGGTGTACGAATAGCAGTTGGGCCTAGCCCTAAGGATACACCTTTGATCCATTCGGATCAGGTGCGGGAGGAGCGTATGGTGTTATCGTGATCGCGCATTTCTGAGCGTCTGATAGGGATCTGATGATTATGGATGAGGTGCATGATAATAGCCATGGGGTGACGCGCATCAGAGTATTGAACTTAATATATTTTTATTTTTACAAAATAGTTTTTCATTTTGTTTTATCCTTTCTCTCTCTTTCTGAACACTTTCTCTTATCCCTCTCGTTCCTCTCTTCCCTCTTCTCTAACACAAATCCTCAATAAAGCCACCCCTAATCAGTTTCGGTGGCAGCACTTCTCACTACCCAAATCCAACCTGTATCAACCCCCCAAAACCCCAAATAAACAAAATGCAAGTCGTAAAAACACAAGCTAAGTGTTTAATCGCTACCTCCTTCACCGGTCTCTGAGTTCGCTACTAATTCGTCTTTAATTCCTTTCCTCCTCGTGTTTGCAGGTACGACGGTGGCAGGGAGATGATGAAGGCGTCATCTTGATGGAGAGGGTAGCAGCGACTATGGAGACAAAGGAGAACGAGGGTTTCAGATGTCGAAACCCTAAATTAGAGTGGCGACGATGATGGTTGAATTTCACTATCCTTCCTCTCTCCCTCTGTCAATTTCTCTCCCTTCTTTACTGTTAAGAAATTTTTACTCTTAAATCTCTCCTCTATATCCTTCCTCCCTCCATTTACTATTTTTTATCTTTAGGTTTTATAGAAAATTAGGGTTCATGTTTTAGGAAATATAGTTATTCAGTCGTTACTGATTTAGGAATTTAGGGATTATAAATTATTCGTTTGTAATTGTATTTGATTTAGTTTATGTTTTAAGTTTTGGCTTGTATTAATTCAAGATTTTGTTTCTGTTTTGGTTTCACATTTATGAAGATTTGTTTCTATTTGTAGTTTACGGATTCCATTTATGTGTTTATTCTGTAAATACTTTTGAACAAGGAAAGATATGATCACGATTTGAATAGTAACCACACATGTTGTTTTTCTTTCTCTAATTCGCACAATAGTTGTTTGTTTGATTTGGTCTTGGGCCAAGCCCTTTCTATTGGGCCTGGGCTGCCTGAGTTTGGACTTGCAATTTGGAAACTTCAATGTTTTTCAATCAGCAAACAAAACAACATTTTAATCAAGTTTATGACATATTGTTTTAATTATAACAAATAAGTATAATTGATAATAAGTTAATAACAATAATAATGTTATGATTAAAACAAACCATTTTTTCAACACTAACCCAAGAGCTGAATCGGGCCACTTTTTTTAACTATTAGGCCTCTAACAATACACCTCTAAAAATAAACATCCTTCGCCCTTAATTAGAAAAGGCCCCAATAATTTTAGTGGGACAAACCATTTAACCTAAAAAACCAGCACAACTCTCTTTCTAAACGGGCCTTCCAAAATGACATGACCTATTAATGAATTTAAACAAAAACCACCCCCATATTCTTTTTAATGAACTTCCTTAAAATACCTTAATGGGTCATACGAAAATAACTTGATGGGCCAAAAGATTCAAACAGGTCTTTCTGATTTTTAGAAGACCCACCGACTTAAAACACAAACCTTTACATGACAATGCATCTCCCTTTTTAACTTGAAATAGCCTTTTATTAAAGTCTAATGGGCCATCAGATATTGATGGTCCTTTTTGGATCAATATACCCCTCTTTGATTTTAAACATCCCATAGAAATAAAAATTATATAATATGATTTATATAAATAGAACCCTAAATATAATATAAGGGTAGGGAAAATTTGGGGTATGACAGCTACCCCTATTTAATCATCTTTCGATTGAATAATATGAGAATACGCATGTCTCACACGTTCTGATTAGAAGTTTATTAAATATTGGAAGACCCCATAATTTGTCTGAAAGATTATAAGGATATGTTGTACATCATTCCCATGCGCGTGAAGAATAGGCATAGATGATGATGTATCATCTTACCAGCGTTTGAACCAAGGTTGATTTGACTTAGATATGATAACACGGATAACCTGTCAGTATCTAAGAAGAGATTGCAAAATTTTGTATATTTACTGTCATCTATGAGGTAAATGATACAAGTTTGGAAAGTTGACTTGCTAATGCTTGGGGACTAATATAGTAAGTTTTGGTTTGATTTTATTTTATTCATCGCAACCTAGGGGAAGGATAAAGCAAAGTCTAATAACACAATGTTGCATGGAGACTGATGCAGGTTTATTCACATATCTATCACAACCCAGGGGATAAATACTTGAGAATGAGCTTGATAACAACATCGCTGCATGGAGACTGATGCAATGAGTTATGTAGAAGATTTAACACATTGCTGAATGGAGACTAACAGAATGGGTTATATCGCAGAAAAAGCTTGATAACAACATTGCTGCATGGAGACTGATGCAATGAGTTAAATTGCAGATTTCACGTATTGCTGCATGGAGCCTGACGCAATGAACTATATCGCAGAGGAGGAAACACATTGTTGCATGGAGCCTTACACAATAAGTTATATTGCAGATTTTATATACTATTGCATAGAGCCTGGCACAATGGGTTATATTGCAAAGAAGGAAAAGACATTGTTGCATAGAGTCTGACGCAATGAGTTATATTGCAGATTTAGCACATTGTTGCATGGAGCCTGACACAATGAGCTATATCACAAGGGAGGAAACCATTGTTGCATGAAGCCTTACACAATGAGTTAAATTGCGAATTTCACACATTGTTGCATGGAGCCTGACACAATGAGCTAAATCATAGAGGAGGAAACACATTACTGCATGAAGCCTTACACAATGAGTTAAATTTTGGATTTCGCACATTTCTGCATGGATCCTAACACAATGAGCTAGATTGCATAGGAGGAACCACATTGCTGCATGAAGCCTGATGCAATGAGTTAAATTGTGGATTTCTCACATTGCTGCATGGAGCCTGACACAATGAGCTAGATTGTAGAGGAGGAAATACAATGTTGTATGGAGCCTTACGCAATGAGTTAAATGACAGATTTTGCACATTGCTGCATGGAGCCTGACACAATGAGCTAGATCGCAGAGGAGGAAACACACTGTTGCATGAAGCCTGACGCAATGAGTTAAATTGCAGATTTCACAAATTGCTGCATGGAGCCTGACACAATGAGCTAGATTGCAAAGGAGGAAACACATTGCTGCATGAAGCCTAACGCAATGAGTTAAATTACGGATTTCGCATATTCCTGCATGGAGCCTGACATAAGGAGATAGATTACAGAGGAAGAAACACATTTATGCATGAAGCCTGATGCAATGAGCTAAATTATAGAGGAAGTTGTTTTGATGATCCAAATCTTAGATAACTAAATTAGAGATGAGATCAGATTTTTATGGTTGCATCTGTCTTTAACCAAGGTAGTAGTCTGATGGAGGGCCCAAAGATATTGGTTTCACCCAAAGTATGTTTGGAAAAATTCCATGTGTGATGTATGTGAATGATGTCTTAGATCGATATGGAACCCAAAGTGTATATGTTTCGAGTGTGTGTGTATGCCCCAAATGTTTATGTATACTCTAAGTATTTTGCAAATGTTTTTGATAATTCTCCTTTGTCAAACCATCAGGTACTCGTAATCACCAACTCCCCAACATTATTTGTTTCTAGTTGTTGTATTTCTAAGTTGATTTGAATTTTGATAAAGCATGGTGAACAGTGGCAACATGCCATAGGTAATTTGTTTCGCAAGCGTAGGCGTAGGCGTGGACGTGGGCGTGGACGCATGCTTGGGCATGGAAATAGGCGTGGATTTTCTTTCTATGTTTTTCTAAATAAGAAATTTTAATGCTTTATCAAATGTTCTTTGGTGTTTCCTTATGTTAGATGCACCAAATGTTGTGAATGACCTTGAGATTTTGATATATGGTCATGTGTACGTCATGCTTGATATGGGGCTTTTAAACGGGAAATCTACTGCCGAGATTTCTAAAGAATCTACTGTCGAGATTCAATTGAGAACTACCTTCTACCGAGGTCTTCTGGATAATCATCTGCCGAGATTAACTAGGAGAATCTACTGCTGAGATTGTGTCGTGAAAATACCTTCTGCCGAGGTCTTCCGGGAAATCAACTGCCGAGATTTACCCAGGAGAATCTATTGCCGAGATTCTGTTGAGAAATTACCTTCTGTCGAGGTCTTTTGGAAAATCATCTGCCGAGATCAACCAGGGGAATCTTCTGCCGAGATTCGATTGAGAATTACCTTCTGCTGAGGTCTTCTGGATAATCATTTGCTGAGATTAACCAGGGGAATCTTCTGCCAAGATTCGATTGTGAAATTACCTTCTGCCGAGGTCTTATGGATAATCATTTGTCGGGATTAACTAGGGGAATCTACTGTCGATATACAATGTAGGATTAGGTATCTTGATTGACAATGATGATTGTCTTCACATAAAACAAGGTTTTATGCTATGCGTGTCAACTTGATTGATGCATGAAATGTAATGATTGATTGATGCATGTAATTAGTGACTTGAATATGTGTAAATGGATGTTGGATTTTGAAATATGAATGCATGATTGGGCTTTTTGAGATATGCTATACCCATGCTGTCGGAAGTCATCAGATGGATGAGATGATAAGTATAGCTTGATTCTGGAATGAAGAGCCCTAATGCATGATTTATGAAGCTTTTATGCTTTATGATAATGACTCGAATGGGATTTTTTTAATTGTGCCCCTGTGATGGGTCGTGGATGATTAAAGCATATAGGTTTGCCTATGTAGCAAGGTTTCTTGTCACATGGTTGAATGTTATGCTATCATGATTTCCCGATACTTAATTTGAACTCAAAGATTGCTGATGTAGGAGAAAGGTCCACTGGAGATTATGAAGGTACGCGAAAAGCTTTCCTCTATATGGATTGTCTTTCCCTAATTTGTTGGTAGGGTCTTAGAGGAGATTCTCTTTGATACGAGCTTGAAAATAGTTTGATCATAATATGAATGACCCCACTATTTTGCATTATGCCCCTAATTAAAAGACTCTTGAAAATGTTTGGTTTTGATGAACCATTTTGAATCAACTCCTTTTGATCGAGCCTCACAGTAGTTTTCCCCAACACTCGAATTTTGAAAGATGTGCCCCTCAATCTTCAGGATCTGGAGGAAGTACCCTCAGAAAGAACTTAGACCTCACCATGAACTTGTCATAGATTGCCCCAAGTATTTGAAGCTTTAAAAGTTTGTACTTGAAATTGCTTGAAGGGGAATTTGGACCCTATGTGATTAGGATGAAATTGGTACGTACCGCCCCAATATTTGAATCTTGGAAGGTTGACTCTGATTATCAAGGCCTTGAGATATTTTTTAAAATGAGGAAACCGATTCACACCCTGTTGTGATATTACTTGATTAAGGAATGCTCCTTCGAAAGGTATGCCCCTGATTGAACAGTGCTTTTGAAACTTGATCCAAGTTGATTGACTCTCGAAATGATCACTCCTTATCAATAGTATCTTCATGTGATATACCACTACGATCATTAGTATTTTCCCCTGTTTATAGGGGTATTCTTAGATGCTTTGTCCCTAGTTAGAAGCTTCTTGGAAATGCTACTTTTGATCAGACATTTTCTTTTGAAATCTCCTTGATGCTAAGTATTGACTTGTAAGTAAATTTGTCCCCTTTGAAAAGTAAACCTAATATGATGCACATGAAAGTTCTTGAAATCGAAATTTATTATGGAATAAAAGTGGATGCTTAGATATGGAGATTCAAAGAAGCGAAGTGATTGATAATTTTAACAAACATAGGAGTCAGTTTGTGATACGGTGGGAGAAGTGACTTGAAGGTTTTGCGTTTGATTACAAATGTTGCAGTTAGCAAGAGTCGCCACCGACTTTTCTTTTATCCAAAAGGAAAGGTGAAAAAGCACAGGAAAGACCTTTGCGATTATTTCTTGAGTTCAGGGGGTAGATTATGAAAAGGGAATGTATTATCACCCTTTTCATCCATGGTTTTCCATGGGCTCTTAGTTACTTGCTAGATTACTTGCTTTTTGTTTGAAATTGTGCTTTGTGTGGTTTTTTGAAAGTATTTTGTAAAGAGGCCATTGTTTGGGAAATCTTTGTAATGATTATCGTTCGTAAGAATGTATACAAAGTGTTTGATCTTTTGAAAATGTTTTCAAGTTTGTAAGATGTTTTGAAAGTGTAGGTGTTTGTTTTGAAAATAGCAAGGATGTTTTATTTTGAAATTGAGCAAGTAATTAAGAGCATTCTACCTACTCAAAAGTCTTTCTTGTGCATTTTCTTTTCCCTTAACATTGTTATCTTACCATTGGTTGGGTAAGTAACCCTATCTTTGGATGTAAATGGGACGAGCGTGGGTCATCGTATAACCATGATTAGCAATGTTTCAAGGTATCTTAGCATTCTCTTTTAGGGACTAAGATCATTTGAAAGGCAACATAGATAGCGTCATCGAGGGACTATGATCTTGTATTTTTTTCTTGTTTTTGCTAAGGTACCTCACTGTGTAATATGGCCATTTTGTAAAGGAAACCAAATGGATTTACCCTAGGGGTGCTTGTGTGAAAGTGTATTATTTTCATGCTTGATTTTGTCTTGAATTAGGGTTTTCTAAGTATTGGTTTTAGTCTTTCCATACAAACCTTAATTACTAGCATGTTATATATAAAGCGATAAATTGCGGAATTTAAAGTTACTACGCCATTACAATACTTGTGGGGGGGGGGGGGGGGGGGGGGGAGTACAAATTATAAATGAGGATTGCAAGAAAATAAACCCAGTTAATCTATTACAACCATATTGAATTTATACAAGAATTGAAATAAATAATGTGCTAGATGAATAAATGTACAAAAATATGAAATGTAAAGTAAATGGATACTTGTTTGGATTTTTATGAGAAAAGGGGTTTTGATTTTAACCTAATTAATTAAAGGGAAAAGTAAAACCTAAATTTACTAAGAAAAGATTTTTAATAAAACCCTAAATCTATCAATTGATTAAAAAGAAATTAAGTTTAAGAAAAGTATTTTTGGTATTTTTGTCTTAAAAATAATTTATAGTATTATAAAATATTTTTGGTCTTTTTATATTTTAAAATAATATATTCAAATGGTGTAAAAGAAAATAACTAAAACCTATTTTTTTAATTAAATTTACAAAGATAATTAGTAAAATAAATAAAGTATTGATTAAATAAAATAATTTTTTATGAGAAAAAATAAATAAACTATGTCAAAATATAAATCTTTTATTTTCATATTTTTTTATGATTTTTTAGTATTAGGAAAATAATTAAGAAAATAAATAAAATAAAAATAAGAAAATAAAGTAAAAACTGGGCCAAGGGGTGTTGATAGCCTGCAAGGGGGTGAGAAATAACAAAAAAACACAAAGCCCAAAGATGAAGCCCAACGCCTGCCAAAAAAGAGTCAGAATGCAAAAAATATCAAAAAAAAAAAACAAAAGGGTACCACTGGGGCTCGAACCTAGGTCCCTCTGGTTACAGGCGCGCGCTTCTACCACTGGGGTGGCTATACATCCGTTTATATAAATCAAAGCATAAGTATATATGGAAAACATGTTCCTGAGACCAACTTCATCTTCAACCTCACGCCCATCCAGAAGCTCTGTAACTCAATCAATCCTAAATAAAAATGAATTTTGTAAACATGAAACTTGTAGAAAATTTCCTCACGATTTCAGAAATGTAAAGCATTAAAACTATAGATCAAAGACAAACATGAATTTCATTGGCCCTAATCTGAACCCTAAAAATCTTAGAAAATTCAATCTTAAAATTCTCTAAGCTCAGGCAAAATTAATGGAAACTATGGACATGGTTAGCTTTAAGGCAATGATATATACATGTTTCATTCACAAATAAATCATTGATGATTCCTGTACGAAAAGTTCCAAAGTTAGAAAACTTACCTTGCAAGAGGGTATCAGGTTTGGAGTTTGAGCAGCTTTCAGTGAGTTCTAATGGTTGAGTTAGCTTCCTCAAGTTCCCAGGAAGCTAATGGAATGCTTAGCTTGAGCTGAAAGTGCCTGAGGAGTTCTGGAGAAGTCCAAGTGCAAAGATCTGTTTTTGAAAATGGTGGATGATGATGGAGGTGTTACAGTGGTGTTGCAAGTGTTGGGATTGTTTGTGTATGTTGTTTATAAGCTTTTGAAAGTAAAAGGCCAAGAAATGCACGAGTTGATTTGAAGATTGGCTTCAAAACTCAGAACTGACAAGTTTTGAAGTTTTTTTGGTGATTCTATGTTCTAGGTGTTTTCAGGGCTTAAGCATGCGTGTATTTTTTAGAAAGTGGTTTGTCTATGTATAATCAAAAGTTCTTGAGTGCATTGGCAAGTCAGAAGTACAAGTTACAAGCTATTTGCTATGTTACTTGATTTTCAAGAAAAGTGGGAAACCAAGTTTCAATGTGAAGTACAAGCATGTGCTGGGTGATTGTAAGTGTATAACAAGTTTCTTATGGGTTATGGGACTTGTATGATCAGAAGAGAACAAGTGCAAGGCTCAAGGACAAGTTTTGTGTAAAAAAGCACTTTATCAAAATGGCAATGTACACTTTCTTCCCAAAATGGATATAAAGCATGACCTTGCATTGAATGCTTGAAATGAGACCTCTAACATCTGTGAAAGCAATTAATTATGGAGTGCCTAACATGTTTGAGGCCTGAAAAGTAGAAGTTATGCAGCACAACTTTGAATTTTGAATTTGTTCATCACAAAATGACTTGTAATTTAAGTGATAAAACCCTAACTTTATCTATTCGATTCTCCCTACTAAAAATGATCTCAAGGAGTTATTGAACATTTTAGAAAGCTTGTAGTGTTCTCTACAACCCATAACGAGGACATTAAATGCCATTTAATGCTGCAGGAGTTAGTGGGACGCGTGGCAGCTCCCTGTTGTTTTGGCCGTTTCTGCAGAAACAGAGGGACGCAGCGTGCGTCCTCGTTTTTGGGATTTGTCATAATGACAAATTCTGAAGTGACGTTTGGTACTGCACGCCGTACTGAAAGTGACGTCCTAGGATCAAATCAATGATGGTTTCTTGGGATTGCCAATAGTTGGTAAAAAGCAACAAAAAGTGCATAGGTTAACTTGTGACTAAGCGTGGAAAGACAGGTGTCGAATGGCGTTTCAAAGAATGCCTTTTTCTTTCAGAGTCGAAATAAGGCATTCTTGGGGGGCAATTTGTTGGCTCCTAAATTCGACACCTTTGTTTTGATTGATATCAGCCATTAAAGCTGAAAGATGCTTTCGACTGGCTAAGCCTGTCGAAGTGCCCGTCGAAAGATGGCAAAATACTTAGAAGATTTCTTCCAAGGAAGAAGGCTGATTGCCTTCGACGTCGAAGGAGTTTTCGTCGAAGACATCTCTTGATGAAAGTGTTCGATGGTCCAGAGTGGAGCAGTTTGAAATTCAAAGCTTTGGAGGGAAAAAGGTTTCCAGCAGTTACTACGTGCAAACGTGCAAGGATCTGGAGCGTCGAGCATGGAGAACGTGCCAAGTGGATTGATCTCGAAGCAGCATAACTGCCCGACGGTTACTTGGATGTTTTAGTATAAATAGGAGTAGACATGTAGTTTCTCGCGTGTGTTCACTATTCCATACAAAGTCACTCATTTAGATTCGAGTACCCAGCGTGTGAGAAAGAATTGTTGAGAAATGTATGTGTGAAACACCAATTTTATCAATTAAAGTCATTAACTTTCCCAGAATTTTACTTGCTTTCTCTTTACATTTCCTGTCGAACCTTTACTTTAAAGCCTTGTTTATTTTACCAAGCCTTTCCTTTATGCAATTTACTTGAAACCTTTCATTTAAAGCCTTATCCAACTTAATCCAACTTCAAAATCAACCTATGTCCATAGGATCAATCTGATCGATCCTGCGAGTAACCAAATAAGTAACCATTTGGAGGATCAGCGGTTGTTTACCAAAACCCAAGGTAAACACCATGTTGAAAGAGGCCCCTAAAATTCCTAATACTGCATCTCCGCACTACCATCTGAATGCCAGGTGCGCTTACCACTCTGAAAGTCCAGGGCACGACACCAACAACTGTTGGGCTCTGAAGAACAAGATTCAAGATCTGATTGACGCAAAGGAAGTTGAATTTGAAGCTCCTGAAAAACCGAATGTTATCTCCACTCCAATGCCTAGGCATGGACACAATGCCAGTGCTGTGGAAGAAGATTTGTTTGTTTCTACTGTGGATGAACTGTTAACCCCTCTCCTAACCATCAAGTTGAGTTTGTTGAAAGCCGGGGTGTTCCCAGGTTGTGACCAAGATTGCCATACTTGCCTATCTGTTAGAACAAAGTTTGAATCTACTACCCTATATTTAAGTTTTGATGATAACAAAGTGAAAAGATATAGTATTTATAAGTTTCATGTATGAACTATCTGCTGCCTAAAATTATTATGTTCTGACTTGCAGATACTCTGATTGAAATAAGCAAGATCACATCTATTCAGCATCAGAACTTGATTTCAGACACCAGCATCAGAAGTTGCTATATCAGAATGTTAAAATCAGATGATCAAACTCACGTACATGCTGAAGCCTGATGAACAAGACTGCGCTCAACACTCTGATAAAGAAACACAATAGTTCATCAGCAGCGAAGCAGAATCAGAATGAGCCAAGCCAGAACTTGCATTAAGTAAGCAATGGTACTGTGCATTGAAAGCAAATTAATTCCAACAGCCTCATTCCAGACAAGATCTGCTCAATAAGGAAAGCTTGTTATTAGCATTGAATCAAGAATATTGCATCCAACGTTCATCATCTCAGTGCTATATAAACAAGGCTTTGAAGATTGAAATGGCTAATGCTCTCCAAATCTCTACACGCACAAAAGCTAAACCATAATCTTCGTTCTCTCAGTTTTGCTAAACCACACACTCTGATATTCTATTACTGTTTAGCAATCTAGTTTCTAAGCTTCAATTTGTGTATACATCACAGTTGTGATACAGTTTTGTAGAAAACATCCACACACATAGTTTTATCTCTTTGTAAGAAAGTGTTACCTTGACAAACCGGGTTGTGGTTTGAATCAAGAAGGCTTTAGCAGTTGTTAAAGCAGTCTGTAATATTCAGTTGAATATAGTGGATTAAGACCTCATTGGAGAGAGGCGAAATCACCTTGACGGGTGGACTGGAGTAGTTTGAGATCAAACGAACCAGGATAAAAATATCTTGTTCATTGCATTAGATTTCAGTTTTACAATTCAACCCCCCTTCTTGTGTTTTTCACCACTTCACTATCCTCCTCATTTGACCGTCCTCTGTTGAATAAAGGTATCCAACAATTGATTGATAACCAGGAAATTTTGTTTGAGAAAGCTCCTATTTCGCCCATTCCAATTCCATAAGTTTCAATAATAACCATATACACGAATCCTTCCAGGGTTCCTAAAAAACCCGTTAGTATTACATCCCCTCCTATGACTACTCCGTTGAAGATAACTATGCCCGGGCCTGCCCCATAGAAATCAGATAAAATGGTACCATGGAACTATGGTGGAGAAATCTACTACCATGGTGTCAAACAGATTGAACAGACTGTCGATGAAGAGAGTTCTGAAGAAGACAATTCTGATATCAGTAACATTTCTGGAACAAGAAAAATTACTCGCAGTGGGAGAATTTTCTCTCCAGAGATTGCGCCTCCAAAGGCAGTCTCTGGACCCGTGGCCATTCCGAAGATTACAGCTGTACCAGTAATTACACCTGTAAGTGTACCCGCCAACAATGACAATACAATTCCTATCCCTACTTCTGCTATTGAGAATAAAGGAAAGAATGTTCAAGAGGAGCTTGTCCTGACGAAGTCTCAGTCACTAGTTATTCCTGAGACATCCAAGAAGGAGATGGAAGAAATCCTGAGGATCATTAAGAAAAGTGATTATGATGTGGTAGAACAACCGGGGCAGACCCCCTCCAAAATCTCTATGTTAGCCCTGCTGTTGTGCTCTGAGGCACATGCTAAAGCTTTGGTAAAGTTTTTGAAGACAACGCACGTGTCGCAAGAGACTTCGGCTGATCAATTCCAAGAGTGTGTGGCCAGTCTGACAGCTGACAATGGCCTGGGTTTCTCTGATGCCGACTTGACCTCCAAAGGAAGAAAACATAACGACGCACTACATGTCTCAGTGGAGTGTAAGGGGACCACCCTAGCTCATGTTTTGGTTGATATTGGATCATCTCTAAACGTCTTTCCAAAGAAAGCCCTCGATAGATTGGATTGTGAAGGCCTAACCCTGAAGCCCAGCAACATCATTATGAGAGCGTTTGACGGCTCTAAAAGGATGGTCCATGGAGAGGTGGACATCCCGATCAAGGTGGGTACCAAATGTTCAATTCAACATTCTTTGTGATGGACATCCGTCCTTCTTACTCTTGCCTGTTGGGACGTCCCTGGATTCACAACGCCGGTGCGGTCACCTCCACCTTGCATCAAATGCTGAAGTACCCTGTCCAAGGGAAAATTATAACTGTCCATGGTGAAGAGGAATACATGATTAGTCATCTGAATTCTTTTTGATATGTAGAATTGGATGGCGAATTCATTGAGACCCCTTTCCAACATTTTAAAGAAGTTTCTCAGGAAATAGCGGCGACCAAAGTGGTGTACTCAACTCCTGTGATCACAAGGCCTGTACCTCGGATTTCTTCTCTAAAAATGCAAGGGCCATAGTGGAAGAAGGAGGATCAACTATCTAGGGACAGCTTCCCGACTTTCCTTTCAAATCAGACAAGTTTGGCCTGGGATTTACCTCGAATGCTCTGAAAGCTGTTCGCCGCGCCCGTGCCGGAGGGCCACCTGTGAAGATCATCCACCAAGGGGTTAATGCACTAGAGGACCATGATGAAGAGGGCAGCTTGGAAGACTGGATTTTTCCTACTGTTGGCGTAGGACTGTGCAACTGGGAAGCAAAAGACTTTGTTCCGATTACTTTCATACCGCATTAATTTATCTTTTCCATTTATGTTGGATCTGTAATAATTCACAAACAATTCGTACTTTTTCAACCTTGTGTCTTACCCGAGGCATATAGGTCCATTTGTAAGGGTTCTTATTTCATTTTCATATGTCATTTTAATGAATCATGGACGCTTTTCATATTTAAAACTTTTGTGCTTATTGTCTTTCTTTTACATTTTGTTATTTTAAGATGGCTATGCCCTTACACACACCCACACTCACAAATGCAGGTACCCTTCCATTCCAGAACCCATGGGTAACGATACTGCTATAGCCTTCAGTGACTCTGAAGATCTGATCTACCAAGCCGAATACAAAGGTGAGGAAGATTGTGAGTTTCCAAAGGAGTTGGCCATATTACTTCAACAAGAGGAAAGAGTAATTTTGCCTCATGAGGAGCTATTGGATACAATCAACTTGGGCACTGATGAAGACAAGAAGGAAATCAGAGTGGGTGCCAACCTAGAGCCGAGTGTCAAGGAGCGCTTAATTCAGTTGTTACATGAATATGTTGAGATCTTTGCCTGGTCATACAAAGATATGTCGGGACTTGATACATACATTGTGGTGCACCGTCTACCCACAAGAGAAGACTGTCCACCAGTTAAGCAAAAGGTCCGCCGCATGAGACCTGACATGTCAGAAAAGATCAAAGTCGAAGTTATGAAACAGTTCAATTCTGGATTTCTTGCTGTTACTTCCTATCCACAATGGGTTGCTAACATTGTGCACGTGCCTAAAAACGACGGAAAAGTGAGAATGTGCGTGGATTATAGAGATTTAAATAGGGCCAGCCCTAAAGATGACTTTCCACTTCCGCACATTGACCTCCTGGTTGACAACACAGCTCAACATAATATATTATCTTTCATGGACAGATTCTCAGGCTATAACTAGATCAAAATGGCACCTGAGGACATGGAGAAAACTACTTTTATTACACAGTGGGGTACGTTCTGCTACAAAGTGATGCCATTCGGACTGAAGAATGCCGGGGCAACCTATCAACGCGCCATGGTAGCTTTGTTTTATGATATCATACATCATGAGATAGAGGTCTACGTAGATGACATGATAGCCCAATCACAAACTGAAGAAGAACAGCTTGATCACTTGCAAAAGCTGTTTGTCAGGTTGAAGGAGTACAAGCTAAGGTTAAACCCTAACAAGTGTACATTCGAAGTCTGGTCCGGTAAACTCTTGGGTTTCATTGTCAGCAACAAAGGCATCGAGGTTGATCCTGCCAAAGTCAAAGCTATACAAGAAATTCCTGCTCCTCGCACTGAGAAGGATGTCAGAGGTTTCTTGGGACGCCTAAACTACATTGCTAGGTTCATTTCTCACCTAACATCTACTTGTGAACCAATCTTTAAGTTGTTGAAGAAAGATCAGGTAGTTAAATGGAATGATGACTGTCAAATTGCTTTCGAGAAAATCAAGGAGTATTTGCTAGAGCGTGCTATCTTGATGCCACTCATCGAAGGAAGACCGCTAATCATGTATCTGACCGTCCTAGAGAATTCAATGGGGTGCGTACTGGGGCAGCATGACGAGTCTGGCCGAAAAGAGCACGCCATTTATTACCTTAGCAAAAAGTTTACCGACTGTGAAACCAGATATTAACTGCTCGAGAAAACTTGTTACGCTTTGGCATGGGTTGCTCGCCGGCTAAGGCAGTATATGTTGACTCATACCACTTTGTTGATATCTAAGATGGATCCGATAAAGTACATCTTCGAAAATCCTGCTTTATCTAGGAGGATAGCTAGATGTAAGATGATCCTAATAGAATAGGACATACAGTACACGACCCAAAAATCTATAAAGGGAAGTGTGCTAGATGATCATCTGGCTCATCAAACTGTAGAAGATTATCAATCCATGAAGTTCGACTTCCCTGACGAAGACATCATGACATTGGACAATATTGAAGATCTCAGACCATATGACGGACCTGAGCAGGGATCCCGATGGACTCTGTACTTTGATGGGGCATCCAATGCGCTTGGTAACGGTATCGGTGTTGTGATTATATCTCCAGAGGGTTTCCACACTCCTTTCACAGCCATACTTTGCTTCAACTACACGAACAACATGGCAGAGTATAAAGCTTGCATCTTTGGACTCAAGGCTGCCATAGACTTGGGAATTAAATCTTTAATTGTGTTTGGTGACTCAGCTTTGGTCATCAGTCAGATAAAAGGAGAGTGGCACACTAAGCATCCTGTTGTACCCCAAAATTTGCCCTCTCATTTTATCAAGATTTCCCCTCACAAGACTCTTTGGACTCCAGACAGGATTAGGGTTTGCTCAGCTCAGGACATCTCCTTGCACTGTTGACCTGAAATTAGGGTTTGAGTTTGCACAGGGGTTTTTGGACTTCCAATGCTAAATGTGACTTTCATACTTCATGTTGGACCTCTAAGATTGCCCATACCAAGTTTCAAGCCTTGAATCAAAATTTTGCCCAATCAATTGATCAGTTGCCCTAAAAATCAGCTGTATTAGGGAAAAAGTCAACTGTGGCCAATGTACAGTCAAACCTCATAATTTTTTATACACATCAACATTATAGGATCATAGGAATCATTTGATCAAGTTTGGACCACAACTCCTCAAGAATTTGATCAGATCATCAAAAGAGCAAAATGGTCATTTTTAGGGTTTTGACTGTAGAAGGGCAATTTCTGATTTTTGACTTAGCCAGTGGCAAATTAGGTTCAAGCATGGTTTCAAGGACTCAATGGCTTAATCATGACCTAATAACAAGGTTAAAAAGATCTCAAATGCATTGGATTGACAAATGAATTTTCCAGTCAATTGATCAAAAATCAATTGTACACTGAAAAGTCAAACTTTGACTTTTTTGTCAAAATCAAGTGCCAAGGGTCATTTTTCATCAAGATGTGTCAAAAAATGAAACTTGTTCACCAAGAAACCTAATTTTGAAAATTAGGGTTTAAAATGGAAAATTTTCATAACTTAGAAATTTTCTAAGTTATGAAAATTTCTTATTTTTTCCCAACGTTTCCTAACTTTTTCACCATGATGAATTTAGATTCAAAGAAAAATTCCAACATTAAAGTTGTAGTCATCCACAAAATCTACAACTTTTATTCACAAAGTTTTCCCAAAAGATGCTTGGATCTCAAGTTATGATTTTGTGAATAAGGGTTCATGAAACTTTTAACTTGGTGAAATTTTGCTCTAGTTTAGGCAGGATTTTGACCTATCTTCATGGTAACTTTTCACATTGTTCCAAGTGGAATCTCAAAATTCATTTCAAAGATGGATTGTAGATAATATTAAAAGATTACCAAAATGTCCAAGAACTCTCCAAATTTATTTGTGGTTAGGGATAATCGAAAGTTTGAAAATGGCAAATCATCACTTTTGTCCAAGGCATTTTACACCATGCTACAACTTGCAAATCTGCCCAAAGCATGCTTGTACTTGGTTTACAGGTTCTAATCCTTTCTACACTCATAAATTAAATGCAAATACATTGGTTAAAGGCTTTGTTATGAGCTTTAGAACATTACACAAAGATTTAATCCAAAAATGGCAAAAAGATAACATTGCTACTTTGATAAAGTTCACTTTATGTAACTTTGTTTATCTTGAGCTATGGACCAAGACTTTTGTTGCAAACAAATTTCACTAATATCAGGCAAAGTTCACCAACTATGTGCAGCTAGAATACAGGCCTGTACAGGCCTTGGCATTGTTAACTTCAACTTTTGCTTCAAAAGCAAGTAACTTGCAAAAGTCCACACAACTCTTCCATCTGATAAGAACAAAGTTTTGTATCATTTCAAACAACTTTTACATATTGTATAAGGCCTGAAACACGAACTCTTAGCATCTCAAACACCATTAAGCACAAAAAATCCAACTTCTGCCCAAAACAGGGCATTTTCTGCAAACACCAAGCCAAACCAAATTCCACTCGTACGTTTTGTCCCAAACCACTTCAGACACATTGCATACATCTCATCCAAGCTACCCAAGTCCCTGTCCAGCCACTGTAACTCCATTTTCACACTTCACCATTTTTACTTTGAAGCTTTGCAGGTTGAGTTCTACAAGCACATTCAGGCAAGTTCAAAGCAAGCCAAGCATTGGGGAAGGTTGAGTGAACTTCAGGCAAGCTAACACGACCTTCAGGCCTCATCCAAAACTCCTACATTGCCATATCCAAACTTGGCTGAAGCAGGTAATTTTAAAACTTCTATCTCCTTATTTAGGAATCGTTAGGCTTAGGTTTGTGAAGCAAAAATGTACCCCTTAATGTCCTTGAACTGTACATATGCATAGCTTGTATTTATATTAACTGAGCTAGGAGAATTTAGATGTTTAAGTTGCTGAAAACTAGGTTAGAATTTAGGGCCAAGGAAATTCTCTCTGGTCTTTGAGAGTTAGATCAAGTTTTTTATATCATTGAAATCGTGATTGAAAATGCTATAACTTTTATGTTGTGAGTTTTTGATTTCATGCAAGAACAAAAGAGAACAGGATTTGAACCATGGTGCGCGCGTTTTTGTTCCAAGGACAAGGATGAAGTGGAACGTGGGCTGGGTCTGGCTTGCTTCTGCTTTTGACACCCCCATTCTGCTTTTTGCACCCACCTTGCCCCATTTCTTTGTTTTTGCATATTTTTCATTTTTTTAATTTTATTTTTCTGACTTTATCATTTTTTCTTGAACATTTAAAATCACAAAAATTATTTTCTTTATTTTTGGCATTTTATCATATTTTTATTTTATTTTATTTGCATAATAAATAATTATTAGGTTAATATTACTTTATTTTCTTAATTAAAATTTGTAAATAATATTGAAATACTTAAATATTTTATTTTTATTATTTATACACTTAAAATAATATTTTCTCACATAACTTAATTTTTAACATTTTTGTATATATTTTTATTTATTTTCTTGTACAAAAAAAATAAAAAATAAAAAATATAGAATATATTTTCTTAAAACAAAAATTAGGGTTTCTTCACCCTTTCCAAAAATAATCTTTTATTTTCTTATTTTTTTAAGACATAATTAAGCTTATTTTTTACATAACATAAAAATAATACAAAAAAAAACATTTTTTGCATATTTACATTTATTTGCATATTTAATACTTGCTTATTTATTATTTGTACAAATAAATTCAATATGGTTGTAATAGTTTTAGGGTTTTATTTTGAGCAATATCCCCTCTATTCAAACTTGTATCCCCCTCCCCATAATAATGTTGTAATAGTCTTAGATTTACTTTTATGCATTTATTGCTTTCATTATGCATGATAGTAAGATTAGGGTTTGTATGATAACCAAAAATCAAAACAAATAGCATGACTAAACACAAGACAAAAAGCATGAAAAATGACAACACAATGCACACAAGCACCCCTAGGGTTTCATCCACTTTGTCGCCTTAAAATGGCCATGGTGTGCATGCTAGGTATCTTGGCAAAACAAATCAAACAAAAAGATCATAGTCCCTCGATGACGCTATCTTGGTTGCCTAAACAAAAATGATCTAGTCCCTCAAAAACTTGCTAAGATACTTGGCAATATTGTTATCTTGGTTATACGATGACCCACGCCCGTCCCGTTTAACATCCAAATACAAGGTTATTCACCAAATGCAATGGTAAAACAACAATGTCAAAGGGTTAAAAATGTGTAGGAAAGATCTTTGAGTAGGGTAGACAACTCCTAGTTACTTGATCAATTTGCAAACATCCTTGCTAATTTCAAAAACACATACACAATTTCAAAACAATTTCCCAACAAACTTTCAAACATTGGAACATTTTTCAAAAGACAATACATCTTTGTATACATTCTTCAAACAAGAATCATTACAAAGATTGCCTAAACGAAGGCCTCTTTTCAAAATACTTTCAAAACCACACAAAGCACCATTTCAAACAATTGGAAAAGCAAAGCAAGTGATCTAAACAAGTAACTAAGAGCCCATGGAAAACCATGGATGAAAAGGGTGCTAGCACCTTCCCTTTTCATAATCTACCCCCCGAACCCAAGAAAACATCTCAATGGTCTTTCCTGTGCTTTCTGACCTTTCCTTTGGATAAAATAAAAAGTCGGTGGCGACTCTTGCTAAACCAAAACATTTTCAAACACAAACGTAAAACCTCAAGTCAGTTCTTCCACCGTATCACAGAACTGGAAACTTTGCTGGGGATAAATTCTAAAAGTGGGGTTACCTTAGGGTTTAGATCACCTTTACATGCTTACCTTGTTTGCTTTGATTGCTTTACATTTGGTTCTTTTGTTTGGGTTCGAAATCCTCTACCCGGATTTGGGAAACATTCATAGGTAAATAGCAATACGTTGTGGAAATTGTGCGGGGTATACCGACATGGTTGAAGCAATAGCTATATTAGTGCGACATATTTATGGGTACCGGTAGCCTTTGAGTCAATCAAAGAGAATATGGGGCTGCTGAGTGATGTCATGAAGCACTAACGAAATTTTAGAACCTTTACTTGACCATCTTGGCCTTTTTAGGGGTAGTGAGATGACCGACTTTGGTGCAGTCCGAAGTTGGTAGATACTCGATACTACACTCATTGAGGGTTGTTTTCTTGGAATATTTCGGTCGCCAGTAAAGTGGCTAAACTGAAACAATGAACACAGAAAATAATCCAGTGATATTGAGCTCTTTAGAACCCAGTTACTATTTATAGGACAAGTTAAGCCGACTAAACTTCAAGAGGGTACTTACCTATGAAACCCCATGCAAGCCTAAACTAAGAACTTGTGTGACTTGCTTGTACGTATACTTGTGCATACATCATGAGTATCATGAAGCATCATATGCATCCACTAACCATCTCAAGGATTTTGGAAGTTCATCATTGTTCCTGTTTTGTAGGTTATGGATTCACTCCGCAGGAAAACTATCCAGGTCAATCTTGTGAGAATCCCTCCTCAACTCAAGGAGCTTGCTTCCAAGATTTCAGAGTATTCTCCATTCACTGAAAGACATGGTCGACTTCTCAACTTGGTTAACTCCAACATAGAGGAAGACATCGTGAAAGTTCTCTTCCAGTTCTTTGACCCCCTACACCACTTCTTCACATTTACTGACTACCAGCTAGTGCCTAGACTTGCAACCATCTGATGTCATAGGTCATTGGGAAACCAGAAGTGGTGTCAAGGGTTTCTTAGTAAATTTCCTGTTTGAGAAAGCTCAAGAATGCTGGAATTCTCTAGACTTATAAGCTTTTGAGGAGATTGTAGCTCTTCTCATCTATGGGTTGGTCTTGTTCCCAAACCCTGACCAGCTTATAGATGTCAATGCTATCAAAATCTTCATGGCTCGCAACCCGATGCCTACATTGCTCGAGGATATCCTCCACTCATTTCACACTCGAACAATAAGGAAAAGAGGTGTTCTCACGTGCTGTACTCCTCTACTTGCAAGGTGGTTTATTTATCACCTTCCCCAATCAGTCTTGAAGAATGAGCAAGGCTTGATGTGGTCACAACGGCTGATGACTCTTACACATTCAGATGTTCATTGGTGTTCTTGATCCATAGAAAATTTTATCATCATCAACCATTGTGGGGAATTCCATAATGTCCCACTACTTGGCATTAGGGGAGGAATTACCTACAACCCCTGCTTGGCACTGAGACAGTTTGGGTATGCCCGAAGGGATGGCCCACATGACATGCTGATTCCAGACTTGGTTTTTGACTTCGACAATGATGCTCAAGGACTTCGACAAAGGTTCATCCGAGCCTGGAGGATGCCCAACAAGGTGGACAGTAAAACTTTGGGACACAAGAATTCCATCCCCCTTGAGCCTTACCTCAAATGGGTACGAACCCGCGCCCAAAGTCTTATGATGCCTGTTATGGAAGGAGAGGTTCCATACACCCTCCTACATCCTGACATGCCAACATCATTGGAAGATTTACAAAGGAGTTGGATACAGCTCAAGGGAGAGCGCGATACTTTTGAAGCCCAATTCTACGCCAGTGAGAAGAAGGTTTTAGAACTTACTCGTCAACTTCATGAAGAGAAGACTCTCAACACCTACATTGCACCAAAGAGGATGCGTAACGTCTTTTTACCTTAGAATTTTGTATTATTTTGCCCATGGGGCATTGGTGTACTAACAAATTCTATCTTATTAATATGACGTTTGTTCCTTTTTGTTTAAAAAAATTTGAATTTCCGAATCCTTGATTGCATTACATGAATACATTTCATTCATCATATGCATAAAAAGGTCTTCACACCAGGTTTCCTTATCTCTCTGTTGTTTATTTCAGCAAGATGGATATTGAGCAGACGGTCAAAGATTTGCAAGCGCAGAATTCAAAATTCCAACACCTACTCATGACCTTGGCTAAGGGTCAGGAGGATCTTAAAGCTCTGTTAGAGAAGGAAAAAGAGAAAAAAAAAAGAGAGTTGGTGTGGCTACCTTGGGCAGAAGGTTTGAAGGTCAAGCTAGAAGGGTCTTGGATTTCCCATCAACATCTGAAGAGGGGGGTAAAGGAGCTGCAGTGCCATCTGAATCCGAAGCTGAAGAAGAGGAAGATGAGGATTACTCAGAACAACAGTATCCTCCTGCAGATGAAAAATACAAGAATCTGGAAGAACGTCTGGCAGCCATGGAGATCCAGAGAGTACCTGGGCTGGACTTTGAAGAGTTGGGTTTGGTTTCTGGAATAGTCATTCCTCCCAAGTTTAAAGTACCTCTGTTTGCTAAGTACGATGGGGTGTCTTGCCCAAAGATGCACCTAGGGTCCTATGTCAGAAAAATTCAACCACATTCTTCTGACAAAGACCTGTGGGTCCATTTCTTCCAGGACAACTTGTCGGGGACGCAATTGGATTGGTTCTACCAGCTAGAGAGGTCTGATGTGCACAATTGGGAGGATTTGGCTGCTGCCTTTTACAAGCAGTATCAATATAATGAGGACTTAGCACCAACCCGTACTCAACTATAGAGTATGGGCATGGTCTCCAATGAAGGCTTTAAGGAGTATGCCCATAAATGGAGAGACTTGGCGAGACGAGTACAACCACCTCTATCTGAGAGGGAGCTAGTAGATATGTTTTTGGGGACTCTGTCAGGTTCATTCTTTAATCACCTGATAGGAAGTTCGTCTGCGGGGTTCACCGAGTTGATTCTAACTGGTGAAAGAGTTGAAGCCGACATCAAGAGAGGTAAAATTCAAAAAGATGCATCTGCTTCTGCTGCCATCAAAAAGCCTTTTCCAGCAAAGAAAGAAGTCTCAGCTGTCTACTCCCAAAGAAGTCAAGGAAGAGTTGAGCGCCGGCCAGCGGTAGGGGCCGTAATGATTCAGAAGTCTACAGTTGATCAGCCTAGAAACAATCAACCCAGAACCAACCAAGCAAGGGTGGAAAGGCATGTAAGGCAATTCACCCAGATAAACATGACTCCCGCTCAGGTTCTTCTCCATCTCTTAAAGTTAAACCTTGCCAGTCTGAAAGAGGCCCCAAAGAATCCGAATACAATTTCTCCTTACTACCATTCGAACGCCAAGTGTGCTTATCATTCAGGGAGTATAGGGCACGACACCAACAATTGTTGGGCCCTCAAGAATAAGATTCAGGATTTGATAGATGCTAAAGAAGTGGAATTCGACGCCCCTGAAAAAGCCAAATGTGATCTTTGCTCCAATGCCAAGGCATGGCCACAATGCCCATGCTGTTGAAGAGGATCTTTTTGTTGCTACTATTGATGATTTGATGACTCCGTTACCGATAATCAAGCTGAATTTGTTGAAGGCTGAGATTTTCCCAGGTTGTGAAGAAGATTGCTGCCTTTGTTCATCCTTACCAACCGACTGTCCATTGTTGAAGTTAGGCATCCAGCGCCTAATGGATAATCAAGAAATCATTTTTGAAAAGACTCATGTTGCAACGACTCTTGTCAATGATATTTCAATAATTACCATATCCACCAATCTTTCCAAGGTCTCCAAAAGACCTGTTAAGATTACATCCAATCCGAAGACTGTACCTCTAAAGATAACCATGTCGGGGCCCATCCCATACAAGTCCAACAAATCAATACCGTGGAACTATGGTGGAGAGATCTTCTACCATGGTATTAAACAAATTGAATCTACTAAATAAAGTTCTGATGAAGAGACTTCCGATATTGGAAACGTTGCTGGAATGAGTAAAATCACCCGCAGCGGAAGAATTTTCTCTCCGGAGATTGCTCCTCCAATGGAAATCTTCGGACCCTCGGTTGCTCCTAAGGTTACCCCTATTCCAGTCAACATATATGCGAGAGCTCCAATTATTGAAGAAATTGTAACTCCTGTTGTTGTCCCCTCTGCTGCTGTTGATGATAGATGGAAAGGGATCCAAGAAGCGCCCGTCAGGACGAGGGCTCAGCCTTTGGTCATCCTTGAGACCTCTCAAAAAGAAATGGAAGAGATTTTGAAAATAATCAAGAAAAGCGATTATGATGTTGTGGAGCAACTGGGGCAAACCCCCTCAAAGATCTCAATGTTGGCCCTGCTGCTTTGTTCCGAAGCTCATACTAAAGCTTTGATCAGATTTTTGAAGATGGCCCATGTGCCACAGGAAACCTCCGCGGATCAGTGCCAGGAATGTGTAGGTAGCCTCACAGCTGACAATTGTCTAGGATTCTCCAATGCCGATTTAACATCTAAAGGGAGAAAGCATAATGATGCTTTGCATGTCTCGGTGGAATGCAGGAGGACTACTCTAGCACACGTTCTGGTAGACACTGATTCGTCTTTAAATGTCTTGCCGAAGAAAGCATTGGACAGATTGGACAGTGAAGGCCTAACCCTGAAGCCCAGCAATATCATTGTCAGAGCCTTTGATGGTTCTAAAAGGATGGTCCACGGGGAGGTGGACATCCCAATTAAAGTGGGAACTGAAACCTTCAACTCCACATTCTATGTTATGGACATCCGTCCTTCCTATTCTTGCTTGTTAGGAAGACCTTGGATTCACAATGCTGGAGCCGTCACTTCCTCTCTGCATCAAATGCTCAAGTACCTTGTCCAGGGGAAAATTATAACAGTTCATGGCGAAGAGGAATACATGATAAGCCATCTAAATTCTTTCTGCTATGTAGAATTGGATGGTGAATTCACCGAGACCCCTTTCCAAAACTTTGAAGAGGTAGCTCAGGAGATTGCGGCAACAAAGACAGTGTCTTCTGTGCCCATGATTACCAAACCTGTGCCGCTGATGTCGTCTCTCAAAGATGCAAAGGCTGTGATTGAAGAAGGAGGAAGCATAATCTGGGGTCAACTTCCAGACTTTCCTTTCAAATAAGATAAATTCGGCTTGGGATTCATTGCTTCTGCTCAAAAGGTTGTTCACCGCGCCTATTCTGGAGGGCCACCAGTGAAGATCACCCATCATGGAGTCAATTCTTTGGAGGATAGTGAGGAGGAGAGCAACCTGGAAGACTGGATTTTCCCTACTTTTGGTGGAGGACTGTCCAACTGGGAGGAAAAAGTCTTTGTTCCCATTACTTTCATAAATCAGTAATTTATCTTTCAAACATTTCTGTGGGTTTGTAATAATTCTTAAACAATTCGTACACTTTTAAACCTTGTGTCTTACCCGAGGTACATAGGTCCATTTGTAAGGGTTTGATTTTTCATCTTCATATGCCATTTTAATGAATCATGGAAGTTTTCACATATAAACTTTTGTGTTCATTGTCTTTCTTTTTACATTTTATTTGTTTAAAGGTGGCTATCCCTTACACACACCCACACTTACAAATGCAGGTACCCTTCCATTCCGGATTCCATGGGTAACAATTCTGCTATGGCCTTCAGTAATTCTGAAGATCTGGTCTACCATGCCGAATACGAAGGTGATGAAGACTGTGAAGTACTGGGAGAATTGGTTAGACTGCTACAACAGGAAGAAATGGCTATTCTGCCCCATGAGGAGCTGTTAGAGACAATCAACTTGGGTACTAATGAAGACAAAAAAGAAGTCAGAGTGGGTGCCAACCTAGAGCCAAGTGTCAAAGAGCGCTTAATTCAGTTGTTGAATGAATATGTTGAGATCTTCGCCTGTTCCTACGAAGACATGCCGGGACTCGACACATATATTGTGGTTCACCGTCTCCCTACAAGAGAAGACTGTCCACCAATTAAACAAAAAGTTCGCCGAATGAGGCTCGACATGTCTGAAAAGATCAAAGCAGAAGTGATGAAGCAGTTCAATGCTGGGTTTCTTGCTGTTACTTCCTATCCACAATGGGTTGATAACATTGTGCCTGTGCCTAAGAAGGACGGAAAAGTGAGAATGTGCGTGGATTACAGAGACTTAAACAGGGCTAGCCCTAAAGATGGTTTTCCACTTCCGCACATTGACATCTTGGTTGAGAATACAGCTCAGCACAAGATATTTTCTTTCATGGATGGATTTTCAGGTTACAACCAGATTAAAATGGCACCTGAAGACATGGAGAAAACTACTTTTGTTACACAATGGGGTACGTTCTGCTATAAAGTGATGCCATTCGGACTGAAGAATGCTGGGGCAACCTATCAACGCGCCATGGTAGCTTTGTTTCATGACATGATACATCATGACATTGAAGTCTATGTAGACGACATGATAGCCCGTTCACAGACAGAAGAAGAATACCTCAACCATTTGCAAAAGCTGTTTGTCAGGTTGAAGGAGTACAAGCTCAGACTGAACCCTAACAAGTGCATTTTCGGAGTCAGGTCCAGTAAACTCTTGGGTTTCATAGTCAGCAACAAAGGCATCAAGGTTGATCCTTCCAAAGTCAAAGCTACACAAGAAATGCCTGCCCCTCACACTGAGAAGGTTGTTAGAGGTTTCTTGGGACGCCTAAACTACATTGCTAGGTTCATCTCTCACCTAACATCTACCTGTGAGCCAATCTTCAAGCTGTTGAAGAAAGATCAGGTGGTTAAATGGAATGATGACTGTCAAGTTGCTTTCAATAAAATCAAGGAGTATTTACTAGAACCTCCTATCTTGATGCCTCCCGTCAAAGGAAGACCGCTAATCATGTATCTGATTGTTTTGGATAACTCAATTGCGTACTGGGCCAACATGACGATTCTGGCCGAAAAGAGCATGTCATTTATTACCTTAGCAAAAAGTTTACCGACTATGAGACCCGATACTCACTGCTCGAGAAAAGTTATTGCACTTTGGTATGCGCTGCTCGCCAGCTAAGGCAGTATATGTTGACTCATACCACTCTGCTGATATCTAAGATGGATCCGATCAAGTACATCTTCGAGAAGCCTGCATTATCTGGAAGAATAGGTAGATGGAAGATGACCCTGACAGAATACGACATATAGTACATGACCCAAAAAGCCATAAAGGGGAGTGTGCTAGCTGACCATCTGGCTCATCAAGCTGTCGAAGATTACCAATCCATGAAGTTTGACTTCCCCGACGAAGACATTATGACATTGGATAACATTGAAGACTTCTGACCATATGATGGACCTGAGCAAGGATCCCGATGGACCCTGTACTTTGATGGTGCGTCCAATGCACTTGGGAACAATATCGATGCAGTACTCATTTCTCCACAAGGTTTCCATACACCTTTCACTGCTAGACTTTACTTTAACTGCACCAACAACATGGCCGAGTATGAAGCTTGCATCTTTGGTCTCAAAGATGCTATAGACATGGGAATCAAATCTTTGGTTGTGTTTGGAGACTCAGCTTTGGTCATCAGTTAGATCAAAGGAGAGTGGAACACTAAGCATCCCAACCTCATCCCTTACAAAGAACATGTCTTGACATTGTTACCACATTTTTAGCAGATTACCTTCGAGCACTTCCCGCGATAAGAAAATCAGCTAGCAGATGCTCTAGCTACAATGTCATCCATGTTTAAACTTATCTGGGATATTGAGGCTCCCCAAATCACAATTGAACGGATGGACGAACCTGCACACTGTCACGAAATTAATACCGAAGAAGTAGTAGCTATTTTAGGGTTGCATAAATACATTTTATTTGCATATTTAAATAATTGTGTATTTATTTATTTATTTTACAAATATTCAATTGGGTTGTAGTAGCTATTTTAGGGTTTTATTTTGTGCAAGTATCTCCATTCAAAAACTTGTATCCCCCTCCCATAACAATTGTTGTAATAGCTTAGATTTATTTTACGCAATTTATCGCATTATATACATGTTTAGTAAAACTAAGGTGTGTATGATAAGACAAAAATCAAACAAATAGAAAAGACCTAATACAAGACAAATGCATGAAAATTACACACCTTGCACACAAGCACCCCTAGGGTTTCACCCACTTGGTTGCCTAAACAAAATGGCCATGGTATGCATGCAAGGTATCTTGGCAAAGCAAAACAAAACAAAAGATCATAGTCCCTCGATGATGCTATCAAAAGGTTGCCTAAACAAATGATCTTGGTTCCTCAAAATGCTAAAGATACTTGGCAACATTGCTATCATGGTCATACGATGACCCACACCCATCCCGTTTAATATCCAAAGATAGGTTTGTTTACCAATGCAATGGTAAATCAACAATGTCAAAGGAATAAAGATGCATATGAAAGACATTTGAGTAGGGTAGATAGTTCCTATTTACTTGCTCTCTTCAAAACAATCCTTGCTATTTTCAAAAACAATCACACACACATTTCAAAACATTTCCAAACAACTTTCAAAACATTGAAACATTTTTCAAAAGACAAACATCTTTGTATACATTCTTACGAACGAGAATCATTACAAAGATTGCCCAAACGAGTGGCCTCTTTTCAAAATACTTTCAAAATCACACCAAACACAAAGAACCATTTCAAACAATTGGAAAAGCAAAGCAAGTGATCAAAGCAAGTAACTAAGAGCCCATGGAAAACCATGGATGAAAAGTGTGCTAGCACCTTCCCTTTTCATAATCTACCCCCCGAACCCAAGAAAACATCTCAAAGGTCTTTCCTGTGCTTTTTTACCTTTCCTTTTGGATAAAATAAAAGTCAGTGGCGACTCTTGCTAAACCGAAACATTTGCGATGAAACGCAAAACCTCAAGTCAGTTCTCCCACCGTATCACAGAACTGGTGACTCTGTTGGGGAAAATCAGAATAGTGGGGTTACCTTAGGGTTTAGATCACCTTTATTTGCTTACCATGTTTTCCTTGTTTGCTTTACATCTTGGTTCTATTGTTTGGGTTTGAATCCTCTACCCGGATTTGGGAAACATTCATAGGTAAATAGCAATACATTGTGGAAACTGTGCAGGGTATACCAACACGGTCTAAGCAATAACTATGTTAGTGTGCCATATTTGTGGGTATCGGTAGCCTTTGAGTCAATCAAAGAGAATACGGGGCCGCTGAGTGATGTCATGAAGCACTAACGAACTTTTAGAACCTTTACTTGACCAACTTGGCCTTTTAGGATGTAGTGAGATGACCGGCTTTGGTGCAGTCCGAAGTTAGTAGATACTCGATACTACACTCATTGAGGGTTGGTTGCTTGGAATATTTCAGTCGCCGGTAAAGAGGCTGAATTGAAACAATGAACAAGGAAACAATCCAGTGATATTGAGCTCCTTAGAACCCGGTTACTATTTCTAGGACAGGTTGGGCCAACTAAACTTCAAGAGGGTACTTACCCATGAAACCCCATGCAAGCCTAAACTAGGAACTTTTGTGATTTTCTTGTACATTATACTTGTGCATAACATCATGGACATCATGAGCATCATATGCATCCACTAACCATTTCAAGGATTTTGGAAGTTCATCATTGTTCCTGTTTTGTAGGTTATGGATTCACTTCGCAGGAAAACTATCCAAGTCAACCTTGTAAGAATTCCTCCACAACTCAAGGAGCTAGCTTCCATGATTCCTTAGAATTCTCCATTCATTGAGAGGCATGGTCGTCTTCTCAACTTAGTCACTTCCAACACAGAGGAAGACATGATGAAAGTTCTTTTCCAGTTCTTTGACCCTTTGCACCACTGCTTCACATTTCCTGACTACCATCTTGTGCCCACTTTGGAGGAATTTTCTCAACTCTTGAGGATTCCTATTATCAATCAACTACCCTTCAACAGTACGGAAAGAGATCCAAAGCCATAAGAGATTGCTCAAGCCCTGCACTTGCACTCATCTGATGTCACAACACATTGGGAAACTAGATGTGGTGTCAAAGGCTTCTTGGCAAAGTTCTTGTTTGAGAAGGCCCAAAGCTTTTGGAACTCCTTGGACTTACAAGCTTTTGAGGAGATTGTAGCTCTTCTCATCTATGGGATGGTCTTGTTCCCTAATCCTGACCAACTCATAGATGTGAGTGCTGTCAAAATCTTTATGTCTCGCAACCCGGTGCCTACATTGCTTGGAGATATCTTGCACTCTTTTCACACTCGTACAATGAGGAAAAAAGGTGTTCTCATGTGTTGCACTCCTCTACTGGCAAGATGGTTTATTTCTCATCTTCCCCAAACAGTTTTGAAGAATGAGCAAGGTTTGAGGTGGTCACAACGATTGATGACTCTTACACATTCAGAGGTTCATTGGTGTTCTCGAACCAGAGAGAATGTTATCATTGTCGACCATTATGGAGAATTCGCTAATGTCCCTCTACTTGGCATTAGGGGAGGCATCACCTACAACCCCTGCTTGGCTCTGAGTCAGTTTGGTTATGCCCGAAGGGGTGTTCCACATGACATGCTGATTCTAGACTTGGTTTTTGACTTCGACAACGATGATCAAGGACTTCGACAAAGGTTCATCCGAGCTTGGAGGATGCCAAACAAGGTGGACAGTAAGACCTTGGGACACAAGAATTCCATCCCTATTGAGCCTTACCTTAAGTGGGTACGAACCCGCGCCCAAAGTCTTATGATGCCTTACCCCTCTATTCTCCCACTGATTATAGAGCCTGTTAAGGAAGGAGAGGTTCCATACACCCTCCTACATCCTGACATGCCAACATCACTCGAAGACTTACAAAGGAGTTGGATACAACTCAAGGGAGAACGCGATACTTTTGAAGCCTAATTCTACGCAAGCGAGAAAAAGGTTTTAGAACTCACTCGGTTATTTCACGAAGAGAAGACCCTCAACACCTATATTGCACTGAAGAAGATGCGCAACGTCTTTTTATCTTAGAATTTTGTACTATTTTTCCCTAGGGGCATTGATGTAAACCAATTCTATTTTATTAATATAACGTTTGTTCCTTTTTGTTTAACACAAATTTGAATTTGCCTGAATCCTTGAGAGCATTACATGAATACATATCATTCATTATATGCATAAACAGGTCTTCACACCAAGTTTCCTCATCTCTCTGCTGTTTATTTCAGCAAGATGGATATTGAACAAACGGTCAAAGATTTGCAAGCTCCGAAGTCACAATTTCAACAACTACTCTTGACCTTGGCTAAGGGGCAGGAGGAGCTCAAAACCTTTCTATAGAAAGAGAAAGAGAAAAGGAAGAAGAAGTGAGCCGGTGTAGTTATCATGGGCAGAAGTTTTGAAGGACAAGCCAGACGGACTTTGGAATTTCCATCAACCTCTGAGGAAGGAGAGAGGAAAGGTAAAGAGACTGGAGTACATTCTGAATTTGAAGCTGAAGAAGAGGAAGAAGAAGACTACTTAGAACAACAGTACCCTCCGGCCGATGACAAATACAAAAACTTGGAAGAGCGTCTAGCTGCTATGGAGATACAGAGAGTACCGGGGCTAGACTTCGAAGAGTTAGGGTTGGTATCTGGAATAGTAATCCCTCCTAAGTTTAAAGTACCTTTGTTTTCCAAGTAAGATGGGTTGTCTTGTCTCAAGATGCACCTACGATCTTATGTCAGGAAAATTCAGCCACATTCTGCTGACAAAGATCTGTGGGTCCACTTTTTCCAAGACAGTTTGTCGGGAACACAGCTTGATTGGTTCTACCAGTTGGAGAGGTCTGATGTGCATAATTGGGAAGACTTGGCAGCCGCCTTCTATAAATAGTATCAATACAACACCGTCTTGGCACCAACCCGTACTCAACTCTAGAGTATGGCCATGGTGTCCAATGAGGGCTTCAAAGACTACACCCAAAAATGGAGGGATTTAGCCGGAATGGTGCAACCACCTTTATCTGAAAGGGAGCTAGTGGACATGTTCTTGGGGACTCTGTCAGGTCCTTTCTTTAATCACCTGATTGGAAGCTCCTCTGAAGGTTTCACTGAGTTGATTCTAACTGGCGAAAGGGTGGAAGCCGGTATTAGAAGCGGGAAAATTCAAAAAGATGCGTCTACCTCTGCTGCTGTAAAAAATCCCTTCACAGGAAAGAAGGAAGTGTTTGCTGTCTATGCTCAGAGGAATCAGGTAAGAACCGAACAACGACCAACAGTGGGGGCCGTTATGATTCAAAAGTTTGCATCATACCAACCAAGAAACAACCAGCCGAGAAACGATCAGCCGAGGAATAACCAGCAAAGGGTGGAAAGGCCTGTAAGGAAATTCACAAAGATAAACACGACTCCTGCTCAAGTCCTACCACATCTCCTGAAGCTGAATCTTGCCATGTTGAAAGAGGCCCCTAAAAATCCTAATACTGCATCTACGCACTACCATCCGAGTGCCAGGTGCGTTTACCACTCTGAAAGTCCAGGGCACGACACCAACAATTGTTGGGCTCTAAAGAACAAGATTCAAGATCTAATTGACACAAAGGAAGTTGAATTTGAAGCTCCTAAAAAACCGAATGTTATCTCCACTCCAATGCATAGACATGGACACAATGCCAGTGTTGTGAAAGAAGATCTATTTGTTTCTACCGTGGATGAACTCTTAACCCCTCTCCTAATCATCAAGTTGAGTTTGTTGAAAGCCGAGATGTTCCCAGGTTGTGACCAAGATTGCCATACTTGCCTATCCTCCTCATTTGATTGTCCTCTGTTGAATAAAGGTATCCAACAATTGATTGATAACCAGGAAATTTTGTTTGAGAAAGCTCCTATTTCACCCATTCTAATTCCAGAAGTTTCAATAATAACCATATACGCCAATCCTTCCAGGGTTACTAAAAAACCCGTTAGGATTACATCCTCTCCTATGACTACTCCGTTGAAGATAACTATGCCCGGGCCTGCCCCATACAAATCAGATAAAATGGTACCATGGAACTATGGTGGAGAAATCTACTACCATGGTGTCAAACAGATTGAACAGACTGCTGATGAAGAGAGTTCTGAAGAAGACAATTCTGATATCAGTAACATTTCCAGAACAAGCAAAATTACCCGCAGTGGGAGAATTTTCTCTCCAGAGATTGCGCCTCCAAAGGCAGTCTCTGGACCCGTGGCCATTCCGAAGATTACAGTTGTACCAGTGATTACACCTGCAAGTGTACCCGCCAACAATGACAATACAATTCCTATCCATACTTCCGCTGCTGAGAATAAAGGAAAGAATGTTCAAGAGGAGCCTGTCCTGACGAAGGCTCAGTCACTAGTTATTCCTGAGACATCCAAGAAGGAGATGGAAGAAATCCTGAGGATCATTAAGAAAAGTGATTATGATGTGGTAGAACAACTAGGGCTGACCCCCTCCAAAATCTCTATGTTAGCCCTGTTGTTGTGCTCTGAGGCACATGCTAAAGCTTTGGTAAAGTTTTTGAAGACAATGCACATGCCGCAAGAGACTTCGGCTGATCAATTCCAAGAGTGTGTGGCTAGTCTCACAGTTGATAATGGCCTGGGTTTCTCTGATGCCAACTTGACCTCCAAAGGAAGAAAAAATAACGACGCACTACATGTCTCAGTGGAGTGTAGGGGGACCACCCTAGTGCATGTTTTGGTTGATACTGGATCATCTCTGAACGTCTTGCCAAAGAAAGCCCTGGATAGATTGGATTGTGGAGGCCTAACCCTGAATCCCAACAACATCATTGTGAGAGCGTTTGACGGCTCTAAAAGGATGGACCATGGAGAGGTGGACATCCCGATCAAGGTGGGTACCCAGACGTTCAATTCAACATTCTACGTGATGGACATCCGTCCTTCTTGCTCTTTCCTGTTGGGACGTCCCTGGATTCACAACGCTGGTGCGGTCACCTCCACCTTGCATCAAATTCTGAAGTACCCTGTCCAAGGGAAAATTATAACTGTCCATGGTGAAGAGGAATACATTATTAGTCATCTGAATTCTTTTCGATATGTAGAATTGGATGGCGAATTCATTGAGACCCCTTTCCAACATTTTGAAGAAGTTTCTCAGGAAATAGCGGCGACCAAAGCGGTGTCCTCAACTCCTGTGATCACAAGGCCTGTACCTCGGATGTCTTCTCTAAAAGATGCAAGGGCCATAGTGGAAGAAGGCGGATCCACTATCTAGGTACAGTTTACCGACTTTCCTTTCAAATCAGACAAGTTTGGCCTGGGATTTACCTTGACTGCTCAGAAAGCTTATCGCCGCGCCCGTGCCGGAGGGCCACCTGTGAAGATCAGCCACCAAGGGGTTAATGCATTAGAGGGCCGTGATGAAGAGGGCAGCCCGGAAGACTTGATTTTTCCTACTGTTGGTGAAGGACTGTGCAACTGGGAAGCAAAAGACTTTGTTCCGATTACTTTCATACCGCAGTAATTTATCTTTTCCATTTATGTTGGATTTGTAATAATTCACAAACAATTCGTACTTTTTTAACCTTGTGTCTTACCCGAGGCATATAGGTCCATTTGTAAGGGTTCTTATTTCATTTTCATATGTCATTTTAATGAATCATGGACGCTTTTCATATTTAAAACTTTTGTGCTCATTGTCTTTCTTTTACATTTTGTTGTTTTAAGATGGCTATGCCCTTACACACACCCACACTCACAAATGCAGGTACCCTTCAATTCCGGAACCCATGGGTAACGATACTGCTATAGCCTTCAGTGACTCTGAAGATCTGATCTACCAAGCCGAATACGAAGGTGAGGAAGATTGTGAGTTGCCAGGGGAGTTGGCCAAATTACTTCAACAAGAGGAAAGAGCAATTTTGCCTCATGAGGAGCTGTTGGATACAATCAACTTGGGAACTGATAAAGACAAGAAGGAAATCAGAGTGGGTGCCAACCTAGAGCCGAGTGTCAAGGAGCACTAAATTCAGCTGTTACATAAATATGTTGAGATCTTTGCCTGGTCATACGAAGACATGCCGGGACTTGATACAGACATTGTGGTACACCGTCTACCCACAAGAGAAGACTGTCCACCAGTTAAGCAAAAGGTCCGCCGCATGAGACCTGACATTTCAGAAAAGATCAAAGCCAAAGTTATGAAACAGTTCAATTCTGGATTTCTTGCTGTTACTTCCTATCCACAGTGGGTTGCTAACATTGTGCCCGTGCCTAAAAAGGACGGAAAAGTGAGAATGTGCATGGATTATAGAGATTTAAATAGGGCCAGCCCTAAAGATGACTTTCCACTTCCGCACATCGACATCTTGGTTGACAACACAGCTCAGCACAAAGTATTTTCTTTCATGCACGGATTCTCAGGCTATAACCAGATCAAAATGGCACCTAAGGACATGGAGAAAACTACTTTTGTTACACAGTGGGGTATGTTCTTCTACAAAGTGATGCCATTCGGACTGAAGAATACCGGGGAAACCTATCAACGCGTCATGGTAGCTTTGTTTCATGATATGATACATCATGAGATAGAGGACTACGTAGATGACATGATAGCCCGATCACAAATTGAAGAAGAACACCTTGATCACTTGCAAAAGCTATTTGTCAGGTTGAAGGAGTACAAGCTAAGGTTAAACCCTAACAAGTTTACATTCGGAGTCCGGTTTGGTAAACTCTTGGGTTTCATTGTCAGCAACAAAGGCATCGAGGTTGATCCTGCCAGAGTCAAAGCTATACAAGAAATGCCTTCTCCTCGCACTGAGAAGGAGGTCAGAGGTTTCTTGGGACGCCTAAACTACATTGCTAGGTTCGTTTCTCACCTAACATCTACTTGTGAACCAATCTTCAAGCTGTTGAAGAAAGATCAGGTAGTTAAATGGAATGATGACTGCCAAATTGCTTTCGATAAAATCAAGGAGTATTTTCTAGAGCCTCCTATCTTGATGCCACCCGTCGAAGGAAGACTGCTAATCATGTATCTGACCGACCTAGAGAATTCAATGGGGTGCATACTGGAGCAGCATGACGAGTCTGGCCGAAAAGAGCACGCCATTTATTACCTTAGCAAAAAGTTTACCGACTGTGAAACCATATATTCACTGCTCGAGAAAACTTGTTGTGCTTTGGTATGGGCTGCTCGCCAGCTAAGGCAGTATATGTTGACTCATACCACTTTGCTGATATCTAAGGTGGATCTGATAAAGTACATCTTCGAAAAGCCTGCTTTATCTTGGAGGATAGCTAGATGGCAGATGATCCTAACAAAATATGACATACAATACACGACCCAAAAAGTTATAAAGGGCAGTGTGCTAGCTAATCATCTGGCTCATCAAGCTGTAGAAGATTATCAATCCATGAAGTTCGACTTCCCTGACAAAGACATCATGACATTGGACAATATTGAAGATCTCAAACCATATGACGGATCTGAACAGGGATCCCGATGGACTCTGTACTTTGATGGGGCATCCAATGCGCTTGGTAACGGTATCGGTGCTGTGCTTATATCTCCAGAGGGTTGCCACACTCCTTTCACAGCCAGACTTTGCTTCAACTGCATGAACAACATGGCAGAGTATGAAGCTTGCATCTTTGGACTCAAGGCTGCCATAGACTTGGGAATTAAATCTTTAATTGTGTTTGGGGACTCAGCTTTGGTCATCAGTCAGATCAAAGGAGAGTGGGATACTAAGAATCCAAACCTCATCCCTTACAAAGAACATGTCTTGACATTGTTACCACATTTTTAGCAGATTACCTTCGAGCACTTCCCGCGATAAGAAAATCAACTAGCAGATGCTCTAGCTACAATGTCATCCATGTTTAAACTTATCTGGGATATTGAGGCTCCCAAAATCACAATTGAACGGATGGACGAACCTGCACATTGTCACGAAATTAATACCGAAGAAGTAGTGGACCAACCATGGTTTCATGAAGTCAAAAGGTATCTCGAGGCTCAAGAATACCCTGAAGGAGCTTTAGTCAATGACAAAAAGTTCTTAAGGAGATTCTCAGCTAAGTTCTTCCTAAGTAATGACATCCTGTACAAACACAATCATGATTCTATTCTGCTTCGTTGTGTGGACAAGACTGAAGCTGAAAAGATCATGGCCGAATTGCATGAAGGTACCTTTGGCACTCACTCTAGCGGGCATACGATGGCTAAGAAGATTCTAAGGACAAGCTATTACTGGTCTACCATGGAAGCTGACTGCTATCAACAGTCCCGGAATTGTCATAAAGGTCAAATCTATGCAGACAAGGTACACGTGACCCCGGTTCCTCTAAATGTCTTAACATCTCCTTGGCCATTCGCTATATGGGGAATTGACATGATTGGAGAGATTAAGCCTACAGCCTCCAATGGACACCGCTTTATTCTGGTGGCCATTGATTACTTCACAAAGTGGTCCGAAGCAGCTTCCTTCACATCCGTGACAAAGAATGTGGTTGTCCGCTTCATCAAACAGAACCTCATTTGCTGGTACGGTATCCCCGAAAGGATCATCATTGACAACGGTACAAACCTGAACAATACTATGATCACCTCCATGTGCGAGCAGTTCCAGATTCAACATCACAATTCATCTCCCTATCAGCCAAAGATGAACGATGTTGTCGAAGCCGCAAACAAAAACATCAAAAAGATCATACAAAAAATGACAGTCACCTATAAGGACTGCCATGAGATGCTACCATTTTCTCTCCACGAGTACTGCACCACGGCACGCACATCAACTGGGGAAACACCCTATTCTTTAGTTTATGGCATGGAGGCTGTTTTACCTATTGAGGTTCAGATCCCTTCTTTGAGAATCATGAAAGATGCAAGTTTGAGTGAAGACGATTGGATCCAAACTCGACTTGATCAGTTGAACTTAATTGACGAGAAGAGACTTACTGCTGTTTGCCACGGTCAGACATATCAAAAACGAATGATCAAAGCTTTCAACAAGAAAGTCAGACGAGAAGTGTATCAAGTTGGAGACCTAGTGATCAAGCGCATCATCTTGCCACAAAGTGATCCCAGGGGCAAATGGAATCCTACTTATGAAGGACCATTTGTAATCAAGAATATCTTTTCTGGTGGGGCAATGATCTTAACCACCATGGACGGTGAAGACCTGCCACACCCTGCGAACGCAGACATAGTCAAAAGATACTACGCATAAATGACCCGCTAGGTTGACACACCTAGGCAAAACAAGCGCATCCCGATGAATCGAAAACCCGAAAGGGAGGTTCAGGCAAAAATTAGGGATAAATAAAAAAAAATTGTGCACCCGGCAAGTTGAAAACCCAAAAGGGCGACTTGGGCAAAAAAGGGTTTTCCGGTGAATCGAAAACCCGAAAGGGCGGTTCAGGAAAAAGTTAGGGAATTAAAGCGTATGACTATGTCTCATTGGATTACTTTGAGGACAATCTCTTCACTGACAAACTTGGAGCTTCTGATCAATCCAATCATCTTCGGACGAAGCAACGAATGGACAAGATATTCGGAGTTACGAAGGCTATAGCAGAATGGGGACCCCATGGAATTTTTTTACACATAGCTATCTTTCTTTGTATAAATTTTTCTCATTTGTTATGACACCATCTTCTTACTAGGATGTTTGTCTCCTTTGTACAAAATACTTATTCAAAGTTAATACAAAGATATCTCTTTAAAGTGCAAAAAACTATTTGCCTTTTTCTTTTTACACTTGTGTTTTATTTGCAAAAACGTCCAATGATTCATTAATGAATATATGCATTTGAACATAATTATTGTTTACAAATAAACAGGATGAAAAAGAACAATTACTGTCAGGTTGAAAGGATAGGAAAACGTCTTTCGGCTATTCCAGGAACAATCCCTACAGTACATCATCTAGATCCCCAACGGAGCTAAAATTCAAACCCTTAATCCCCATCAGAGTTAAAACTTCAAACTCCCAGATCCACAGCGGAAACAAAACTTTGAATTACAGATCCCTAGTGGAGATGAAACCTTCTTCCCCAATCGAGTCAAGATTTCCAACTACCAATCCCCAGTGGAGACCATCCAGTTTCTCCAAATTCCCCAGCAAGCTGTCTTGAAGTCTGAGAATCAACCAGATAACAGTTAACTTTTGTCTTTCCCCAACCTAGGATAATTCCCTAGTAGAGTGGCATATAACCCAAACTCCTGAACTTACTCCCCAGTAGTAAGCCTTCTTCCCCACAAAGTCTTATTATTCCCTAGTGTAGTCGCCAGAATGAAGATTCGCATTCTTAACTCCCCGCAGAAGTCAGCAGAGTTTTCTCTATTTCCCAGCAGAACAGGGATTCCCTTTGTGTAATCCCCAGTAGATGTCATTAAATTTCTCTGGATTCTCCAAGCAGATTCCTCAGGCAGCACATGGCATTACTTCCCCAAGCAGACTTTTGACAATACTTCAAGACATGAAGGGTCCCTATATCCCCAGAGAAGTCAAGGATTTTTAATCCCCAAAGGTCCCCAATAATTTTTCATCCTCAGCAGTCAAGGATTTATTTTCCCCGGCTGCAGTCAAGGATTTTATTATCCCCAACTGTCAAGGATTTATTTTCCTCAGAAATACAACAAATCAGCTTACATGCACATACATTGCATTCATATATCAAAAACATTGATAAAGCACTTATATTGCATCATACATTTCACGGAACATATCTTTGTGTTTCAGCTAACATTTTACCCTTTTCAGGATAAGATTAACAACTATCATTAACAATGTTCAAAGATTTCAGATACAGTAAAGATACACTCCAGACACAGAAGTCATTCTATTACTCATTCAGAATTCAAGGTCAAGATACAATTCTAGATACGCTCCAGACACGGAAGCCATTATGTCACCTATTCAGACCTCTTATTCAGATTCCAGTCCAGATACGCCCCAGACGCGGTTGCCATTTTGTCATTTATTCTGATTCTCCCCAGCTCATAGACGCTCCAGACATGGATGCCATTCTGTCGCTTATTCAGATTTCAGCTCATGATACAATACATATACACTCCATATGCGGAAGTCATTCTGTTATTCATTTAGATTCAAGTATAGTTACAGCTCGGATACGCTCTAGACACGGCTGCTATTCCCTTGCTCATACAGATTCAGTCTCCAGATACAGTTCAGATACGTTCTATATACAGACACCATTCTGTTACTCATTCTTTTGACTTAGAACTTAAAGTTCAACAAACATTATTTGATGGCATCTACAAGCCCATCTCCAACAAGATTCTATCACTTCTCCAAATGGCATCTTTAAGCTTATTCCCTCAACTATACTTTGATGAGTGCAAATTTATGGGCACTCTAGTGTCCAATCATCTTTTACCTTCGAGTCACGAACGACAAAACTCGTCAATCTAACTATTCAGGTTCAAGAAGATTGAACAGGGGCAGCTGTTGTACCCCAAAATTTGCCCTCTCATTTATCAAGATTTTCCTCACAAGACTTCTTGGACTCAAGACTAGATTAGGGTTTACTCAGCTCAAGACATCTCCTTGCACTGATAATCTGAAATTAGGGTTTGAGTTTGCACAAGGATTTTTGGACCATCAATGCTTCATGTGACTTTCATACACCATCTTGGACCCATAAGATTGCTCATACTAAGTTTCAAGCCTTGAATCACATTTTTGCCCAATCAATTGGACAGTTGACCTAAAAATCAGCTGTATTGGGGAAAAGTCAACCATGGCCAATTTACAGTCAAACTTCATTTTTTTTATCCACAACAACATTTTAGACTCATATGTACCATTTGATCAAGTTTGGATCACAACTCCTCAAGAAATTTGACCAGATCATCAAAAGGGCAAAATGGTCAAAATTAGGGTTTTTACAAAGAAAGGGCAATTTTTGATTTTTAACCTAGCCAATGACCAATTGGGTTCAAACATTATTTCAAGGACTCAATGGCATCATCTTGACCTAATTGCATGGTTCAAAAGATCTCAAGTTCATAGGATTGACAGATGAATTTTCCAGTCAACAGATCAAAAATCAACTGTACACTAAAAAGTCAAACTTTGTCTTTTTGGTCAAAATCAAGTGCCAAAGGTCATAATTCATCAAGATATGTCAAAATGTGAAACTTGTTTACCCAGAAACCTAAAATTGCAAATTAGGGTTTTAATTTGAAATTTTTCATAAGTTAGAATTTTTCTAAGTATGGAAAATTTCTTATTTTTTCCCAACTTTTCCCAACTTTTTCACCATGATGCAATTGGATTAAAAGAAAACTTCAAACATGAAAGTTGTAGTCCTCCATGAAATCTACCACTTTGCTTCACAAAGTTTTCCCAAATAATGCTTGGATCTCAAGTTATGATTTTGTTAATAGGGGTCCATAACTTCATGGCAACTTTTCACCTAGTTCCAAGAGGTATCCCAAGTTTCATTTCAAAGATGGATTGTAGAGCATGTTTCAAGATTTCCAAAATATCCAAGAACTCTCCAAGATCATTTGTGGTTAGGGAGAGTCGAAGAAGAGAAATGGCATTTTATCACTTTTGTTCAAGCCATTTTCACAATGCACCAACTTGAAAATCAGATCCTAGCATGCTTGTGCCTTGCATTACAAGTCCTAATACCTTCTACACTCCATAATTTAATTCTAACTCAATGGACAATGGTTTTATTTTGACCTTTGGAGCATTGTACAAGGGTTTAATCCATAAATGGCATAAAGGGCACATTGCCATTTTCATAAAGCAAGCTTTTTGAACTTTATCAGCCTTGAGCCCTGGACTTGTTCCTTGGATGCAAGCATTTTCCATAGATAACAAGGAACTTGTACCAACTCTCTGCAGCCCACAAGCTAGCTTGTACAGGCCTTTGGCATGGTCACTTCAACTTTTCTTAAAACACAAGAAAGTTGGCCAAAAGTAAAAAGCTTGTACAAGCTGATAAAGAGAGGGCTTGACATCATTCTAAACAATTTCACAAACTTGTATCAAGCAGAAACACGAATACACAACATTCAAAACTCTCCCAAAACAGAAAAACACATTTTTTTTCCCAAACAGGACAGCTTATGCAAAACACTTGCCAACTCAAAATTTGCTCGTGCGTTTTGCCTTGTAATACTTTAAACATCCTCCATATATCCCACCTAAGCTATCCAAGCCCTTGTCCTGGTTATGGAAGCTCAGTTTCAGACATCACCATTTTCATTTTGGAAGGTTGCAGGTTGACTCCTACAGGGAGTTTCAAACATCCTCAGGGCCAGCTAAGCATTGGAAAAGCTTGAGGGAACTTCAAGGAAGCTCACACGATCTTCAGGCCTCACTCAAAGTCCCTACATTGACATATCCAAACTCATCTGAACAAGGTATTTTTCAAAACTCTATCTCTCTATTTAGGAATCCTTAAGCTTTGGTTTGTGAAGTAAAAATGTAGTCCTTAACTTGCTAAAGTTGTACATATGCATAGTTGTCATTTATATTAACTGAGAAGTGAAAATTTGAAGCGTGAAGTTAATGAAAAAATTAGGTCAGCAATTAGGGCCATTAAAATTCTCTCTTAGTTTTGAGAGTTAGGTCACAATATGGATATGGTTGGAATCGTGATAAAAAATGTTATATGTTTCATGTTGTAAGTTTTTGCTTTTGTGCAAGTATGTGAGAGTTTGCAGATTTGAAAAAACGCGTGCAGAAGTGGAAGCTGGAGGACAGGGACGAAGTGTCCTGGGCCTGGCGTGCCTTGGGCCTGTTTGTTCTACTTTCCACACCCCTCAGTTTACTTTTGCACCCCCTGACTTATTATTTTATATTTTTGTATTTTCTTGCATATTTTTATTTTTTGTGCTTGCATTCATTTTTTCTAATGATAAAAAAACACCCAAAAATATTTTCTTAATTTTTTGCATTTTATTTTATTTTTTATCTTATTTTTTCATAAAATATTGATTAGTTTAAATAGAATAGAAATTATTTTCTTAAAATAAATTGTAAATACATTAAAATACTATACATTTTTTTATTATTTAACACATAAAATAATTATTTTCAGACATGTTTTAATTTTTAATATTTGTTAATAATATTATTTATTATTTCTTGTACATAAATGGATAAAGTAAATAATATATAACATATTTTCTTTTAAATCAAAAACTAGGGTTTTTCACCCTTCCAAAAATAACAATATAATTTTTCTTATTTTTAGGACTTAAATAATTTATTTTTCTCATACATAAAATAAATACAAAACATTTTTCATAAATACATTTTATTTGCATATTTAAATAATTGTGTATTTATTTATTTATTGTACAAATATTCAATTGGGTTGTAATAGCTATTTTAGGGTTTTATTTTGTGCAAATATCCCCATTCAAAAACTTGTATCCCCCTCCCATAACAATTGTTGTAATAGCTTAGATTTATTTTACGCAATTTATCGCATTATATACATGTTTAGTAAAACTAGGGTTTGTATGATAAGACAAAAATCAAACAAATAGCAAAGACCTAATACAAGACAAATGCATGAAAATTACACACCTTGCACACAAGCACCCCTAGGGTTTCACCCACTTGGTTTCCTAAAAAAATGGCCATGATATGCATGCAAGGTATCTTAACAAAGCAAAACAAAACAAAAGATCATAGTCCCTCGATGGCGCTATCGAAAGGTTGCCTAAACAAATGATCTTGGTCCCTCAAAATGCTAAAGATACTTGGCAACATTTCTATCATGGTCATACGATGACCCACGCCCGTCCCGTTTAACATCCAAAGATAGGTTTGTTTACCAATGCAATGGTAAATCAACAATGTCAAAGGAATAAATATGCATAGGAAAGGCATTTGAGTAGGGTAGATAGTTCCTAGTTACTTGCTCTGTTCAAAACAATCCTTGCTATTTTCAAAAACAATCACACACACATTTCAAAACATTTCCAAACAACTTTCAAAACATTGAAATAACTTTCAAAAGACAAACATCTTATACATTCTTACGAACGAGAATCATTACAAAGATTTCCCAAATGAGTGGCCTCTTTTCAAAATACTTTCAAAATCACACCAAACACAAAGCACCATTTTAAACAATTGGAAAAGAAAATTAAGTGATCTAAGCAAGTAACTAAGAGCCCATGGAAAACCATGGATGAAAAGGGTGCTAGCACCTTCCCTTTTCATAATCTACCCCCCGAACCCAATAAAACACCTCAAAGGTCTTTCCTGTGCTTTTTTACCTTTCCTTTTGGATAAAATAAAAGTCGGTGACAACTCTTGCTAAACCGAAACATTTGCGACAAAATGCAAAACCTCAAGTCAGTTCTCCCACCATATCACAGCAGGTTCGAATCTGCTCCCATGGTTGACCAGTAATAGCCTGTCTGTAGGATCTTTTTTGCCATCGTATTCCCACTGGAATGGGTGCCAAAAGTGCCCTAATGTAACTCAACAATGATCTTTTTTGCTTCAACCTTATCTACGCACCAAAGTAACACTGATTCATGGTTGCGTTTGTAGAGAATGTCATTAGTAAGGAAGAATTTAGCAGAGAATCTCCTTAAGAACTTCTTATCATTGACTGAAGATCCTTCAGGATATTCTTGAGCCTCGAGATACCTCTTGACTTCGTGAAACCAAGGCTGGTCCACTACTTCTTCAGTATTAATCTCGTGACAGTCAGCTGGTTCATCCATTCGTTAAATGGTGATCTGGGGAGCCTCGTTATCCCATTTAAGTTTAAACATGGATCACATTGTGGCTAGTGCGTCTGCTAGCTGATTTTCTTCTCGTGGGAAAAGCTCGAAGGTAATCTTCTCAAAATATGGGAGCAATGTCAACACATGTTCTTTGTAGGGGATAAAGTTAGGGTGTTTAGTGTCCCATTCCCCTTTGATCTGGATGATAACCAAAGTTGAATCTCCGAATACATTTAAGGATTTGATCCCCAAATCTATGGCAGCTTTGAGACCAAAAATGCATGCTTCGTATTCTTCCATGTTGTTTGTACAGTTGAAGCAGAGTCTTGTAGTGAAGGGAGTATGACACCCTTAAGGAGATATGAGTACAACATCAATACCATTTCCGAGTGCGTTGGATTCCCCATAAAAAACTAGGATCCATAAGGATCCTTTTTCAGGTCCGTCATATGGTCTGAATTCTTCACATATGTTTACCATCATGATGTCTTCATCTGGGAATTCGAACTTTATGGACTGGTAGTATTCCACAACTTGGTGAGAAAGGTGATCAGCTAGTACACTTCCCTTTATTGCTTTCTGGGTGGTATACTGTATGTCATATTCTGTCAGAATCATCTTCCATCTCGCTATTCTCCCAGAGAGGGCAGGTTTCTCGAAGATGTATTTTATTGGATCCATTTTAGATATCAATAAGGTAGTATGGGTCAGCATATACTATCTTAGTCGACGAGCAGCCTATTCCAGAGCGCAACAAGTTTTCTCGAGCAACGAATATATTGTTTCACAGTCGGTAAACTTTTTGATCATGTAATAAATAACATGCTCTTTTCGGCCAGACTCGTCATGCTTGCCCAGCACACACCCCATTGAACTTTCCAAAACAGTCAGATACATGATCAACAGTCTTCCCTCAACTGGTGGCATTAAAGCAGGAGGCTCTCGCAGGTACTCTTTGATCTTTTCAAAGGCAGTTTGGCACTCATCATTCCATTTGAATACTTGATCTTTCTTTAGTAATTTTAAGATTGCTTCACAAGTAGCTGTCAGGTGAGAAATGAACCTGGAAATGTAGTTTAAACGTCCCAAGAATCCTCTGACTTCCTTCTCAGTACGAGGAGCAGGCATCTCTTGTATCGCTTTCACCTTGGCGGGATCTACTTCAATACCCTTATTGCTGACGACAAAGCCTAGGAGTTTACCAGACCTCACCCCAAATGTGCATTTATTTGGGTTCAACCTCAACTTGTATTTCTTTAGTCTCTCAAATAGTTTCTGTAAGTGATCAAGATGCTCTTCTTCTGTTTGAGATCTAGCTATCATGTCGTCCACATAGACCTCTATTTTGTGATGTATCATGTCGTGAAACAGAGCTACCATGGCACGCTGGTAGATTACCCCAGAATTCTTCAGTCCGAATGGCATAACCTTGTAGAAGAATGTGCCCCATTGTGTGACAAAGGTTGTTTTCTCAATGTCCTCAGGCTCCATATTGATTTGGTTGTAGCCTGAGAAACCGTCCATGAAGGAAAACACTTTGTGCTATTCCGTATTGTCAACTAGAATATCAATGTGGGGAAGTGAGAAATCATCCTTAGGGCTTGCCCTATTTAAATCTCTATAGTCCACACACATTCGTACCTTGCCGTCCTTTTTGGGCACGGGAACAACATTGGTAACCCATTGCGGATAAGAAGTGACGGCCAAGAATCCGACATTGTATTGTTTCATGACTTTTGCTTTAATCTTTTTTGACATGTCTGGTCGCATCCGAAGGACCTTTTGTTTTACTGGAGGATAATCCTCTTTTGTAGGTAGACGATGTACTACGATATCTACATCAAGTCCTGGCATGTGTTCATACGACCAGGCAAAGACCTCAACATAATCGTGCAGCAACTGAATCATACGCTCTTTGACACTAGGTTCCAGATCGGCACCCACCTTGAATTCTCTTTTATCCTCTTCGGTACCTAGGTTGATTGTGTCCACTGGTTCTTCATGGGGATGAATGGTCCTCTCTTCTTGTTGTAGTAACCTGGCGAGTTCCCATGGCATTTCACATTCGTCCTCACATTCGTCTTCGGCTTGGTAGATTAGATTTTCAGAATCACAGAAGACCATAGAAGAACCATTTTCCATGGGATCCCGAGTGGATGTAGACCTGCATTGTGAGTGTGAGTGTGTGTAAGAGTGTAACTGTCTTTGAAAGAAATGAAAATGTAAAAAGAAAAACAATGAGCACAAAGTTTGTATGCAAAAATTTACATGATTCATTGATGTCATATGGAAATGAGATAATAACCCTTACAAATGGACCATTGTGCCTCGGGTAAGACACAAGGTTTTAAGAGTCTGAATTGTTTTAATATTACAGATCCGAAAAAATGTAAAGACAAATTATTGTTGGATAAATGTGATCGGGAAAAAATCTCTAGCCTCCCAATTGCTAAGCCCTCCACTGAAATTGGGAAAATCCAATCCTCCAGGTTATAGCTATCTTCATCATCCTCCACGGCACTGACTTGGTGGTTACTGATCTTCAAGGGTGGTCCTCTGGCACGAGCGCGTCATACAACCTTCTGGGCACCTGAAGTGAAACTCAACCCAAATTTGTCAGATTTGTATGGGATATCTGGGAGTTGTCCCCAAATAGTGCACCCACCTTCTTCTATCACTTCCTTGGCATCTTTTAAAGACGACATCTTGAGCGGAGGCCTTGTAATCTTAGGGACTTGAGACACATCCTTGGTTACTTCCACAGTCGGCGGGACTTCTTCAAAATGCTGGAATGGAGTTTCAATAAATTCCCCATATAATTCCACATATCTGAAGGAATTTAGATGGTTGACCATATACTCTTCTTCTCCATGAACAATGACGATCTTCCCCTGAATTGGATATTTCAGCATTTGATGCAATGTTGAGGTAACAAAACCAGCATTGTGAATCCATGGTCGGCCTAACAAGTAGGAATATGAAGGGAGAATATCCATTACATAAAAAGTTGAATCAAATGTTTGGGTTCCAAACTTTATGGGGATATCCACTTCCCCATGCACCATCCTTTTTGAGCCGTCAAAGGCCCTCACTACTATGTTGATCTGTTTCAATGTCAATCCCTCACAGTCAAGCCTATCAAGAGCCTTGTTAGGCAACACATTCAGAGACGAACCAGTGTCCACCAAAACATGAACCAAGGTCGTGCACTTGCATTCCACCGAGACATGCAATGCCCCTTATGCTTCCTCCCTCTTGGCGTTAAATCAACACCTGAAAAACCTAAGCCATTATCTGTAGTCAAGCTGGCTACGCAGTCTTGGAACTAATCGGAAGATGTTTCTTGGGGTACATGGGAAGTTTTAAGGAACTTTACCAAGGCCTTTGCATGAGCCTCAGAGCATAGTAATAAAGCCAGCATGGAAATTTTTGATGGAGTTTGCCCCAGTTGCTCGACTATATTGTAGTCGCTTCTTTTTATGATCTTTATAATTTCCTCCATCTCTTTCCAGAAGGTCTCAGGTATAGCTATTGATTGTGCCTTCGTCTGGACATGCTCAATCAGAATACCTTTACCTCGAGTCTCGGTTGACTCGGCAGCAGGAATGTCAGAAGGGGTGATAACAGGGATTGTAACAGTTTTGTCAACAAGAGTATTAGCAGAGATGATTGTAGGACTGGGAATAACCTTTGGAGGAGCAATTACAACTGGAATGATTACGGGTCCAGAAATAGCTTTTGGAGGAGCAATTTCTGGAGAGAAAAACCTTCCGCTTCGGGTTATCTTACTAGTCCCTGCGATATTACTGATATCAGAGTCAACTTTCTCAGAACTTGAATCTTCAGGAGCTGGCCAATCTTGCTTGATACCGTGGTAGTAGACATCACCTCCATAATTCCATGGTACGATTTTGTTTGACGAATACGAGATTGTCTAGGCATTGTAATTATCAATAGAGCCACTTTAGGAACTGATGTAATTCTAACGGGTCTTTTGTTGGAGACCCTAAAAGAATTGTCGGAAATGGTCACGATGGAAAAATAATTATAAGAAATAGTTGGAACAGAAGTCTTTTCGAACAAAATTTCCTTGTTATCTATTAGGCATTGAACGCATACTTTTAACAAAGGACAGTTGGTTGGTGAGGACAAACATAAATGATAACTTTCATCACAGACTGGGAATACACCGACATTCAACAAGTTCTTTTTGATAGTTAGGAGTGGGGTCACAAGTTCATCAACTGAGGTGAAAAACATATCTTCTTCAACGACATTGACATCACAGCCGTGCTTGGGCATAGGGGCAGTAATGACATTGGGGATTTCTGGCGCATCAAATTCAATCTCTTTGGCTTCAAGAAGGTCTTGTACTTTGTTCTTCAGAGCCCAACAGTTGTTAGTGTCATGGCCGAGACTCTCAGAATGGTATGCACAACGGGCATTAGGATGATAGTGAGGAGAGGTTGTGTTAGGGTTCTTTGGAGCTTCTTTCAAAGTCACTAGGTTGGACCTTAACAAATGTGGAAATACTTGAGATAGTGTCATATTAATTTGGGTGAACTGTCTGACTGGTCTTTCCATTCTTGGCTGATTGCTTCTTTGCTGAGCAGGTGCGGGTTTAGGAATCATGACAGTCCCCACCATTGGATGACATTCAGTCCTATCTTGATTTCTTTGAGGATATACCACAATAACTTCTTTCTTTCCGATGAATGGTTTCCTTACCACAGCAGAGGTTGCATATTTTTGAATTTTCCCATTCTTTATCCCAGCTTCCACCCTTTCTCTGGTCAATATCAATTCAGTAAAACCTGCCGATGAACTCCCAATTAAGTGATTAAAGAAGGGACCAGACAAGGTGCCCAAAAACATGTCTACCAACTCTCTTTCAGATAGGGGAGGCTGGACTCTTCCTGCTAAGTCCCTCCATTTTTACGCATAGTCTTTAAATCCTTCACTTGAAACCATGGTCATACTCAGGAGTTGAGTACGGGTGGGCGCAATATCAATGTTGTATTGGTATTGTTTGTAAAAGGCGGCGACCAGATCTTCCCAGTTATGAACATTAACTCCTTCTAACTGATAAAACCAATCAAGTTGTGTTCCAGACAGACTGTCTTGGAAGAAGTGTACCCATAAATCCTTGTCAGTGGTGTGAGGCTGGATTTTCCTCACATAAGACCGGAGATGCATTTTGGGACATGAAACTCCGTCATATTTTGCAAACACAGGTGCTTTGAATTTTAGAGGAATGATAATCCCCGATACTAAACCAAATTCCTCAAAGTCCAATCCAGGCACTTTTTGAATTTCCATTGCACTTAACCGTTCTTCCAGATGCTTATACTTATCGTCGGCTGGAGGATATTGTTCTTCAGAGTAATCTTCTTCTTTCTCTTCCTCTTCTGAATCTGGCTGGACAACTGCTTCCTTACCTTTTCCATCTTGATTGTCTTTCTCACCAGACGATGTTGAAAAATCTAGGGTCCTTCTTGCTTGACTTTGAAATCTTCTTCCCATGTTTAGAACTCCAGTTATTTTCTTTGTCTTCTTTTTCTTCTCTTCAACCAGCAAGGCCTTCAACTCTTCTTGTCCTTTAGCTAGAGTTAAGAACATCTATTGAAACTGGGAATTCTGTGCTTGGAGGTCCTTCACCGTTTGCTTGAGATCCATCTTACTGAAATAAACAGTAGAAAGATGAGGAGACTTGTTGCAAGAAACCTGCTTATGTTATGATGAATGGTAGATGCATATGCAATGATTTCAAGGATTTTTAAAGATTCCAATTTGTTTTAGACAAAAAGGAAACACATGTTATATAAATAAATTAAAGCTTGAGTACATCAATGTCTCTTTTGGGAAAAAATAACAAAAAACTCTAAGATAAAAAGGTAGTACTCATCCTCTTTGGTGTGATGTAGGCATTTAGATTCTGCTTCTCATGGAGTTGCTTAGTGAGTTCCAAAACCTTCTTCTCGCTAGTGTAGAATTGGGCTTCGAAAGTATCTCGCTCCCCCTTGAGTTGTATCCAATCTCTTTGTAAGTCTTCAAGAGAGATGGGCATGTCAGGATGTAGGATAGTGTATGGAACATCTCCTTCCATAACAGGCTCCATGATCACTGGGAGAATGGAGGGATAAGGCATCATAAGACTCTGAGCACGAGTTTGTACCCATTTGAGGTAAGGCTCGAGAGGGATGGAATTCTTGTGCCCCAATGTCTTATTATCTACCTTGTTCAACATCCTCCAAGCTCAGATAAATCTTTGGCGAAGACCTTGATCATCGTTCTCGGAGTCAAATACCAAACCTTGAATGAGCTACTTATGAGAGCCATCCCTTCGGGCGTAACCAAACCGTCTTAGGGATAAGCAGGGGTTGTAGGTGATTCCTCCCCTAATTCCAAGTAAAGGGACATTAGGGAATTCTCCACAACGGTCGACAAGAGTAACATTCTCTATGGATCGGGAACACCAATGAATGTCTGAATGTTTGAGCGTTATCAACCTTTGTGACCACATTGAATCTTGCTCGTTCTTCAATATAGATTGGGGAAGATGTGAAATAAACCATCTTTCCAAGAGAGGAGTGCAACACATAAGGACACCTCTTTTCCTCATAGTGCGAGTGTGAAAAGAATGTACGATGTCCCCTAACAAAGTAGGCACCGGGTTGCGGGATATGAAGATTTTGACGGTGTTCACATCTATGAGTTGGTCTGAATTTGGAAACAAAACCATCCCATAGATGAGGAGATCCACCATTTCCTCAAAGGCTTGCAAATCCAAAGAGTTCCAACAGTTTTGGGCTTTCTCAAACAAGAACTTTACTAGGAAACCTTTGACACCACTCCTTGTTTCCCAATTAGTTGTGATATCAGATGATTGCAAGTGTAGAGCTTGAGCAATATCTTCTGGATTTGGGTCTCTTTCCGTACCGTTGAAAGGTAGTTGATTGAGAATGGGAATCCTCAAGAGTTGGGAGAATTCTTCTAAAGTTGGCACAAGTTGATAATCGGGAAATGTGAAGCAATGGTGTAAAGGATTAAAGAACTGAAAGGGCACCTTCATCATGTATTCATCAGTGTTGGAAGTGACCAAGTTGAGTAGGAGCCCATGTCTCTCAGTGAATGGAGAATTTTCTGGAATCCTTGAAGTTATCTCCTTAAGTTGTGGAGGGATCCTTACAAGATTGACTTGAATAATTTTCCTGCGAATAGAATCCATGTTCTACAAAACAAGAACAAAGATAAATCCCAAAATCCTTGAAATGGTTAGTGAATGAGTATGATGTTATGATGTTCATGATGTTATGTAAAAGTATGTATATAAAAACAAAGCAAACAAGTCCTTAGTTTAGGCTTGCATGGAGTCTTATAGGTAAGTACCCTCTTGAAGTTTAGTGGGCTCAAACCTGTCCTAGTAATAGTAACCGGATTCTAAGGAGCTCAATATCACTGTTTTGTTTCCTTGGTCATTGTTTCAGCACAAGCATCTTTAATGGCGACCAAAATATCCAAAAAAAACCTCAATGAGTGTAGTATCGAGTATCTACCAACTTCGGACTGCACTAAAGTCGATCATCTCACTATATCCTAAAGGCCAAGTTGGTCAAGTAAAGGTTCTAAAAGTTCATTAGTGCTTCATGACATCACTCATCGACCCTGTATTCTCCTTCATTAACTCAAGGGCTACCGGTACCCACAAATATTTCGCACTAACATAGCTATTGCTTAGACCATGTCGGTATACCCCACATAGTTTTCACATTGTATTGTTACTTACCTATAAGGTATCCCAAATCCGGTTAGAGGATTCAAACCCAAAAAAAGAACCATAATGTAAAGCAAACAAATCAAACAAAGAAAGAAAGTAAATGTGATCTAACCCTAAGGTAACCCCACTTTTAGAATATTCCCCAGTAGAGTCGCCAGTTCTGTGATACGGTGGGAGAACTGACTTGAAGGTTTTGCGTTTGATCGCAAATGTTACGGTTAGCAAGAGTCGCCACCGACTTTTCTTTTATCCAAAAGGAAATGTGAAAAAGCACAAGAAAGACCTTTGAGATTATTTCTTGAGTTCGGGGGGTAGATTATGAAAAGGGAAGGTATTAGCACCCTTTTCATCCATGGTTTTCCATGGGCTCTTAGTTACTTGCTAGATTACTTGATTTTTGTTTGAAATTATGCTTTGTGTGGTTTTTTGAAAGTATTTTGTAAAGAGGCCATTGTTTAGGCAAACTTTGTAATGATTCTCATTTGTAAGAATGTATACAAAGTGTTTGATCTTTTGAAAATGTTTTCAAGTTTGTAAGATGTTTTGAAAGTGTAGGTGTTTGTTTTGAAAATAGCAAGGATGTTTTGTTTTGAAATTGAGAAAGTAATTAAGAGTATTCCACCTACTCAAAAGACTTTCTTGTTCATTTTCTTTTCCTTTGACATTGTTATCTTACCATTGATTGGGTAAGTAACCCTATCTTTGGATGTAAACGGGAAGGGCGTGGGTCATCGTATAACCATGATTAGCAATGTTGCAAGGTATCTTATCATTATCTTTTAGGGACTAAGATCACTTGAATGGAAACATAGATAGCGTCATCGAGGGACTATGATCTTGTATTTTTGCTTGTTTTTGCTAAGATACCTCACATGCGTAATATGGCCATTTTGTAAAGGCAACCAAGTGGATTTACCCTATGGGTGCTTGTGTGTAAGTGTATTATTTTCATGCTTGATTTTGTCTTGAATTATGGTTTTCTAAGTATTGGTTTTAGTCTTTCCATACAAACCCTAATTACTAGCATGTTATATATAAAGCGATAAATTGCGGAATTTAAAGTTACTACGCTGTTACAATACTTGTGGGAGGGGGAGTACAAATTATAAATGAGGATTGCAAGAAAATAAACTTAGTTAATCTATTACAACCATATTAAATTTATACAAGAATTGAAATAAATAATGTGCTAGATGAATAAATGTACAAAAATGTGAAATGTAAAGTAAATGGATATTTGTTTAGATTTTTATGAGAAAAGGGGTTTTGATTTTAACCTAATTAATTAAAGGGAAAAGTAAAACCTAAATTTACTAAGAAAAGAATTTTAATAAAACCCTAAATATATCAATTGATTAAAAAGAAATTAAGTTTAAGAAAAATATTTTTGGTATTTTTGTCTTAAAATTAATTTATAGTATTATAAAATATTTTTCGTCTTTTTATATTTTAAAATAATATATTCAAATGGTGTAAAAGAAAATAACTAAAACCTATTTTTTAATTAAATTTACAAAGATAATTAGTAAAATAAATAAAGTATTGATTAAATAAAATAATTTTTTATGAGAAAAAATAAATAAACCATGTTCAAATATAAATCTACTATATTTTTTATTATTTTTTAGTATTAGGAAAATAATTAAGAAAAAAAATAAAATAAAAATAAGAAAAGAAAGTAAAAACTGGGCCAGGGGTGTTGATAGCCTGCAAGGGGGTGAGAAATAACAAAAAAACATAAAGCCCAAAGATGAAGCCCAGCGCCTGCCAAAAAAGAGTCAGAATGCAAAAAATAAGAAAATTAAAAGGGTACCACTGGGGCTCGAACCCAGGTCCCTCTGGTTACAGGCGCGCGCTTCTACCACTGGGGTGGCTATACATCAGTTTATATCAATCAAAGCATAAATATATATGGCAAACATGTTCCTGAGGCCAACTTCATCCTCAACCTCACGCCCAGCCAGAAGCTCTGTAACTCAATCAATCCTCAACAAAAATGAAAACTGTAAACATGAAACTTGTAGCAAATTTCCTCACGATTTCAGAAATATAAAGCATTAAAACTATAGATCAAAGAAAAACATGAATTTCATTGGCCCTAATCTGAACCCTAAAAATCTCAAAAAATTCAATCTTAAAATTCTCTAAGCTCAGGAAAAATTAATGGAAACTATGGACATGGTTAGCTTTAGGGCAATGATATCTACATGTTTCATTCACAAATAAATCATTGGTGATGCCTGTATGAAAATTTCCAAAGTTAGAAAACTTACCTTGCAAGAGGGTATCGGGTTTAGAGTTTGAGCAGCTTTCAGTGAGTTCCAATGGTTAGGTTAGCTTCCTCAAGTTCCCAAGAAGCTAATGGAATGCTTAGCTTGAGCTGAAAGTGCCTGAGGAGTTCTGGAAAAGTCCAAGTGCAAAGATCTGTTTTTGAAAATAGTGGATGATGATGGAGTTGTTACAGTGGTGCTGCAGGTATTGGGATTGTTTGTGTATGTTGTTTAGAAGCTTTTGAAAGTAAAAGGCCAAGAAACGCACGAGTAGATTTGAAGATTGGCTTCAAAACTCAGAACGGACAAGTTTTGAAGTATTTTTGGTGATTCTGTGTTCTAGGTGTTTTCAGGGCTTAAGCATGCATATATTTTGTGGCAAATGTTTTGTCTATGTATAAGCAAAATGTCTTGAGTGCATTGGCAAGTCAGAAGTACAAGTTATAAGCTATTTGCTATGTTACTTGATTTTCAAGAAAAGTGGGAAACCAGGTTTCAATGTGAAGTACAAGCATGGGTTGGGTGATTGTAAGTGTCTAACAAGTTTCTTATGGGTTATGGGACTTGTATGATCAGAAGAGAACAAGTGCAAGGCTCAAGAACAAGTTTTGCTTAAAAAAGCACTTTATCAAAATGGCAATGTACACTTTCTTCCCAAAATGGATATAAAGCATGGCCTTGCATTGAATGCTTGAAATGAGACCTCTAACAGTTGTGCATGAAATTAATTATGGAGTGCCTAACAAGTTTGAGGCCTACAAAGTAGAGGTTATGCAGCACACCTTTGAATTTTGAATTTGTTCATCACAAAATGACTTGTAATTCAAGTGATAAAACCCTAACTTCATCTCTTTGATTCTCCCTACTAAAAAATGATCTCAAGGAGTTCTTGGACATTTTGGAAAGCTTGTAATTTGATCTATAACCCATCTTTGAATAACTTTTGAAAATTCCCCATGGAACTATATGATAAAGTGTCATGAAGTTAGGTCAAAATCCTGACCAAATTAGGGCAAAATTTCACTAAGTGTTTTTGTTCCATGACCATGTATTCTTAAAATTATAACTTGAGATCCAAGCACTTTTGGAAGGAGTTGTGTAAAGAAAAGTCGTATATTTCATGGAGATCTACAACTTTCGTGTTGGAAGTTTATCTTTAATCATGGTGAAAATTTTGCTCAAAGTTGTGAAAAAATAAGAAATTTCCAACACTTAGAAAAATTTCTAAGTTTAGAAATTTTCACTTTTCAAAATGAAATTTTGAATTTTTGATTTCTTGATGAAAAGGTTTCATATTTTTCCATGCTTTTATGAATTGTGATCTTTGGTACTTGATTTTGACCAAAAAGTCAAAGTTTGGCTTTTCAGTGTATAGTTGACTTTTGATTAGTTGACTGAAAATCCACTATCAATCCAATTGATCTTGAGAAATGTTTTGAGTCATGTAATTAGGTCAAAATTATGAAATTGGACTCTTGATATCATGCCTTAAACCAATTGATCATTTTCTAGGTCAACAATCAGAAATTGCCCTTTCCCAGTCAAAACCCTAATTTTGACCATTTTGCCCTTTTGATGATTTAATCAAATTTCTTGAGGAATTGTGGTCCAAATTTGATAAAATTATACATATGAGTTTAAAATGTTGATGTGGATCCAAAATTATGAAGTTTGACTGTAAATTGGCCACAATTGACTTTTTCCCCAATACAGCTGATTTTTAGGTCAACTACTTAATTGACTGAGCAAAAGTGTGATCCAAAGCTTGAAACATGACATGAGTAATCTTGAGGGTACATAATGATCCATGAAATTCATATTGGGAATTGGAAGTTCAAATATCCTTGTTCAATCTCAAACCATAAGTTTGGTCATCAGTGCTTAAGGAGGTGTCTTGAGCTGATCAACCCTAGTGCAATCTTGAGCCAAATGAGATCTGGTGAGCAAACTTCTTGATAAATGAGAGGGAAATTTTTTGGGTACAACACAGTTTAACACAAATATTGCTGAGTATGCTTTCATTGTGAACCTAACTTCAATTAGGACTTTTAAAGGTTGTAATGTGGCAATGGTTCATGGTTTAAGAAACAAAAGATATAAGGCTCAAAATTTATTTAGCCCAACCATTCTACTTAATGTTCTCTTGTCCTAATTTCAATTAATGCAACAGATACATTTAATCCCCAAGAGAAATTTCGTAGTCACGTTAGATAAAGGTCCAAGCGGTGATGAAAAGCATTGATAAGATCTAAGCATTGATAAGATCCAAGCGTTAATGAGAAGCCTTGATGATTCTTATGGTGGAAGTCATGAGATTGTTCTCTAATTTATTTGTTTTTAATCCCTTATTTTTCATGGACCAAATCTTTTGAATTTCCGGTCCATCGGGATGCCCTAATTTTTGCCTAAGATAAATTTTGATTTCTTTTGACTTAGCGAGCTTTATTTTTTCTTTTGAATTTATTTTTGCTTTTCGATTTTGACACTTATGACTGTCATGTTGATTTTTGTAAGCTCTATTTTTATCGTTTCCTCGATCTTGATTGATGTACTGAGGAAAAGACATCGTGAACTTTTTCTTTGTTGATTCCTTAATCTTGGATGATGAACGCGGGAAAGACGATGTGCTTGAATCTTTGCTTAGATCTTTCTCTCAATGATGTATTGAGGAAAGAGATATGCTTGAACCTTTGCTTAGATTGTTTCGATTCTCCCAGGATTTGAATGCATCATTGAATTAATTGAGATCTACCCTGCCCCTAGTTAAGATTAAGATTTTTTAGTTTTAGAAAATAGAACAAAACTCCAACTCCTGGCTCGAGGGGGTTAACTACGGATTACCTTCTTATTTCTCCATTGTTTAGGAATTGAAACAATACCTTACATCGTCAGCTAAGCCTTACTAAAAAGCATAAGTCAACAAATTTTGATTATTTTGTATTTTCATCATCCTCCCTTGATGTTTGTTAAAGTTGTGCAATGGGAGATAGAAAAGAAGAATAAAAAGTCATTGATTATTTACGGAATGGATCGATTTCAAAAACATGCATGATTATTTTATTAGAATTACTCATTCAAAGATACAAATTTATAGCAAATGAAAATTAACACCTATAAAATTACAAATCTAAATGATAAAGGCCTAATGATCTAGAGGTAAGCCCCCTTATTGATCCACTGACTTTAGGGAATTCTTCTTAGATCTCTGGATTTTTCAAAGCAAGGGGCGACAATTCACCAATGGGATCCGTTCTTCAAAAGTCAACTGCTTATTATCAATCAAATCTTGGACCTTGTGTCTAAAACCCCAACATCTTTCAAGGGTATGTGCTGGAGAGTTGGCATGATACTCGCGCCTGGCATTTGCATCATACTTAGGCGATATTGTCCCATTCATAGGATTCAGCGATCTCTGCTCTACCAAAGATACCTTGAGTAAATGTTGTAGTAGTTGACTGTGCGGTATGGAAAGTGGATCAAATCTCCTTGTTGATAGTTTTTGTCTTCCCCTTTGTTAGGCATATCCCTTCTATTGATAGGGTTGTTGTAGTTGTTGTTGAGGTGGGGTAACTTTCCATAGTGGTGGCATATGTGGTGTTGAATAGGCCTGTGGCTAGGATGACGAAAGGGTACCTTCACTCCTCAGTAATAATTTCATGATCAAGTTCATTTGAGTCTTCAATTGAGGGACCTCCTCCTTCAATAGTTCTTGGCCTCTTTTGAGTTCCTTCATGGCTTCTTGAGACATGCTTTGAGTTTGCTTGCGAGTATCGATAATCTTGCTAGCTGGATCACAGTTGGATAAGGGTGGATGTTTTCTATAAGTGGAAGAGATATGAAATTTATGCAAATGGATGAAAATGGAAATGTATGAAAATTCTTGGGTACATAAAAAACATTTTTTTTTGCTTTTAGGTACGCGGAAAGTTTCATGGATATGCAATGCGATGTAGACGTGGTATGATGGTAGGCGTAGGGGTACCCTATACAGGTTTTAATGATAGACACGATAATATCTTGCACTGACTCAGAGATTGAGATAGGCAGAAAATCCTTAAGGGCGAAGGTAATAATAGACATAGATTTGATAATATCCCATATTGTCTCAGAGATTGAGACAGACAGGAATTCCTTAAAGATTATGGCCAATGAAAAACAAAGAGGAATCCCTACAGACTAGGGATTATGACATAGATGGAAGCCCTACGGGCTAAAGATAGTATTGGATGAAGGGATAACCCTTGCGGGTTCACAGATTGTAATAGGATTTGTGAAAGGTATCCTTAGAAGGTAGGTTCTTAGTTTTGGCATACAGATATTTTACCCTCCCCGTAAAGTGGTTTCCTTAAGGGTATCATGAATAACACTAGAGGGAAAGGCACAAGGGCCTCCCTTAAGTGGAGCCTCTTTACAGACTGAAACTTTCGTCTCTAGGTCATGAAAGGTCTCATCATGATTTTTTTTTTGGTTTAAAGGTCGTACAAAGAGTCATAGGTGTCATTACAAAGTCCTACTTCCCATGAGGATGTCTCTCGAGAGGTATTCCTTTTACGGAATCCCATCGACTCTAGGCGAAGTCATCACATAAACTCATAGAGCTGATGTATCCCCTTGGCTAATAGACGAACCTTCTTTCTAAGGGTTTTTGAAAATATTTTTTGCAAAATTTTAAATCCCACCACAGATTTAATAATATAATGAATAATAAAAAATAAGCAGAAAATAAATAAATAATTAAATGAGCAAGAAATAAAAACCCAATGAATAAGAAAAACCCTAAAAACCTTACAACCAAAAGAGGAGGCTTCTAAACCTATGGTTGAATCCCCAGAAGAGTCGCCAATTGTTGCAACTGGTTTTTAATACATAGTCTCCACCCTTAATTTTTATCCTAAGGAAGGTTATATAAAGGAATAACCCTAAAAAGTTCAGAGATTCTAGATTGTCGACTTAGTTCTAGACGAGGGGAAGGTGTTAGGCACCCCACACCTACCTTGTTCACAAGGATACCAGGGTTAGAAGCACGGTCTTTATGAAATAGGGTTTTAACATTTTATTAGGGGAACTAACCACGATTTTAATTGTATGCCTACGTATCCTCTTATGAGGAATCAGAGTCCCATTTCGTAGTTCGTAGGATTTGTATTTTTTATGGATTACGCAGATATTTTAATTCCCTGGGTGTATGAATAGCAGAGATTTTGGACCAAGTAAGCAGTTAATTAAAATATGCTCCGTACTCCTTTTTGAAAATTAATTATTGAATTAATTTAATTTACAAAAATAACTTGTGGTTGGTGAAGTATTTTTTATGTATTAATTGTCAAAAATATCTTAGTTAAATGCATGATTAAAAATATTTTAATGCAATAAACTAAAATATATTTGAATGCATTTTTAGGAAAATATCATGATTTATAAAAAAAAAGTTAATATAATATTATAATTTATAAATATATAAAAATAGAAAAAATATAAAAAAAATAAATTTAAATAAAAGAAAATAATTTTAAAAAACGTGGGGGTGTAAATTATGCTAAGGTAGTCAAAATGGGGGGGGGAGGGGTGTTGTTAACAGCATAAGCCTGAATTCAGATATTGAATTCAGGCCCAAAATACAGAGGGTTTTATTTCTGCGTGTGTTAGCAAAAATAAAATTAAAGGGGTGTACGAATAGCAATTGGGCCTAGCCCAAAGGATACGCCTTTGATTCGTTTGGATCAGGTGCGGGAGGAGCGTATGGTGTTGACGTGATCATGCATTTTTTAGCGTATGATGGGGATCTGATGATTATGGATGAGGGTGCATGATAATAGCCATAGGGTGATGCACATCAGAGTATTGAACTTAATATATTTTTATTTTTACAAAATAATTTTTCATTTTTTTTATCCTTTCTCTCTCATTTTGAACGCTTTCTCTTTTCCCTCTCGTTCCTCTCTTCTCTAACACAAACCTTAAAAAGAGCCACCCCCAACCAGTTCCGGCGGCGGCGCTTCCGACTACCCAAAACTAACCCGTATCAACCCCCTAAAACCCCAAATAAACACAATGAAAATCGTAAAAACGCAAACTAAGTGTTTAATCGCTACCTCCTTCGTTGATCCCTGAGTTCACTACTAATTCGTCTTTAATTCCTTCCTCCTCGTATTTGCAGGTACGACGGTGGCATGGAGATGATGAAGGCGGCATCTTGATGAAGAGGGTAGCGGCAGCAGTAGAGACAAAGGAGAACGAGGGTTTCAGATGTCGAAATCCTAAATTGGAACGGTGGAAATGGTGGTTGAATTTCACACTACTTCCTCTCCCCCTCTATCAATTTATCTCCCTTCTTTACAGTTAAGAAATTTGTACTCATAAATCTCTCCTCTGTATCCTTCCTCCCTCAATTTACTTTTTTTTAGATTTAGGTTTTATAGAAAATTAGGGTTCATGTTTTAGGAAATATAGTTATTATGTCGTTACTGATTTTGGAATTTAGGGATTAAAAATTTTCCGTTTGTAATTGTATTTGATTTAGTTTCTGTTTTCAGTTTTGGCCTGTATTAATTCAAGATTTTGTTTCTGTTTTGGTTTCCCATTGATGAAGATTTGTTTCTGTTTTGGTTTCCCATTGATGAAGATTTGTTTTTGTTTGTAGTTTATGGATTCCACATCTATGTTTATTTTGTAAAGACTTTTGAACAAGGAAAGATATGATCACAGTTTGAATAGTAATTGCACGCGTTGTTTTTCTTTCTCTAATTCGCACAATAGTTGTTTGTTTGATTTGGTCTTAGGACAAGCGCTTTCTATTAGGCCCGGGCTACTTAAGTTTGGACTTGCAATTTGGAAACTTCAACGTTTTTTAATCAGTAAACAAAACAAAATTATAAACAAGTTTATAACATAATGTTTTAATTATAATAAATTTGTATAATTGATAATAAGTTAATAACAATAATAATGTTATGATTAAAACAAAACATTTTTTCAACACTCACCCAAGAGCTGAATTGGACCACTATTTTTAAGTATTAGGCCTCTAACAATACACCTTTAAAAATAAACATCCTTCACCCTTAATTAGAAAAGGCCCCAATCGTTCTAGGGGGCCAAACCATTTAACCGAAAAAACCAGCACAACTCTCTTTTTAAATGGGCCTTCCAAAATGATATGAGCTATTGATGAATTTAAATAAAAACCACCCCATATTATTTTTAATGGACTTCCTTAAAATACTTTAATGGGTCATACGAAAATAACTTGATGGGCCAAAAGATTCAAATGAGTCTTTCTTATTTTTAGAAGCCCACCGACTTAAAACACAAACCTCTACATGACAATGCATCTCCCTTTTTAACTTTAAATATACTTTATTAAAGCCTAATGGGCCATCAGATATTGATGGTCCTTTTTGGATCAATATACCCCTCTTTAATTTTAAACACCCCATAGAAATAAAAACTATATAATATGATTTATTTAAATAGAAACCTAAATATAATATAAGGGTAGGACAAATTTGGGGTATGACAAATACACATTTCGAGTTCTGGATGCTTTGAACCAGGGAATGAGACCCCTATTTATAATGTTCAAATCATATAAAAGAGGAAACATCATTAAATCATTTTTTAGCGTTGTCAATTGATTGACTCAACCGATTAAGTCATTTAAAAGTAACGACTATAATTTCAAAAATAGGTAAGAAGTAATATGTAGTCGTTTCCAATCGATTGGGTACATGCAAATTTCCTTTATATTCAAAAACACGTCAATCTAATCGATTGGAACTTTGTGCTAAATGATTAGATCTAGTCAAAATAAATTTTCTAGCTTTTTGAATGTTCCCATTACTTTCTAAGCAACTTCTACATATTTCTGGATATTTTATTAAGGCATTTTATTTTCTATAATATTTTATTAAAAGATTTTAAGTGTGTGTGTGTGTGTGTGTGTGTGTGTGTGTGTGTCTGTGTGTGTGTGTGTGTGTGTGTGTGTGTGTGTGTGTGTGTGTGTGTGTGTGTGTGTGTGTGTGTGTGTGTGTGTGTGTGTGTGTGTGTGTGTGTGTGTGTGTGTGTGTGTGTGTGTGTGTATGTGTGTGTATGCTTATAACCAACTACCTCTATAAAGAAAGAACTTCTGCTTACAAAAGTTTCACTCACTTACTAAATTGGGATGACTTCCCTAAACTTGTGTCTGATGTATTCATTGTGTTGACCTTTTGCTTGATATTTCTTTTGAGGCTCTGTTTGTTTTCATTTGTTTTATGTATTCACTATATTTATCATTTCACATATTTTGCTTCAGTTTTCTATTAATGATTTTGATATGATATCTTTTGTTTGAAATTGCCTTTGTCTGAAACCTTTGTTTGCGTCTTAAACTTTGATACTTTCTCAATCCCCTATCAAACTTATGACTTGCATCTTTTAACTACTTGAGTACATTGATTGACTTTATAAATGGTTGCATCTTTTACTATGTTTAATGTTCTTTTAGCTGCTCTTTTACATTTATCATCATGTTGCATCTTTATCAAGCTGAATAGTCTTTATGACCTTTTTACAATTGTCATTATCAAAACAATATTTGTTACCTACAAAAAAAGGTTCCATAATCCTCCCCTTTTTTATGATGACAAACATCTCTCAGAGGTGGTGGTAAGAGAAACAAAAAAATAATATATTTTGAAGTGATAACACTCCCCTGAGTTAGATAGTGTGTATACCATCCCTCTGAGAGTATACTTCCCCCCTTTTTCATAATAAAAAAGGCGGGTAAAAGATGCAAATGGATATGCAAATAAATAACATCAATTTAATAGCATACATATTCATCCATAAAAGTTTAGGTAAGAAAATATACACCGAGTTTCAAAACTAGTATGGCATAATTCATGTATGGGAAAAAAGATGTCATAAGGCTCTTTATTAAACATCACAACTAAGATAGGTTATATAGCATGCTTTCAAACAATAATATCATAAATGTTGAAATATGCAAGAGCAAGTAAGATTCATATATGGAAAAGTTCATGTCACATATGAAAATATGTATAGAAATATGTGTTTTAATGCAGAGCTTCCTAAAGGGTGTTTAGACATGGTATACTAATTTATGTAATTGTTAGCATATATGAAATGTAATCATTTTTCAAAGCTAATGTCATAATGCATAGAGAACTTTTATAAAGTATAAGAAATAACATGGTATAAAGAAGATATTCTTAATTCTAAAGTTTGCATAAATAAGGTTTCCTATATAGGCATGTCATAACAAGGGATAATTTTTTACAAAGTATGATTTTCATGTACACGAAGGCATACTTTCTAAGGTGTAAGGGCTAAACTCTATAGTTACCTAAGCATTGTACATGGTATAATGGGAAGTAAAATTTTGCTGATGTTTCCTATATGTCTAAAGTATGTGCCCTAAGTTTTTCTTATTAATGAGAATATATTTACTTTGTATATCTAAGCAAGTTTCCTTAAAGGTTTTAGAGTTATTTTGTTCCTAGCAAAACAAGGTTATAGTCTATAAAATATCATACAACAAATTACTCTAAATATAGAAAAGGAAAAGAACATACTCATATTAAAAAATAAAAGAGTACATAAGGAAAGATGTAAGAAATCTAATGTGGACTATTCTTCATCATAATCATCATGATTAAAAAGGTGACCGAGAAGTTTGGATTTGTCAGGGATGAAGTAGTGTGCAATGAAGTTGATTTTATCATTTAGTATGTCATACTTACCACACAATATTTTCATCAGATCTCTGGTTGTGAGAATCTGAGAAGAGGAGTCATCACTCTCGATAATCTCTATTTGTATGTCTTGACAACTAGCTTTTCTCTTTTTGCTAGAAATTGGTTTTCCTAAGATTTTTCCATTATTTAATTCATACTACATTGAGGGAAGAATAATTTTTCCTATTTTTGTGGTCTTTGTATTATAGTCAGTTTTCTCAGTCAGGTTGAATCCAGTTTTCTCTAGTATTTTTGTGACTAGGTTTCCATATGGCAGAGGTGAATTTTTTGTTCTATGTTCTAGCATGTAGTCCACTACTAGTTAAGCCAAGTTCAATTTTACTTTGTTTTCTATGAAACATGTGGTTTTTACATCTGCTTGAATTAGAAGACTTAAGTTCCCTGATCTTGGAAGAAGAATATGGGTTAATATGTAATGGACAATTCTGCTTTCAGAAATTATGTAACCGACTTTGAGTGGACAAGGAATGGGAGATGATGACTCTATCATTAAGGAGAATGTAACACAGAAATAGTTGTACATGTTTGCTTTATCTCCTAATTCAGTGAGGTGGTCTTCATGTGGTAGATCAATAATTTTTCCAAATTCTTTTATAATGAGGTTTATAAGATGTTTATCTATTTCACTAAGAAGAATTCCATCAATTTGATGAAGGTTTGAGAAAAACATTTTCACTAGGGTGTTGTAGATCCTTTTTGAGGATGCACATAGAAATTTTGAAAGTTTGATTTCATCTAGGGTTTTTAAAAACTTGCATTCTTTGAAACCTTTTGGATCTAAGGTATAAATTCTCATGACTTCCCGGTTGGCGAAGCACCTAAAAAATCCATTTTCTTGTTGTTTGGTTGTGGACTCGTCAGTGAGAGAGCTGAGGTTGAGATTAAGACTCGTGGTGATTTTTTGATAAGAACCCTATTAATGAGGAGAAAACGAAGTATGAGATGCAAGATAAGGTTAGAATATAATACCTATTTATAGCGATTCTTTTTGGGCTTTTGAGCGTGTGGCTCAATAATTTTTATGTGTGGATCATGTTGTCTAAAAATCAAATCAAATCTTGCAATTTTCACATCTTTTAACCGATTGAATCAAACAATTGAAAGTCTTGATCTTTCAATTTTCATATGATCTTCACCAATGCTCATATTTTATTTTTCTTGCTCATCAAACTGACTTGGAATGGATTTGAAACTTTGAGTTTAACAAAATTTAATCGATTATCTCTTTTTGTTAATCAATTAAATTTTCCTTAACTGGCCTCATTGGTTTTTGGGTTTGATTGTTAGGCCTTGTTACTCCATTAACACCTCTAATCCATGTTTTTGACAACCCTAAGCTTAAAACACTTGAGCATACTTTATTTTATGGGTTAGAAGTAATTAATTTTGAAAATATTGAAAATATATTTAAATATTTGTGTATATTTTAGTGGCACTTATCGACTCCTTTTGTTGTAATCCTTTGAATAAACCTCAACTTGTGTGTGTATTTCTACATATTGAGTATAATAGTGTTTTTGTGTAAATATTGTATCGTTTGATATTTTTTCACCTCTTTTGTAGGCATTCATTAATAGTTGGAGCATTGAGTAATAAAGGCCAAAGGTTAAGCTTCAAGAATGCAATTTTATCAATTCATCAAAGAATAAGGCTAAAAACAAATATGAGAAAAATCATTAATTTGGTTGATATTTAGTTATTGTTATATATATAATTGAGTGAGCTTTCCAACTCTTTTGGCCGTGCATAAATCAGAGTTATAATTATCAAGTTATGGCAAAAACACAATGCTGATTTTTTTCCAGAACAACACAGAGCATGCTGAGTGCCTTCTATCACTGTTGAGCAAGCCCTACAACTTTGAAACTAATTAAATAGGTTAAAAAAACACATTTTAGGTCATGGATTGGGTATTTTTGAGTCCCTTCACCATCAACTTCATTTTTTTCGTCTTTAGAGATTAGAAAACAACATTTGTGGCTTGTAATTCGATGATCCGGGGCCAGGAGCTATGTTGATCGTGATTAACATCGCGAAAGATTTGGTTTCTTCTCCATCTTCTTCACTTTGCAACCATTATTTGTTGGGGTTTTGTTTGTAAGTATTCTTGTTTATATGTATATTTTTTGCTCATGGTGTTGTTTGATTATTTCTTTATAAATCTTCATTTGTGATTGCTTGCTTTATTTGGGTTTGGGTTGCTGTAGACATGTATGGTTCGAAACCGTATTTAGGTAGAACATCTATTGGAATTTGATTCTAGAAATAGATTAGGACTTATTATTCACTTGATTATTGACTATTAATGCCTCCGTGTTATTAAAGTTGCACGCAAAATCGCCTCCGCGAGCGATACAATTGATATCTCGCCCTGCGTTAGAGATAACCTTTGTGTGAGTGATTGCTGATGCGGTAAAGTGACAAGAAAAAAAAAGTATTTAAGGTGATAGTTTATACCGTATCGTCTCCACAGGAATTAGTGCTATTGAATTGTTGTTCGACAAATCTCTCGCGTTTATGAATTTGGAATAGAATGGGTTGGATTGTATAGAAAGGTATCAACAGAAAATAAATGTATAAAAAGGAAAGACAAACTTATCTGGCTCGAATGTACTCTACCCGTCACAAACTTAAACCTATCGAACAATTATACTCAATCTATAATATTCATCAATGTTAACACATATCACTCACAACCTAGATCATGTCTAACCCAAATTGAGAGAACCACTGTATCATCTCGGTAGCGATCTCTCAACCACCTTAACAACGTAGAAGACAACTATATCACTCGTGTTTACAATCTCTCTGAACAACACAAACAACACAAGAATTAAGCTTTGATACCCTAAGTGAATGTCAGCTTTAAATCTATCTCTAGAATCCAGAAACTAACAGATACTCATCCTAGATAAGAATCTAGGCAGTATATGTTTATAGTAACTCAAATCCCTAATACAAAGTAAAAGTTCAGGATAATAATCGACAAATATTTGTAAAACAAGTTTTATATAACGCCATGGGAGACAAATATACATGAGTTCAAAGTAAGTATACAAATAAAACCCAACAAAAGAGAAATACATAGAGAGGAGAAGATATAAACCCCAAATCTCCTGGTTTGTCAGCACCGGCCGATGAGAAATCCACCTCTAATCATCCATAAGCAAAGCCCGAGTGTTGTTTTCTAAGCTAATCTACCAAAAATAAGGTTGATGGAATTTGGGAACAAAAACACCCCAAAAACCATAACCTAAAATGTAATTAAACTAAAGTTATAAAACAAATATCAGTAGACCGTGCTTAACGGGCTTACTGCCCTAAGCGGGATGCGCGGTATTTACACACTAAACAACCTTAAACCGTGTTGAGGGGGCTATTCGCGCTTAGCAGGCTCAAAAATTATGGTTCTGCCAAATCTTCAAAACACATACAACGTGCTACAAAATGCATAGAGCGGACTCGCGCTTAGCTGGAAGACCGTGCTAAGCGTGCTCTCCTGGGAAAAACAACTCAAAAATGGACTTTTATTGTGAAAACACGCACCCGGAGCTGTGCCTTCAATACTTATTGCTCAATGCTCAAAAATGCGACAAATACCTACAAAATAAGTAAAATTTATCAAACGTTGCACAAATGAATCAAAATCACAAATACACACAAACTAAACGTATTTACACAAAAGTCGAGTTTATTCAACAAATATTAACAACAAAGAGTCAATAAGTGCAACAAAAAGTATACACAAAAATAGCTACAACTTGCACTTATCAAACTCTCCCCAACTATAACTTGTTTGTCCTCAAACAAGGCCAAACAAACTTAAAGAAGAAAAAGTAATCAACCAAAGAATCCTGAATCAACAAGTTTGAAAAACTTAAAACAAATGTATGGTTCAAACAAAAGTGCACACACAAGGTAAATACTTACCACAATCCTATAACGACAACATGTAAATGCAACGAATCTTAAGCACAAAAATTGTACTAAATATTCTAAAACAAAACAAACTCAATCATGAATTACACCTAGCAAAAATCCATCGGTAGATGAAGAACACACAAAGGTGAGGACTTTAACACTCATCCACAATCTTGCAAACAATAGACTAAATTATGCATTCATCCAAGAACTCATATTGAAAATATAAAGGCAAGAATCGCAAGGAATTATCAAGGTTGTAATGCAGCTTGATTAACAAACAAGGGATAAGTCCTATAGCTAATCAAAATAAAAACTTTCCTAAGCCTTAGGGAGTGATCAGCTCACAAAATTTCAAACAAAAATTTCAATCAAACTTCTTCTTTCATCTCAAATTTTCACACCAATCACATACTTATTAACACAACATTATTCCATACTCTTTTTTTTTTCTTTTTCAAAGATTTTTAAAAAAATTTATTTCTTTTTCTCTTTCTTATAATTTTTTCTTTTTTTCTTTTCTTTTACAACCTCATAGAAATCACAACATAAGCACATAAACATTCATCTCCCCAACTTTAACACAACCATCATCATAATGTGAATACTCCCTACTTTCTAAGGAATTGCAAAAATTCAAACTATAAATCATAGTTGAGGGTTCAAGAAAACAAAGAATCAATTTCTATCCAAAAAGGAAGACCAAACACTTATAGACAAGCATTTAGTTCAAAAACAAAATGGACATTGACAAATAAAAGCTCAAAAGGTGTTAACAAAAGTTCAAACACTCACAAGGTAAATTAACTATTTGGCTAGGTAGTTGTGCTCAAAATGAAACAAAATGCCTTGATCATTTTCATGCTTTCATACAATCAACATAAACAAAATATTAAACATAATGGAAAGCTTCTGTAATACGGTGGGAGAACTGACTTGGGTGTTTTGTGTTTTATCGCAAATGTTACGGATAGCAAGAGTCACCACTGACTTTTCTTTTATCCAATAAAGGAAAGGGTGAAAAGAACATGAAAGACCTTTCGAGATATTTTCTTGAGTTCGGGGGGTAGGTTATGAAAAGGGAAGGTGTTAGCACCCTTTTCATCCGTAGTTATCTACGGGCTTTTAGTTGCTTGATCAATTTGAAAATGTTTTGTTTGAAATGTGTTTGTGATTGGTGTAAGTTTGAAAATATTTTGAAAATGCCTTTGTTACGGAAAACTTTATAATGATTCTCGTCTCTATAAGAATGCATACAAAGTGTTGTTTTAAAAATAGTTCAAAGAGATGTTTGTTTTTTAAGGTGTTTTGAAAGTGTGAGTGTAAAAATGGTTTTTAGTTTGGTGAACAAGAAACTACGAGCGTCCTACCTACTAAAAAGTTCTTTGTTCTTTTCCTCCTCCTTTAGATGTTTCTATCCTACTAATGTTTGGTAAGAAGCCCCATTTTGGATGTGAAGGGACGGGCATGGGTCGTCGTATAGTCATAGAAGGGACTACGATCCTTTTTTATCGAGTATCTTTGCTAAAGCGCCCATATTCGAGGGACATGACTATTTTCAAGGCAACAAGCGAGGTTATCCTAGAGGTGCACATGTGAATAGTGTGTTTGATTGCATGCATTGTATTTGAGATTAGGGTTTTCTAACGGTTGATTTTATCTTGCCATACACACCCTAATTACTAACAATTATATGAAAAGCAATAAATTTGCGGAAATTAAAATCCTACGCTATTACATCATTAGGGGAGTGGGGGTACAATTTACAAATGAGGATTAAGTAGATGTCTATTATTACAACCATATCGAATAGTTGAACAGTAATGAAGAAAATCTATGAAAAATGTAAAGACAGTGTAAAAAGAAAGAAAAATTGCATTTTGAACTATTATGTATCGACACAATGCTGCTATGCATCGACACATAACTCTTCTTGCTCCTGTAAAACAAAATCAACTCAGTATGAGTCGATACATAATGGGATGTGTTGACTCATGCACCTATTTGTGTCGATACATATGCGTTTTGTGTCGACTCACGCACCTTTCATCCTTCTGTTTTGGGGCCTGGATAACAATATGATTCGATGCATAAGGCCATGTGTCGACTCATACCCTGTTTTGTCACTAGAATGAGTCGACCCATGTGGGTATGTGTCGACTCATGCTGCAGTTTTTTGCCTCTATCATCATTCTTTTGCATGTATTAGTCAGTTTTCAACATAGAATTGATAAACATGAACAACAAGTAAATGGTTAACTTCAAAGGGAAGTGATTACTACATTCTATCTTCACAAATGAACCAAAGATGATGTATGGAAAATGCGAAGTCAAGAAGTCATACCTTGAAACTGCACTTTATGTTTTGAGTCTGAACACTTTTCAAGATGTTGTTTGGACTTCAATGAATCTCCAAAAAGTTGTTGAACCTCCTTCTATATTGAAAGTTGCTGAACCAAACTCCAAACTGTCAAGTTGTACAATATTGTCTTTTGTTTAGAAGGTGAAGATAAGGGCACTATAGAAACTGTTCTTGTGCTTGAACAATCTCTATGTGATATTTAGCTAGTTTATGGGAGTGTTTGCAAGATGGGATAATGGGTTGAGGTTCTATTTTTGGTGAATGAAAACAGAGATATGTATGAGCAAGGGTCTTTTATGAATGAGTAGAGTTTACAAAGAATGTTGTTTTTTCTCTTCTCTCTTCCCTCTCTAAAAGCCACCTTTTGTGTGTTATGAAAACAATTTATTTGTAGATGAAGTTGGCTGAAGTTTGGGAGGGAAACAAGTGAATTTTTGAACTTTTTAGCGATGCTGTTTCATAGCCTTTTTGGGTGCAGCTCTTTATATGCTAACTTGGTGCAACCATAGGACTGATATGATGCAGATTTTCAGGGCAGCATTGCAGGTTTTGGAGCAGACTATGACATCATAACAAGGTTGTTTTTGTGGATTTAGTCAAAGGGAAAAGTTTAAACAAGACAAGACTTTAGGATTTGTAACTTAACCAATTCTAACTTAAAAAATGCAGTCTTGTAATAACTTGAATTATTTGTAACATTCTTTAATTATTTAGAATTGTAATGAAGAAAGATGTCATGAGGTAATGAAATTAATTATGTATGGAAAATACTTAGAAAATTTTTCCAAGTCTTGCCAAGTTTGATTTTTGACCTTCTTGATTTATGATAATCAAATATCATGTTTTGAATGCCTTGATGACATGTGATTTTTGAAACTCAAATTTGACCAAAAAGTCAAAGTTTGACTTTATAGTGTATAGTTGACCAAATTTCATCTATCAATCCACTGATCTAGGGAGGTGAATTGAAATATGCGACTAGGTTGAAATGATGCACTTAAATCCTTGAGATCATATTTCAAACCAATAAGTCATGTACTAGGTAAAAAATCAAAGATTTGCCACTCTCAATCAAAATCCTAATTTGGAGTCCCAGCATTTCGGAGATGATTTTGTCTGATCAATTCTTTGATAATCCTTGAGAACTAGAGATCATTTGTGAGGAATGTCTTAAAAAGGGAGAAGGAAAATTTTAGGGTACAACAGCTTCCTCACATTTGGGGGTAAAAAGGGAACTAAAGTGATTCAAGTCATGAGCAACTAATGCAAAAAGAATAAATGGTATGGTAATTATACAAATGAAAAGTTTCCTAAACATGTTATGCTTATAGAAAGCGATTGATGAGTACCTGGTGTGTACCAACTTCTGAAACTATCATTACCATACATTCGCAAGGTGAATTAATCAAAATCAGAAAATCATCTCGAAATTCTTCAAGTTACTGAACCAAAATTAAGTCCAAACAACAACAAAAGATTTAAAAAACTAATACTATTGTTATTTACTATGCTAAAGCCTAGGTGAAAGTGGGAAAAAGGAAGTCCAAAAGAAACAAAAAGAGTTCACTGGCGCAACATAACAAAGCGCGCTAAGCAAGATCTACCGCGCTAAGTTCACTACACCAGATGTAGAAAATAACAGGACAACAACAACTGCGTCTAATGTAACCTCCACTTATCACCGACACATCTCATTTACAAAACTAAATATAATTACACACATACAAGTTTCCTTAAGCAAATAAAAGCAAGGTTTTTGGAAAAACCGGATGAAAGTGAATAAACAAATTGAAAAGTGAAGATTTGAGAATTTAAAACAGGACAAATTTCAACTTGTTTAAACAACAATCAACACACTACCTACTAACAAAAATAAAAAATACTAAAACATGCATGTTTTACGTCGTAAGCTCGACGCCTGTTATTTATACATAATTCTCTAAGTTTCCTCTTTACACGGTTAGCGCTCACCAACAACGAAACCTAACTAAACACTTAGCAAACATGAAGAGAAAAAACATATACTAGTATTGAAAACATGTAACAATTTACAAGTTTGTTAATCATATACAAGTAAAAATAGACAATATATACGCTATCTACAAAACTCAAAAATAAATAAACAATCAGAATGCAATCAAATAAAAACACAATCCCCGACAACGATGCCATTTTGCTGATGCGATAAAGCGACAAGCAAAAAAAAAAGGCAAAATACCCTTTTTAGTCCTTTAAGTTTACCCCAAGGTCCATTTTGGTCCTTTATCTAAAAAAATTGTCAAACTGGTCCTATAATTCTTTCAAAAGGACCATAGGAGTCCTTTCCGTCCATTTTTGTCCTTTTTAGTTCATTGGAGAAGCTGCAAAATGAGCTTGATGGAGCAAAGATGGAGATACATCATCTAAAGGAAAGGAAGGATGGGCTGAAACATAAGATAATGGAGTTACAAATTGAAATAAAGAAGGATGGGCTGAACCAAAAAGGACCAAAATGGACGGAAAGGACTCCTATGGTCCTTTTGAAAGAATTATAGGACCAGTTTGACACTTTTTTTAGATAAAGGACCAAAATGGACCTTGGGGTAAACTTAAAGGACTAAAAAGGATATTTTGCCAAAAAATAAGTATTTAGGGTGATAGGCTATATCGTATCATCTCCACAGGGATTAGTGCTACTTAATTGCCGTTCGAAAAATCTCTCACGTTTATGAGTTTGGAATAGAATGGGTTGGTTTGTATAGAAAGGTATCAATTGAAAGTAAGTGTATAAAAAGGAAAGACAAACTTATCCGGCTGGAATGTACTCTACCCATCACAAACTTAAACTTATCGACCAGTTATACTCGACCTACAATATTCATCAATGTCAACATGTATCACTCACAACCTAGATTATGTCTAACCTAAATTGAGAGAACCATTGTATCATCTTGGTAGAAATCTCTCAACCACCTTAACAACACAGAAAACAAATGTATCGCTCGCATTGACGATCTCTTAGAATAATACAAATAACATAGAGGCATTAAACTCTGATACCCTAAGTGAATGTCAGCTATAAATTTATCTCTAGAATCTTGAAACTTACATATAATCATCCTAGATAAGAATCCAAGTAGTATATGTCTATAACAACTCAAATCCCTAACACATAGTAAAAATCCAGGACAATAATCGACAAATATTTGTAAAGCAAGTTTTATATTACGCCATGGATGAAAAATATAAATGAGTTAAAAATAAATATACAAACAAAACCCAACAAAAGAGAAATACATAGAGAGGAGAAGAGATCAACCAAAATCTTCCAGTTTATCAGTGTTAGTCGATGAGAAATCCACCTCCAATCATAAATAAGCAAAGCCATGGTGTTGTTTTCTAAGCTAATCTATCAAAAATAAGGTTGATGGAATTTGGGAAGAAAACACCCCAAAAACCATAACTTAAAATGTAATGAAAGAGAAGTTATAAAACAAATCTCAACAGATCGCACTTAGAGGGCTCTTCATGCTAAACGGGTTGCGCATGTGCAATATTTACACACAAAACCGCCTTAAACCGCGCTTAGCGGACTCAAAAATTATGGTTCTGCCAAATCTTCAAAAAGCGCACAGTGCACTACAAAATGCACTGAGCGGACTCGTGCTTAATGGGAAGACCGCGCTAAGCGTGCTTTCCTAAGCAAAACTACTCAAAAATGGATGTTTATTCCAAAAACACGCATCCAGATTTGTGCCTTTGATATCTTATTGCTCAATGCTCCAAAAATGCGACAAATTCCTACAAAAGAAGTGAAATATATTAAACATTACACAAATGAATTAAAATAACAAATATACACAAACTAAATATATTTACATAAAAGTCGGGTTTATTTAACAAATATTAACAACAAAGATTCGATAAGTGCAACAAAAAGTATATACAAAAATAGCTACAATTTACAGTTATCATCGATACGTGATGATATTGACGAGTAATTTAGATTGATTGTAATTGGGTAGTAAATTGAAGTATTTAAAGGGTATATGAAATTGAATCCCGAGAGTTCTCTCCTTTCCTAAGAATGAATTCTTTTTCTGTTCATAAGTTTAAATTCTCGCATTTACCTTTAAACCCATAAAAATGAAAACTCATTAACGCGAGACTTATCGAACAACAGTTCAATAACCACTAAGCTTTGTAGAGAAGATATGATAAAACTAAATAAATACTTACTTTTCCTTGCCGCTTTACTGCTTCACAAAATGGCGTCGTTGCCGGGGAATTATGTTTTTATTGGATCACATTGCGATAGTTTATTTGTTTATGAGTTTTACACATAATGTTCATATTGTTCATATCTTATAATTAAACTTGTATATGTATACTTGTTCATTTATTTGTCTATGATTACAATACTTGTGTATAATGCATCCTTGTTGATTGATACATGTTTTGTGTTTGTATTTCCACACTTGTTATGTTTGTGTTTCTCAAGTTATTCAAGTGTATGTATAAATGTGTTAGGTGTCATGTAATGTTCAAGTATTGCTGAAAAATTCTGTGTTTTCGTAATGTTTGTTCAAGTGTTTAGTTAGGACACTTTCTTTAGGTTTGTACGGTGTGGAAACGCCATGGCATGATTTAATAAAGTTACTAGCTAACACAATAAAGGCTTTGAGATAACGACATAAAACAAGCATGTTTTTTTTCCTGTTTTTGTTTGTGTATTGTTTTTCATTTTAGCAGTATAGGTAGTGTGGTGAATGTTGGTTAAACAAATTGCAATTGGACCAGTTCTTAAAATTCTAAAATCTTCACTTTTTATCTTATTTAGTTCACTTTCAGCTGGTTGTATAGTTTTTATAATGTATTGTAACATTGTGCATCTTGTAGTTGAGTTGTGTATGGCTTAATGGATGTGTAGCATAGGAGAATCAGTTTTGATTCTAATTTTTTTGCACATACCTGCTCGCGTTGAGCATGGTCTGTGCGTGCTAAGCACACTTCTTATGGTTTAGCATGCTAAGGGCGGTCTATCAGGCTAAGCGTGCCCTACTGTTTGCTTGTGAATTTTTTGTTTCACTTGCCCACTTTTGCCCTGAATTTTTAAAGTACATAGTAGTGGTGTTTAATAATTCTTTTGTTTATTGATTAGACTCTAATTTTGGTCCAATATCTTGAGGAATTTTGAGGTGATTTTCTGAGTTTTATTGTTTGAACTTGCGAATGTATGGTGTTGTACCCCAAAAATTTCCCTCCCATTTTTCTAAAAATATTTCAAGAAAGATCCTCAAGTTGATCAAGGTAGCCCAAGGGTTGGCCAGACAAGCTCTCTCCTAAGGCAGTCTGCCCCAAATTAGGGTTTCATGTTGCATCAAGATCCTTGAGTCCAAGTGATCCCAAGTTCTCAACAATGTCCTAATATGTTCTCAAGATCATCCATGTCAAGTTTCAAGCCTTGCAGAGGAAGTTTGCTCAGTCAATTGCTCAAAGGTCCAAAAATCGACTATGCTAGGGCAAAAGTCAACTGTGACCAACATACAGTCAAACTTCATGATTTTGTCAAAATCCTCATTGTGAATTATATTTCATCATTTGATAAATGGTTGATCATGATTCATCAAGTATTTCTCATAATTCATCAAGATTCAAAAGTTGCTAAATTAGGGTTTTGTAGTAAAAGTCAACCCAACTTTGACCAAGCATAACTTTCTCATACTTTATGAGAAATGACCCATACAAAGATAATTTTTAAGAGGATGAAATTTCCTACAATCTATCTTCATCTTCCAAGTTCAAAATATGCACTCACAAGAAGTTATGAATTTGGACATTATAGGTCATTTTGAAAAGTCAACAAAAACACCTTTTTTTCAAAGCTTCATACATCAGCATGGAATATAAAAATGAGATGAGACTAAAAGGGTTGATTAGAGGACATCTCAAGCTTTCTAAAAAGTCTCAAAACACCTCCAAAGATTCAAAATTGAGGAAGTTATGCATTGTTGAAGTTGACCCTTTTTGCAAAATTGACAAAAGTCAACTATCCCCAAAACTTCAAATTTTGCCAAATGGGCCCATTATTTTTCACTTGTTTTGAGTTGGCAACATAGCCCACGTGTTCTAGCCTTTGCCACTTGTCCATATTTTATTTTTATAATTTATTTTGGTTTTTATTTGAATTAATTCAAATTAAATCAAATTAAATCCAAAATGTTGATAACAAAGAATCTTGTGATTATTTCAGGCTTCATTATACAGCTAGCACCATTCCAAATTCGTGCCAAGCCTTAGAGTGCACAAAAAGATTGAGAAAAGGCAATTTTGGAAAGTTGTTCAAAGCAAATCAAATCAATATCAAAATCATTGATGGAGAGGGATTTGGATGCAATATTCAAACCTAATACATTGTGTGATACATAAGGGTTGCGTACAGATCAAAAACAAGGTTGGAGATCAAGCATAGAGCACAAACAAAATATGAAAAATATCAAAGAAAATGTGAGATCGAAACAGAGGTTAGAGGCATCCTCAAGGCCTGTTACTTGTCTCAATCGCTTCCTGGCATTCTCTAGAAGCTAAAGCAACTCAAAACCGGTCCATTCCAATCCCAGAATACGCTGTAAGTGACTCACGAACTCGCCCTGTTCTTGAATTCGTATTTTAAAATTTAGGCATTGTTGACATGAATTGATGGCATATTATTAATCTACAAATCATTTGCAAGCTTTTGGCATTACTCAATTGCATTTATATGACCTGTAACGAAATCCACCATTGTTAGGGTTTCGGATTTGTTTTTGGGGTTTTTCTTTTCAGGAATAATTGGCCCTAATAATGGGTATGGTTGTGATCAGAAGAAGGAGACGAGTCTAACCATGGTGTTAGAATTCATTTACATGGCATCTACGAGATTTTGGAATGGACATGACTTGTAGTGACGGACAACGTCCGTAGGTATAGGTGTCAGAGTTTTAGCCACGGTGCAGAGGAAGGAGATGATGCATTGTCACCCCCTTATTGGGTTGTTTGAATTTCACGCGGAAAATCCATTATTGCGTTGTTTTTTATATTATTATTGTTTTGTAATATGTTAACAAATAGAAACAAGCAGCCCAGTGGTGACCACGTCAGTGCATAAGGATTCAGAGGCTGGAGGTCAGGGGTTCGATCCCTGCCTCCAGCAATTTGCCATTTTCTTGTTTGTTTTCAGGTAATTCAATACATATGCAAGCCTAATGTCCACCATGTGCCGTCAGCATCCAGCGTGCCAGATGGCCAGATCTGGTGGCCATCATTGAGGGTGCACCACAATCAAGTCAATTCACACGCATGGGATCAGAAAAGTCAAACGGACCTCTCCACAATTGGGCCAGAAAATTTCTATTGACACCCTTGAAAACAGGCCCATTCTCTACTTTTTTATATTTTGTTTACTTTTATTTAATTACTAACCAAAATTAATTTTTCCTTTTTATCAAAAAATCACAAAAAAATTTTTTTATCCAATTAAATTTCAGAAATTTATTTTTAATCAATAAATCAATTAAAATAATTAGGTTGATTAATTAGGTAACTTTAATTTATTTTGCAAATAATTAAAAATCAATTAGAATAATTAGGTTTTAATATTAATTTAGTTACTTTATTTTCTTTCCTAAATTAACAAAACTCCAAAAATATGTCATTTAATATTTTTCATTAATTTATTTAATAATTACTTTAGCATTTAATTTTAGGATTTAATTTCTTTTCTTAAAAATAAAAACAACAAAACATTTTTTAATTAGGAGGGTCAAAACCCTAGTTTCGCATTCGATCCAATTTTCTCGTGCAATTTATTTTTCTTTATTCAATTATTGTACCTGCTCCCGGTTTGTAATATTTAATTAGGACATTTACTTTTACCACTTTTATTTTATTTTCAAAGGGTTGTTTTTGGCGATGTAAATACCCGACGCCTTGTAATAATTTAGTTTAAATCCACATTTTAATTCTGCAAATTATACAACTGCTAGATGTTTGGTAATAGGGTTTGCATGACAAGAATGAATGTTTAATCTTAAAACGGTTAGATCACCCTAAACATGTGCAAAGATAAAAATAACTGAAATCAACACAATCACACATGCGCACTCCTAGGGTACACCCCACTTGGTTGCCTTCGTAAACGGTCATTGAGTATAGGTTGTTTTAGAGGTCGCCCTCTTGTCTAAAAGATCATAGTTGCCTCGAAATGGTTGCCTCGGATATTGTTGCCTCGAACAAATGATCTAAGACATTGGGGTTACCGCTAAGACATCCTAACGTTGCTTTAGTGACCGTATGTCCCTCTTTCGAATTGACCCTCAAACTCCAACGATTGTGCTACCTACTCACTAATAGTGGGATAGCATTGTCTAAAGGAAACAAGCATAGAACGATTCCTTTTTCGAGTAGGTAGATTAGTTCTTAGATACTTGCTCATTCAAAACAAAACTTTTTCACACTTACACTTTTACAAACAAGTTTTCAAAAAACACTTCATTACACTCTTGAGGACAAAAGCAAGAGTTAAATTGAAGTTAAATCAAAAACTTTTCAAAACCCACAAACACAAAGAAAACAATTTTGAAAACAATGAGCAAGTACCTAAGAGCCCGTAGATAACTACGGATAGAAAGGGTGCTAATACCTTCCCTTTCTATAATCTACCCCTGTACTCAGAACATCTCAAAAAAGGAATTTTTATGTGCTTTTTTTCCTTTCCTTGTTGGATAAAATAAAAGTCGGTGGCGAATCTTGCTTACCGCGGTATTTTGCAAACACAAACAGAAAATGCAAACTAGCATTCCAAAAAACAGTCAGTTCTTCCACTATATCACAGAACTGGCGACTCTGCTGGGGAGTTGATAAGTGGGATGTACCTTAGGATTAGTTCATATTGTTTTCAATTGTTTGATCTGTTTGCTTTATCTTTGTGGGTTTGAATGGGAGTTATTATAGATCCTAACCCGGATCTGGGGATACCTTTTAGGTAAGTAGCAATAGACTGTGATGGAACTGTATGGCGTAGAACGATACGGTTGAAGCGGTAGCTACGTTGGTGTGACACTTTAGTTTGTACTGATATCCCTTGTGGCACAACAAGGAGAATATGGGTCTTCTAAGGGGTCATTAAGCACCAACTAACCTTAGAACCTATAATTGACCAACTTGGCCATAGAAAAGTAGCAGTATGCTACACTCATTGAGACCAAACTCTCGCGATGATTCCGTCTGCAAGAAAAGGTTACTAAACTTGAATTATGACCGATCGAGGGTGGTCAGTGATATTGAGATCCTCTAGAACCCAATTACTATTACTAGGACAGGTTGAACTAACTAAACTGAAAGAGGGTAATACCTAAACTCCATGCCAGCCTGAAATTTAAGGGCTATCTGTGTGACTTGTTTGCCCTTACCATGTTTGCTATCTATGAATACCTTTGGTGTGTTTCTATCATGACATCATGCATCATGACATTGCATGCATATTGCATTGGAGTAACCATTTCAAAGACCAATGGGATTCATCTTTGTTCTATTTTGCAGATCATGGCATCTATGCGTAGAAACACTATTCGGATCAGCTTTGTACAGATTCCTACTCAGCTTAAAGATTTGGTTTCCAAGGTTCCTGACACTTCCTATTTTGACAAAAGACATGGTCACCTCCTCAGTCTAGTCACTTCCAAGCTGGATGAACAGATGATGAGTGTCTTATTCCAGTTCTTTGATCCATTGTACCACTGCTTTACCTTCCCGGACTACCAGTTGGTCCTTACTTTGGAAGAGTTCTCGGATATACTCGACATCTCTATTCTAGAACAAACCCCATTTACAGGTTGAGAGATAGCTCTTAAGCCAGAGGATGTTGCTACATACCTACATCTAACAAAGGCTGAGGTAATGTCTAATTGGGAGACTCGGAGTTGGACAAAAGGCTTCTTAGCTAAGTTCTTGGTTGATCAGGCTAATCAGTTTTGGGACAGTTTAGACTTTCAGGCGTTTGAAGACATCCTGGCTCTTCTCATTTATGGTCTGGTTCTGTTCCCCAATTCAGATTCTTTTATCGACGTGAATGCGGTGAAGATTTTCATGTCCTCTAATCCAGTGCCCACTCTCTTGGGTGATATTCTGCATACTCTCTATGCCCGTACTGCTCGAAAATGGGGAACCCTTATGTGCTGTGCACCATTGCTGGTGAGGTGGTTTATTTCTCACCTCCCCAAATCAGTTTTGAAGAACAAGGAAGGCATGGGTTGGGCCTATAGGATCATGTCCCTTGCTCACACGGACATCATTTGGAGTACTAAAGACATGGAAGAAGTAGTTGTTATTGATCGCTGTGGGGAATACCCCAATGTTCCACTACTTGGAATCAGAGGAGGGATCACCTATAACCCTTGTTTGGCCTTACAACAGTTTGGATGAGCTAGGAGGGACGAACCTCATGAGTTGCTACTTCTAAGCAATGTATTTGACTTCCAGGGAGATGCTGAGGGACATCGCCGCAGATTCATACGAGCTTGGAACAGGGTGCACAAGTCTGATCCACATGAGCTAAGGATGAAGACCTCTCTTCCGATGGAACCGTATCTCCAGTGGGTTCGAACCCGTGCTCAAAAGCTCGGGATGCCGTATGAAGTTGTCTTGCCGGTAATTGTTGAGAGTACTGATGAAGAAGGGGTTCTTCCTACCATCCTCCACCCATACATGCCTACTGACATTGGGGCATTAAAGAGGTCTTGGATCCAACTAAGGGAAGAACGAGATACTTATAGAGAAAAGTAGCATGAATAAGAAGGGAAGATCCTAAAGCTTACAAGGAAGCTGGAGAATGAGAAGGTCCTCAACGACTATGTCAGCACCAATGAAAAGCGACCATGGGAGCGTTGATTGTCTTTATTATTTCTAGCATAGATTTGCTTTCAGTATTTCTTTTTGTAACGCCTTAAAGGCATCTGTTGAACATTGAATTCAAGTTTTTATCTAATAAAAGTGTGTTTCATTTTGGTTTACGAATTTGAATCCCTAAAGTCTTTGAAATCATATCATACGCATTCCATTCCCATGCACCTCATTACAGGTACCCTTACAGGTTTCTCATCTTCTTCGCTGTTTATTTCAGCACATCATGTCTTCTGAAACATCAACTGATCAAGCCATCAAGGCTCTGCAAGCTCAAAACGCTCAGTTCCAAGAAATGTTCATGAACTTGGCCAAGGGTCAGCAAGATCTGAAGACTCTTATCTTAAAGGATAAGAAGAAGAAGAAGAAGAAGACGGTCCTCCTGAATATGGGTCGCAGATTTGGGAATAATTTGCGGGAAGAGGTTGATTTATCTCACTCACCTGGAGGGGGAGAGAATCAGGAAGAAAGGAGGGCTTCTAGCCCTGTGGTTTCTGATAACGAGACTGAATTTGACGAAGACCAGTATCCTCCGGCTGAGGATAGGTATAAGCAACTCGAAGACCGGTTGAGCGCAATGGAGGTCCAGAAGGTACCTGGGTTGGACTTCGGAGATTTGGGTTTGGCATTTGGGGTAGTGATTCCCCAAAAGTTTAAAGCACCAGTCCTTGTTAAATACGATGGGGTCTCCTACCCAAAGCTACACCTCCGCTCCTATGTTAGAAAGATTCAACCATACACTGCCGATAAGAACCTCTGGATCCATTTCTTTCAAGATAGTATTTCAGGGACTCAACTTGAATGGTTCTACCAACTAGAAGGAGCTAATGTTCGTAGCTGGGAGGACCTTGCTGCTGCCTTCTACAAGAAGTACCAATACAATGTCGACCTTGCTCCCACGCGTACCCAACTTCAGGGTATGTCTATGGGTGCGGGCGAAGGTTTCAAGGACTACGCTCAGAAATGGAAGGACCTTGCTGGGAGAGTACAACCCCCTCTGGCTGATAGGGAGTTAGTAGATATGTTTCTTGGGACCTTGTCTGGTCCGTATTTCAACCATCTGATCGGTAGCTCATTGCCCGAGTTTACTGAGCTGATTATGACCGGGGAAAGAGTTGAGGCTGGTATCAAGAGAGGAAAAATACAGAAAGGTGCTTCATCAAGCACAGAGAAGAAGCGTTTTAAGAAGGAATCCAGCGTAGTTTACAGCGCGAAGAGCCATAACAGACCTGAGCGCCGCCAAGCAGTTAATGCGGTGGTTATATCAAGACCTGTTGTTACCCCTTAGCGCAACAATCAGCCAAGGGCAGAAAGGCCGCAAAGAGAATTCACTCGGCTCAGCATGACCCTATCTTAAATTCTGCCGCAATTATTAAAGACTAATCTGGTGATTCCGAAGGAGGCCCTGAAGAATCCCAACACTACATCACCGCTGTACAATCCAAACTCCCGCTGTGCTTTTCACTCTGATATCCCAGGGCATGATACGAATAACTCATGGGTCTTGAAGAATAAAGTGCAGGATCTGATTGATGCTAAGGAGATTGAGTTCGAAGCTCCGGAAAAACCTAATGTTATGACTGCTCCAATGCCCAAGCATGGAGTGAATGTCGTAGATGATGACTCATTTGTGGTTTTTGTGAAAGACATTGCTACTCCATTAATGATTGTGAAGAAGAACCTTCTGTTAGCCGGTTTATTTTCGGGTTGTGGCGAAGGTTGCCATCTGTGTTCCGTCCTACCTATTGGTTGCCATCTATTGAAGTCAGGTGTCCAACGCCTGATGGATAACAAAGAAATTCTGTTTGAGAAAACTTTGGTTCCATTGATTCCTTTTGAAGATGTTTCTATAATCACCATTTCCGCCAATTCTTCCAAGGCTTCCTCGAGAAAGCCTGTTAGAATTACATCTGTTCCAAGAATTGCTCCGTTGATCATTACCATTCCTGGGCCTATCCCTTACACGTCAGATAAGGTTGTCCCGTGGCACAATGGGGATGACGTATATTATCATGGGATTAAACAAGATTTGAAGAGTGAAGAGGATGATACTGACATCAACAATATTGTTGGATCTAGTAAAGTCACCCGAAGCGGAAGGCTTTTCTCCCCTGAGATCTCTCCACCGACTGTTCGGAAGCCTGTTGTTATTACACCTGCCAGTACACATACTATTGTCCATGTTCATGTTCCAATCCTTACCCCTGTTGCCGAGTCATCTGACACTCGGGGCAAAGGGATCACCGCTGAGCCTGCCCAGACGGAGGAACCGAAGAAGATTACTGTTGAAGCCTCTATATAAGAGATAGAGGAAATTTTTAAGATCATCAAAAAGAGCGACTATAACATAGTCGAGCAGCTGGGGCAAACCCCGTCAAAGATCTCTATGTTGTCTTTGTTGCTATGCTCAGAAGCCCATGCCAAGGCTCTGATTTCTTTCCTGAAAACTACGCACGTGCCGTAAGAAACATCCGCTGATCAGTTCAAAGACTGCGTGGCTAGTTTGACTGCTGATAACGGGTTGGGTTTCTCCGACGTAGACTTGACTGCCAAGGGGAAGAATCACAATGACGCTCTACATGTTTCAATCGAGTGCAGGAGCACTACTCTGGCTCACGTGTTGGTGGATACTGGGTCTTTGTTGAATGGTTTACCCAAGAAAGCATTAGACCGGTTAGACTATGAAGGGTTGGTGCTGAAACCAAGCAATATTGTGGTTAGGGCCTTTGATGGGTCCAAGAGGATGGTACACGTAGAAGTGAATATTCCAGTTAAGGTTGGTTCTCAAATTTTCGCATCTACATTCTATGTGATGAACATTCAGCCATCTTATTCTTGTTTGTTGGGTCGCCCGTGGATCCACAAAGCTGGGGCAGTAACTTCTACTCTCCACCAGATGCTGAAATACCTAGTGAAAGGGAAAATTGTGACAGTATGAGGGGAAGAGGAGTACATGGTGAGCCACCTCAACTCTTTCCGGTATGTGGAAATGGACGGGGAGTTCATTGAAACCCTGTGTCAACATTTTGAAGAAGTCCCCCAAATGCTGGCGTTGACTGAAATTGTTACTGAAGATCCTCCAATCAAGATGGCTTCCCTCAAGGATGCCCGGGTTGTTGTTGAGAAAGGTGGGTGTGAAAATTGGGGTTAACTCCCTGACTTTGCACATAAGACTAACAAGTTTGGTTTGGGTTTCACTGCAAAAGCTCAAAGGGTTGTTCGGCATGCGCGGATCGGAGGACCTCCCCTGTTTATCAGCAATTCAGTAGTGAATGCCATTGAAGACGATGATGAAGAGTCTGAGTTTGACAGTTGGATTTACCCAACTACTGACGGAGGATTAAGCAAATGGACAGCAAAGGACTTCGTCCCAATTTCTGTTATTACCCAGTAATGAGACTTTTATTTTAAAGTTTGTAACGGACAATTTTTAAACCTTACGGCCCGGTGTGTTACCCGAGGCACCGTGGCTTTGTTTGTGAGGGCTTTATATGTGTCATTACCATATATCATTAATAAAAGCATTGGATGTTTTCTTGCATTACAAATTTTGTGCTCCTTGTTTTTTTCCTTTTTATCTTGCAAAACAGCTATTTTACACACACTCACATATACAGGTCTACATCCATTCTGGATCCCACTGATAACGACTCTACTACTGCCAGTTATGACTTTGAAAGTCCGATCAACTAAGCCGAAGAAGAAGGTGAAGATGATTGCGAAGTGCCTGGTGAACTTGCTAGACTGTTACTTCAGGAAGAGAGGGCCATACAGCCGCATGAAGAGCCAGTGGAATCAGTGAATCTGGGTACAAAGGTGGACAAAAAAGAGGTCAAGATCGGTGCAAATCTGGAGCCTAGTGTTAAGCAACGGTTGATTCAGATGCTGCGTGACTACGTTGAGATCTTTTCCTGGTCTTATAAAGATATGCCTGGGTTAGATACCGATATTTTGGTTCACTTCCTGCCTACCAAGGAAGACTGTCCTCCAGTGAAATAGAAGGTCCGCCGAATGCGCCCAGAGATGTCTGAGAAAATCAAGGCTGAAGTGATGAAGCAGTTTGACGCCGGTTTTCTAGCAGTTACTTCTTACCCACAGTGGGTGGCCAACATGGTTCCAGTGCCAAAGAAGGATGGTAAGGTTCGAATGTGTGTTGACTATAGGGATCTGAACAGGGCGAGCCCCAAAGATGATTTCCCTCTACCTCATATCGATGTTCTGGTTGAAAACACCGCACAACATAAGGTCTTCTCCTTTATGGATTGTTTCTACGATTATAATCATATTAAAATGGCTCCCAAAGACATGGAGAAGACAACCTTTGTCACGCAGTGGGGTACCTTTTGCTACAAAGTCATGCCTTTTGGATTGAAGAATGCTGGGGCAACGTATCAACGCGCCATGGTCGCTTTGTTCCATGACATGATCCATCATGAGATTGAGGTATACGTCGACGACATGATCGCAAGATCCCAGACTGAAAAAGAGCATCTTGACCACCTTCAGAAGTTATTTGACAGGTTGAAGTTGTACAAATTGAGGTTAAACCCAAACAAGTGCACCTTCAGGGTGAGATCTGGTAAACTGCTGGGTTTCGTTGTTAGCGATAAAGGTATTCAGGTGGATCCTGCAAAGGTGAAAGCTATACAGGAAATGCCAGCTCCCTGAACAGAAAAAGAAGTCAGAGGATTTATGGGACGTCTAAACTATATTTCCTGATTCATCTCACACTTGACTGCTACTTGCGATCCAATCTTCAAGCTAATGAAGAAAGATCAAGTGGTAAAATGGAATGATGAATGCCATGCCGCTTTCGAAAGGATCAAGGAATATCTCCAAGAGCCACCTATCCTGATGCCTCCAGTTGAAGGGAGACCTCTGATCTTATACTTGACAGTACTCGACAACTCAATGGGGTGCGTGCTGGGGCAGTATGACGAGTCTGGCCGAAAAGAGCATGTTATTTATTACCTTAGCAAAAAGTTTACCGACTGTGAGACCCGATACTCACTGCTCGAGAAAACTTGCCGCGCTTTGGCATGGGCTGCTCGCCGACTGAGACAGTATATGCTGACTCACACTACTCTATTGATATCAAAGATGGATCCAATCAAGTATATCTTCGAGAATCCTGCCTTATCCGAAAGAATAGAAAGATGGCAGATGATCTTGACTGAGTATGACATCCAATACACGACCCAAAAGGTAATCAAGGGAAGCGTGTTGGCAGATCATCTGGCACATCAGGCAGTGGACGATTACCAGTCTATGAACTTTGAATTCCCGGATGAGAACATCATGTTGGTAACTAACTGTGAAACCCTTGAACCAGATGAAGGACCTGAGGAGGGATCCTGATGGTCTATGTACTTGGATGGAGCTTCGAACGTTTTAGGTAATGGCATTGGTGCCGTGATCATATCTCCTAAAGGCTCTCATACACCGTTCATCGCCCGACTATGTTTCAACTGCACCAACAATATGGCGGAGTATGAAGCGTGCATCATGGGTCTTCGAGCAGCAATTGATGTAAGGATTAAGTTCTTGACTGTGTTCGGAGATTCCGCTCTCGTGATCAGTCAGATCAAAGGCGATTGGGATATGAAACACCCTAATCTTATTCCTTACAAGGAGTATGTTTTGACGTTGCTTCCACATTTCGAAGAGATAACCTTTGAGCACTTCCCTAGAGAGGAGAATCAGTTAGCGGACGCGTTAGATACGATGTCTTCTATGTTCAAAGTCAATTGGGACAACGAGGCTCCCCGAATTACCATTGAAAGGTTGGACGAACCTGCACATTATTGTGACATTGAAACTGAAGAGGTAGTAGGTAAACCCTGGTTTCATGAGGTGAAGAGGTATCTTGAGGCTCAGGAATACCCCGAGGGTGTATCTATTAATGACAAGAAGTTTCTCAGGTGGTTCGCAGCGAAGTTCTTCATCAGTAATGACATCCTTTACAAGCGTAACCATGATTCAACCTTAATGCAATGTGTGGATAAGAGTGAGGCAGAAAGGATTATGGTAGAATTACATGAAGGTACTTTCGGAACTCATTCCAGTGGACATACCATGGCAAAGAAAATCCTACGGGCAGGATATTATTGGTCTACCATGGAAGTCGTCTGTTATCAACATTCTCGGACCTGTCACAAGTGCCAAGTCTATGCTGATAAGGTGCACATACCTCCAGTTCCTATGAACGTCTTGATAGCTCCATGGCCTTTTGCAATGTGGGGCATCGACATGATCGGCGAGATCAGACCTACAGCATCCAACGGGCATCGTTTCATCCTGGTAACAATTGATTACTTTACGAAGTAGGTTGAAGCAGCTTCCTTTGCTACTGTAACCAAAAACATCGTGGCATGGTTCATTCGCCATAATCTGATATGCCGATACGGTGTACTAGAGAGTATCATTACTGACAATGGTACAAATCTCAACAACGAAATGATCACCGAGCTTTGCAAGCAGTTCAAGATACAGCATCACAACTCTTCTCCCTACCGGCCGAAGATGAATGGGGCTGTTGAAGCGGCTAATAAGAATATTAAGAAGATTGTGCAAAAGATGACGATGACATGCAAAGACTGGCACAAGATGTTACCATTCGCTCTTCATGGGTACCGTACCTCAGCGCGGATGTCAACAGGGGCAACACCCTATTCCTTGGTTTATGGTATGGAGGCCGTCTTGCCCATTGAAGTTCAGATGCCTTCTCTTCGGATTATGAAGGATGCAGGTTTGAGCGAAGATGACTAGATTCAGACCCGGCTTGATCAGTTGAACTTAATCGACAAAAAGAGACTTACTGCTATTTGTCATGGTCAGACGTATCAAAAGCGGATGATCAAGGCATTTAACAAGAAAGTTAGACAACAAGAGTATCAAGTTGGGGATCTGGTGATCAAGCGCATCTTCTTACCTCAAGGTGATCCCAGGGGCAAATGGACCCCTACTTACGAAGGGCCATTTGTGGTTAAGAACATTTTCTCAGGAGGAGCTATGATTCTAACTACCATGGATGGTGACGACCTTCCTCACCCCGTCAATGCAGACATAGTGAAAATATACTACGCATAATCAAAGACCCGCTAGGTCGACTGGCCTAGGAAAAAATAAGGGCTTCCCGGCGAACCAAAAGGGTTCGGGCAAACATAAGGGATGAAAATAAAAAATCTGTACACCCGACAAGTCGAAAACCTGAAAAGGCGGCTTGGGCAAAAAAGGGTATCCCGGTGGACTGAAAACCCGAAAGGGTGGTCCAGGCAAAAATTAGGGATCAAAGCGTAACACTATGTTTCATTGGATCACCTTGCAACCAGACTTTGGTATCGACTATCAAGCTCGGACGGCACTAATCAATCTGATCTACCTTTAACTAAGTAGCAAAGTGATGAGATGCTCAAGGACATAAGGGCAATAGCAGAGTTGGAACCCAGTGGGACTGTTCACATTGCTGTTTTGTTTAGTTTTACACAAACTGAATAAATTCTATTGTTCAGCGACATTCTCTTACTAGGACATCAGCCTCTTGTACAAAATTGCCAATTTACAGGCCAAACTTCAAAGTCAATACAATTCATTTTCAGAGAAATTTCAAATTGTTTTTCCTTTTTCTGTTTTGTTTTGCAAAGAACGTCCAATGTTCATTTTTGATATATGCATTTGACATTAATTGCTGCTCATGAATATTTTCATGCAAAACAAAAGACGATTACTCGTAATGTCAAGAACAGGGGCAAATAAGAATTGTCCAAGCTTTATAGTTGCTCTGTCCACCAGGTATAAAGGTAGATTCAGCTGAAAATATGGCTGAAGTACTTTCACTCCTCGCAGAGTAAGAAAAGACAGTAATGTTAACTCTCCCCAGCTGAGACTTGCAATTGTGAATGAATTGGTAATATTCTCCCCAAGCAGAGTTTATCTACCATCAGCACTAAAAAGTCTTAATATTCCCCAGCGGAGTATAAAAAATATCCCCAGTGGAGTCTGGAAAATCTTCCCCAGTGGAATTTGGAGAATCATCCCCATTAGACTCTGGAAGATTGTCCCCAGTAGAGCCTAAAAGGTTATCCCAAGTGAAGTCACAACTGAAAGATCATCCCCAGCGGAGTTCATTCCTTTCATAAACAGAAACTCAATCCCCAACAGGATTCAGTATCACCAGCAACGGTAATGCATCCCCAGCAGAATTTCTTAGCAGAATCCTCAGCAGAACATCTCTTCCCCACATAGTAATCTCCTCATCAGTTTATTCCCCAGCGGAGTTATCCTCTCCTGCAGGTTTATTCTCACAATCATCTTCATTCTCTATCTCCAGCAGAAACGAAGAATTCAACCCTTTTCTCCAGCAGCTATCCAGGATTTATTTCCCCCAGCTACAAACATCACATTTTCATACATCATGACACATGCATATACGCGTCATACAACACAATCTCATTTATTTTGAGAACATCATTACTTGATATATATCATGCATTACATACAGCTAACATTTACCTTTCAGGAAAGATACAATCAGATTCTCACAAAATTCAAAGCTTTGAAGCTTTTACTTTAGTTGAATTACGGGCAAGTTCCTAAATCTCAGCAAAGTAGTTGAATTACGGACAAGTTCCTAAATCTCAGCAAAGTAGTTGAATTACGGGCAAGTTCCTAAATCTCAGCAAAGTAGTTGAATTATGGACAGGTTCCTAAATCTCAGCAAAGCAGTTGAATTACGGGCAAGTTCCTAAATCTCAGCAAAGCAGTTGAATTACGGACAGGTTCCTAAATCTCAGCAAGGTAGTTGAATTACGGATAGGTTCCTAAATCTCAGCAAAGCAGTTGAATTACGTGCACGTTCCTAAATCTTAGAAAAGTAGTTGAATTACGGGCAGGTTCCTAAATCTCAGCAAAGCAGTTGAATTACGGGCAAGTTCCTAAATCTCAGCAAAGTAGTTTAATTACGGACGAGTTCCTAAATCTTGACACCTCAGTTGAATTACGGACAAGTTCCTAAATCTCGACACCTCAGTTGAATTACGGACGAGTTCCTAAATCTCAACACCTCAGTTGAATTATGGACAAGTTCTTAAATCTCGACACCTCAATTGAATTACGGACAAGTTCCTAAATCTCGACACCTCATTTGAATTATGGACGAGTTCCTAAATCTCGACACCTCAGTTGAATTACGGACGAGTTCCTAAATCTCGACACCTCAGTTGAACTATGGACCAGTTCCTAAATCTAGACACCTCAGTTGAATTACGGACGAGTTCCTAAATCTCGACACCTCAGTTGAATTACAGGCGGGTTCCTAAATCTCGACACCTCAGTTGAACTACGGACAAGTTCCTAAATCTCGACACCTCAGTTGAATTACGGACGAGTTCCTAAATCTCAACACCTCAGTTGAATTACGGACAAGTTCCTAAATCTCGACACCTCAGTTGAATTATGGACAAGTTCCTAAATCTTGACACCTCAGTTGAATTACAGACGAGTTCCTAAATCTCGACACCTCATTTGAATTACGGACGAGTTCCTAAATCTTGACTCCTCAATTGAACTACGAACGAGTTCCTAAATCTCGACACCTCGGTTGAATTACGGACGAGTTCCTAAATCTCGACACCTCAGTTGAATTATGGACGGGTTCTTAAATCTCGACACCTCAGTTGAATTACAGGCGGGTTCCTAAATCTCATAAAAAATGATTCCTCAGTTGAGTACGGACGATCAAAGTTCCTAAATATCAACAGAGATGACTCACCAGCGGAATAACGGACGCCGAAGCTCTTAAATTTCTACTTCTCTCAACAAAGATCAGACTTCCCCAGCGAAATCTTCTACAACAAATAGGTATACAAGCTCTCGCTAAGGAATCTCTTATGCGATCGACACTCCTTCAGATGTCATCCTTAAGCCCATACCCTCGTCAGAAATCTCCAAATGGCATATGTAAGCCCATTCCCAACATCACAAGGCAACTACCATTGCATGCGAGTGCAAATTTCTGGGCACTCTAGTGTTCAATCCTCTTCCACCTTTAGATTACGAAAGGCACGAAAGCCAATCTACATCCTCGGGTTTAAGAAGATTGAACAGGGGAAGCTGTTGTACCCCAAAATTTTCCCTCCCATATTTCTCAAAATATTTCAAGAAAGATCCTCAAGTTGATCAAGGTAGCCCAAGGGTTGGCCAGACAAGCTCTCTCCTAAGGCAGTCAGCCCCAAATTAGGGTTTCATGTTGCATCAAGATCCTTGAGTCCAAGTGATCCCAAGTGCTCACCAATGTCCTAATATGTTCTCAAGATCATTCATGTCAAGTTTCAAGCCTTGTAGAGGAAGTTTTCTCAGTCAATTGCTCAAAGGTCCAAAAATCGACTATGCTAGGGCAAAAGTCAATTGTGACCTAGATATAGTCAAACTTCAAGTTTTTTTTTAAACATCCTCATTTTGAAGTATAATTCATCATTTGATCAAGGGTTAATCATGATTCATCAAGGATTGCTCATAATTCATCAAGATTCAAAAGTTGCTAAATTAGGGTTTTATAGAAAAAATCAACCCGACTTTGACCAAGCATAACATTCTCATACTTTATGCAAAATGACCCATCCAAAGCTCATTTTGAATAGGATGCAATTTCCTACAACCCATCTTCATCTCCCAAGTTGAAAATATGCACTCACAAGAATTTATGAATTTGGACATTAAAGGTCATTTTGAAAAGTCAACAAAAACACCTTTTTTATCAAAGCTTCATACATGAGCATGGAATATCAAAATAAGATGAGACCAAAAGGGTTGATTATAGGACATCTCAAGCTTTCTAAAAAGTCAAAGAAAACCTCCAAAGAGTCAAAATTGAAGAAGATATGCATTGTTGAAGTTGACCCTTTTTGCAAAATTGCCAAAAGTCAACTATCCCTAAAACTTCTAATTTTGCCAAATGGGCCCATTCTTTTTCACTTGTTTTGAGTTGGCAACATAGCCCACGTGTTCTAGCCTTTGCCACTTGTCCATATTTTATTTTTATAATTTATTTTGGTTTTTATTTGAATTAATTCAAATTAAATCAAATTAAATCAAATAAAATCCAAAATATTGATAACAAAGAATCTTGTGATTATTTCAGGCTTCATTATACAGCTAGCACCATTCCAAATTCGTGCCAAGCCTTAGAGTGCACAAAAAGATTGAGAAAGGGCAATTTTGGAAAGTTGTTCAAAGCAAATAATATCAATATCAAAATCATTGATGGAGAGGGATTTGGATGCAATATTCAAACCTAATACATTGTGTGATACATAAGGGTTGCGTACAGATCAAAAACAAGGTTGGAGATCAAGCATAGAGCACAAACAAAATCTGAAAAATATTAAAGAAAGTGTGAGCTCCAAACAGAGGTTAGTGGCATCCTCAAGGCCTGTTACTTGTCTCAATCGCTTCCTGGCATTCTCTAGAAGCTAAAGCAACTCAGAACCGGTCCATTCCAATCCCAGAATACACTGTAAGTCACTCACGAACTCGCCCTGTTCTTGAATTCGTATTTTGAAATTTAGGCATTGTTGACATGAATTGATAGCATATTCTTAATCTACAAATCATTTGTAAGCTTTTGGCATTACTCAATTGCATTTATATGACCTGTAACGAAATCCACCATTGTTAGGGTTTCAGATTTGTTTTTGGGGTTTTTCTTTTCAGGAATAATTGGCCCTAATAATGGGTATGGTTGTGATCAAAAGAAGGAGACGAGTTTAACCATGGTGTGGAATTCATTTACATGGCCTGTACGAGATTTTGGAATGGACATGACTTGTAGTGACGGACAACGTCCGTAGGTATAGGTCTCAGAGTTTTAGCCACGGTGCAGAGGAAGGGGATGATGTGTTGTCACCCCCTTACTCGGTTGTTTGAATTTCGCGCGGAAAATCCATTATTGCGTTTGTTTTTTATATTATTATTGTTTTGTAATATGTTAAAAAATAGAAACATGCAGCCTAGTGGTGACCACGTCAGCGCATAAGGATTCAGAGGCTAGAGGTCAGGGGTTCGATCCATGCCTCCAGCAATTTGCCATTTTCTTGTTTGTTTTCAGGTAATTCAATATATATGCAAGCCTAATGTCCACCATGTGCCTTCAGCATCCAGCATGCCAGATGGCCAGATGGCCAGATTTGGTGGCCATCATTGAGGGTGCACCACAAGCAAGTCAATGCACACGCATGGGATCAGAAAAGTAAAACGGACCTCTCCACAATTGGGCCAGAAAATTGCTATTGACACCCTTGAAAATAGGCCCATTCTCTACTTTTTATATTTTGTTTACTTTTATTTAATTATTTATTTATTTAATTACTAAACAAAATTAATTTTTCCTTTTTATCAAAAAATCAAAAAAAAAAAATTTATCCAATTAAATTTCAGAAATTTATTTTTAATCAATAAATTAATTAAAATAATTAGGTTGATTAATTAGGTAACTTTAATTTATTTTGCAAATAATTAAAAATCAATTAGAATAATTAGGTTTTAATATTAATTTAGTTACTTTATTTTATTTACTAAATTAACAAAACTCCAAAAATATGTCATATAATATTTTTCATTAATTTATTTAATAATTACTTTAGCATTTAATTTTAGGATTTAATTTATTTTCTTAAAAATAAAAACAACAAAACATTTTTTTTAATTAGGATGGTCAAAACCCTAGTTTCGCATTCGATCCAATTTTCTCGCGCAATTTATTTTTCTTTATTCAATTATTGTACCTGTTCCCGGTTTGTAATATTTAATTAGGACATTTACTTTTACCGCTTTTATTTTATTTTCAAAGGGTTGTTTTTGGCGATGTAAATACCCGACGCCTTGTAATAATTTAGTTTAAATTCCGCATTTTAATTCTGCAAATTATACAACTGCTAGATGTTTGGTAATAGGGTTTGCATGACAAGAATGAATATTTAATCTTAAAACGGTTAGATCACCCTAAACATGTGCAAAAATAAAAATAACTGAAATCAACACAATCACACATGCGCACTCCTAGGGTACACCCCACTTGGTTGCCTTTGTAAACGGTCATTGAGTATATGTTGTTTTAGAGGTCGGCCTCTTGTCTAAAAGATCATAGTTTCCTCGAAATGGTTGCCTCGGATATTGTTGCCTCGAACAAATGATCTAAGATATTAGGGTTACCGCTAAGACATCCTAACGTTGCTTTAGTGACCATATGTCCCTCTTTCGAATTGACCCTCAAACTCCAACGATGGTGCTACCTACTCACTAATAGTGGGATAGCATTGTCTAAAGGAAACAAGCATATAACGATTCCTTTTTCGAGTAGGTAGATTAGTTCTTAGATACTTTCTCATTCAAAACAAAACTTTTTCACACTTACACTTTTACAAACAAGTTTTCAAAAAACACTTCATTACACTCTTGAGGGCAGAAGCAAGAGTTAAATCGAAGTTAAAACAAAAACTTTTCAAAACCCACAAACACAAAGAAAACAGTTTTAAAAACAATGAGCAAGTACCTAAGAGCCCGTAGATAACTACGGATAGAAAGGGTGCTAATACCTTCCATTTCTATAATCTACCCCCCGTACTCAGAACATCTCAAAAAAGGAATTTTTTTATGCTTTTTTTCCTTTCCTTGTTGGATAAAATAAAAGTCGATGGCGACTCTTTCTTACTGCGACATTTTGCAAACACAAACGCAAAACGCAAGTCAGCATTCCAAAAAAACAGTCAGTTCTTCCACCGTATCACATATGGTAATGATAGTTCTTGAAGTTGGTACATGCCAGATACTCGTTTATCGCTTTCTATAGCCTAACATGTTTAGGAAACTTATATTTTGTATAAATTACACATCATTCATTCTTTTATATTACTTGATTTTTATTGAATCACTTTAGTTTTATTTTACACCCAAATGTGAGGAAGCTTTCCATTATTCATATATTTTGGAGACCACAATTCTTGTTTTAACTCGATTTTATTATGTTAAATCTTTTATTTATGTTGATTGTATGAAAGTATGAAAAGGATCAAGACATTTTGTTTCTTTTTTAGCATAACTACCTAACCAAATAGTCAATTCACCCTGTGAGTGTGTGAGGATTTGTTAACCCCTTTGAGCCTTTTTGTCAATGTCTATGTTGTTTTTGAACTTGATACTTGTCTATGAGTGTTTAGTTCACATTTTTGAATGGATGTTGATTCTTTGTTTTCTTAAACCCTTAACCAAAATTTATGGTTTAAATTTTTATCTTGCCTTAGAAAGAAGGTAATATTCACACTATGATGGTTGATTGAATTCAAGTTGGGAATAGAAATGTTTGCTTAGTTTTGTGTTTGGTTGCTATGCGGTTGAGGAAAAAAAGAAAAGAAAAAGAAAAGAAAAGAGAAAGAAAAGAAATAAAGAAGAAAAAAAAAGATGAAAAAGTTTTGAAAAAAAAAACAAAAAAAATTTCAAATAATGTTTTATTAATGGGATATGTTTTTTGGTGTAACACTTGGGATGAACGAAAAAGTTTGATTGGAGTTTTTATGTTTGAAACTTTGTATGTTTATCACTCCCTTAGGTCCAGGCAAGTTTTTGTTTCGATTAGCTTTAGGAATTTCCCCTTGTTTGTTAAACAAACCACGTTACAACCTTGAAAAGCCCTTCTGATTCTTGTTTTTGTATGTTTAATGTGAATTTTTGGATGAAAGAGTAATTTAGTCTATTATTTTCAATATTGTGGATGAGTGTTAAATCCCCACCTTTGTGTATTTTTCATCGCTCAATGAATTTTTGCAAGGTGTGATTCATGATTACGGATGTTTTGTTTTAGAATGTTTAGTATGGTTTTTATACCTAGGATTCGTTCGTTCTCATGTTGTCGTTGTAGGATAATGGTAATTCTACTTTTCTTGTACATTTTTGTTGAACCATACATTTTTTTCCATTTTAAAAACTTGTTGATTCATGATTCTTTGATTGTTGCTTCTTTGTTGTTCCATGTCATTCATTATCTTACATTACTTGTTTTTTATTGAATCACTTTAGTTCCTTTTTACCCCTAAATATGAGGAAGCTTTCTATTGTTCATATATGTTGGAGACCATAATTATTTTTTTAACTGGATTTTATTATGTTAAATATTTTATTTGTGTTGATTGTATGAAAGCGTGAAAAGGATCAAAGCATTTTGTTTCATTTGGATCACAATTAATTACCTAACCAAATAGTCAATTCACCCTGTGAGTGTGTGAGCATTTGTTAACCCCTTTGAGCCTTTTTGTCAATGTCCATGTTGTTTTTGAACTTGATATTTGTCTACAAGTGTTTAGTTCACATTTTTGAATGGATGTTAATTCTTTATTTCTCCTCAACCTTTTAAACTTTTATCCTTTTTTCAACTGACTAAAGAACTTCATCATATTTTTGTTATTCTTTAAACATGGGGACTCATTGATTGATGATCGTCAAGTTTCAATATCATCTTTTATGATTTACTTCTCTTTTGATTTTTTGGAAATTCATGAAGGTTTTTATCTATGGAACTATGAGTTGGAAAATGTTTTCCAATTCTTAATTCTCTAGATAAATGTTAGTAACAATAATTTAAAGTTTAAGAAAGAAGTTTTTTCGCCTCATGTGTTCATCTCCTTTAGTTTGATACTCATATATCTTTTCCAAAGTATCATCCATTTCCTTTGATATTTTCTTAAATTTTTTTTTTATAAATTTCATCTTTGGCCAAAATTTGTTTTCCACTTCTTCATTGTTTATTTAATGAGAAGGGTAAAGCAGAAAGAAAAAATTATTTTGAAAATGATTTGTGTATATAAAAGAAAGAATAATTTTTTCAAAGATGGAAGTGAGTTTTGAAAATTGAATCTTGTGTTAGAAGTCATCTTCCTCCTTAGACGATTAGTCCTTTAAACGTGATTTAGACTCTTATGCCACTTGTTGGACTTAGGACTTCACACACAAGAGAGAGGGGGGGGGGGGGGGTGAATTGTGTGATTTGAAAAAACATGATTTTGAAAAACTTTTAAGAATTAGAATCAGAGTTTGAAAACTTTTTCCAAAACTTAATATCTACCAGAGTTTTAAAGACATTTTTCTAAAACTTAGATGTGGAAATAAAAAGTTTAAAGGAAAACAAGAACACCACGATATATAGATATTCGGTCAAATCAAAAGGACATACTACTCTCCCCAAGAACTAGTCTTGAGAGTTTACATTAAATAATTGAGAGCTTTTAGTAGGTGGAGCTCACAAACCCCTTTATACAAGGAAATGTTGGTTGCTCTACAACCATGATAATACAAGACTGAATATGTGATCGTTTGAGTCTTCTCTATTGTTGAGATTAAAGTGTCCAAGCTCCCTTCCCAATTTTAGATTTAAGTAATCAAACTTCTCTCCACTTTAAAATATGACCTCAATATAGTTTACCAGGATAACTATTAACCTCTCATGATTTTAACAGGCTGATCTACTAACCTATGGTTTAATAACAGGCTATCCATGAACGTAATGGTAAGTTCATCAATATTGTTTATCTTAAACCTTTGAATAAACAAGGCTTTAAAATATCCTTAAAGGAAGCTCATCAATATTGATAATCATCAACCTATATAGATTATGAGAACTTATTCGCATAAATACCCAACCAAAGCTTTTAATGGGTTCACCAAGGTGTATCAAGAACTTACCCATCTAGAATTATAACATCTCTTCACTCACAAAATAAATTTCCCTCACAAAAGTATTTGGATATAAGAACTAGTGAGAGAAAGTGACAAAGAAAAATTATAGAGAGTGTGTCAATACACATTTCGAGTTCTGAATGCTTTGAACAGAGGAATGAGACCTCTATTTATAGTATTCAAATCTGCCAAAAGAGGAAACATAATTAAATCATTTTTTAATTATTGTCAATCGATTGACTCAATCAATTAAGTCATTTAAAACTAACAGCTATGATTTCCAAAATAGGCAAGAAGTAATATGTAGTTGTTTCCAATCGATTGGGTACATTCAAACTGCCTTTATCTTAAAAAACGTGTCAATCTAATCAATTGAAATTTTGTGCTAGTCGATTAGATCCAGTCAAAATAATTTTTCTAGATTTTTGAATGTTCTCATTACTTTCAAAGCAACTTCTACATATTTCTTCAAGGCATTTTCTTTTCCAAAACATTTTATAAAAAGGGTTTAAGTGTGTGTGTGTGTGTGTGTGTGCATGCTTATAGCCAACTACCTATATAAAGAAAGAACTTTTTCTTACAAAGGTTTCACTCACTTACTAAATTGGGATAAATTCCCTAAACACGTGTCTGATGTATTCATTGTGTTGACCTTTTTCTCGATATTTCTTTTGAGGCTCTGTTTGTTTTCCTTTGTCTGATGTATTCACTGTATCTGACACTTTGCATGTTTTGCTTTAGTTTTATATTGTGGCTTTTGAAATAATCTCTTTTATCTGAAATTGCCTTTGTCTAAAACCTTTGTGTATGTATGAAAGTTTGAGACTTTGTCAATCCTCTATCAAACTTATGGCTTGCATATTTTGACTGCTTGAGTGCATTGGTTGCCTTTCTAAATGCTTGTATATTTTAATATATATATATATATATATATATATATATATATATATATATATATATATATATATATATATATATATATATATATATATATATATATATATATATATATATATATATATATATATATATATATATATATATATATATATATATGTTGAATGTTCTTTTATCTACTCTTTTACATTTGTCATCATATTGCATCTTTATCATACTGAATAATCTTTATGACTTTTTTACAATTGTCATCATCAAAACAATATCAATTACATGCAAAATAAGGTCCCGTGATATTTATAACACTATTACAAAAGTGATTTTAACCTCGAACACAAAATGCATTTTACCTCGGCTAAAGAAGTGAGATAATGAAGGGCCTCATGATAAGTCACCATTTATTGTTGAAAGTATAATTCCTTGTGTTGAAGCAGCTTGCTCGATAGAAAACAAGGAAGTGTAGAAATAGATTGTACAAAGTGTGGAAGCAATTAGTTACACACAAATTTGATTTAAATCTAAAATATATAGATTTGATTTAGGTCTAAAATAGATAGATTTGATTTAGTTCTAAAAGGTATTTTGAGCTTTTATAGTTTTGGGCTTTGGCTTAGAGAGCAAGCTAACCTAAATCTATAAATAGTGGGAGTAACCCCTATTTTTGTAATCAAGTTGTATTCACAGAATTTGTAGTTGCAAGTGAATAAGAAGTTTTCCACAGTTTGTGGGGAGAGAGAAACTCTGCAGAAAATCATTGTCTTTCTCTCTTTCTTTCTTTCTTTCATATAATTCATTGTTATTGTGTGGTGATAACAATCTTGTTCATCAAGATTGATAGAAATTCATCATAGGTTTTGGTGGATTTCCAACATCTAGTACCAAGAGATCTGGTTTAGTGATTCAAGGGAAGAACGATCAAGAAAGACCGAGGAAGAAGAAGAATATGATCACTATGAGAATTGGTGCAAACAGATGAAGGTTATATTCTCTTTTCAAGGTCTTTGGGATCTTGTGAAACATGGATTAGAATCGCTTGATGAAGGCGCTTCGGAAGAAGAAGTAGAATACAGAGAATCGAAGAAGAAGAATTATAAAGCTCTCTTTATAATTCACCAATGTGTTAGTCCAGACAATTTCGCAAAGGTTTGTGATGTAGAATCTGCAAAAGAAGCTTGGGAAATTATGAAGAAATCGTTTGGAGGCGCTGAGAAGGTGAAAGAGGTGAGGTTACAAACTCACAAAAGAACATATGAATTGCTTCATATGGAAGATAGAGAAAGCATATCTAATTTCTTCACTAGGGTTATGAAACTAGTGAATCAAATCAAGACCTGTGGAGAGACATTAACAATAAGAGCATTTGTTTCGAAGATCTTTAGATCTTTGGCTCCGAAGTTTTACCATATGGTAGTTTCCATAGAAAATTCGAAGGACATGTTAACCTTGTCGAAGGAAGAACTTCATGGGATGCTTGAATCTCATGAACAAAGAATGGCTGAAAGATTTGCAGGAAAGTCAAAAAGTTATGTGGCTCTACATGCTTAATCAACAAAAGATAAGAAAGGCAAAGGAAAGTGGTTCGATAACAAAAGTAGAGGTGGCTACAACAATTCGACTAGTAGAAGAAACTAGCATGAAGAAAATGTGTGAAATCAGAGAAGACCATACCAAGGCAACCAAAGAGGTGGTGTTGCAAATAGAAGAAGAGGTGGTGGTCGAAAACCTGACAAAAGTCACATTCAGTGTTACAATTGTCAGAAGTATGGTCACTATTCTAGTGATTGTCTAGAAAAGCGAAAGAATCAAGAAAGTGGTGCAAAATTCACAAAGTATGAAGAAGAAGAGATGATATAGATGGTCACAACAAAAGATGAAGAGAGAATCAAGGACCAATGGTACTTGGATTTGGGATGCTCATCGCATATGTCTGGAAGGAAAAATTGGTTTGTCAACCTAAAACCCTCAATAAAGAACATGGTAAAATTTGTAAATGACAATACTCTAGCAGCTGAACGTATTAGAGATGTTCTAATTATGAGGAAAGATGGCAAGAAGTCAGTAATTTCAAATGTGTTATACATACCAGGCATGAAGAGAAACTTGCTGAGCATAGGGCAGTTGGTAAAAAAGAATTACAAAGTGTCGGATCAAAGACAAGATGATGAGATTCGTCGATGCAAATGGAAGGTTAATCTTTAAGGCTCCCATGTCTCAAAATAAAACCTTCAAGATTGAACTTAATATGATGGAGCACAAGTGCCTTTTGAATGAAGCTAGTAGAGATGAATGGATATGGAAATATCGACTAGGCCATCTCAACTTTAGAGACATCAAAGTTTTGAAAGAAGAAATATAGTTCCAGGATTTCCAAAAATTGACATTCCAAACGAGGTGTGTGAGGAATGTGTGCAGTCGAAGCAACATAAGAATAGCTTCAGCAAGGATGTAGGAAGCAAGTCGAAGGCTATTCAAGAAGTCATATACTCTGATGTTTATGGACCAATCCAGGTGGATTCAAATGGAGCTAACAAATACTTTGTTACATTCATATATGATTTTATTCGAAAACTGTGGACTTACCTGATCAAGAAGGAAAGTGAAGTGATCGAGGTATTTTCCAAGTTTAAGTCTATGGTCAAAAGAGAAAGTGGTTGAAAGCTCAAAGTTTTGAGAACTGATGGGGGTAGAGAGTATATGTTGAAAGACTTCGACAAATTATGTGAAAAAGAAGGGATTGTGCATGAGGTGGTGCCACCCTATACTCCACAACAGAATGGAACTGCAAAAAAGAAGAATCAAACCATCATGAATATGGTGATAAGTATATTGAAAGGCAAGAATTTACCTAAAGAGTTTTTGGGTGAAGTTGTGTCAACGACAATATACATTTTGAACATATGTGCGACAAAGACGCTAGAAAGAATTACACCAAAAGAATGTTTGTTTGGTGTGAAGCCTAGCTTGAGTCATTTGAAGGTATTTGGATCTATTACACATAGACATGTGCCAGATCAGTTGAGAAGAAAACTTGATGACAAGTCGAGTCAAATAATCCTAGTTGGATATCATTTGATAGGAGGTTACTAGTTATTCGACCCAGTGAACAAGCAAATTTTGATCAGTAGGGACGTGATCATAGATGAACTTAAAGAATGGGATTGGACTGAAAATGTCAAGAAAGATTCAGTGAGAATCTTACTTGAAGAACCTATAGAAACTCAAGTCGAAAGAGAAGTTCGACACGAGGAAGAAGTTAGAGATCAACCAAGTACAAGCAGACCTCAGAGAACAAGACACATGCGTGCAAGGTTGCAAGATTGTGTAATTACATCATATGACGTGGTTGATAACAAAGGTGAGCTAGTAAGTTATGCTTTTTATGCAGATGTGAACCACTCAATACAAATGAAACATTGAAGGATTCAAAGTGGGTGAAAGCAATGAACGAAGAAGTGAAGTCCATCGAAGACAACAATACTTGGTCACTTGTCGAATTGCCTCAAGGCAAGAAGGAAATTGATGTCAAGTGGGTATACAAAGTGAATATGAATCCAAAACGGGAACTAACTCGAAACAAAGCGAGGCTCATGGCGAAAGAATTTTTCCAGAAAGAATGAATTGACTTCGATGAAGTTTTTGCACCTATTGCTAGAATCAAAACAATCAGGTTGGTTGTTGGTCTAGTTGAAATAAACAGTTGTCACATATGTCAGATGGAGGTGAAGTGTGTATTATTGAATGGATCTTTAGATGAAGAAGTTTATGTTAAACAACCAGTTGGGTTTGTGAAGCATGTCGAAGAGAGAAAGGTGTAAAGGATGCATAAAGCCCTGTATGAATTGAAGCAAGATCCAAGAGCTTGGAATAAGAAGATATATAGCTTTCTAAGAGAGAAGGAATTTGTGAAGTGCAAAATTGAACATGGAGTATATGTAAGAAGAAGCAAAAGTGAATTGCTTATATTATGTCTCTATGTTGATGACTTATAAATAACAGGTAGCTGCAAGAAGGATATTGAAGACTTCAAAGGTGATTTCAGCAAGGAATTCGAAATGTCTGATCTGGGTGACATTTTATATTTCCTTGGCATAAAATTCTACAAGAGTAGTAGAGTTTTAATTATGCATCAAAGAAGATATGCAAGAGAAATTCTCAAGAGGTTTGAGATGAAGTAATTCAACTCGACATTGACATCTGCTGAACTAAGGTTGCAACTGTCGAAAGATTTATAAGAAGATGATGTTGACCCAACCCAATACAGAAGACTTATTGGGTAATTGAGATAACTTTGTCATACAAGGTATGACTTAACATACAATATAGGTATGATAAGTAGATTCATGCAAAATCCAAAGGTATCACACCTAGCAGCGACGAAGAGGATACTAAAGTTTATGAAAGGAACTCTTGGCTATGGCATTTTATTTCCTACAAATGATAAAGGAAAATAATTCAAGTTAGTGGGGTACACTGATTCAAGTTTGTGTAGTGATGTTGAGGATCTAAAATCCATAGCAGGATATATGTTTATGCTGGGTGGTGCATCAGGTGCTTGGCGTTCGAGAAAAGAACCAGTAGTGGCATTATCATCGTGCGAAATAGAGTACATAGCTGCTTCTCTTTGTGCATGTCAAGCAACATGGATGGTGAACTTGGTCGAAAAGATTACAGGTAAAGATCATGGAGCAATTACCATGAAGATCGACAACACGTCAGCTATCAATCTGGCGAAGAATATAATTGCACATGGTCGAAACAAGCACATCAAAATTAGGTTTCACTATCTTCGAGAGCATGTAACATATGAGAAGATAAACTTGGAACACTGCAGAACTGAGAATCAGTTTGCAGACATTATGACGAAGGGTGTGCAGGTCAATGTATTTCAAATACTAAGAGCTATGATGAATGTAGTTAGCTCAGACACAATGAATTAGGTGGTGTGTTGAAAGTATAATTCCTTGTGTCGAATCAACTTTTTCGACAGAAAAGAAGGAAGTGTCAAACAAGATTGTATTAAAGTGTGGAAGCAGTTTGTTACACTAATATTTGATTTAGATATAAAATAGATAGATTTGATTTAGGTCTAAAATATATAGATTTGATTTAGTTCCAAAATAGGTATTTTGGGCTTTTATAGTTTTGAGGTTTGGATTAAAGAGCAAGATAACCTAAACCTATAAATAGTGGGAGTAACCCCTATTTTTGTAATCAAGTTGTATTCACAGAATTTGCAGTTGGAAGTGAATAATAAGTTTTCCACAGTTTATGGGCAGAGAGAAACTCTGCAGAAAATCACTGTCTTTCTTTCTTTCTTTCATATAATTCATTTTTATTGTGTGGTGATAACAATCTTGTTCATCAAGAATGACAGAAATTCATCATAGGTTTTGGTGGATTTCCAACACTTATCACCTCAGTGGAATAATAACTGAGAAGTAAAGTTATATGCACATGGGTTTGAATCCCAACAGTAAATTTTTTATTATTTTCATAATTAGCTTATCTTATATCTAAGTTTACAAATAAAACCGAGGGGTAAGTTTTTTTTTTTTAAATTGTTACATTGTTTACCTAGAATATGAATACATTAATTTGTTTACAAATTACATTTTTTAACCATAATATTTCATTTTTTATAGAGATTATTACATTAAAAACTAATTTTCATGAAGATCTATATTTTAGATCTTTGAATAATTGAATTTTCAGGGAAGAGAAAATGTTGGGTGCAGTATATTTTGAATGGTTTTTCCTTGCATTTGTCTTTGATATAAAACAAAAAAATGGGTTAGATAAATAAATGATTTTCTTCTCACAAAAATATTTTCAAAAAACAAACCTTAAAGCCAAATAAATTTCTGCTCTTGCAATCCATCATAGAGAATTTTCTGCTCACAAAAAATAAGGCTTTTCAGATGTCAAGCACATCATGTTTCATTTAGGTTAGATTTTCAATATTCAACATGCTTTTATAATGGTGTGTTAAGGAGAAAAATATATTCTTTGAAAGACCAGATGCTGGTAGGAAAAGTCACTTGAAGCCTCTTTTCATTAGGAAAAAAATAGAGAACACTGGGGTAAACAAGATCATGGTGGATGGAGGGGTTAAGGTTAATGTAATGTCTTATTATTTGCTCAAAAGGATTGGCATGTTTGACAGAAATCTGAAGTAGCATAACATGATCCTCTCCAACTACGAAGGAAAAATTATGCACAAATTGGGTGTGCTTCAGGTTGATCTAACGGCGGGGTCTATCACCAGGCCTGTCGTATTTATGGTGATCTCCTCAAAGGCAAATTACAATTTACTTTTGGGAAGAGAGTGGATACACGAAATTGGATCAGTGCCATCCTTCTTACATCAGAGGGTTTCCATCTAGAGGGAATATGGGATAGTAGAGAATGTCGAAGTGGATTAGAGTTATTTCATGGAAAAAACCATGTGGATGAGAGACACTATGATAGGAACTTGGAGAATATAGCGCCTTGTTCTCCAGTAGAATTTACTTACATGCCTTATGATAAGGAATTTTACTCATTGTGCCTACACTCCACTCACGGTTTCCGTTGGGACCAGGAAATAATAGGAGATGAAGAAGATGTGGAGGGGGTAATAGGACTCCAGCCAACTGGTTTAGGAGAAGAAGACAACCATTACTATGTATGAAGCCATAATGCTGTAGAAGATTTTGGCTTACGTAGCCAAAAATAGATGGTAAACGACTTTCGAGGCTGAAGTAAAGTATATGGGTGTCGAAGCCAATGAAGAGGAAGTTTACATCGAGGGGCCTGAATCAATTTTGAACCAGAAACTTCAGATATAGGATAATAGTTTGAAAAAACACACCAGAGGCTCGATGCTATTTACAACGAAGAGCCTTTAGGGTTCGAGAAAGATCCAACGACGTCAAAAGTAAAGATGGTGGAACAAGACCCACTCAAAGAAGTTGATCTGGGAGATAGAGTTATCAAAAGGACAACTTATGTCAGTGAAAATCTCGACAAAGAGATTAGAAGCGAAGTGATTCAGTTTCTAAAGGATTACAAGGATTTCTCTGCTTGGGATTACGACGAGATGCATGGGCTCAACATAGATCTAGTGGAGTTAAAACTGTCTATAAAGGACGGCAAGAAGCCCATTAAGCAGACTCCAAGAATATTTGCACTAGAAATACCGACGAACATTAAAGAAAAATGCAAGGCACTTGATGTGTTACTTCATCATAACTACCATGTACGTCGAATGGATTGCTAACATTGTGCCTGTTATAAAAAAGAAGGTAACTTTGATGGTTTGCATCGATTTTAGAGATTTAAATGTTGCAACCCCAAAGGACGAATATCCAATTCATGTTGTAGAAATGCTTATCGATTCTGCTGCAGGCTTCGAATATCTTAGTATACTCGACGCACATTTTGGATATAACTAGATTTTCATTCTTGAGGAAGATGTGCCAAAAACAAATTTTGATGCCCTGGTGCCTTGGGTACTTATGGATGGGTAGTCATGCCATTTGGTTTAAAAAATGTTGGGGAAACTTACCAAAGAGCAATGAATTCTATTTTTCATGATTTCATCAAGACTTTTATGCAGATTTACATTGACGATATAGTTTTGTAGTTCCATGGTTTTATGATTGGCTAAATTTTGGTAAAAATTGTTCTATACAGATGTTGTGCAAGATATTGTAACATTACTGTTATGACAGTTTAGTGGTTATGAGTTTCATGAAGATATTGAGACATATGTCATGAAATCTTGGTATGTGTACAGCAGGCACTGCTATTATATATCTGTGATACGGTGGGAAAACTGACTTGGGTGTTTTATGTTTTATCGCAATTGTTGCGGATAGCAAGAGTCACCATCGACTTTTCTTTTATCAAATAAAGGAAAGGGTGAAAAGAATAAGAAAAACCTTTTGAGAATTGTCTTGAGTTCGGGGGGTAGGTTATGAAAAGGAAAGGTGTTAGCACCCTTTTCATCCGTAGTTATCTACGGGCTCTTAGTTGCTTGATCACTTTGAAATTCTTTGTTTGAAATGTGTTTTTGATTGTTTTTGAAAGTATTTTTGAAAAGTACCTTTTGTGATACGGTGGCAGAACCGACTGTTTAATATTGGTTTTGCGTTTTTTGTTTGCAAATGTCGCGGTAAGCAAGAGTCGCCATCAACTTTTCTTTTCTCCAACAAAGGAAAGGGTGAAAAGAACAGAAAAAGACCTTTTTCGTGATTTTATGAGTATGGGGGGTAGATTATGGAAAGGGAAGGTATTAGCACCCTTTCCATCTGTGGTTTTCTATGGGCTCTTAGGTACTTGCTCATTTTTGAAAACTGTTTGTGTTTGTGTGTTTTGAAAATTTTTGTTTGCTTTATGGTAACTCTTGTATCAGTCCTCAAGAGTGTGATAAAGCATTTTTGAAAAGGTTTTGAAAGTGTGTAAGTGTGAAAACTTAGGTTTGAGGAAGTAATTAAGAACTGTCTACCTACTCGAATAAGGACGTTTTTTCCTCCTTTCCTTTAGATAGTGCTATCCTACTATTAGTGAGTAGATAGCCCTATCGTCGGATGTTGAGGGACTATCGAAAGGGATGTTATGGTCATTGAAGGCAACATGTAAGGATACCTTAGCATTTCAAAGGGACTGTCATCATATAGGCAACATCGAGGGACAAGATCATTTCTCGTAGGCAACTCGAGATATGTTAAGCAACTATGATCTTTTATGATTACTTTTAGATTGAGGGTCTTTGCTAAGATATCCCCACGTTCGAGGGATATGACCATTGTTTGCCGAGGCAACCAAGTGAGGAATACCCTAAGGGTGCAAGTGTGCAATAGTGCTTTTTTCAGATATTTGTCTTGCAATTAGTGACCTAATGATTAATTGATTTAATCGTGCCTAATTACTTAACAGTTCATATATAACATATAAGGCATGTAAAAGCGAAAAGTAAAGTCCTACAACTATTACAGGGCTTTGGTGTAGGTACACAAATAATAACTGAAAAGTAAAATGCGGAAATAAAAAAAACCCTAGTTAACTATTACAAACCGGGTGCAGTTACATAAATGATAAAAAATAATCGTATGAGAAAAAGTAATGACGCGCAAAAAATAAGACAGGAAAAAGTTCTAAACCCTAAAAAATCTAATTATTTATTAAAAATGTTTTTTGGTATTTTATGAAAAATATTTGGAACTTAACCTAATTCTCTAATTAATTTTAGATTAAAGAAAATAATTTAAAATTAATTAAATTAATAAATTTGCAAAAAACTAATTTATTAAGAAAAAAAACTAAATCCTAATTTTTTTGTGATGATTTTCTGATTTTATGATTTTTAAAAAATAAATAAATAGAAAAATATAAACTAATTAAACAAATTAAATAAAATAGTTAGAAAAATGGGCCTGAGGGAGTGAAAACCCAATTGCAGGGGTGTGTTGTTGAATTTTGTCAAAGCCCAGATCCGGTTGGCCCACAGCTTACGTGAGATCCAGTGGGAGGCTTGCTGGGATGTCCACCATGGAGATGCGTTGCTGGGCACTAGATCTTGGCGAAGGAATGATCATATGAATGAGATGTTAGAGTGCATGATGTGCGCCTGGGGTGTAGAACCACTGAATCTGCAAGTAATAATTCATAAAAATAATATGCATGAGGCAAGGGTCGAACCCCTGACCTCCCACACATACAATGCCTTAAACCCTTCACTCTTGGCATCTGCACTGCCTGCTCATTCATACATATAATCACAAAATAATATTATAAAGGAAAGAAAGGCCATGGTTGACTCATCAAACACGTGCCAACAAGTGGGGTCCCCTGTATTTCAAATGGTCCAATCAAGCGCGGAGAGAGAGAGAGAGAGAGAGAGAGAGAGAGAGAGAGAGAGTTGTTTGAATCCAACCAATGGACCATTTTCATCCTGCCACGCCACCTGGTTGACTGAAGACTGGCCTGTCCAACCACCGGAGTCAGTGGTTTCCACCATCTTCTCCGGTGGAGTCACCTGAAAAAGTGGCCAAACAGAAAAACAAAGTATGCAAATTGACTTAAAAAGATCCGCTGATCACGAATCTGGCCTCAAAAAGATCCGCTGATCACGAATCTAGACTCAAAAATGATTAATTCCTCCTATATCATAAGGTTCGAAGCTAAAACCCTAACGGCGGTCATCCATGGCAATGTATGATTCCAGGCCTTATGGTCTCATGTAATACGTCAAAAATCCAACAAACATCAATAGCAACACAAATACAAACTCAAACAAAATTTATATGGCCTGTTGTGAGAGTTTGAGATCCAAGATTTTACCAAGAAATTTGAGATTCGGTTGGGCAATCTCAGAGTGTTTCAGGCGTGTGTGGGGAATTATTTGTCTTCCTGGGAACCTCAAGAGGAAGATGGAGTGCCTGGAATGGATTAAATATGCTTGGAACGTGAGCTTTTGAGTTGCACCACACTTGAATATTTTTGCAAATTCGTTCTTGGTTTGGAGGAAGCTTTTTTCGTGTATTTTTGACCTAGGAATATTGTGCTTATATAGTGTATCTCATTAGGGTTGCAATTGTGGAAAGAATCCAATGATTTGATGATAAAATATCCTTCTTTCAATTATTTGATTTTTGGCCTTTTTAGAACAAATCCAATCTTTGCTTTCCCTCCATGATTCTTCTTTGATTTGCCAACATGTTTTGTCCCTCATTTGGATAGACAAAGATTCACAATCATATCTTTTATTATTTATGTTATTTACTTTATTTAATTTTGCATTTTAATGGATAAAATATCAAAATAAATAGTATAAATAATAAAATAATGTATGACTGAGCTCAAGGGTCGTGGGCCATGTTAAGAACAAGTTCCAAGCATGAAAACACGGGCCCATTTGGAAAAGATTCAAGTTAGGTCAATATTGGCTTCATGCACATTTCCAAAAATTGGCCAACTTTAGCATTGCATATCTCTCTCATTTTTAAGCCTAAGAGGGTGTTCTGTGACTTTTTGGAGAGCTTAGGGTGTCCTCTAAACAAACCTTTTGGTTTGATCTCAATTGGATCTTCCATGTTCATGTAAGTAGCTTTGACCCAAAAGGTGTTTTTGTTGACTTTCTGAAAGGATTTATAATGTATGAGCTTGTATCTTTTGATTGATGCATTTCTTAAACTTGATGGTTGAAGAGAAGTTGTAGGGAATTGGATTCTATTAAAAATGAGCCTTTGTGGAAAAAATTTTGATAAAGTATGAGAAAGTTATGCTTGGTCAAAGTTTGGTTGACTTTTCCTATAAAAACCCTAATTTACCATTTTTGACTTTTGATGAGTTAGGAGTTTTTCTTGAGGAATCATGATCATCCAGAACAATGTTGATTTCATGAGATACTCCTTTGGTGGGAATCTCTATTCATGTTGTTGAGGAGGACTCCGTTGAGGAATGTTGGTATTTGTTCGGGAAAACTAGAGCTTATGAGCTTCAGTTGTCCATTACTCTACTGAGGAGTCTTCTCTTAATTGAAGATACAAAAGTGAACTACTATCTGGTCAGGATCCAGGCTTCACAGTGACTTACTAAGGATAATAAGGCTGACTGTGATTCGATCGTATTCCAGGCTTCACAATGACTTACTGGGGAAATGAGATTAAACTGTTATCTGGTCAAACTCCAGGCTTTGTAGTTTCTTAAACTGTTATCTGGTCGGAATCCAGGCTTCAGTGACTTGAATTGTTATCTGGTCATGTCAAGGCTTCAGTGATTTTAAGAAATTAAGATGTTATCTGGTCGGATCTAGGCTTCAACTTGAATTTGAGGTATACTATTATCTGGTCGAGTCCAAGCTTCATAATTATTGACAGAGTAAACTGCTATCTGGTCAGATTCCAGGTTTCATAGCACCTTATACTGTTATCTGGTCAAAATCCAGGCTTCACGGTAATTGAAGGAGTGAACTACTATCTGGTCGAATTCCAGGCTTCATAGCAACTTAAATTGTTATCTGGTCGAAATCCAGGCTTCACAGTGTCTTGAATTGTTGATTGACTATTATCCGGTTGGATTCTGGGCTTCAGCCATGAGGTTAACTATTATCTGGTCGGGTCCAGGCTTTACAATATGGTGAACTGCTATCTGGTCGTATTCCAGGCTTTGCAGTTTCTTCAACTGGAATAAAAATCAGAAAAATCGTAGTATCGATTTAACTGAAACAGAGAAAGGTCTTTAATAAACTTTGACTAGAATAGAAATCAGAAGAATCTTAGCATCAATTTGACTAAACTAGACAAAAGTCTTGGAATATCTTCAACTGGAATAGAAATCAGAGAGATCTTAGGATCGATCTAACTGAACCAGAGAAGATCTTGGATTAACTTTGATTGGAATGGAAATAAGAAGAATCTTAGCATCGATTTAACTGAACCAGAAAAAAGTCTTGGAATATCTTCAACTGGAATAGAAATCAGAGAGGTCTTAGGATCGATCTAACTGAACCAGAGAAGGTCTTGGATTAACTTTGACTGGATTGGAAATCAGAATAATCTTAGCATCGATTCAACTGAACCAGACAAAAGTCTTGGAATATCTTCAACTGGAATAGAAATTAGAGAGATCTTAGGATCGATCTAACTGAACCAAAGAAGGTCTTTTGAGAACATCTTTCTAAGGAAAATTCTAAAACAGTCTTTTGTTAGACGTGGCTTTTTCAGAAGACTACCAAGTTACATAAGTAGCCAACAGTGTTTATTGATTTGATCTTTTCCTGAAAATGGTAAAGAGTTAGTCATATGCAATGTCATGATGTATGAAATGCATTGTGATGATGTTCTCAAAATAAATGAGATTATATGGTATGCGATATGTGTGTGCATGCCATGACGTATGAATATGGAATGCTATTGCAATGTTTCTTAGTCTGGGAAAGTAAATCCTAGACTGCTGCTGAAGAGCATTGGGAAGCCGAATCCTTCGTTTATGCTGAGGATGATGAATGGATATGACTTGCCGAGGATTTCCTCTTTCTGTTTGAGGATATTCTGCCAGGGGCTGACTCTGCGGAGAGAGAATAACTTTGTGGATGGAGGATGCTTTGTTGCAAGATTTTGCCGATGTAGAGAAATAAACTCTGTTGGGGAATGAGCTTCCGCAGTTAGAGAAATAAACTCTATCCGGGAGGAGGTTATATAAACTATTTAAGATTATAAAACTCGGCTGGTGAATATAGATTTCAACTCTCTGAAGGAATTTTGCTGGAGGAAGTAATTCCTGCTTGGGGAAGAAGAGATCAAAACTTTGGTTGTTTCTACTTTGTGGGGAACATATATGTCACGGGATCGTATGTAGCAGTGACTTCGCATCAGGGTGTTTCTTCCCCTGTACCTGCTGGAGAAAGTACCCGCGAAGATTTTATGGATGGAAATATGTGTTGAAATAAGTGTCAGAATGACATCCGTCTCTAGATCGTATCTGATTCATATTTGGAACATGTATTGAATGAGTGTCAGAATGACATCCGTCTCTGGATCATATCTGAACTGTATTTGGAATATGTATTGAATGAGTGTCAGAATGACATCCGTCTTTGGATCGTATCTGATCTGTATTTGGAACATGTATTGAATGAGTGTCAGAATGACATCCGTCTCTGGATCGTACCTGAACTGTATTTGGAACATATATTGAATGAGTGTCACAATGACATCCATCTTTGGATCGTATCTGAACTGTATTTGAAACATGTGTTGAATGAGTTTCAGAATTACATCCGTCTCTGGATCGTATCTAAACTGTATTTGGAACATGTATTGAATGAGTGTCAATGTGACATTTGTCTCTGGATTGTATCTGAACTGTACTTGAAACATGTGTTGAATGAGTGTCAGAATGACATCCGTCTCTGGATCGTATCTGAACTGTGTTTGGAACATGTATTGAATGGGTGTCAGAATGACATTCGTCTCTGGATCGTATCTGAACAGTATTTGAAACATGTGTTGAATGAGTGTCAGAATGACATCCATCTCTGGATCGTATCTGAACTGTATTTGAAACTTGTGTTGAATGAGTGTCAGAATGACATTTGTCTCTGGATCGTATCTGAACTGTATTTAGAAGAGGACTTGGTTTATTTAGAATGTTTCCGTTGGGAATTCCTGTTTAATTGTTTTTTGAGAAGAAATCCGCTGGGGAACATTGATTTTACTTGATTGTACGTGATTTGTTGTTGGAATTCCTGTCTAAAACCCCAAGTGATTCAGATGAAGATCTGCCCCTTGTTGTTTGGCATTTTTGAGAGATTCCTTGAATCTTAACTTGACTTCCCCAAATGATGGAAAATGATCATGCCGTGCCCCTTGGTTGGAAGTGTTTTTCCACTTGAGGTGATCCTTTTCATTGAGAAGGTTTTTGTTCACTAGATATTTGTCATGTGAATTTCTCTATTGTCGAACAAATAACTATATGCAAACAACGTTATTCAAATAATGCAAATTTTATGCTTGTCTTGTAGTTTTTGAAAATTCATTTTTCAGTAAAACAAATTTCGCAAGAGGGTGATATCAACTCATGATTTATAGAAAACCTTATCGGAGTCAGGATACCTTTGTAACAGTATGCTTCTGAACTAACATATGCTTCAGCTAGGACTTTTAAGGGTTGTAACGTTGCATGGTTTACGGTTTATGAAACAAAGGATAAAGGCTCAAAATCTATTTGTACCCTCCCGTTCTTCGTGATGTTCTTCAGTCCTATGCTCATTTAATTGTGCGTTTGGATCCCGATAGAGTCTGATATCTTGTCCTTGATATTCTAGGGATGGTTCAGAAACTTGAACGTTTGTTTGAGAAGGCAGTCATTTTTGTGACCTTGTCTTTTTTGTTGAGGATTTGTAGGACCTCTTTCTTTTTGATTTTTTTTTGCTATCCCCGTCTTTTTCCTAAACAGTTTCTTTTGTAATTACAGTCAGCGGGGTGCCCCTAGTTTTTCTTAAGTCTCCTTCACAGGTTTTGACTTAATGGGCTTTTATTTTGAGAGATAATAACTGCTTGTTCTTAGTGATTATGTGGAACCATCCACATTTTTTTATTTGGAAGGACGTCTTCGATGCCATTCATTATGTACGAAGTGGAAGATTGTGACTGAATACGCGTCTGAACTAACTGAGAAAACTACCCTACCCCAGGTTTTGATTAAGGGTTTTAATTTGTGTGAAAAGAAAAAAACTCCTACTTCTTAAGCTCAAAGGGGTTGACTAGGGATTATCTTTCTTATAACTCCACTGTTTGGGATTTGAAACAACGCCTGTACATCGTCAGCGAGATCTGTTCAAAAGCACACTGGGTGAGATTATGGTATCGTTTTCGTCATCCTCCCTCTAAAGGCTTATAGCTTTTTAATCGAGAGTCGAATATCACATAAAGGAAGCAAGAAGATAGTTTAAATAAAATGAAAATGAAATCATTCAAGACAAACATATGCAATGCATTAATTGGAAAACCAAAGTTTGGCATGACAGTAATTGTTTGAACAACAAATGAAATTACGAATGAAAAATCAAGAATGAATTGGACGTTCTCAATGATTCAGCCTAGGAGCAGTGATCACTTTGTGAGTCTCTGGAGGGCTGAATTCAATCTCTTTGGCGTCAATCATATCCTGAATTTTGTTCTTCAGAGCCCAGCAGCCATTTGTATCATGTCCAAGACTATCATAATGGTATGCACACCTTTCGTCGTGGTGGTAACTAGGAGCAGAAGTATTGGGATTTCGCAGAGGAGCCTTTAACATAATCAACTCTGCCTTCAACATGTGTTGTAATGCTTGCGCTAGTGACATGTTGATTCCGGTGAATTGTCTCTTAGGCATGACCTCTTTATGCTGGTTCCCCTGTTGGTGTTGTTGCATAGGCGTAGGATTAGAACCCGTATTGCCCCCACAAATTGTTGTGGTCGTCTACCTTATTACGACCCTTCTGGCCATACAGAACATTGGCTTCCCTCTTACCAGCAAATGGCTTCTTCTCAACATTAGAATATGCAGCCATCGGGATCTTCTCGCTCTTGATACCACTTTCGATCCTTTCTCCAGTCAATACCATCTCTGTAAACCCAGATGAGGAACTCCCAATCAGCAGATTAAAGAACGGGCATGTTAGAGTGCCCATGAACTTATCTACCATTTCTCGATCATTCATAGGAGGTTGTACCCTGCAAGCTAGATCCCTCCTTTTCTGGGCATATTCTTTGAAGCCTTCGTTAGAACCCATAGACATGCTTTGAAGTTGTGTACGAGTTGGAGTGAGGTCAGCATTGTATTGGTACTTCTTGTAGAAAGAAGCAGCCAAGTCTTCCCAGGTATGAATGTCTATTCTCTCTAGTTGATAGAACCATTCCAGTTGCGTGCCAACTAAACTTTCTTGGAAGAAATGGACCCATAAATTCCGGTCACTAGTGTGAGGCTGAATGTTCCTGACATAGGACCTTAAGTGTAACTTCGGGCAGGTTACACCGTCATACTTAGCGAACGTGGGGACCTTGAATTTTGGTGGGATGATCACGTCAGAAACCATCCCTAATTCTTTAAATTCCAAGCTAGGTAACTTCTGAATCTCCATAGCATTGAGACGATCCTCCAGCTGTTTGTATTTATCATCAGCAGGAGGATATTACTCCTCAGAATAATCAGATTTGTCTTCATCAGTCCCCGGGTTGTTATCTTCTTCATGATTATCCCACTTATTTGATGGAGTTTAAATATCTAGAGCTCCTTTAATCGGTCCTCTGATTCTTCTTCCCATATTCAAGATGCCAGCGGTTTCTTTTCCTTCTTCTTCTCTTTGGCGATTAGAGCTTTTAGGTCTTCTTGCCCCTGGGTTAGAGCCATGATCGTTTGTTGGAACTGAGCGTTTTGAGCTTGAAGGTATTTGATTATTTGTTCTAGAGGCATTGCCTTTTGCTGAAATAAACAGAGAAAAGATGAGAAACCTGTACTGAAAGACCTGTTATGAAATGACATGCATGAAATGTTTTCAAGGATCTCGCGGGGTAAACAAGAAAATGTCAAAAGTTTGAAATTTGCAGCTTAGATTGAAGAACTTCGTTTTGTCGAGTGTTCTTCTAAGAGAGTCAAGCTCACCATATCAAGTGGGTCATAGCCCCTGACTCAAGTTGTCGTGTTTTGGTCTTTTGACAGTATTGGCTAGAGGAAAATAAATCCCCTTGCCCCTTGCTAGACGTCTGATTTATCATAACCTGCATCACAAACACTTGAGATCCTTGAAATGGTTAAGGAGATGTTATGGCATGATGTTATGATGTCTATGCTATGCGTTAAGCAAAAGTGTAAGGTGATGAAGACAAGTGAGTCTAAGAAGTCTAGGTTACTGAATAATGACTATAAAAAAATCCTGCAAGGAGATCATTTTGTTAGATAAAACCCCTGCAAGTAGCTCAAGTTGAAAGCAAACAAATCACACGAACAACCTTAGGTTTAGGCTTGCATGGGTTTTAAGGTAGTACCCTCTTGAAGTTTGGATTGGTTCAACCTGTCCTATAAATAGTAACCGAGTTCTAAGGGATCTCAATATCACTGATCTTTACCACAAGTTTCGTTCCAATAGGCAACTAACTTGCAACCAAACAAAACTCGGGAGTTAAATCTCAATGAGTGTAGCATCGAGTATCTACCGACTTTGGGAATACCCCAAAGAGGGCCATCTCACTACGTCCTAATGGCCAAGTTTTTCATTTAAAGGTTCTAAGGCCAGCTGACGTTTCCCAACCAAAGTGTCGCATCAACGTAGCCATTGCTTCAAATGTGTCGGTATACCCCAAACAGTTTCCACGATCTATTGTTACTTACCTAAAAGGTTTCCCCAGATCCAGGTGTAGGAAACAGATTATAAATGATCTAGACCCTAAGGTAAACCCCACTTTATATTATCCCTAACAGATTCGCCAGTTCTGTGATACGGTGGCAGAACCGACTGTTTAATAATGGTTTTGCATTTTTGTTTGCAAATATCGCGGTAAGCAAGAGTCGCCGCCGACTTTTCTTTTATCCAACAAAGGAAAGGGTGAAAAGAACAGAAAAATACCTTTTTCAAGATTTTGAGTAAGGGGGTAGATTATGGAAAGCGAAGGTACTAGCACCCTTTCCATCCGTGGTTTTCCACAGGCTCTTAGGTACATGCTCATTTTTTAAAACTGTTTGTGTTTGTGTGTTTTGAAAAATTTTGTTTGCTTTATGGTAACTCTTGTATCAGTCCTCAAGAGTGTGATAAAGCATTTTTGAAAAGGTTTTGAAAGTATGTAAGTGTGAAAACTTAGGTTTGAGCAAGTACTTAAGAACTGTCTACCTACTCGAAAAAGGATGTTATTTTCCTCCTTTCCTTTAGATAGTGCTATCCTACTATTAGTGAGTAGGTAGCCCTATCGCCAGATGTTGAGGGACTATCTAAAGGGACATTATGGTCATTGAAGGCAACATGTAAGGATACCTTAGCATTTCAAAGGGACTGTCATCATATAGGCAACATCGAGGGACAAGATCATTTCCCGTAGGCAACTCGAGGGACGTTAAGGGACTATGATCTTTTATGATGACATTTAGATTGAGGGTCTTTGTTAAGATATCCCCATGTTCGAGGGACATGACCATTGTTTTCCGAGGCAACCAAGTGAGGAATACCCTAAGGGTGCAAGTGTGTAATAGTGCTTTTTTCAGATATTTGTCTTGCAATTAGTGACCTAACGATTAATTGATTTAATCTTGCCTAATTACTTAACAGTTCATATACAACATATAAGGAATGTAAAAGCGAGAAGTAAAGTCCTACAGCTATTACAGGGCTTTGGTGTTGGTACACAAATAATAACTGAAAAGTAAAATGCGGAAATAAAAAAAAACCTAGTTAACTATTACAAACCGAGTGCAGTTACTTAAATGATAAAAAATAATCGTATGAGAAAAAGTAATGACGCACAAAAAATAAGACGGGAAAAAGTTCTAAACCCAAAATAATCTAATTGTTTATTAAAAAAAAATTTGGTATTTTATGAAAAAGATTTGGAATTTAACCTAATTCTCTAATTAATTTTAGATTAAATAAAATTAATTAAAATTAATTAAATTAATTAATTTGCAAAAAACTAATTTATTAAGAAAAGAAACTAAATCCTAATTTTTTGTGATGATTTTCTGATCTTATGATTTTAAAAAAAGAAATAAATAGAAAAATATAAACTAATTAAACAAAATAAATAAAATAGTTAGAAAAATGGGCCTGAGGGAGTGAATACCCAATTGCAGGGGTGTGTTGTTGAATTTTGTTAAAGCCCAGATCCGGTTGGCCCACAGCTTGCGTGAGATCTAGTGGGAGGCTAGCTGGGATGTCCACCATGGAGATGCACTGATGGGAGCTAGATCTTGGAGAAGGATTGATCCTATAGATGAGATGTTAGAGTGCATGATGTGCGCCTGGGGTGTAGAACCACTGAATCTGCAAGTAATAATTCAGAAAAATAATATGCAGGAGGCAAGGGTCGAACCCCTGACTTCCCACACATACAATGTGAAATCAAGCTTTCCAAGTGTTTTGATGAAGACAAACTAGCATGCAAAAATGAATGGATCAAGATAGAAGATTTATCTCAAGCAAAGATTCATTGATCAAGATCAACTTTTCAAGACTTATGGCTTAAGGTATATGAAAATTTTGATCTTATGCTCTTAGTGCTCAAAACTATTTTTAATCATGCATTTACTTTATTAAAATGATATTTTGAGTATATACTATGTATGATTGAAGAAGGATTTTTTAAATTGCTTAAAATCTTTGAAAATAATGATTTTTCAATTTTTGTACACAAGCAATCGATTTTCATGCTAGGACAATCGGTTGCAGTCAAAAAACAAAAGTTTATGTTTTGACAAACAATCGATTATCATCTAGCAGCAATCGATTGTCATGTGTTCTGTTTTCAATTTTTTTGACCATTGGCCTATGAGCAACCGATTGCTCCTCAATGACAATCGGTTGTCATAGTTATATTTTTCAAATTTTTAAACGTTGCTTTTACAGCAATCGGTTGTTGCTTTAGTGTAACCGGTTGTTGTGCTTCAGATTTTGAAAATTTTCATTTTTCCAGCAAATCTTTTCAAATACATTTTTTTAGTAAAAATGGTTTAAACATTGTTATGATTCATTGAAGAGGTATTACTACACTATAAATTATTTTTATTTAGAATTTTGAAAATACAACAACAATCACCAAAAATAACAATTACTTTCTATTCTTCGAATCATACTCTCTATACTCAAGATTTCTGTTTATCATTTTCACATGCATACTGAAAATTGTTCTTGAGCACTTAGAAGAGTATTCCTTCTTAAATTTCATATTGAATAGAAAAGATCAATCAAGTGATTGACATTGCTCTTTCATCTTTCAAACTCTCATACAAATCAAACAAATTATTGTATCCTTGTTTTCAGGATTGTTGGAAACAAGAAAGACACTTAGGGAGGATTGTTCTCTTTGTGGTCTTAGTGAAAATCCAAGAGGATTGTTCTTGGTCCAAGAAGATTGTTCTTGGTTGTTTGGTAGTCTTTGTACAAATTACCAACTATAAGGAAATCTCTTTCATGTTGAAAGGGGACTGAAGTACTCTCGGACTGTAAGGGGAACCAGGATACATCTCTGTGTTTTTTACTTTCCGCATTTACTGCTTTCATCACTTATCAGAAAAAGAAAGAAAAGAAACTCGTGCAAAAATATTCATACAATTCAGAAAAAGTTTTAAAGAACCTAATTCACCCCCCCTCTTAGGCACATATGAACTTACATACAATGCCTTAAACCCTTCACTCTTTCCATCTGCGATGCCTGATCATTCATACAAATAATCACAAAATAATATTATAAAGGAAATCAAGGTCATGGTTGAGTCATCAAACACGCGCCAGCAAGTGGGGTCCCCTGTATTTCAAATGGTCCACTCGGGCGCAGAGAGAGAGAGAGAGAGAGAGAGAGAGAGAGAGAGAGAGAGAGAGAGAGAGAGAGAGAGAGAGAGAGAGAGAGAGAGAGAGAGAGAGAGTTGATTGAATCCAACCAATAGAGCATTGTCATCCTACCACGCCAACTGGTTGACTGAAGACCGGCCAGTCCAACCACCGGAGCCAATGGTTTCCACCGTCTTCTCCGGTGGAGTCGCCTGAAAAAGTGGCCAAACAGAAAAACAAAGTATGCAAATTAACTTAAAAAAATCTGTTGATCACGAATCTGGCCTCAAAAATGGCTAATTCCTCCTATATCATAGGGTTCGAAGCTAAAACCCTAACGGTGGTCATCCATGGCAATGTATGATTCCATGCCCCATGGTCTCATGTAATACGTCAAAAAGCCAGCAAACATCATTAGCAACACAAATATAAACTCAAACAAAATTTATATGGCCTGTCGTGAGAGTTTGAGATCCAAGATTTTACCAAGAAATTTTAGATTCGGTTGGGCAATCTCAGAGTGTTTCAGGCGTGTGTGGGGACTGATTTGTCTTCCTAGGAACCTCAGGAGGAAGATGGAGTGCCTATAATGGATTAAATATGCTTGGAACATGAGCTTTTGAATTGCACCACACTTGAATATTTTTGCAAATTTGTTCTTGGTTTGGAGGCAGCTTTTTTCGTGTATTTTTGACCTAGGGTTATTGTGCTTATGTAGTGTATCTCATTAGGGTTGCAATTGTGGAAAGAATCCAATGCTTTGATGATAAAATGTCCTTCTTTCAATTATTTGATTTTTGGCCTTTTTAGAACAAATACAATCTTTGCTTTCCCTCCACGATTCTTCTTTGATTTTCCAGCATGTTTTGTCCCTATTTTTAAATAGAAAAAGATTCACAATCTTATCTTTTATTATTTCTATTATTTACTTTATTTAATTTTGCATTTTAATGGATAAAATATCAAAATAAATAGTATAATTTATAAAATAATATATGAATGAGCTCAAGGGTCGTGGGCCATGTTAATAACAAGTTCCAAGCATGAAAATATGGGCCCATTTGGAAAAGATTCAAGTTAGGTCAATATTGGCTTCATGCACATTTCCAAAAATTGGTCAACTTTATCAATGCATATCTCTCTCATTTTTAACCCTAAGAGGGTGTTCTTGGACTTTTTGGAGAGCTTAGGATTTCCTCTAAACAAACCTTTTGGTTTCATCTCAATTGGATCTTCCATGTTAATGTAAGTATCTTTGACCCAAAAGGTGTTTTGTTGACTTTCTGAAAGGACCGATAATGTATGAGCTTGTATCTTTTGATTGATGCATTTCTTGAACTTGATGGATGAAGAGAAGTTGTAGGGAATTGGATTCTTTTCAAAATTAGCCTTTGTGGAAAACTTTCTGATAAAGTATGAGAAAGTTATGCTTGGTCAAAGTTTGGTTGACTTTTCCTATAGAAACCCTAATTTGCCATTTTTGACTTTTGATGAGTTAGGAGTTTTTTTTGAGGAATCATGATCAACCCTTGATCAAATGATGGATAATACTTCAAAATGATGATGTTGACCAAAAATCTTAAAGTTTTACTATATTTGGGCCACAGTTGACTTTTGACCTAGTATAGTTGATTTCCAAGCATTTGAGCAGTTGATTGAGCAAACTTGTTGTTCAAGGCATGAAATTTGGCATGGAGGATCTTGAGGACATATTAGGACAATGGATAAAATTTGGAATCCTTTGGTCTCACACATCTTGCTTAAAATTGAAACCCTAGTTTGAGGTTCGTTACCTTAGAAGGAGAATTTGTCTGGTCAATTCTTGGTCATCCTTGAGCAATTGAGGATCTCTAGAGGCATGTCTTGAGTGAAAATGGGAGGGCAAATTTTGGGGTACAACACCCTTGTTTAGGCGAACTTTGTAATGATTCTTGTCTCTATAAGAATGCATATAAAGTGTTGACTTTTGAAAATATTTCATGGAAAAGTTTTGGTGTTTTTGAAAGATGTTTTAAAATGTTGTGAGTAAGAAACTACGAGCGTTATACCTACTCAAAAAGTCTTAGTTCTTTTCCTCCTCCTTTAGAAGTTGCTATCTTACCATTGATTGGTAAGAAGCCCTGTCATTGGATGAGAAGGGACGGGCGTGGGTCATCGTACAATCATAGAAGGTAACATTATAGGATACCTTAGCAATTTGTTGTGAGGGTCTAAGATCGTTTACAAAGGCAAAATTGAAGGGTCATCAAGGGACTAAAATCTTGTATTCTAGGGTTTTCGCTAAAGTATCTCACGTTCGAGGGACATGATTGTTTTTATCCGAGGCAACAAGTGTGGGTTACCCTAGAGGTGCGAGTGTGCAAAGTGTATTGATTTCATGCATTTTTATCTTCAATTAGGGTTTTCTACTTGTTGATTTCAAATCTTGACATACACACTCTAATTACTAGCAATAATATTTGAAAGCGATAAATTGCGGAATTTTAAAGTTCTACGCTATTACATAATTTTTTGGGGGATGGGGATACAAGTTTACGAATGGGGGATGAAAGCAATAAAGTTCTAATTATACTATTACAACCATATTGAATATTGAATGACAATAAAAATATAAAGAAAAAAATGAAAAAAATTGGTTTAAGAAAACTTTTATGTGTTGACATATGAACTTATGCATTGGCTCATACTGCTTTGTATTGGCTCATACTGCTTTCTTGCTCCTAGAAGTCAAAAGAAACTCAGTATGAATCAACGCATAAGGGTTTGTATCGACTCACACTGCTTTATATCGACACATATGCTTTTTGTATTGACTCATGCTCATTTCTAGCTCTTGGAAGTCAAAACAACTCAGTATGAGTCAACACATAAGGGTTTTGTATCGAATCATATTGCTTTGTGTCTACACATACACATTTTGTGTTGACTCATAACCTGTTTTGTACATAATATGTGTCGACTCCTAGTGTTTCATGTTTACTCATACTGCTATTTTTCTTGTTCTATCATTGTTCTGCTGCATATATGGTTAGCTCTCAAGACATGATTAGTGAAAATGAAGAACAAGTATATGGTTAGATTTAAGGTAATGATATCTATATTTTATCTTCACAAATGAATCATTAATGATGCTTTATATGAAGAGTTCAAAGTCAAGAAAACTTACCTTGAAGCTGAAATTTGTGTTTTAAGTTTAAACTGTTGTGTTGGCTGTTTTTGAGATTAAGAAATGGTAATAGTGATGTTACAGAAGTTGTTCTTGTGTTTGAACAACTCATATATGATGTATGTGGAGTGTTTGGATGATTTGTTTGGATAGAACTTACACGATGTGAGAGGTTCAAAGACTAGGACTTCAAAGCTCAAGAGTGGAGGTTTTATGGATAGTTATGGCTTTTTGAGAGTATGAGATTTTGAGGGCTTGTTTACACAACAAAATCTTCCGGCCCCTTTAGCTTACAAATGGCCTCTCTATTTATAGAGGAGGTTTAAGAGAATGAGAGAGTTTGTTTTACAAGCTGTCTAAATTCTGGTTTAGTTGAGATGAAACATCCAAGTTATTATGAAAATTGGTGTTCCAATGCATGGTACAAGCATGGTCTAAAGTTGCTAGGAGCTTCTAAGCATGTTTCTTCTTGATTTGACATTGTGTGTGCAGAAAAAACAGTTGAGAGGCTCAAGGAGACATGACTTTGTATAAACCATGCTTTATGTGAATGGTAATGGTCCTATTGTGCAATAAATGGAATGATGCAATGGATTATACTTTAATCACTTGGATAATGGTTCAATCAATTATGTAAACATATTATTATGGATAGATTTGCAAGTCAAAAGGCCTGCAAAGTAACATTATGCAGCATGGCATAAGGATTTTGTTATATGTTCTTCAACAAAATGACTTGCAATTCAAGAATGGATGCCTAATTTCAGGCCCTTGAATCTCCTAGATCAAGTCTGATAAATTCATGTTCTTGGACATTTTTGGAAAGCTTGAAACATCCTCTATAACTTTCATGTTGGCTATTTTGACAAAATCATCTTAGAACTATGTGAAAAAATGCCAAGAAGTTGGGATAAAATCCTGACCAAAATTTGTTTAAAATTTCTCTAAGTGTTAGATGAAAAAGTCATAACTTCATGGACTTATATCTTCAAATCTAAGATTTTGTTGGATATCAACCCTCTAATACAAATTTTTAGAATTCATCAAGATATACAACTTTCATGTTGAAAGTTTCCTTTGAATTATCTTGCATCTTGGTGAAAAAATGTCATGAAGTAATGTAATTAACATGTATAAAAATACTTAGAAAAATTTCCAAGTCTTGAAAAGTTTGACTTTTCACATTGACTTTTGACCTTCTTGGTTTCTTGATGATCAAGCTTCATATTTTTGAATGTCTTGATGACTTGTGATCTTTGAAATTTAATGTTGACCAAAAAGTCAAAGTTTGACTTTTGGTGTATCAGTTGACTTTTCAACAGCTGACCAAATTTCAACTATCAATCCACTGATCTTGAGAAATGATTTAATTCATGGAATTGGGTCAACATGTTATTTTTGAGTTTTTGAGATTATGCTACAAGCCATTAGGTCTTGTATTAGGTCAAAAAGTCAATGATCATTCATTCTTAGTTAATACCCTAATTTGTGGTCTCAGTGTTTCAGAGGTGATTTTGTCTGATCAATTCTTGAGAATCCATGGGCACTGAAGATCCTTTGTGAGGAATGTCTTGAAAAAGATAGGGCAAATTTTAGGGTACAACAGCTGCCCATGTTCAATCTTCTTAAACCTGAAGAGTTAGATTGGCGGATCCGTCGTTCGTGACTTGAAGGTGGAAGATGATTAAACACTATAGTCCCCAGAAATTTACACTCGACTATGTGTTAGTTGATTGTGCCAGGAATGGGCTTAAAGATTCCATTTGGAGAAGTGATGAAGATTTGTCGGATATGGGCTTGTAGATGTCATCCAAAGTAACTGTTGATAGAGATTGAAAGCAGTACTAGAATAAATCTTTGGTTGATTTAATCTGAATGATATGTTGGAGTGGGCCCGTGTTAATTTGTGTCGGGAAATGTATTAGAAGGAATCGTGTAAGATTGCTTTGGGATGAACCCTGTGTAAAACTATATTTGGAAATTCATGAGAAAGAGCATGGGTAGGGCTACTTCGGGATGAATCTGTGTGAAACTTCATCTGGAAATATATGAGAAGGAGCCTGGGTAGGGCTGCTTCAGGATGAGTCCGTGTGAAACTTAATCTGTAAACTTATGAGAAGGAGCATGGGTAGGGCTTCTTCAGGATGAGTCCGTGTGAAACTTCATATGGAAACTTATGAGAAGGAGCCTGGGTAGGGCTGCTTCAGGATGAGTCCGTGTGAAACTTCATCTGGAAATTCATGAGAATGAGCCTGGGTAGGGCTGCTTCGAGATGAGTCTGTGTGAAACTTCATCTGGAAATATATGAGAAGGAGCCTGGGTAGAGCTGCTTCGGGATGAATCTGTGTGAAACTTCATCTAGAAATATATGAGAAGGAGCATGGGTAGGGCTTCTTTGGGATGAGTCTGTGTGAAACTTCATATGGAAATATATGAGAAGGAGCCTGGGTAGGGCTGCTTCGGGATGAGTCTGTGTGAAACTTCATCTGGAAATATATGAGAGCCTGGGTAGGGCTGCTTCAGGATGAGTCCGTGTAAAACTTCATCTAGAAATATATGAGAAGGAGCCTTGGTAGGGCTGCTTCGGGATGACTCTGTGTGAAACTTCATTTGGAAATATATGAGAAGGAGCCTGGGTAGGGCTGCTTCGGGATGAGTCCGTGTGAAACTGTATTTGGAATTAGAAGGAACCCGTGTAATATTACTTCATGATGAGCCCATGTGAAGCTGCTTCTGGAAATTGGAAGGAACACATGTAAGATTACTTCATGATGAGCCCGTGTGAAGCTGCATCTGGAAATTGGAAGGAACTCGTGCAAGATTTCTTCATGATGAGCCCGTGTGAAGCTGCATCTGTAAATTGGAAGGAACCCGTGTAAGATTGCTTCATGATGAGCCCGTGTGAAGTTGCATCTGGAAATTGGAAGGAATCTGTGTACGATTGCTTCAGCTGGTTGTGTAGATAGTTGCTTTATTTTGTTTCAGGAATTAATCTTGCACCTGTTGAAAATTGTTGATAATAATTATCTGTTGATTGATCTTTCCTAAAAAGGTAAATAGTTATCTGTATGAAATGCATTGTGTAATGATGTTCTCAAAATAAATGAGATTGTGCTATATGCGTTTCATATTCACATGCTATGATGTATGAATATGAAATGTTATTGAAGTGCATCTTTGTCCGGGAAAATAAATCCTTGACAAATGTTGGGGAGTTTTGGGAAGTTAAATCCCGGATTACTGTTGAGGATAAAGAGTATGTGTATCTTCAAACTTTGTTTAGAGTGTTTCTGCTAGGGATTCCTGCTTTGTTGTTTGAGGAGAATTTCACCGGGGAACATTGACTTTGCTTGATAAAACTATGCGAGGAGTGTTGATTTCTACTTTGGGAATAGAGTTTAGGAGTTTTAGTTTTCCATTACGTTACTGGGGAGTTACTTCTTCACTGGGGAGAATAAAAGTTAGTTGTTATCTGGTCGAAATCCAGGCTTCGCAATAACTTGGTGGGGATAATATCGACTCCGTTGGTGACAAGGGGTTTTATCCATTGATTTGTAATAGTCTGAGAAAAAACTCATGGTGGGGAATCTGGAGTTTGTTGGGGAAATAAACCATGTTAAGAAGAATATTATTGAGACCTTACTGGGGACATGAATTCTTTTGGGGAGAACTCCGCAAGGTTTATTTTTTTCAGTTAAGACCAACTCAGTTGGGGAATATTAGAATGAATCTGGAACTTGATTGTATTTCAGGAGATATTGAACGGATATTAGAATGACATCCATATCTGGGTCGTATCTAAATTGTATCTGTAGGAGAGTCTGGAATGAATGTTAGAATAAATTTGTATTTAGACTGCATCTGCATTGTATCTAGAAGATGATAAACTCCAGGAAATTTCCATCCGTTTGGGAACTGGCATGATGTGTGCGTTCGTCGGGAGAAGATCAAACTCCTTTATCCGCTGGTGAGTTTGACTACGTCATCGGCTGGAGAATGCCCCACTTTTGTCTGAAGATGCTTCTACACTAGTCGGGGATAGCCTTGTGGAGGATTGTACCCTTATCCGTGAAGATTACTCTGTGGGGATAACCTTATAGAGGTGGCTCTGGCGACTTCACTAGGATTAACTTATGAAAGGGACTTGGTGGGGATTTGTCACTTTCCATAGTAGTAAGTGTTATAGTACTGCCAGAAAATGTTTATTTAGTCGTACGTGACCCTTTACTGGAATTCATGTTCAATGCCCTAAGTGATTCTGATGGAGACCTGCCCTTGGATATTCAGGACTTTATGAGAGATTTCTTGTAATCTTGACTTGACTGCCACTGATGAGTTGGGCAATAACATTTCATGCCCCCTTGTTTATGGTAGATTTGTCATTGGAAGTGTCTTCCAATTTGAAGTGATTCTGTTTCTTGAGAGAATTTCAGTTCATTGGATATTCACCATGCGAGTTTCTCTATTGTCAAACAATTAGCTATATGCAAACAACGATATTCAAACAATGCAAAGTTTATGTTTGTCTTTCATTTTTAGCAGATAAAAGAATTTTGTAAGGATATGAATTCTACTCAGGATTTATAGTAAGCCTTACAGGAGTCAGGATACCTTTCGTAATAGTATGCTTTCGAACTAACCCATGCTTCAATTAGGACTTTTAAGGGGTTGTAACATGGCCTGGTTCACGGTTTAAGAAATAAAGGATAACGCTCAAAGTTTTTTTGTACCCAACCCGTTCTCCATGATGTTCTCAAGCCCTAAACTTAGTTGATTGCGCATTTATCTCTTACTAGAATCTGGAATGATATTTTGGTGATGGTTCAGATACTGGAAGTTTATTTGGGAAGGCAGTTATTTTTGTAACATTTTTCATGTTGTCGAGGATTTGTAACGACCTTTTTATTTATTTACTATCCCTAATTTTGTATGACTGCTCTTCTTTTAAGATTACAACCATCGGGATGCCCCATTTTTTTAAAGTCTCCTTCATAGGTTTTGACCTTGTGGGATTTTCTAAAGACTTCCTATTTTATGGGGAACCAGCACCATTTTTTTATTCGGAAGGATATTTTCGTTGTGAAGTGACAGCTTGTGACTTAATGTGCATTTGAATCAATTGAGAAACTACCCTGTCCCAGGTTATGATTAAAGGTTTCAGTTTGTGCGAAAAAGAAAACTCCTACTTCTTTGGCTCAAAGGGATTGACTAGGGATTATATTCCTTATAACTCCACTATTTAGGGTTTGAAACAACGCATGTACATCATCAGCAAAGTCTGTCCAAAAGCATATTGTATGAAACTACGCTATTGTTTTCATCATCCTCCCTCTAAAGGCTTACAACTTTTAACGAGAGTTGAATATCACAAAAAGGGAATAAAAAGCACAGTTTAAATATAGTGAAAACGAATAGATTAATTCAAGACAAACATGTGCAATGCATTAATCAAACAAAGTTTGACATAATAGGTAAGTGTGCGAACAAACAAAAGAAATTACAATTTGAAAATTCAAAATGAAATGGACGCTCTCAAAGATTTGGCATGGGAGCAGTGATCACATTGGGAGTCTCAGGAAGGCCGAATTCAATCTCCTTGGCGTCAATCATGTTTTGAATCTTGTATTTCAGTGCCCAACAATCATTAGTGTCATGCCTAGGACTGCCGAAATGATAGGCACGTCTTGCATTGGGATTGTAGTTAGGAGAAGAAGTTTTGGGGTTTGGATAAGGTTCTATCAACATGATCAGGTTCATCCTCAACATGTGTTGCAATGCCTGAGACAGTGGTATGTTGATTTTGGTAAATTGTCTCTTGGGCTCGTCTTGCCTTCGCTGATTTCCCCGTTGTTGCTGTTGCACTGATGCAGTATTAGAGATCAGGACTTCCCCCACAGATTGGTCGTGGTTACTCTTGTTACGACCCTTTTGGTTGTACACATCATTGGACTCTTTCTTCCCATTGTATGACTTCTTCTGAGTATCGGAAAATGCAGCCACTTGGATCTTTCTGCTTCTAATTCCATTTTCAACTTGTTCCCTAGTTAGAATCAGCTCGGTGAACTGGACTGAAGAGCTTCCGATTAGGTGATTGAAGAAAGGTCCTGTCAAATTTCCCATAAAGATATCAACTAGCTCCCTGTTAAACATAGGGGGTTGAACCCTTCCGGCTGGGTCCCTCCATTTTTGAGCGTATTCTTTGAAGCCTTCATTGGAACCCATGGTCATTCCTTGCAACTGCACCCTAGTTGGGGCCAAATCAGTGTTATATTGATATTGATGGTAGAAGGTGGTGGCCAAGTCCTCCCAGGTATGGATGTTGGAACCTTCTAACTGGTAAAACCACTCCAATTGAGTCCCAGACAAACATTCTTGAAAGAAGTGCACCCACAACTTCTTATTAGTGGTGTGCGGTTGAATTTTACAGACATAAGATCTGAAGTGAAGCTTAGGGCACGAGACACCATCGTACTTGGCAAAGATTGGAATCTTGAATTTGTGGGGAATGACTACCCCAAACACCAAACCTAAATCACCAAAATCCAAGCCTGGCACAACTTGAATTTCTACAGCCTTCAATCTGTATTCTAATTGCTTATACATGTCTTCAGTCGGTGGATATTGTTTGTCAAAATAGTCCTCATCCTTAGAGATTGGATTGTTACCACCCCCAGCACAGGTGCTTCTAGCGTCTTCATCTTGATTTTTCTTCAGAGAAATCTTATTCAACTTGAACTTGTCGGATGGGGACCTTGAGTCTCTTCCTCATGTTGATCACGACCTTCTTCTTGGTCTTTTTCTTCGTAACCAGAAACGCCATCAGTTCTTGCTTCCCCTTTGCTAAGTTAAGAAACGTTTCTTGAAACTTAGATTTTTGTGTCTGCAAGTCCTTCACAATCTGCTCGAGATCCATCTTACTGAAATAAACAGTAGAAAGATGAGGACACATGTGTCAGAAAACCTGCTTATGTTATGATGCATGTAATGCAAATGTTTTTAAGGATCTCGCGGGGTAAACACAAGAAAATGTTATAAGTTGAATTTTAACTACAACTTTAATTGAAGAATTTCGTATCGTTGAATGTTCATCCACGAGAATCAAGATCACCATGTCAAGTGGGTCATATCCCTTGACTCGAGTTATCGTGCTTTGGTTTTTGACAGTATTTGGTTAGAGGAAAATAAATCCTCTTGCCCCTTGATATACATCTTAGTTCAACATAACCCTACATCATAAGCCCTTGAGACCCTTGAAATGGTTATTGAAAATGCTATGGTATGATGTCATGATGTTTATTTTCAAGTAATCATATACAAGCAAAGCAAACAAGTCCTTAGGTTTAGGCTTGCATGGGGTTTGTAGGTAAGTACACTCTTGAAGTTTAGTTGGTTCAACCTATCCTAGAAAGTAATCGGGTTCTAAGGAATCTCAATATCATTGATATTTCTTCATTGGGAATTGTCTCAGCACAATCAATCTTTTCTTGCGGCCGAAATATCCCAAAAGTCTGATCTTAATGAGCGTAGTATCGTGTATCAACCAATCTTCATCTTTTCACCAAAGTCGGCTATCTCACTACTTCTTAATGGCCAAGTTGTTCAATTAAAGGTTCTACGGTCAGTTAGTGCTTCATGATACCGCTCAGTGGCCTCGTATTATCCTCGATTCAACACAAGGGATACCGGTACCAACAAATGTGTCACACTAACGTAGCCATTGTTTCAACCATAACGGTCTACATCGTACAATTTCCACAATATTTTGCTACTTACCTAATGATGTTCACTGATCCGGGTAGAGGATCAATACAAACCCAAACAAGGACCCATAAGTGTAAAGAAAACAAGTCAAACAATGAAAGCATTTTAAAGGTGATCTAATCTCTAAGTTAACTCCACTTTTAAGTTTAACATTCCCCAGCAGAGTCGCCAGTTCTGTGATACGGTGGGAGAACTAACTTGGGTGTTTTGCGTATTATCATAATTGTTGCAGATAGAAAGAGTCGCCACCTACTTTTCTTTTATCCAATAAAGGAAAGGGTGAAAAGAACCGGAAATACCTATTGTAGAATTTTCTTGAGTTCGGGGGGTAGGTTATGAAATGGGAAGGTGTTAGAACCCTTGCCATTTGTAGTTATCTACGGGCTCTTAGTTGCTTGATCACTTTGAAATGCTTTGTTTTAAATGTGTTTGTGATTGTTTTTGAAAGTATTTTTGAAAATTGCCTTAGTTTAGGCGAACTTTGTAATGATTCTCGTCTCTATAAGAATGCATACAAAGTGTTGACTTTTGAAAATATTTCATGGAAAAGTGTTGGTGTTTTTGAAAGATGTTTTGAAATGTTGTGAGCAAGAAACTACGAGCGTTCTACCTACTCAAAAGTCTTAGTTCTTTTCCACCTCCTTTAGATGTTGTTATCTTACCATTGATTGGTAAGAAGCCCTATCATTGGATGTGAAGGGACGGGCGTGGATCACCGTACAGTCATAAAAGGCAACACTGTAGGATACCTTAGCAATTTTTTGTGAGGGTCTAAGATCGTTTACGAAGGCGACATCGAAGGGTTATCGAGGGACTACGATCTTGTATTCGAGGGTCTTTGCTAAAGTATCCCACGTTCGAGGGACATGATTGTTTTTACCCGACGCAACAAGTGTAGGTTACCCTAGAGGTGCAAGTGTGCAAAGTGTATTGATTTCATGCATTTTTGTCTTGAATTAGGGTTGTCTAGTTATTTATTTTAGATATTTCCATACACACCCTAATTACTAGCAATAATATTTGAAAGCGATAAATTGCAAAATTTTAAAGTTCTATGCTATATATATATATATATATATATATATATATATATATATATATATATATATATATATATATATATATATATATATATATATATATATATATATATATATATATATATATATATATATATATATATATATATATATATATATATATATATATATATATATATATATATATATATATATATATATATATATATATATATATATATTTGCGATGGGGATACAAGTTTATGAATGGGGGATGAAAGCAATAAAGTTCTAATTATACTATTACAACCATATTGAATATTGAATGACAATAAAAATATAATTAAATATAAAGAAAAAGAAAAAAATTGGTTTAAGAAAACTTTTATGTGTTGACACATGAGCATATGCATTGATACGAAAATTTTATGTATTGACGCATTCATTGGCTCATACTGCTTTGTATTGGCTCATACTGCTTTCTTGCTCCTGGAAGTCAAAAGAAACTCAGTATGAGTCGACACATAAGGGTTTGTATCGACTCATACTGCTTTGTAGCTTTTTGTTTCGACTCATGCTCATTTCTAGCTCCTGGAAGTCAAAACAAATCAGTATGAGTCGACACATAATGGTTTTGTATCGACTCATACTGATTTGTGTCGACACATACGCATTTTGTGTCGACTTATAATCTATTTTGTACATAATATGTGTCAACTCATAGTGTTTCGTGTCGACTCATACTGCTATTTTTATTGTTCTATCATTGTTCTGCTGCATATATGGTTAGCTCTCAACACAGGATTAGTGAAAATGAAGAACAAGTATATGGTTAGCTTTAATGCAATGATATCTACATTTTATCTTCACAAATGAATCATTAATGATGCTTTATATGAAGAGTTCAAAGTCAAGAAAACTTACCTTGAAGCTGAAATTTGTGTTTTGAATTTGAACTGATGTGTTGGCTGTTTTTGAGCTTAGGAAATGGTAATAGTGATGTTACAGAAGTTGTTCTTGTGTTTGAACAACTCCTACATGATGTATGTGGAGTACTTGGATGGTTTTTTTGGACAGAACTTCCAAGGTGTGAGAGGTTCAAAGACTTGGACTTCAAAGCTCAAGAGTGGAGGTTTTGTGGACAGTTATGGCTTTTTGAAAGTATGAGATTTTGAGGGCTTGTTTACACAACAAAAACTTATGGCCCCTTTAGCTCTCAAATGGCCTCTCTATTTATAGAGGAGGTTTGAGAGAATGAGAGAGTTTATTTTACAAGCTGTCTAAATTCTGGTTTAGTTGAGATGAAACAACCAAGTTATTATGAAAATTGGCGTTCCAATGCATGGTACAAACATGGTCTGAAGTTTCTAGGAGCTTCTAGGCATGTTGCTTCTTTCTTTGACATTACGTATGCATAAAAAACAGTTGAGAGGCTCAAGGAGAGCTGACTTTGTATAAACCATGCTTTATGTGAATGGAAATGGTGCCTTTGTGCCATAAATGGAATGATGCAATGGATAATACTTAAATCACTTGAATAATGGTTCAATCAATTGTGTAAACATCTGATTATGAATATATTTGTAAGTCAAAAGGCCTGCAAAGCAATATTATGCATCATGGCATAAGGATTTTGTTATATGTTCTTCAACAAAATGACTTGCAATTCAAGAATGGATGCCTAATTTCAGGCCCTTGAATCTCCTAGATCAAGTATGATAAATTCATGTTCTTGGACATTTTTGGAATGCTTGAAACATCCTCTATAACTTTCATGTTGGCTATTTTGACAAAATGATCTTAGAACTATGTGAAAAAATGTCAAGAAGTTGGGATAAAATCCTGACCAAAATTTGTTTAAAATTTCTCTAACTGTTAGATGAAAAAGTCATAACTTCATGGACTTATATCTTCAAATATAAGCTTTTGTTGGATATCAACCCTCTAATACAAATTTTTAGAATTCATCAAGATCTACAACTTTCATGTTGAAAGTTTCCTTTGAATCATCTTTCATCTTGGTGAAAAAATGTCATGAAGTAATGAAATTAACATGTATAAAAACACTTAGAAAAATTTCTAAGTCTTGAAAAGTTTGACTTTTCACATTGACTTTTGACCTTCTTTGTTTCTTGATGATCAAGCTTCATATTTTTGAATGTCTTGATAAATTGTGATCTTTGAAATTTAATGTTGACCAAAAAGTCAAAGTTTGACTTTTGGTGTATCAGTTGACTTTTCAATAGTTGACCAAATTTCAACTATCAATCCACTGATCTTGAGAAATGATTTAAGCCATGGAATTGGGTCAACATGTTATGTTTGAGTTTTTGAGATTATGCTTAAAGCCATTAGGTCCTGTATTAGGTCAAAAAGTCAATGATCAGTCATTCTTAGTCAAAACCCTGATTTGTTGTCTCAGTGTTTTAGAGGTGATTTTGTCTGATCAATTCTTGAGAATCCTTGAGCATTGGAGATCCTTTGTGAGGAATGTCTTGAAAAAGAGAGGGAAAATTTTTGGGTACAACAATATCTCTTTGACAAATTAGATTTTATTTGATGAGATCCTTTTGGATATACCTCATCACAATGCGTCGGTCAAAGAGATCATTTAGGAACAAAGTGCATATTTATTTGGATTTCTTAAAAAGGATCTTGGAGACATTTTAGCTAGATTTAAAAAGATTTATTCCGATATTTATATGAAGATCTTGCATCTGATTTAAAACATGAAGAATTGATCTGATTGAAGAGTCCAAGCTCATACTACAAGCATCTATAAATAAGGACTTGCTAGACCTAAAATAGCAAGCATTCAACAACAAACCGTGAGTGCAAAATAAGGGTTTATGGTTTTGGGAGTCTTTTAAGTTCTTTGTGTTTGTATTCTTTGTATGTCACTCATCTATCTTCTGATTCACTGAGTTGACTGATTGTTGTTTGTTTATCAAGCTATTGTTATCACCCATTAGCTTTAAAGAAAAGTGTTGAGTATTGTTCTTAGTTAAGAGTCTTAACTAAGTATTATGGATTAGACGTGTAATCTTCTGTTTTGATACTAGTTACTGTGATTGTAACTAGTTTGTTTATCATTGCGGTGATTGGAAGTGAGAGGTTCTCATATCTAGGAGGTTATTAGGTAGAAGTTGCACGGGGTAGTGTTTAGGAGGAAATTTGTAAACTATGATTGTTTAGAATTTTAACTAATATTATATAGTGGATTTCCTTCCTGACTTGGTATCCCCCAGAGTAGATGACGTTGCACCAAACTGGGTTAACAATTGGTTGTGTTCTTTTACCTTCTACAATTTAATTATGCATTGTTTCTATTTTGGTAAAAGTTTCTGTCAGCAGGTGATGTTATAACATCTGTCTTGACATTGTGTTTTGTGTTGAGACATCTGTTTTAATACTTGTTGAAAGTGCCAAAATTACAATTGGAATCAGAGCATGCACCATGTTCTGGTTATTGGGTGAGCTTCCGGGAGATATTTTATGGTACTATAGATAAAGAAGGAGGATATAACAACAAACATCCTTTGTTGGATGGTTCAAATTATGACTGGTGGAAGGTTAAAATGGTGGACTTTCTGAAATCTATGGACAACAAAGTTTGGAAGGCTATTTTGAAAGGATGAAAGCATCCTATTTTGAAGGACAAAGATGGGAAAGTAGTCTCTTTAAAACCCGAAGAAGATTCGGATGATGAGGATGATAAATAAGGTGTTGGAAATTCCAAGGCATTTAATGCTCTATTAAATGGAGTAGACGAGAATGTTTTTAGGTTGATTAATACTTGTACTATAGCCAAGGATGCTTGGGAGATTCTCAGAGCAACTTATGAAGGTACATCCAAAGGGAAGGAGTCAAGACTTCAGCTTCTCACTACTAAATTTGAGAATCTAAAGACGAATAATAATGAGACTATCCAGGAATATCATATGAAGGTTCTTGAAATTGAAAATGCATCAAGTTCCTTAGGAGAAAAGATTTCAGAAGCAAAGCTTGTTAAAAAGATTCTTAGGTCCTTACCTTGGAAATTTGACATGAAGGTTACAACTATTGAAGAAGCTCAAAATATCAGCAGCATGAGAGTTGATGAACTAGTTGGGTCACTTCAAACTTTTGAATTGGCTATTAGTGAAAAGATAGAGAAAAAGAAAAAATGCATAACTTTTGTATCTAATGTTGAAGATGGAGAAGGTCAATTTGATCTAGATACTGATGAGGGGTTGTCTAATATAATTGTTCTTCTTAAAAAGAAATTCAATAGAGCATTGAAGAGACTGGACAGAAGAAGGAGACCAGATGTCAAGAATATCTCATATGACATCAGTAATAACATTGATTCTCTGAAGAAAACAAGAATTAAAGAGAAGAAAGACAAAGGAATTCAATGTTATGAGTGTGAAGGATATGGTTATATTAGACCAGAGTGTCTTAACTTCCTCAAGAAACAACATAAGGGTTACAATGTATCCTGGTCTGATGAAGATAATTCAAAAGATGAGTCTAATACTGAGTCTGCCAAACTTGTAATGGCTCTCTCTGACAGATGGGCGGATGAAGTTGAAACTTATGATGAAAGTATTCTCTATGAAGATCTTAATATGTCCTACAAAGATACATGTAATAGGTATGAAGAAAATCTCAAAATAAAGGAATATCAAAGAAAGATCATTGTTGAATTGAAGAATGAGAAGAAGAAGCTTATATGTATCGTATCATGTCTTTAAAGTGAGGTAACTCTCTTAAATTCCAACCTCAACAACATGCCATATTCCTTGAAGAAGATGAATAGTAAAGCTGATATGGTGAGAGAGGAAAGAGATACTAAAGTTGATTATCAATCTGATAAGAAACAAAGAAAAGAATCTAAAGAGGAGTTCTTTTCATCTGAAAGGAAGAGAATGATCAATATGTCCAACCATATTTTGCAACATCCTGGAAGACATGATAAAACATTATCCAGATTTCAATCATAAACATGGATATGTCATTCTTATGATGAGCATGGTCATATAAAGCCTTTATGTTATAAACTATATGGAGATCAAAAATCTTCATTTCATTCAAAGGCTGATCAAAAGTGAGCAGAAAAAGAAGTGTTGAAAATATGGATATTAAATTTATTACTCATACTTCCTTATAAGACTCAACTGGAGAGGACTGGTACTTTAACAGTGGGTGCTCTAGACACATGACAGGGATTCAAAAGTTACTAGTAATTGTTAAACTGCATCCCACATGTTTGTTGTACCCTAAATTTTACCCCTAAGACTTCTCATCATTCGCACCCATGCATTTCATTTTCTACTTTATGTTTCACTAACATCTAACCAAAATACCAACAATATTTCTTCTTCTTTGTTTTCCTATTGTTCTTATGCAAGCTAGGAACTGAATCAAGAATCTAAAGCACAGTTCCCTCAGCCATGGTTTTTAAATCAAATTGTGCATCATCATTGTAATGCGGTGGCAGAACTGAGTTGAGTGTTTTATGTTTTATCATAATTGTTGCGGATAGCAAGATTCGCCACTGACTTTTCTTTTATCCAATAAAGTAAAGGCTTAAAATAATATGAAAGATATTTTAAGAATTTTCTTGAGTTCGGGGGGTAGGTTATGAAAAGGGAAGGTGTTAGCACCCTTTTCATCCGTAGTTACCTACAAGCTCATAGTTGCTTGATCACTTTGAAATGTTTTGTTTGAAATGTGTTTGTGATTGATTTTGAAAGTATTTTTTGAAAAGTGCCTTCGTTTAGGCGAACTTTGTAATGATTCTCGTCTCTATAAGAATGCATACAAAGTGTTGACTTTTGAAAATATTTCATTTGAAAGTGTAGGTGTGTTTGAAATGATGTTGCTTTGAAAATGGTTGTGAGCAAGCAACTACGAGCATTCTACCTACTCAAAAAGTCTTTGTTCATTTCCTCCTCCTTTAGATATTTCTATCTTACCATTGATTGATAAAAAGCCCTATCATTGGATGTGAAAGGACAAGCGTGGGTCATTGTATAGTCATAGAAGGCAACATTGTAGGATACCTTAGCAATTTTTCGTAAGGGTCTAAGATCGTTTTATCGAAGGCAACATCGAAGGGTCATCGAGGGACTATGATCTTGTATTCAAGGGTCATTTCTAAAGCATCCCATGCTCGAGAGACATGACTATTTTTTATCCGAGGAAACAAGTGTGGATTTCCCTAGAGGTGCAAGTGTGAAAAGTGTTTGCTTTCATGCATTTGTTCTTGAATTAGGGTTTTCTACTTGTTGATTTTATGTCTTGCCATACAAACCCTAGTTACTAGCATTTATATTGAAAGCCGTAAATTACGGAAATGTAAAGATTCTACACTATTACATCATTTGGGGATGGGGGTACAAATTTACAAATGGGGGATGAAAGCAAATAAATCCTAATTTACTATTACAACCATATTGAATTGAACAATACTGTACAAGAAAATGTAAATATAATGTAAAAAGAATAAAATGATATGAAAAGAAACGAAAATGTTCTTGTTATGAAGAAGGGGTTTTGACCTAATTAACTAAAATAAAGTAAATTAATTAAACTAAGAAAATTAAACTTAAGTGAATTAAGAAAATTAATTTGATTAAAGAAACAAGTTTAGGATTTTTGTGAAAAGGTTTTAATTAAATTAAATTAGTATATAAAAAAATTAATTAATTAAAAGCCATAAGTTCTAAATTAATTTTAAAGAAAATATAAACCTAAGTCTAAATATTAAATTAATTTTTAAGAAAAGAAATTGATTTTAATAAAAAAATGATTTTTTGGCTTTTGGTTTAGAAAGAAATAACAGTAGGAACATATTAAAGTTATAAATGATAAATAAAATATTTTGGAAAATCAAAACCAAACTCAGCATGTATTGATACATAAAGGCCTGCATTGGCTCATTTTCCTGTTTTGTATCGACACATATCAGCTTTGCATCGACACATGTCATTTTCATGCTCCTGGAAGTCAAAAATAGTTCAGTATGAGTTGATACATAATGGTATGTGTCGACTCATTTCTTGTTTGTGTCAATACATTCGTGTTTTGTGTCGACTCATACACCTTTTGCCCTCTGTATTGTGCTTGGATAACAGTATGCATTGATGAATAAGGCCTTGTATCGACTCATAACATGTTTTGTAACTAAAATGAGTTAACTCATGTGAGTATGCATCAACTCATGCTGCAGTTTTTTACCTCTAATATTGTTTTATTGCATGTATAAGTCAGTTCTCAACATATAATTGATAAAAATGAAGAGCTAGCATATGGTTAGCTTCAAAGGCAATGATTACTATATTCTATCTTCAAAAATGAATCACTAATTATATTTGAAATGAAGAGCTCAAAGTCAAGAAGACTTACCCTGAAACTGAAATTTGTGTTTTGACTTAGTGTTGGAGAAACCAAGTTGCAGGTGGCTTTTTGGGTAATGGTGGTGATGATGTAACCAAAGTTGTTCTTGTGTTTGAACAACTTATATATGAGGTATATGAAGTATGTGGATGGTTTATTTGAACAGAGCTTGTAAGGTGTGAGAGGTTCAAAGATTTGGACCTCAAAGCTCAAGAGTGGAGGTATTGTGGACAAAACTGTTTTTTTAGAATATAAGAGTTTTGAGGGCTTGTCAACACAAAAACTTCTCTTCTTGGCTTGCAAATGGCCTCTCTATTTATAGAAGATGTTTGAGAGAATGAGAGAGTTTATTTTACAAGCTATCAAAATTATGGTTTAGGTGAGATGAAGCAACCAAGTTATTATGAAAATTCGTGTTCCAATGCATGGTACAAGCATGGTCTGCAGTTGCTAGAGGCTTTTAGGCATGTTGCTTCTTGCTTTGACATTGTGTATGTGTAGAGAAAACAATTGAGAGGCTCAAGGAGTTGACAATTGCATAAAGCTTGCTTTATGTGAATGGCAATGGTGCCTTTGTACTATAAATGGAATGATGCAATGGATAATACTTGAATCACTTGGATAATGGTTCAATCAATTGTGTAAACATCTGATTATGGATAGACTTACAAGTCACAAGACCTGCAAAGTAATATTATGCAGCATGTGATACGGTGGGAGAACTGACTTGAAGGTTTTGTGTTTTATCGCAAATGTTGCAGTTAGCAAGAGTCGCCACCGACTTTTCTTTTATCTAAAAGGAAAGTTGAAAAGCACAGGAAAGACCTTTGAGATTATTTCTTGAGTTCGGGGGGTAGATTATGAAAGGGAAGGTATTAGAATCCCTTTCATCCATGGTTATCCATGGGCTCTTAGTTACTTGCTATATCACTTGCTTTTGTTTGAAATTATGCTTTGTGTGGTTTTTGAAAGTATTTTGTAAAGAGGCAATTGTTTAGGAAATCTTTGTAATGATTCTCGTTCGTAAGAATGTATACAAAGATGTTGATCTTTTGAAAATGTTTTCAAGTTTTGTAAGATGTTTTGAAAGTGTAAGTGTTTGTTTTTGAAAATAGCAAGGATGTTTGTTTTGAAATGGAGAAAGTAATTAGGAGCAATCTACCTACTCAAATGTCTTTCTTGTTCATTTTCTTTTCCTTTGACATTGTTGTCTTACCATTGATTTGGTAAGCAACCCTATCTTTGGATGTAAATGGGATGGGCGTGGGTCATCATATAACCATGATTAGCAATGTTGCAAGGTATCTTAGCATTCTTTTTTAGGGACTAAGATCATTTGTAAGGCAACTTAGATAGCGTCATCGAGGGACTATGATCTTGTATTTGCTTATTTTGGCTAAGATACCTTACATGCGTAATATGGCTATTTTGTATAAGGCAACCAAGTGGAATAACCCTAGGGGTGCTTGTGTGCAAGTGTATTGTTTTCATGCATGTTTTTATCTTGAATTAGGGTTTTCTAAGTATTGGTTTTAGTCTTTCCATACAAACTCTAAATACTAGCATGTTATATAAAAGCGATAAATTGTGAAATTTAAAGTTACTACACTATTACAATATTTGTGGGGAGGGGGTATACAAATTCACGAATAGGGATTGCAAGAATTTAAACCTAATTAGTCTATTACAACTATATTGAATTGATATCAATGTACAAGGAAATGAATAAATACAAAGTATAAAATGAATGAATGTACAAAAAATGCAAGATGTAAAGAAAATGTATCTTTGTTTGATTTTCATGAAAAAAAGGATTTTGCCTTAACCTAATTAAATAAAGAAAATAATTAATTAAATTTTAATTTTAATTTTATTAAGAAAAGATTTTGAGTGAAACCCTAGTTCTATTAATTAATCAAAAGAAAATAAGTTTAAGAGAAGTATTTTTGGTATTTTTATCTTAAAAATATTTATAGTATTATAAAATATTTTTTGTCTTTTTATTATATAAAAAATAATGTATTAAATTAGTATGAAAGAAAATAACAAAATAATCTAATTTTATTTATATTTACAAGATAATAAGTAAAAAAATAAATAAAGTATAATTAATAAAAATATTTTTTTGTGAGAAAAATAAAATAAACTAAGTCAAAATATAAATATATCATTTTTTGTATTGTTTTTTATGATTTTTCAATATTTAGAAAATATATTTAAAAATAAAAATAAAATAAAAAATAAAATAAATAAATCTGGACTAGGCGTGCCAAAAAGCATGCAGGGGGTTAGTAAGAAAAAAAATAAAAAAAGGAACAGACCCAACAAAGCCCAAGCGCTTGCCAAAAAATCAGAAAATGCAAAAATATGTAAAAAAAAAATGCAAAAGGGTACCATTGGGGCTCAAACCCAGGTCCCATAGGTTACAGGCCCGCGCTTCTACCATTGGGGTGGCTATACATCCGTTAATACAAGTAAAACAATAAATATTTAAGGCAAAACTCGCCCTGAAGACTTCATCTTCAACCTCCATCCAGACCAACTGTAACTTGCTCATTTCTCATCAAAAATGAAAACTATAAACATGAAACTTGTAGCAAATTTTCTTACGATTCCAGAAATGTAAAGTATTAAAACTATAGATCAAAGATAAGCATAAATTCTAATGGCTCTAATCTGAATCCTAAAAATTTCAGAGATTTGAGTTTCAATATCTCTAAGCTCAAGTAAAATTAATGGAAACTATGGACATGGTTAGCTTCAGGGTAATGATATCTACATGTTTTGTTCACAAATAAACTATTAATGATGCCTGTATGAAGAGTTCCAAGTTGAGAAAACTTACATCAAAACTTAAAATCGTGTTTGGAGTTTGAGCTTGTTTCAGGCAGTGGTGATGATCAGGTTAGCTTCCTTGAGGTCCTAGGAAGCTAATGCAATGATTTGCTTGAGTTGAGAGTGGTTGAAATGGCCTGGGAAAGTCAATGTGCAGTGCTCTGTTTTTGGCTATGGAGGATATGGTAAATGATGTTACAGTGATGAAACAGGGACATGGATAGGTTACACTTGATGTAAGGAAGTTTAGAAACTAAAAGGCCAAGAAACACACGAGGGAAATGTGAATTTGATGTTCAAGGTCAAAAATTATGCAACAATGGAGTTTTTGGGCAATTTCTGATTTGAGAGAGTTTTGGTGTATTTCACAATGCTTAAGCTCTTCCTCTAGATCACAAATAGTGACTCTATTTATAAGCAACAAGTTTGGAGTGTTGTAGTTGATCAGAATTCAAATTTACATGTTTAAGTTAAACATGTGATTTTTTGACAAAACAAGTTTCCATGCCTTGTACTTGCTAAGATAGAGTGGTTATGCTTTAAACAAGCTTACTACTGACTTTGTGGATGGAGTGTGATCAGAGGGAACAAGTTAGAGGCACAAGAATGAACTTTATGCAAAAAGCTTGCTTTACAAGAATGGCAATGTTAACTTTGTGCCATTAATGGAAATACAACTTGGACAATAGCTTAATTGCTTGGATAAAAGCCCTAACAGCTGTTTAAACATTTAATTATGGAGTGACAAACAAGTTTGAGGCCTGCAAAGCAAAGATTATGCAGCCTAGCATGGATTTGGTTCATGTGTTCATCAAAAATGACTTGTAATTCAAGTGACAAAACCTTAACTTCATCTCTTCGATTCTCCCTACTCAAGAATGATCTCAAGGATTTCTAGGATATTTTGGAAAGCTTGTAATGTTCTATACAACCCATCTTTGAATTTCTTTTGAAGATTCCCCTTGGAACTATATGAAAAGTTCCATGAAGTTAGGTCAAAATCCTGACCAAATTAGGGCAAAATTTCACTAAGTGTTTAGTTTCATGACCACGTGTTCATAAAATTATAACTTGAGATCCAAGAATTTTTGGAAGGATTTGTGTAAATCAAAGTTGTATATTTCATGGAGATCTACAACTTTCATGTTGGAAGTTTATCTTGAATCATCTTGCATCATGGTGAAAATGTTGTTCAAAGTTATGAAAAAACATGAAATTTCCAACACTTAGAAAAATTTCTAAGTTTAGAAATTTTGACTTTTCAAAATGAAATCTTAACTTTTTGATTTCTTGATGAATAAGTTTCATATTTTGACATGTTTTGATGAATTATGATCTTTGGCACTTGAATTTGACCAAAAATTCAAAGTTTGACTTTTCAGTATACAATTGACTTTTGATCAGATGACTGAAAAATTCATCTGTCAATCCAATGGACTTGCAATGTTTTGAACCATTCCATTAGGTCAAAATGATACAATTGGACTCTTGAGATCATGCCTTAAACCAATTGATTATTTTCTAGGTCAAAAATCAGAAATTGCCCCTTCTCAGTCAAAACCCTAATTTTGACCATTTTGCCCTTTAGGGGATTTAATCAAATTTCTTGAGGAGTTATGGTCCAAACTTGATAAAATGATACATATAAGTTTAAAATGTTGGTATGGATCAAAAATTTAAGAAGTTCGACTGTAAATTGGCCATAGTTGACTTTTCCCTAATATAATTGATTTTTAGGTCAACTGCTCAATTGACTGAGCAAAAATGTGATCCAAGGCTTGAAACTTGACATGAGTGATCTTGGGGGTCCATAATGATCCATGAAAGTCATATGGGGCATTGTAAGTTCAAATGTCCTTGTGCAAACTCAAACCCTAGTTTTGGGTCATCAGTGCATAAGGAGGTATCTTGAGTTGATCAAACCCTAGTGCAGTCTTGAGCCCAAGGAGATTTTGTGAGCAAAAATCTTGATAAGTGAGAGGGAAAATTTTGGGTTACAACAGCTTCCCCTGTTCAATCTTCTTAAGCCTGAAGAGTTAGATTGGCATGTTTTGCCATTCGTGACTCGAAGGTGGAAGATGATTGGACACTAGAGTGCCCAAAAATTTGCACTCGGTGATGTGAGAGTTGAGGGAATGGGCTTAATGATGCCATTTGGAAAGGGTGTTAGAAAGTTTGTTGAAGATGGGCTTATAGATGCCATCCAAGAGTGATTTTTGCATTGTAATTCGTAAGCTGAAAGAATGAGCATCAGAATGGCGTCCGTATCTAGAGCGTATCCGAATTGTATCTGGAAGCTGATTTCGAATGAGTATCAAAATGGCATTCGTGTCTGGAGCGTATTTGAATTGTATCTGAGGAGAAGCTCTGAATGAGTATCAGAATGGCATCAGTGTCTGGAGCGTATCTGAACTGTATCTGAAAGCTGAATTTGAATGAGTATCAGAAGTGCATCCGTGTCTGGAGTGTATCTGAACTGTATCTGAAAGCTGAAAGTTGAATCTAAATGAGTATCAGAATAGCGTCTCTGTCTGGAGCATATCTGAACTGTATTTGAAGACTTTGAACATTGTTAATGGTAGTTGTTTGACTAATCTTATCCTGAAAAAGATAAAATGTTAGCTAATATGCAATGTTATGTTGTATTAAATGCATAGTATAATGCATTCACGTTATCAATGTTTATGATATATGGATGCGATGTATGCGTATGTGAGCTAGTTTACTGCACCGCTATTGGATTGGGGAAAATAAAGCCTTGACTGCTGCTTAGGATATGGAGTATAAGTCTTCATGTTGTGAAGTCTAAGTGTTGATGAATTTTTGCTTGGAGAAATAAACTCCGTTGTAAGGGAAATGTCGTGTACTGCTTGGAAAATCCTGCCTGGGGAATTCAGAGGAATTTGACGACCTCTATTGGGGATTGATAACTGAAAGCTTTGTTCCGCTGGGGATTGAACTGCACATTGTGGGGGTTTATGGAAATAGCATAGAGAGATTTCCCTACCTCTTAAAGCCATCAGTGATTGTCTTTCTATTTTGTTTATTTGTAAACAGTAATTATGTTCAAATGCATATGTTCAAAAACAAATCATTGGACGATTTTGTAATCAAAACACAAGAGTAATGAAAACAGATAGTTTTTGCACTTTCAAAGGGATATCTTTGTATTAACTTTGAGTAAGTATTTTTGTACAACGAGACAAAAATTCTAGTAAGAGAATGTCGTCGTAAAAAATTAAAATTTTGATACAAAGAAAAGATAGCTATGTGCAATAATCCCATGGGTTTCCCATTCCGCTATAGCCTTCGTGTCTCTGAGTATATCGTCTATTTGTTTCCTTGTTTGAAGATGATTTAATTGATCAGAACCTCTGAGTTTGTCAGTGGAAGCCAAAGGTTGTCCGTACGGTGATCCAACGGGACATAGTCATACACTTTAATTCCTTAACTTTTTCCTGGACCGCCCTTTCGGGTTTTCAGTCCACCGGGATACCCTTTTTTGCCCAAGCCGTCCTTTCGGGTTTTCAGCTTGCCGGGTGTACAAATTTTTTTGTTTTATCCCTAATTTTTGCCCAAACCTTTTTGGTTTGCCGGGATGCCCTTGTTTTTCCTAGGTGCGTCAACCTAGCGGGTCTCTTATGCGTAGTATATTTTGACTATGTATGCGTTCGCAGGGTGCGGCAGGTCGTCACCATCCATGGTGGTCAAAATCATTGCTCCACCAGAGAAAATGTTTTTGATTACAAATGGTCCTTCATATGTAGGAGTCCATTTGACCTGGGGATCACCTTGCGGTAGTATGATACGTTTGATCACCAGATCTCTAACTTGATACACTTGTCGTCTGACATTTTTGTTGAAAGCCTTGATCATCAGTTTTTGATACATTTGACCATGACAGACAACATTAAGCCTTTTCTCATTAATCAAGTTTATTTGGTCAAGTCGAGTCTGGATCCAATCTTGTTCATTTAGCCCTGCATCCTTCATAATTCTCAGAGAGGGGATCTGAACCTCAATAGGCAAGACAACCTCCATGCTGTATACCAGAGAGTTGGGTGTTGCCCCGGTTGATGTGCGAGTTATGGTACAATGTATGTGGAGAGCGAATGGTAGCATCTCATGCCAGTCTTTGTATGTGACTGCCATTTTATGTATGATATTTTTAATGTTCTTATTTGCGGCTTCGACAACACCATTCATCTTTGGCCGGTAAGGGGAAGAATTGTGATGTTGGATCTTGTACCATTGTCTGTAATGATCCTCTATGTGATACCGTACCGATGGATGAGATTCTGCTTGATGAACCGAGCGACAACATTCTTGGTAATGGAAGCGAAGGAAGCTGCCTCCACCCACTTTGTAAAATAGTCAATGGCCACTAAGATGAAGTGGTTTCCATTGGAGGCGGTTGGCTTAATTTCTCCAATCATATCAATCCCCCACATACAAAGGGCCAAGGAGCCGTCAAGACATTCAGAGGAACCGGAGGTACATGCACTTTGTCAGCATAGATCTGAAACTTATGACAAGTTCGAGAGTGTTGATAGCAATCTGCTTCCATGGTAGACCAGTAATAGCTTGCCCGTAGGATTTTCTTTGCCATCGTATGCCCACTGGAATGGGTGCCAAAAGTGCCTCCATGTAATTCAGCCATGATCCTTTCAGCTTCAACCTTGTCTACGCACCGAAGTAACAGAGTCATGGTTGCGTTTGTAAATAATGCCATTACCAAGGAAAAATTTAGCAGAGAGTCTCCTTAAGAACTTCTTATCATTGACTAAAGTTCCTTCTGGATATTCTTGAGTCTCGAGATACCTCTTGACTTCGTGAGACCAAGGCTGGTCCACTACTTCTTCAACATTAATCTCGTGACAGTGTGCTGGTTCATCCATTCATTCAATGGTGATCTTTGGAGCCTCGTTATCCCATTTAAGTTTAAACATAAATGAAATTGTGGCTAGTGCGTCTGCTAGCTGATTTTCTTCTCGCGGGAAATGCTCGAAGGTAATATTTTCAAAATGTAGGAGCAATGTCAAAACATGTTCTTTGTAAGGGATAAGGTTAGGGTGTTTAGTGTCCCATTCCCCTTTGATTTGCTGATAACCAAAGTTGAATCTCCGAATACATTCAAAGGTTTGATCCCCAAGTCTATGGCAGCTTTGAGGCCAAAGATGCACGCTTCGTATTCCGCCATGTTATATGTACAATGGAAGCAGATTCTTGCCGTAAAGGGAGTGTGACATCCTTCCAGAGATATGAGTATAGCACAATACCATTGCTGAGTACGTTACATGCCCCATCAAAAACCAGGGTCCATCGGGATCCTTGTTCAGGTTCGTCATGTTAGAACATAGTTTGATTCTACAACCCTTGGTTAAAGTTTTGATGATAACAAATACAAAGAATAAATAATAAATACGCAGAACAAATATGCACCCTAAAAATTATGTTCTATGAATGCAAAGTTCTGACCATATCAGCATCATAAGTTAAGCGATAAAGAGCTACACGCTGAAGCAATCAGAACATGCGCTGAAGATTGATGACCAGAACTTGCGCTTAAGCAAAGTAAACTCTGATTCTGAACAAGAACATACCAATCCAAGTCATCAATATTCTGAAGCGTCATCAGTAAGCAAGGAGATAAGATTCTTAAGCGTTACTGATCATTCATAACAGCATCAATTCCAACGGCTTCTTTCAGACAGGATCTTCTCCAAATGGAAAGTGTGTTAATGACATTAAACATACTTTATGATCAACGTCATTCCACTGCCTATATAAACAAAATCAGCATTCAAAATCAATAACGATTTTTGCCATATTACCACTCACGCATATTGAAAGCTGCAAGCAACATCATTTACATTTCCAAGCTATAATCCTGTGTAATTTATCACCGTTGTGATAAACAGTTTTTGTTATAAAAATAACAACACATATCTTGTATAATTGTATTGCAATAGTGTTCCTTGAGATTAACCGGACTGTGGTTGTACTCAAGAAGACTTTAACAGTTGTTAGAGTAGCGATTGTAATCTTGTTGAGATTAGTGATTTAAGACCTTGTTGGAGAGAGGTGAAATCACCTTGACGGGTGGACTGGAGTAGTTTGAGATCAAATGAACCAGGATAAAAATACTATGTCATTGAGCTTTTAATTTCAAGTTTGTCAATTCAACTCCCCCCCCCCCCTTATTGTGTTTTTCACATCTTCAATTGGCATCAGAGCACCTGGTTTTGAGCTTAAACACTTAACCGTGTCAGTACGAGATCCAAGCTTTAGAAAAACACTATGGTGGGATCAAGCCAAAACATCAGCAATGACAACCATGAAGACAAGGACAGATTCAGTGGCAAACCTCCAATCTTTGATGGAGAAAACTTTTATAACTGGAAAGACAGAATTGAGAGTTTCTTTCTGGCCCATGATGCTGATTTATGGGACATGGTGACTGACAGATACACGCACCTAGTGGATGGACGTGGTCAGAGGATAGACATAAAAATGATGTCTGATCAACAAAAGTGTGAATTTAGAAACCACCACAAGGCCAGAACAATACTCCTCAGCGCCATCTCATACTCAGAATATGAGAAAATATCAAACAGAGAGACTGCCAAGGACATGTTTGACTCTTTGAGAATGACGCATGAAGGAAACATTCAAGTCAAAGAAACCAAGGCCCTTGCGCTCATTTAGAAGTATGAGGCATTCAAGATGGAAGATAGTGAATCAATAGAAACTATGTTTTCAAGATTCCAAAGCCTTGTTGTTGGACTGAAGGTTCTTGACAAAGGGTATTCTACTGCTGATCACGTTAAGAAGATCATCAGAAGCTTTCCCAAGCAATGGAGGCCAATGGTCACAGCACTTAAGCTAGCCAAAGATCTCAAGAAAATATCTCTGGAGGAACTTGTCAGCTCCCTCAGAAGTCACGAGATAGAGCTAGAAGAAGATGAGCCTCAAAAGCAAGGTAAGCCACTAGCGTTAAAATCAAACAGAAAATCTGACTCTAAGGTTTTGCAGGCTATGGAAGAAACTTCTGATGGATCCTCATCCGAAGAAGATAAACTGTCTCTCCTCTCCAGAAGGGTGAACCAACTGTGGAAGCAGAGACAAAGGAAGTTCAGAAATCCCAGAAGATCAGAGAATCAGAATGAATCTTCCTCCAGATACAGAAAGTCTGAGCCTTCCTCTGGACACAGAAGATCTGAAGGTTCTTCAGGATATAGAAAGTCAAACAACAAGGACATCATCTGCTATGAATGCAACGAGTAAGGGCACTACAAAAGTGACTGCCCAAAGCTTCAGAAGGAAAAACCCAAAAAGAAGTTCTTCAAGGAAAAGAAGAAAAGCCTCATGGCTACATGGGATGATTCTGACACATCTGAAGCTGACTCAGAATCAGATGATGAAAGAGGAAACATAGCTCTCATGGAAAATGTATCAGAAGACAGTGAAGCTTCTGGTTCATACTGAAAATCAGACACTGAAGAGGTATTTCCTGATTTTACCATAAACTTTACTAAGGCTGAACTTGCAAAAAGCCTAAATGAAATTCTGGAAAGGTATCAGCAAATCAGAGTCAAATTCAGGAACCTGAAAAGGAATCTTGCCTTTGACTCTAAAAAGTCTGAGAGTCTCAGATTATAGAATTCTGAGTTAAAAGAAAAAATTTCAAAATTAGAAAATGATTTGCAAAACCCTTAGAAGGAAACAATCTCTGAAACTCCCAGTAATGCTGATGAGATCATCAAAGAGTATGATCACAACTTTTAGAAGTGTCTAGCTAAAAACATAGACAGAAGCAAGATGGCTTCAATGATCTATGGAGTTAGCAGAAATGGCAGAAAAGGGATAGGATATCAAGGTAAGGTATCTACACCAAAAAATGCCATGGACTTAGTTATAAAATGCACACCACTCAATTCACATTTTATATATGGGCACACACATGACATAAAATACACAAGTAGTGATTATTCTATCAAACCAAAATTCAATCAGAATTTTGGTAAAACTAACAAATCATGACCCAAGAAAATGTGGGTACCTAAGGATAAAATTATACATGTAGCAAATATCTTTAGCAGCAAGGCTAAGACACCAATCATGGTACCTTGACTCTGGCTGCTCGCGACACATGACAGGAAGAAGGCATATGTTCCAAAGCCTAGAACTTAAGCCTAGAGGCTATGTGGGCTTTGGAGGTAATCAGAGAGGAAGATCATTGGCTCTGGAACAGTAGGTAATGGAAATCTTCCCTCTATAAATAATGTATTATTAGTTGATGGATTAATGCATAACCTGTTATCCATAAGTCAATTAAGTGATAATGGTTATGATATAATCTTCAATCAAAATTCATGCAAAGCTGTTAGTCAGAAAGATGGGACTATCCTATTTAATGGAAAGAGGAAAAACAACATTTATAAAATAAAACTTTCTGAACTAAAGAGTCAGAATGTAAAATGCCTACTTTCTGTTAACAACAAGCAATGGGTCTGGCCCAGAAGATTGGGGCATGTTAATATGAGAAGAATATCTCAGATTAACAAACTCAATCTGGTCAAAGGACTTCCAAAATTGAAGTTCAGCTCAGATGCTCTGTATGAAGCATGTCAGAAAGGCAAATTTGCAAAACCTGCTTTCAAATCCAAAAATGTTGTTTCCACCTCTAAGCCATTAGAACTTATACACATTAACTTATTTAGACCAGTAAAAACTGCTTCAGTCAGTGGCAAGAAGTATGGGTTAGTAATCGTAGATGACTATAGCAAATGGACATGGGTAAAGTTCTTAAGACACAAGGACGAGTCACACTCTGTGTTTGTTACCTTCTGTAACCAAGTTCAGAATGAAAAGGATCTTAGAATTGTCAAAGTCAGAAGTGATCATGGTGGAGAATTTGGAAATAAAAATTTTGAATTATTTTTTAATGAAAAAGGCATTTTGCATGACTTCTCTTGTCCTAGAATTCCCCAACAAAATGGAGTTGTAGAACGAAAGAACAGAACATTGCAAGAAATGGCCATAACCATGATCAATGAGACTAACATTGCTAAGATCTTCTGGGCAGAGGAAATTAACAAAACGTGTTACATTCAGAATAGAATCTCTATAAGACCTATTCTAGAAAAGACTCCATATGAATTGTGGAAGAACAGAAAGCCCAACATTTCTTATTTTCATCCATTTGGATGCACATGCTTTATTCTGAATACAAAAAAATATCTGAACAATTTTGACTCTAAAGCATAAAAGTGTATTATGTTAGGATACTCTGAACGCTTAAGAGGGTACAGAGTATACAATACAGAAACACAAATTGTTGAAGAGTCAATCAGTGTTAGGTTTGATGATAAGCTTGACTCTCAAAAGTCAAAGAAGAATGAATTCCTTGCAGGTATGGAAGTTGAACTCGTAGGTACTGAAGATAACTCATCAGAAGGTCTCAACAGAGACGCTCCCTCAACATCAGAAAGAGTTACTGCAAGCAATCCAGCATATTCTGTTAATCAACTTCAGAAAAGGCTATCCAGAAGCAGCATTGATCACCCAGAAGATACAATACTGGGAAAGAAAGATGATCCAATCAGAACCAGATCAACATTCAGAAACTCTGAAGAATCCCTCATGGGACTGGTCTCTCAGATTGAACCAATACCTATTGATGAAGCACTTTTGGACAATGACTGGATTCTAGAAATGCAAGAGGAAATGAATCAATTCACCATAATGAAGTATGGGATCTGGTTCCCAAACCAAAAGGATCCAATGTCATTGGTACAAAATGGGTGTTCAGAAACAAACTGAATGAACAAGGAGAAGTCATCAGAAACAAAGCACGACTGGTAGGACAAGGTTATAGTCAGCAAGAGGGGATAGACTATACAGAAACCTTTGCTATAGTCGCCAGATTAGAATCTATCAGACTTTTAATATCATTTGTTGTAAATAAAGGCATCACTCTATATTAGATGGATGTCAAAACTGCATTCTTAAATGGGTATATAGATGAAGAGGTATATATGCACCAACCCCCTGGGTTTGAAAATTCCAAAAATCCAGAATATGTTTTCAAACTAAAGAAGTCACTATATGGTCTGAAACAAGCTCCCAGAGCTTGGTATGAAAGACTAAGTAACTTCCTGTTAGAAAAGGAATTCACCAGAGGGAAATTGGTTACAACCTTATTTTGTAAGACAATTAATAATGACATGTTAGTATGTCAGATTCATGATGATGACATCATCTTTGGATCTACTAAACCCTCTCTGGGAAGAGAGTTTGCTAAATGCATGCAGGCAGAGTTTGAGATGAGCTTAATGGGGGAACTCAAATTCTTTTTGGGCATTCAGATAAACCAAACTCCAGAAGGAACTTACATTCATCAGAGCAAATATGTTAGAGAACTTCTAAAGAAATTTGATCTCTCAGAATGTAAGCCCTCAAAGATTCCAATGCATCCCACGTGCATTCTAGAAAAGGAAGAGGTAAGTAAAAAGGTAGAACAGAAGGTCTACAGAGGTATGATTGGTTCTCTTCTCTATCTGACGGCGTCAAGGCCTGACATTTTATTTAGCATTTGCTTATGTGCTAGATTCCAATCAGGTCCTAGAGAAACTCACTTAATAGTAGTTAAGCGAATTTTCAAGTATCTGAAAGGTACTACTAATCTGGGTTTGTTTTATAGAAAGTCAAAAGATTACAGCTTAGTAGGATATTGTGACGCTGACTTCGCTGGAGACAGAGTAGAACGTAAAAGCACTTCTGGAAGCTGCTAGTTTCTGGGAGAACATCTAATCTCATAAACCAGCAAGAGACAGTCCACAATAGCACTATCAACAGCAGAAGCTGAATACATAGCAGCTGCTGGATGTAGCACGCAAATGCTCTGGATGAAAAGTCAACTTGAAGACTTCAACATATTTGAGTGTACCATTCCTATCCTCTGTGACAATACTTCTGCTATTTGTCTCAGTAAAAATCCAATTTTACATTCTAGGGCTAAGCATATAGAAATAAAACATCATTTTATTAGGGACTATGTTCAGAAAGGGATTCTTAACTTAAAATTTATTGACACAGACCATCAATGGGCTGATGTCTTTACAAAACCTCTTTCTGAAGATAGGTTTAACTTCATTCTGAAACATCTCAGCATGAAGCTATGCCCAGAATAAATTGTTTTATTTACATATCTTAACCATCAGAACTTTATTATTTTCTGTGAACTACTGATCAACCTGTCTTCAGAGTTTAGAAGTACAGATTGCATCAGAATCTATCCATGAAGATCTGAACGTTTCATTTCAAGGATAGAAGTGTGTTGTTCACATGATCAAGCAGTTGTCATCCATTCATCAGCTACTTTCTGAGGTTGAACACACGTTCACTTTTCTGAAAGGTCAAAAGCGCTGATTGGGTGCATTGAGACACATGTCATGGGTAATCGTTCCAGTATCTTTCTGAATCCTCTAATTTCAGCTGTCATTAATGGTTATAATCATGACTAATTATTTCTCTCTCTTACTGTTTACACTTTCAAAAAAAAACTATTTAAACTCAAATATCACTTTTTACATTCACTTCTTTTTACTCTCTAAATACTTTCTATCGTTTCAAGTTCATATTTTCAAAAACCCCTTTCATCTTCCTCAAATCTTGTGTGAACAATGGCTTCTTCAAGCATCCAAAACATCAGTACTCAAGAATCTGCTTCAATGGAACATTACGAAGAACCTTACAGAACATTACTCACTCCCATTGATAATCTGGAATTTCTTTCAGAACTGATTATTGACTTTGGAAGCTTGCAAGAAAACGGCTTCAATCTGTATGAAGACGTCACTGCTCAAGGTTGGAACAAATACTTTGACCGTCTTCTGGGGCCAACATTTCCAATTCTTGTCAAAGAATTCTGGATACATGCTTCTTCTTCAAATCATCAAGTTACCTCTTATGTCATGGGGAAGAAAATTGTCATTACAGAAGTCCTAATTTCAAAGCTTATTAGTTACAATGGTGGAGGTGTCAGATGCATTGACATGGCTAAGAGATTCTTTGACGTAGGCTCTATTGCAAGGGAAATATTTACTCATGTACTTCCCTCCAGCAAAATCAGAGATCTGAAGGATCACCACAGAATTTGGGCAAGAATTATTTTGGGGTGTATCAACCACAGGAAGCCAACTAGCTCTCCAGATTATATCAACATTGATCAGCAGTTTCTGATCTATTTCATTTCCAAGAGGACTAAGGTAAACCTCTCACACTTGCTATTTAATCATCTTAGAACTAGTGTGAAGGAAACAAGAGAAGATGAACGAACCAAAAGGGACTGGATACTCTTAGGAAGACTCATATCAAATATTCTGACAGAGAATAGGCTGATAGAACATTTGACTGAAGCCCAGGAAATCACACTTTGGAAGCAACCGCTGGGAAGCCCCTGAACGCAAAAAATTTGAAGAAGATGAAAAGCATTGAGAATATCAAGAAGGAACCTACTATTACTTCTCATGCAACCATCACTTCCATAAGGATACCCCTGGATGATTTTCCTCTAGTTTCTGATATTGACTCCAAGCCAGAAATAATAATCAGATATCTGGACGCTTGCAAGGAAGATGGTACTGCACCAGAAATCAATATCCAGGACTTACACAAGGCTGCTCCAGAAGTTGCTTTAAAGAAGACCAAGAAGAGGAAAGCTGCAGCAGAAGGACCATCTCAGAGGACTCCAAAAGCTACCAAAAAGAAAGGTAATCCTTCCTCTGTTTCTGTTATAGAATCAATAAGTGTATTAACATCTGAAGCCATGCCTACTCAACCATAACATCCAACTCCACAAACATTTGAAGACTCTGACATAGGGTTTGATCCATCAGAAACTATAGGTCTGAATGAAACTCACTCCCTTTCTCATAATCCAAATCCTGAACAAACCCAACCAGAACTTGCCAAAGTTTTGTCTGATATTGATTCATTTGACCAAGACTTTTCAGTACGAGGAGAGATTGTTGGATTAAAATATCCAGTGTCAACCTTAGGGATTCGAAGGGCTTAACATCCCCCCATGGGCGCCTACACAGGTGTGTTAGGTGGGCCAGGTAGGCCCCTTGTTAGATTCTCTATAAGGAAATAGAGTAGCACCTTGGCTACAAGCAATTGCTTTTAGCTCAGTGGTAAGCACTTGATCCTACACATCATATGGCCTGAATTCTTCATAGTTGTTTACCATCATGATGTCTTCATCTGGGAATTCGAACTTCATGGACTGGTAGTCTTCTACAGCTTGGTGAGCAAGGTGATCAGCTATTACACGGCCCTTTATTGCTTTCTGGGTAGTATACTGTATGTCATATTCCGTCAGGATCATCTTCCATCTTGCTATTCTCCCAGAGAGAGCAGGTTTCTCAAAGATGTATTTTATTGGATCCATTTTAGATATCAACAAAGTAGTATGATTCAGCATATACTGTCTTAGCCGGCGAGCAGCCTATGCCAGAGCGCATCAAGTTTTCTCGAGCAGTGAATATCTTATTTCATAGTCGGTAAACTTTTTGCTTAGGTAATAAATGGCGTGCTCTTTTCGGCCAGACTCGTCATGCTTCCCCAGCACACACCCCATTGAATTTTCCAAAACAGTTAGATACATGATTAATGGCCTTCCCTCAACTGGTGGCATCAACACAGGAGGCTCTTACAGGTACTCTTTGATTTTGTCAAAAGCAAATTGGCACTCATCATTCCACTTGACTACCTGATCTTTCTTCAGTAGTTTGAAGCTTGGTTCACAAGTGGCTATCAGGTGAGAAATGAATCTGGCAATGTAGTTTAAACGTCCCAAGAATCCCCTAACTTCCTTCTCAGTACAAGGAGAAGGCATCTCTTGTATCGCTTTCACCTTGGCATGATCTACTTCAATACCTTTATTGCTGACGACAAAACCTAAGAGCTTACCAGACCTCACCCCAAATGTGCATTTATTTGGGTTCAACCTCAGCTTGTATTTCTTTAGCCTCTCAAACAGTTCCTGTAAATGATCAAGATGCTCTTCCTCTGTTTGAGATCTAGCTATCATGTCGTCCACATAGGCCTCTATTTCGTGATGTATCATGTCATGAAATAGAGATACCATGGAACGCTGATAGGTTTCCCCAGCATTCTTCAGTCCGAACGGTATCACCTTGTAGCAGAATGTGCCCCATTGTGTGACAAAGGTTGTCTTCTCCATGTCCTCAGGCGCCATTTTGATTTGGTTGTAGCCTGAGAAACTGTCCATGAAGGAAAACACCTTGTGTTATGCCGTATTGTCAACTAGGATGTCAATATGGGGGAGTGGGAAATCATTCTTAGGGCTTGCCTTATTCAAATCACCGTAGTCCACACACATTCGTACCTTGTCGTCCTTTTTAGGCACGGGAACAACATTTGAAACCCATTGAGGATAGGAGGTGATGGCCAAGAATCCAGCATTGAATTGTTTCATGACTTCTGCTTTAATCTTCTCTGACATACCTGGTCGCATTCAACGGACCTTTTGTTTTACTGGTGGGTAATCCTCTTTTGTAGGTAGACAATGTACCACAATATCTGCATCAAGTCCTGGCATATCTTCATACGACCAGGAAAAGACCTCAACATAATCGTGTAGCAACTGAATCAGACGCTCCATGACACTGGGTTCCAGATTGGAACCCACCTTGACTTCTCTTTTGTCTTCTTCGGTACCTATATTGATGGTGTCCACCGGTTCGTCGTGGGGCTGAATGGTTCTCTCTTCTTGTTGCAGTAACTTGGCGAGTTCCCCTGGTACTTTATAATCTTCCTCACCTTCGTCTTCGGCTTGGTAGATTAGATTTTCAGAGTCATAGAAAGCCATAGCATAATCGTTACCCATGGGATCCCGAATGGATGTAGACCTGCATTGTGAGTGTGAGTGTGTGTAAGAGTATATCTATCTTTGAAAGCAATGAAAATGTAAAAAGAAAAACAATGAGCACAAAGTTTGTATGCAAAAACGTCCATGATTCATTGATGTCATATGGAAATGAGATAATAACCCTTACAAATGGACCGTTGTGCCTCGGGTAAGACACAAGTTTTTAAGAGTCTGAATTGTTTTAATATTACAGATCCACCAAAATGTAAAGACAAATTACTGTGGGATAAAAGTGATCAGGACAAAGTCTCTAACCTCCCAGTTGCTGAGCCCTCCACTGGCAGTATGGAAGATCCAATCCTCCAGGTTGTAGCCATCTTCATCATCCTCCACAGCATTGACTTCGTGATTGCTAATCTTCAAGGCTGGTCCTCTGGCACGAGCACGACGCACAGCCTTCTGGGCACCTGAAGTGAAACCCAGGCCAAACTTATCAAATTTGTACGAATATCTGGGAGTTATCCCAGGATAGTGCACTCTCCTTCTTCTATCACTGCCTTTGCATCCTTCAAAGATGACATCCTGAGTGGAGGCCTTGTGATCTTGGGAACAGCCTTGGTCACTGCTACATCTTACGGGACTTCTTCAAAGTGTTGGAATGGAGTTTCAATAAATTCACCATCTAATTCCACATATCTGAAAGAATTGAGATGGTTGATCATATACTCTTCTTCCCCATGAACGGTGATAATATTCCCTTGAATCGGGTACTTCAGCATTTGGTACAACGTAGAAGTAACAGTGCCATCATTGTGAATCCATGGTCGGTCTAGAAAGCAGGAATATGAAGGGCGGATATCCATTACATAAAAAGTTGAATCAAATGTTTGGGTTCCAACTTTTATGGGGATATCCACTTCCCCATGCACCATCCTTTTTGAGCCGTCAAAGCCCCTCACTACTATGTTACTTGGTTTCAATGTCAATCCCTCACAACCAAGCCTATCAAAAGGCTTTTTAGGCAATACATTCAGAGATGAGCCAGTGTCCACCAAAACATGAGCCAAGGTTGTGCCCCTACATTCAATTGAGAAATGCAATGCCTCATTATGCTTCCTTCCTCTTGGCGTTAAATAAGCATCCAAAAAACCTAGACCATTATCTGCAGTCAAGATGGCTACGTAGTCTTGGAACTGATCGGCAGATCTTTCTTGGGGTACATGGGCAGTTTTCAGGAATTTTACCAAGGCTTTTGCATGCGCATCAGAACATAGTAGTAAAGCCATCATGGAAATTTTGGATGGACTTTGCCCCAGCTGCTCAACTACATTGTAGTCGCTTCTTTTTATGATATTTAGAATTTCCTCCATCTCTTTCTGGGAGGTCTCAGGGATAGCCAATGTTTGTGCCTTCGTCCGGACAGGCTCAATCAGAATACTTTTACCTCGAGTCTCGGTTAACTCGGTAACAGGAATTTCAGTAGGAGTGATAGCAGGGATTGTAACAGTTTTATCATTTGGAGTATTGGTGGAGATGATTGTAGGACTGGGAATAGCCTTCGGAGGAGCAATAACCATAGAAATGATTACGGGTCCAGAAACTTCTTTTGGGGGAGCAATTTCTGGAGAGAATATCCTTCCGCTTTGTGTAATCTTGCTAGTCCCTGCAATATTACTGACATTAGAGTCAACTTTCTCAGAATTTGAATCTTCGGTAGCTGGCCAATCTTGCTTGATACCGTGGTAGTAGACATCCCCTCCATAATTCCATGGTACGGTTTTTTCTGACAAATACGGGACTAGTCCAGGCATTGTAATTATCAAAGGAGCAATTTTTGGAACTGATGTAATTCTAACGGGTCTTTTGGTGGAGACCCTGGAATAATTATCGGAAATGGTCACAATGGAAACATCATTATAAGAAATAGGTGGAAAAAAAGTATTTTCGAATAAAATCTCCTTTTTATCTATTAGGCACTAAACGCCTGCTTTCAACAAAGGACAGCTGGTTGGTGAGGAAAAACAGAAATGATAGCTTTCATTACAGCCCGGGAAAACACTGGAATTCAGTAAGTACTTTTTGATAGTCAGGAGTGGGGTCATAAGTGTTGTACCCAAATTTCCCCCCTAAGATCCCGTCATCATACCATGTTGATTCACTCACAACAAGATCACACTAGGATTCTTGGTTCCCCTCCCTACATTTGATTTTTCCCTTTTGAGGGATTACCAAGCACCTTGACTTATGTTCCTTTTGTGATCATGAATATTGTTTTGATTTCTTCATTTAACTAATAAAATGTAATGTTGTTTTGTCTTGCTTGTTATCCATGTAGGTGAAGGGCAATGATATTTAACAAATTACTCCATGGGTTCATGAGTTTATTTCCATGCCCTAGTAAATATAGCTTGAGAAGTCCAAACCTCACCATTGGATTGGTTTTGGGAGAAATGGCATGGAAAGGTTGTTTTGGTTCATCACATTTCAATTTTATTAGATTTGACTCAAAAGTACAAGGGGTTGATTGGAGAAGTTGTTATGTTTGGACAAGGCCTTGTTCATATTGGTCACAAGAGCATATTTCTTTCAAAATTCAATATATGGAAGTGGTTTTGGTGGCTATGAGTCTTCATTATCATCCTCAACAACTTATATTCACAAAGCAAGAATATTGGTACAAGAAGTTTGTTCAAACTTGTCAAAGTTCCTAGAGGCTTTCTCTTGATCTAGAGGCTAGGGTTTTGAACTTCAAAGGAACATATCTTGCAAAACTTTTGGTATTTTTGAGTGATTCCAAATACATACTTCTCTTCAAAGGGTTATCAACAAACCACTTCAAAATATCCAAGGAGTTTTCATGTGGAAGAAACTTGGTGAAGAAGAAAGATTACAAGTCATCCAGATGAATCCATAATTTTACATAAGTAACTTCAATTGATCATAACTTGTCCAATTTTCATCACCTTGAGTCCATTATTTTTCTATAATGATCTTGAATATGTGAAATTTATGCCTTCTTTTATGTGCAAAGTGGGAAAATGGATGGAGCTTAACTTAAATATGCAAAAGATTATAGGTCATTTCATGATTTTTGGCCAACTTCAACAAGTCATAACTTGCTCAATTTTTGGAGATTTTGATTGGTTCAAGTTTCAAAATGTCATTCAATAGATCTACTTCATGCCATCTTTTTTTATCAAGAGAAAATTCCAAGTGGAAGGCCATGTTTGGATGCAAGACATTATAGGTCATTTTTGATGAAAATTTGAAATATTTCTAAGTATGGAAAGTCAACCCTTTTTATTCAACTTTGACTCAATGCAACTTTCATCTCAAGCATCCATTTAACTCCATTCCTTTTCCATTGCAAAACTTGTAACCTCATCTTTCCAAAGCATCAAGAATCATGCCTTAAGACCCCTTGAGCTGAGAATGCCATTGTTTCAAAAATGGTAACTTGGAATTGAAGTTTCCTTGCAAGTCAAAATTTGAATTTCATATTACAACCTCTAAACCTCAAATTAACACGCGTTTTGGGTCTAAACATGATTAGCCAACTTTCCCAAGAGGATTAGTGCATCAAAACGCAAGAATTGGATGAGTTTTGATGAAGTTTGGATCACACTTCACTCGTGCATCAGTTTTGCATGAATTCCCTCCAAAACGCATCATTCACTCTTCCTTTTGATCCCATTTGCTTCTCCTATAAATACATGAACTATCCCATTCATTTTCCCAAGCTTGGATAGCCAGAATTACCCTGCTAAACTTGCTCCATAACTCAATTTTCTGTAACTTCAAAATCCATTCTCGAGCCTTTTTCAATCCAATTTTTCCATCAATTCACCTTCCTTGATCTTCCCTAAAGCTAACCATATAATTACATTCAAGAATCGTGCCCTATATTGCACCATAGAAGTCCAGTTTCAGAGTTCTGCAACTCAACTTCAATAGGTAGATTCCTTCATCAATTCTTCAAAACTCTGATATCATTGTGTTGCTCTCATTGCCTTGGTTCTAGTTGCAACAATTACCTTTTACTGGAAACACGTTTTGACCACGAAATTTCAAATCCCTTTTCAAAACTTTCCTTCCAAATTGCTTGAGCTACAGTTTGTATAAATTTGGCGTGAGGGTGTGGTTGTCTTCGTCTTGAAGAGACGAAGCGAATGTCATAGGTATGAGCTTCTGATTTTATAGTTTGAAAGACCTGCAATTCGTGATGGCTGGAGGTTGAAGATGACCAACGTGTCATCTTCCAACCAATGAAGGCGCGCCATCTGTATTTTTCAAATCTGATTTAATTAATGATTATGTACATTAGTCACTAATGACCATGATATGCACAACGCGCCAGATCCCTTGGATTTGATTACTAACGTGGTTTGACTCTCATCCAATGGTACACATATTTTACTTTTATTTTCTTTTTCTGATTTTTATATTTTAATTGTTTTAAATTTCAAAAAATCATAGAAAATTCATTTTTAGTCCAAAAATTCTAAAAAAATTATGAAAAATATTTTTGATTATTCTCTTTCTGATTTGCATTTTTTCACAATTTAATTTTATGTTTTGGTATTTTTTTATAAATTTTACACTTATTTGATTTGTTTTTAAATGTTTAAAAATATTTTTATACATTTTAAAATTCTGAAAAAATTATGGAATGATCCAATGATATTGTGACAAATATTGGTGACCTTATTTTATTTTATTTTCAGACTTTACTATTTTTTATCATTTTTTTGTTTATTTTACCCATTTATTTTAATTTTAAAAATAGTTTCTGACTTTAAAAAATTACCAAAAAATTTGTAAAATTATTTGAGCCCTTTTCTAATTTTTCTATGGTCTTACTTTTTATTTTTTGATTAATTTGAACATAGTTGATATTTTTCTCTTTATTTTCTATTTTTTAACATTACTTTTAAACCCTTTTGTGTATATTAAAATATGATATTATTTTGTGATTATTTTCTAGCTGATCTTGGGTTAGATTTTGGATCATGAACTTTATTAACATCATTGGATCCATGGTGTTGAGTTTAACTCCATAAAAATGGATGAATGATTTTAATAATAGTTTGATTAAAATTTAATTCAAAAGTGGTTTATTCATTTTTCCCATCCCTCTTTATCTCATCCCCTTTCTTATTGCACTAGATGTTGTTGGAGCATGATCTCTATATCATGTCTCAAAACAAATGGTGCATAGATTACTATTGACCGGCCTCAAAATAGGTGCGACTTCTATATAAGTCCACTTACGATTGCTTAACATAGCGCTAAATTTTGTCCTGATTCGAATAAATGATTATTCGTGGCCCAAACTTATGATTGTAAGCCCAAGTATGTTAATTTGATCTCTTTGATCCAATAACCTTGAGATTCATTGTGTGGAGGCTTTGGTTCTACCAATCCTCTAATGAGTTCCAAATGCAAGTTTCAAGATGGTCATCCAACTAACCACTAATTATTGACTTGTTTTACCTTATGCTTTTATTCTTTTTTTATGCTTTATGTACCATTTACTTTTAGCATTTACATTTCATGCCATTTTCATCTTTGCTCATTTGAGCATTTATTTTCTTTCCATTTTTTACTTTGCTCACTTGAGCTTTTCTTTTCCTTTCTTAAGATACTTAATAATCAACATAAACCATAAAAAATCTATAATGGTACTTGGACTATTTGGTTACTATCCTTGGCATTATGGAGCATGGGATTTTTCTCGGACTTAGGATTAGAAACCTTGGCCTATCTTGGAGACTTTGTGACCTTATCTGATTATTTTATCTGGAGTTATTAAGGTTTACCTCAAGACATTGGGTTGTTTGTTTGTTTTGTGTGCAGGTTATTGTGATTACATACTTTGTTTGTAATCTAGAATTCACCCGTATATAGCCGTTACTCAGTCCAATTTTTGTGAAGACTTAATACACTTGAAGTTTGGTTCTCTCAAGAGGTCTAGTATTTCTTTGATTGACTGGTTTCAATCTAAGGAATGGGAATTCTATCTTGGCTCATAATGTAAATTATTGGCTTCTTGTTGGTTAGATGGCTCTTATCCCTAGCTTTTACCTTATGCTTTAGGATAGACTCTTCTTATCCTCCCATCTTCTTTAATTTTAAAAATCTTCTTCCTCCTTTTGAAAACCCTTCTTATTTTATACTTGAACCACTTTTATAATAAACTTGGACTTATGTCCATGTTTTTTTTAAAAACATTTTTCATAAATAAACCCCAATCAACTTAATGATACCTTGACATTTTTGTGAGAAGACTAAAAGTTAATCAATCTCATTTCAAACCATTTTGCCACTTTGTCTTTTTACCTCTTAAACTTTTCTCAAAAGATTAAACTCTTGTCAATCCTTGTAGTGATGCAAACAACTATACTTCTACAATATGTAGTAAAGATATATATTTTCCAGTTGGGTGTTGAGTGAGGCATTGTTGATTTTAAAATCCAAGCCATATCCTCCACTTTGAGATGATGCAAATTCTCCTTACTCATGATTGTGGGTGGTAGGTATGTTTTCCACACGGACAACGACGATGATGTTTTATCTTATAAAATTAACCAACACACTTATGTTTTAAATTTTTAAAGAGAAACTACGTGTACCCTGATCCCCTATTGCACGAAAGGTGGTACCTAGGCACTAAAGATTCGCAACCGCGACGGGTGCAAAAATAATAAAAATTTTATATTTCTTTTCTCACCTCCACCATCCATTTTATATAACAGTTTTTATAGCCAAAATATACAAATTTTTACAAAGAGGCTCCTGTGGTGTACCGTAGATGTTTAGGGTGCTAATACCTTCCCTTTTCATAACCAATCCCCTTACCTTGAATCTTTCCCCCTCTTTTTGGGTTATTCTCTCTTTTCCCATTCCTTTGGAAACAATAAAGTGCGGTGGCAATTTTTATTTTTATTTGTATAAAGTCTAGTTAATCCAATGGCTTAGTCTTGAACATTTCTACCGCTACAGAAAAATGGCGACTTCACTGGGGACAGATTGACCTCTTGTTGGTCCATCGCTAAGTGGGTTAAGCCTATCTTTGTTTATATTTGTATATGTGTTATTAATGTTTTTTGTGTTATATGTTATATGTATGTTTGTCTGGATTTTCCTGGTTTTCAGGGTTCTTGGTGATTACTCATAAGTCCTATACCCGGACTCGGGAAAACTTTAAGTTAGGACGGGCGGTATAGTCATGTTAACTTTGAGGGAGTAATCCCAAAAAATGAGGCATGAGATCCCCCACTCAGTGGAGACCCCTTTGACTGTAGTTTCATTTATCGAGTAACCGAGAAGACGTACTGCTTTCGACCTGAGAGCCTGCTGAAACTGAGGACCGTAGAATACCAAACCCATCTTGGACTTTTAGGTGTAGTGTGGAAGCTATGACGGAGTAATCCAAAATAGTTTTCATGCGATATTATGCTTGGACAAGTATTTCTTGAGAAAATTACTAATTACTGAATTAATCGGGAAGTTGGTAATATCCAAAGGAAGGTTGTAGACTCTGGGAACCTCTAGAACCTTGTTCGGCAGGTGATAACTTTAGACCAACACCTTATGGGTAGTACCTTTGACCTCATGCTCGTGACGTTGAACCTATGAACCCTATATGTGTGATCTTGTGTGTGATTGTTGCATCATACATCCATGCACTCATAAGCATCTTTTGGAGAAATCTTATTTCAAGGGATTTAAAGGTTGACTATTTATGAATATCTCACGTACTTTTGACCATGGATTATGGAAAGAGAAAGACAGAGAAATACAGTTTCAAGGATCCCAAGATAGATGAGTTGATCAGTCTAATTCCTGAGATCGAGTGTTCTGCAGACTTTCGAAAGAAGTATGGATCCATTATTCTTCTCATGAAGCTGAAGATGAAGGAGGGTATTCTCTCGACCTTGGTCCAGTTCTATGATCCGATGTATCATTGCTTTACTTTTCTCGACTATCAGTTGATGCCTACACTGGAGGAGTATTCTTATCTATTGGATTTACCTATTACCGATTTTGTTCCTTTTACTGGTTTGGAGGGTGAGCCGAAATCACATGAGATTGCTACTTTGATTCATCTGGGGAAATATGAGGTGGAAGCCCATATGACTACTATAGGAGGGATTAGAGGATTACCAGCTCAGTTCTTATTGGAGAAAGCTCGTTACTTTTCCAGAGTGAAGAGTACAGTTGCTTTTGAGGACATCTTTTCTCTACTTTCTTACTGGTTGTTCTTATTTCCTAATGTGGACAGGTTTGTTTACATTAACACTATCAGGATCTTCATGATTGGAAACCCAATTCCTACACTGTTGGGTGATGCTTATTACTCTATTCATCTTCGAAATTCTTATTAGGGGGAATGATTATCTGTTGCACGCCTTTGTTGTACCGGTGGTTTATCTCTCATATGCCTCAGTCTGATGCTTATTGGGATGTCAAGAAGGAAACCCATTGGGCTCCTAAGATCATGGCACTTACTCACTCGGATATTGATTGGTATCATCGAGCTTACCAGGATATAGAGATTATTGACAGTTGTGGTAGTTTCCCCAATGTACCTCTTCTTGGTACAAAGGGAGGAATTAACTATAACTTCGTTCTTGCACGGCAACAGCTTGGTTATCTGATGAGGGATAAACCAAATAGTATTCATTTGAGTAGTTTATTTCTGAAGGAAGGGGAAGACCACATGGAAGCTAGGAAGAAGATTGTGAAGGCCTAGTGTCACATTCATAAGAAGAGTAGGAAGGATTTGGGACCTAGGGGTGCTGTTTCTTTGGAGCCATATCTTCAGTGGGTTCGATCGAGAGCCATTCAATTAAAGATTCCGTATACCCGGGAGACACCCATGTCTGATCTATTTGTGAAGACCACTCCTCCCTTATTAGATGATCTGGAGGAGCTGGAACTTTCTTTGGTTAGGATGCAACAAGAAAGGGATGCTTGGAAGAACAAGTTCCCAACTTTGGAAAGTTCCTACCGAGCAGACATGAAGGAGAAAGACGACTTGATTGAGATCCTTAAGAGTCGAGCGGTAGAGTCTATGGAAAGGCAAGGGGATTTATTGTATCCTAAGCCTCAATCAGGTGCTGATCACTGACTTCCTGATTCAGATGATTGGAAGAAGGTTGCAATCAGACATGTGGAAGAAAACCAGAGGTTGAAGGCTCAGATTGCCAGGCTCACAGGGAAGCGCCAGCGTATAGATTGATCTCCATCAGTTCTTCTTCTTATGGTTTTAGATTGTATTTTTATCTTGTACTTGAGATCATTGAAACTTGTAATCCATTTTGGAGTTATTATAATAAAAAATTTCAGTATTTCAAAAGCTTTATTACTTTGATGTTTGCAATATGTCTATAAACTTTAAATCCCTTGAAATATTAAATAACAAAGTAAAAATAATCATGTGAATTGCATAACATGCATCATATTGCACATATTTCTTGCATTTGTTATGCATATCCAGGTGTCTTACCAAGCTTCTTTACTTCGTTCAGCAAGCTGACTCATCACTACAACACTCGGGGTAATTTCAAAAAGAAGATGGATAACTTAGAACAGGAGAATCGCGAGCTGCGCGAAGAAGTTTCTGCATTAAAGACCGGCTTGGCCAATTTGACTACTCTGATGGAAGCTCCGGTGGCTGCTCAGAATCAGCCACCGAGTGTTTAACCTCAACCACAAGGGAAACTACTAAAGCTCTGACTATTCTCGTATCTGCTACTCCGACTGTTGTTCAGAATCGCATGCCTCAAGTTTATCCATGGGGAATGCCAGAGAGTTTTTAACCTGAAGGTTTCAATCTTGGCCCTCAAGATACTCCAGTGGTTCAGACTATTATTACTCTGGCACCTCCTGTGGTGCATGTTGTTCCTACTGCACCTCCTTCGGTGAATATAGTTCCGTTCGTTAATGATGATGTGTGTCGTTATTTCCCTCCGCCGAGTGAAGACTTGGGTCTTTATGACGGAATGGATGATTTTCAAGAGCAGTTTGACAAGATGCAGAGAGAGAGAGATGAAGGCCCTCATAAGAAAAGAGCTATTTGGGCAGAATGTGAATAAGCTATGCTTGGTCCCAAACGTTAAGATACCTGCTAAGTTCAAGGTCCCAGAATTTGAGAAGTATAAGGGAAACACTTGCCCTCGTGCTCACCTGGTGATGTATGTGAGAAGAATATATACCCATACTAATGATCAGCGTCTGTTGATTCACTTTTTTAAGGATAGTTTTACCAGTGTTGCGCTGAAGTGGTATATGCGTTTGGACAGCGCCAATATCCATACTTTTAATGATTTGGGAGAAGCATTCATCAAACAATACAAGTACAACATGGACATGGCGCCTGACCGTGATCAACTTAGGGCCATGGTTCAACAGACAGGGAATCATTCAAAGAATATGCACAGAGATGGCACAAGGTAGCCGCCCAAGTGATTCCTCCCATGGAAGAGAAGGAGATGACTAAGATTTTCTTGAAGACGCTGGGTGCTTTCTACTACGAGATAATGGTAGCAAGCACACCAAGTGACTTTACTGAGATGGTAGGAATGGGTATCCGCTTAGAAGAGGCTGTAAGAGAAGGTCGTTTGACGAAGAGTGAAGTGTCCGGAGGTGTAAAGAATCCATCGTATGGGTTTACCATGAAGAAAGAGGGAGATGAAAATGTTTTTATACAAGAGAGGAGGGTAAATGCTCCTTGAAGGAATTATCAGCGTCATCAGCAAGTCGCCTCAGTTACTCCTGTTATGAATGCCTCTTCGACTACCGTTGCTTATCATAGACCGTCCCAGTAGGGGAATCAAGGGTATAATAAGAGAATGGAGAGTTATGACCCTATTCCCATGAGCTATACAGAGTTATTACCAGCATTGATTCAGAAGAAGGTTGTTCAAACCCGACCACCTCCCGCCGTACCATCACCATTGCCTTGGTATTATAAGGCAGACCAATCGTGTGTTTTTCATTAGGGAGCACCAGGGCATAATGTTGAGAATTGTTATCCATTGAAGAATGAGGTGCAGAAATTGGTAAAGTATGGTGTTCTATCTTTCAAGGACATGGGACCTAATGTGAAAGATAATCCTCTACCCAAACATGGGGGAGTAAATGCTGTAAATATGGTGGCCGGTTGTCCAGGCGACTTCCAGATTTTTGATATTAATCTGGTTAGAGGAGATTTGGTGAAAATGCATACAGAACTTTGTGAATTTAGCTACTATACACATGAACACGCCAATTGTCCTATTTGCAGTACAGATATACAGGGTTGCGATAAGATAAAGGCCGATTTACAGGAGATGATGGATGAGGGCCTCATCCACATAATCAGGCCTAGGGCAGAGTATGAAGAGGAAGTGAACATGGTTTCTGGATGACTTGGTGAATTTAGAATTTTTGATGTGGAGTATATGAATTAGGACCCCGTGCAGTTGCATGCTACCTTCTTCCATACGGCTGGTCAGGTGGAACACCAATATGGATCTTACATAGTTTGCTCTCGAGACCCCCGAGGATGCTCAATCGTGAAGAAGGGTGTTCAGTTGTTGTTAGACAATGGAACTATCAAGATCACTGGTCAGAGAGATGATTATCATGAGGTTGATATAGTTGAGGTTTGTTTAATGGAACAAGAGACAGAGGAAGAGTATGCCTCCTTGGATGAGTATTTCTCTTCAAACGAAGATGTGTTTTCCCGAAATGACTTATTGATGACAGGTTATGTTGAAGAAGGGGTAAACGTCATTGTGCCTTGTTTCGGTGCACCAACCCATTTTGAAGTGGAGTATCATAGCGAGCCAGTTGTTAACCCATTTATAATTAGTTTCGCAAGTCCTATCCCCTACAAATCAGATAAGGATGTGCCTTACAAATACAATGCTATAGTTTTAGAATATGGAGTGGAAGTTCCTATCCAGCCAATGCCTGATATTGGAAATATAGCTGAAAACAACAGGGTGACTCGTAGCGGTCGTGTGTTTTGCACCGGTTGTTCGGAGAGATGTTTCTACTGGAAAGAAAGTTGCTGAGAATGATGAACCTAAGAAGACTACAGGAGAGACCAGCGGAGCTACACTAGAGAAAGAAGTGGATGATATTTTGAAGATAATTAAAATGAGCGACAACAAGATTGTAGATCAGCTACTTCAGACTCCTTCAAAGATATCTATCTGAGCTTTATTAATGAACTCCTCTGCTCATAGAGAATCCTTGATGAGGGTATTGGACCAAGCTTTTGTGGAGAGTGACATGCCAATAGATCAATTCAGCAGCATAATTGGAAACATTACGTCATGTAATAACTTGAGTTTCTGCTATGATGAATTACCAGATGAAGGGAGGAATCACAACCTGGCCCTCCACACATCTATGAACTGTAAGAATGATTCGCTATCCAATGTGCTAATTGATAATGGATTCGCATTGAATGTTATACCGAGGAGTAATCTCATGAAGTTGAAATACCAAGGAACACCCATGCGCCCGAGTGGCATCATTGTGAAAGCATTTGATGGGTCGAGGAAATCTGTCATCGATGAAGTGGACTTACCCATCAATATAGGACCACATTTGTTCCAGATAACCTTCCAGGTCATGGACATTATTCCCGCGTATAGTTGTTTGTTAGGACGGCCATGGATACATGAAGCATGGGCTGTCACTTCAACTTTACATCAGAAGATAAAGTTTGTGCGTGAAGGGAAAGTAGTGTTCATAAATGGGGAGCAGGCATTGTTGATATCTCACTTGTCCTCTTTCAGTATTGTAGAAGCAAATGAGGTTGCTGTTGGAACCCATTTCAAAGACCTATTCGTTGACAACATAAGGAGAAATGAGAATTACATGGTTTCGCTGAAGGACGCGCAGCAGGTTGTGCACAATGGTCATAATGCAGTCTGGGGGCGAATTTTGGATCCACCCGTGAACAAGAACAAAACTGACTTGGGTTTCTCTTCAAAGAATGGAAAAGGCGAAAGTTTTAAGTCAAAGTCTACTATGAGCAGCTACCATGATGTTTTCCGCAGTGGAGGTTACCTACATCCAATTGATTCTGGAGTTAATGCTGTTGAGGAGGATGAAGCAGAGCAGGAAATGCTGAATTATGTGACGCACGGAGTCAGGGTTCAAAACTGGGTCACTGTTGATGTTCCCTCTTGCATACATGTTTCAAAGTAATTTTATTTGTTAATCTTTCTTTTGAAAAGCTTTCACTCTGCCTAGGGTGGAAGTATTAATGTTGTAGGGCTTATCTGTTTGTTGTGACTGTTAAGATCATTAATAAAAGTTGTTTTTGCTTCCCGAATTGTGTTTTTTTATTTTTTCCTTTTTCTTGGAAAATGGTAATCAGAAAAAACCTTTCAAAACAAATAATAATTGAAATTCAATTTGCATGATCACTTGTTATATGTGTCAGTTTTTTAAAGCAATCACAAATCATATGTGCAGATTAATTAAAAAACCTGTTGAATACAATGACCCTACACCCTCTCCCAACTTTGAATGTCCCGTGTATGGGGCCGAAGAAGAAGATTATGATGAGGTTCCAGAAGAGGTCTCACGGTTGCTTGAGCACGAGGAAAATACCATTCAGTCGTATAAATATCCTTTAGAAGTGATCAATTTGGGTTCAGAAGAAGATCCGAAGGAAGTCAAGATTGGAGCATCGTTGCATCCCGATGTGAAGAGAAGGTTGATTGAGTTGTTGAAAGAATATGTGGATATTTTTGCTTGGTCTTACCAAGATATTCCTGGTCTAGATACAGATATTATCGAGCACCGTTTGCCGTTGAAGCTAGAGTGTCTGCCAATTAAACAAAAGTTGAGAAGAACTCACCCAGATATGGCAGTAAAGATCAAAGAGGAGGTTCTAAAGCAGATTAATGTTGGTTTTCTTGTGACGCCAGTGTATCCTCAATGGATTGCCAATATTGTCCCAGTACCTAAAAAAGACGAAAAAGTCTGCATGTGCGTAGATTACAGAGATCTAAATAAAGCTAGTCCAAAAGATGATTTTCCATTGCCTCACATAGACATGTTAGTGGATAGCACAGCAAAATTCAAAGTATTCTCGTTCATGGACGGATCTTCCGGGTATAATCAAATAAGAATGGCTCTAGAGGACATGGAAAAAACAACGTTTATCACACCCTGGGGAACATTCTGTTACAGAGTGATGCCCTTCGGGTTGAAGAACGCTGGTGCAACGTACCAGAGGGCTATGACAACCCTATTCCATGATCTGATGCACAAGGAAATCGAAGTATATGTTGATGATATGATTTCCAAATCCCAGACTGAAGAAAGGCATATAGAAGATTTGTTGAAGTTGTTTCAGCGTTTTAGGAAGTATTGTCTCCGCTTGAATCCAAATAAATGCACCTTTGGTGTTCGATCGGGGAAGTTGTTGGGTTTCATTGTTAGCCAGAAAGGAATTGAAGTTGACCCTGAGAAAGTCAAATAAATTCAAGATATTCCAGCACCAAGAACTGAAAAGCAAGTCATAGGTTTCCTCGGGCATTTGAATTAAATTTCCAGATTCATTTCCCACATAACTGCAACATGTGAACCGATCTTTAAGTTATTAAAGAAAGATCAAGGTTGCGTGTGGATGGATGACTGCCAAAAGGCATTTGAGAGTATTAAAGAATATCTGCTTGAACCTCCTATCTTGCTCCCTCTCGTAGAAGGAATACCGTTGATTATGTATCTGACAGTGTTAGATAAATTCATGGGTTGTATTATGGGACAACATGATGAAACAGGGAAGAAAGAGTTCGCCATTTATTATCTCAGCAAAAAAATTCACTGATTATGAGTCGCGGTATTCCATGCTGGAAAAAACATGTTGTGCTTTGGCTTGGGTGGCAAAGCATTTGCGGAAGTATATGTTGAATCACACTACTTGATTGATCTCCAAAATAGATCCAATCAAGTACATTTTTGAAAATCCTGCTCTTACTGGGAGAATTTCCTGCTAGAAGATGTTGTTATCTGAATATGATATCGAATACTGCACTCAAAAGGCTATTAAAAGTAGTGTGTTGGCAGATTATCTTGCTCACCAACCAGTGGAAGATCACCAGTCTACAGAATATGAATTCCCTGATGAGGATGTGATGTTCCTGAAAGTGAAAGATTGTGACGAACCATTACCTGAGGAAGGTCCTAGTCCTGAATCTCGTTGGAGTATGATATTTGATGGAGCTGTGAACGCTTATGGTAAAGGAATTGGTGCTCGGATTGTCACTCCTCATGGACCGCACATTCCTTTTACTGCAAGGTTAACATTTGATTGCACTAATAACATGGCAGAATATGAGACTTGCATCATGGGTCTCGAAGAAGCTATTGATCTCAGAATTAAAATTCTCGATGTATAGACACGAAGCAGACATGTTGATGCATGAGATTCATGAAGGTTCATTTGGAACTCATGCCAATGGACATTCGATGGCTAAACAGATGCTAAGGGAAGGTTATTATTGGCTGACAATGGAGTCTGACTGTTACAAATTTGCATAGAAATGCCATAAATGCCAGATTTATGCAGACAAGATCCATGTGCCTCTGACACTTCTCAATGTGATCTCTTCCCCGTGGCCTTTCTCTTTGTGGGGTATTGACATGATTGGGATGATAGAACCTAAATCTTCGAATGGGCGCCATTTTATCTTGGTAGCAATTGATTACTTCACCAAGTGGGTGGAGGCTGCTTCATATGCCAATGTTACTAAGCAGGTGGTTGTACGCTTCATTAAGAATGATCTTATATGCCGGTATGGTGTGCCGAGCAGAATTATCACTGACAATGGCTCGAATTTGAACAATAAGATGATGACAGAACTGTGTGAAGAATTCTAGATTGTCCATCACAATTCATCTCCATACAGGCCTAAGATGAATGGGGCTGTTGAAGCTGCTAATAAGAATATCAAGAGAATTATTCAGAAAATGGTTGTTACTTATAAGGATTGGCATGAAATGCTCCCTTTTGCTTTGCATGGATATCCAACATTTGTCTGCACTTCAATAGGAGCAACCTCGTTCTCTCTAGTGTATGGAATGGAAGTTGTACTCCCGGTCGAGGTAGAGATTCCCTCGTTGCGTGTGATAAGGGAAACCAAGTTGACGGATGTTGAATGGGTTCATAACAGGTTTAACCAATTGAATTTGATTGAGGAGAAAAGGATGACAGCCTTGTGTCATGGCCAGTTATATCAAAAAAGAATGAATAAATCTTTTGATAAAAAGGTCAAACCTTGTGAATTCAGAGAAGGAGACCTCGTGCTCAGGAAGATCATGTCTTTCAACACTGATTCTAGGGGCAAGTGGACTCCCAATTTTAAAGGCCCATATGTTGTCAAGAAAGCCTTCTCTGGTGGTCCATTAATTCTTGAAACTATGGATGGAGAGGAGTTCCCACGTCCCATGAATGTTGATGCAGTCAAGAAATACTTCGCCTAAAGAAATAAAAGAACAACTCGCTAAGTTGAAAACCTGAAAGGGTGGCTTAGGCAAAAAAGAGCGTCTCGGTAGGCCGAAAATCCGAAAGGGCGGTCTAGGCAAAAATTAGAGACATAAACAGAAAAAATTTCCCGCTAAGTTGAAAACCCACAAGGGTAGCTTAGGCAAAAGTTAGGGATTTTCTTGGCAAGTAACTACGTCAGACAAGACTTGATCGTTGAAGTAACAATCTTCTCAGATCCTCACCATACTTCAACAAAAGTTGTTGCTCAGGATTTCAAAAAGTTGTTAGGGGGGATAGTGGTCATTTTATCTCAATGTATCTTTTCCATTATGTATTACAATTTCCCAAACTTTGTAATCATCTATGGAGTCTCGCCATTCACAAACTACCATTCTATTAATGAAAGTCGAGCTTTTACCCAATTCTTTATACTTTCTATGTTATTTAGCTTGCAAAGACTCCATTTATTACTGATAATAACTTTCAAGGCAAAGAGATTAAATAACAAACTTAATTTTTCAAAAAAAAAGATTTTTACAATTTACTTTTACTTTGAGATTTATGATGAAACAATGACAACAAAAATGGTGATCCCAGGAATGGAGAAACTCCGGTTGTTTTGAGAAGTTTTGTTCCCCTCAGGAAGGTCTACTCGGGTTGTTTTCGCCGTATTGGGTTTATGATTCTGGTATCCTCGGTCAAGTTTGGATTCATTTCTCCTTTTTCTAAGTTTTCATGATGTGAATCCGCATTTTTCTCCAGCGAAGTGGGTCTGAATTCCCCATTGAATGTTTGGATGTGTCGGTGGCAGTCTGCTTTATTTGAGATTGGTCTTGCAATCTCCAGTAGGCATGTTACTTTTGAAAAAACACTTGTTTCCTTGATGAAGCCTGAAGAAGGATGTTCTACCCCGGTAACTGTTTGATTTGTCTACCTCCAGATTGTGTTTCTCCTTAGTAAAGTTAAAAGTAGGCAGTAGGTTTGGTTTCTGCATTTGGCCTTTACCTTTCTTGGAATGATCATCTTGGTTGAAGCTTAGCCGAGTGTTGTTAGTGCCCGAGGCAGTTTTGCCTGGTTGTTCCCCATGTTGTGTATCTGTTTTGTCAGCATGCACACGATAACACTCATACATTCATACATGCATCATGCATAGCTAAAATTGACAAGTCATTGTTCATTGACATTTGCTAATATTTTTGTTGACGTGTTACCCTTATTTGCAGATTTACGTTGCCCTCTCTTCAATAGAGTGTTGGCCTTAAGCAGAAAGCGTATATTCTATCAATTTACTCACTGAGTTGTCCCCCGTGGAAGATTTTTGCTTTAGCCTTCCTGTACAGCTCCTTGTTTGGATGGATTTGGTTTTCTCTCTTGAGTTTATTTCTCAAAGGATGTATTTTAGTTTACTGTTTCATTCCAGTTTATTTATGGTTTGGATCTATGGTGCCCTGGCAATGCTATTCACTCTGGAATCCTGGGGAAAAAAACTCCATGCTTTGGTTGGTGCGTTTATTTTGCACAAGAAGACTTTATCCCCTTAGCGAGAATATCATAACATCTCCCCAGGAAATCATACCTGTTGCCCAAAAAAGTCATTTCCTTTTACAATCCTCTGTGACTGCAAATAGCAAGTTCTCTTTATTAGAGACAGCTTATGTATTATCCTTTCTGGGCTAAGTTCCTTGGTTAAAGAAGAAGTTGAGACCCGTTCTATGAGAAACACCAGAATCTTGGATAAACTTGTTATCTTTTTGCTATCTTCAGTGAATGTTGATAGTTCATCGTCAGTGAACAGCGGTGATATGATATTTATTTTCTCTTTCTACCTTCAGTGAACGTTGGTAGATCATCGGCAGTGAACGTTGGTGTTTGTTATCTTTCTACCCTCAGTGAACGTTGGTAGTTCATCATCACTGAACAGCGGTGATATGATATTCTCCTTATACCTTCAGTGAAATTTGGTAGACCATCAGTAGTGAACATCAGTGTTTGTTATCTTTCTACCCTCAGTGAACGGAGATGATATGATATTCTCCTTCTACCTTCAGTGAAAGTTGGTAGACCATCGGCAGTGAACGCCAGTGTTTGTTATCTTTCTACCCTTAGTGAACGTTGGTAGTTCATTGTTAGTGAACGGTGGTGATATGATATTCTCTTTCTACCTTCAGTGAAAGTTGGTAGACCATCGGCAGTGAACGTCGGTGCTTGTTATCTTTTTTCTACCCTCAGTGAACATTGGTAGTTCATTGTTAGTGAACGGCGGTAATATGATATTATCTTTCTACCTTCAGTGGAAGTTGGTAGACCATCAGCAGTGAACTTCAATGTTTATTATATTTTTTCTATCCTCAATGAACGTTGATAGATCATCTTCAGTGAATAGCGGTGATATGGTATATTTTCTCTTTCTACCTTCAAGTGAAATTTGGTAGACCATCGACAGTGAACATCGATGTTTGTTATCTTTCTCTCTGCCTTCAGTAAACGTTGGTAGCTTCGCCTTCAGTAGAAGTTGGTGTGTCCTTTGACCATCCTACCATCCTCTCTGATTCAGTACTTTTGATCCACCAGTGATTTATTTTCCTGGTGGGGTGGCTCCTTTGTTCCTTTTTTATTGTTGCATCCCCAGTGTTATCTTTGCGTCTCTTTGGTCCTGTTCATAAGCATTCATATGCATAAGCATTTGCAATGCATCTTAGGGCCAAATATAGGGTTTGTTTTATATTTAAGTATCTTCGATCGCGTCGACACCAAGATTTTTAATCTTCGTATCTCCGGATAGAAGAAACTTAAATAATGGCAGCTGTTGTACCCCAATTTTTTCCCTTAAGATCCCTTCATCATACCATGTTGATTCACTCACAACAAGATCACACTAGGATTCTTGGTTCCCCTCCCTACATTTGATTTTGCCCTTTTGAGGGATTACCAAGCACCTTGACTTATGTTCCTTTAGTGATCATGAATATTGTTTTGATTTATTCATTTAACTAATAAAATGCAATGTTGTTTTGTCTTTCTTGTTATCCATGTAGGTAAAGGGCAATGAGATTTAACAAATTACTCCATGGGTTCATGAGTTTATTTCCATGCCCTATTCAATATAGCTTGAGAAGTCCAAACCTCACCATTGTATTGGTTTTGGGAGAAATGGTATGGAAAGGTTGTTTTGGTTCATCACATTCAAGGTTATTATATTTGACTCAAAAGTACAAGGGGTTGATTGGAGAAGCTGTTATGTTTGGACAAGGCCTTGTTAATATTGGTCACAAGTGCATATTTCTTTCAAAATTCAAGATATGGAAGTGGTTTTGGTGGCTATGAGTCTTCATTATCATTCTCAATAACTTCTATTCACAAAGTAAGAATATTGGTACAAGAAGTTTGTTCAAACTTGTCAAAGTTCCTAGAGGCTTTCTCTTGATCTAGAGGCTAGGGTTTTGAACTTCAAAGGAACATATCTTGCTCACCTTTTGGTATTTTTGAGTGATTCCAAAGACATCATTCTATTTAAAGGGTTATCAACAAATAACTTCAAAAGTTCCAAGGAGTTTTCATGTGGAAGAAACTTGGTGAAGAAGAAAGATTACAAGTCATCTAGATGAATCCACAATTTTACATAAGTAACTTCAATTGATCATAACTTGACCAATTTTCATCACCTTGAGTCCATTATTTTTCCATAATGATCTTGAAGATGTGAACTTTATGCCTTCTTTTATGTGCAAAGTGGGAAAATGGATGGAGGTTGCCTTAAATATGCAAAAGATTATAGGTCATTTCATGATTTTTAGCCAACTTCAACAAGTCATAACTTGCTCAATTTTTGGAGATTTTGATTGGTTCAAGTTTCAAAATGTCATTCAAGATATCTACTTCATGCCATATTTTTTGATCAAGATAAAATTCCAAGTGGAAGGCCATGTTTGGATGTAAGACATTATAAGTCATTTTTGATGAAAATTTTGAAATATTTCTAACTATAGAAAGTCAACCCTTTTTCTTCAACTTTGACTCAATGCAACTTTCATCTCAAGCATCCATTTAACTCCATTATTTTTCCATTTCAAAGCATGTAACCTTATCTTTCCAAAGCATTAAGAATCATGCCTTAAGACCCCTTGAGCTGAGAATGCCATTGTTTCAAAAATGGTAACTTGGAATTGAAGTTTCCTTGCAAGTCAGAATTTGAATTTCATATTACAACCTCTAACGCTCAAATTAACACGCGTTTTGGGTCTAAACATGATTATCCAACTTTCCCAAGTGGATTAATGCATCAAAACGCAAGAATTGGATGAGTTTTGATGAAGTTTGCATCACACTTCACTCATGCATCAGGTTTGTACGAATTCCCTCCTAATTGCATCATTCACTCTTCCTTTTGATCCCATTTGCTTCTCCTATAAATACATGAACCATCCCATTCATTTTCCCAAGCTTGGATAGCCAGAATCACCCTGCCAAGCTTGCTCCATAACTCAATTTTCTGTAACTTCAAAATCCATTCTCGAGCCTTTTTCAATCCAATTTTTCCATCAATTCACCTTCCTTGATCTTCCCTGAAGCTAACCACATAATTGCATTCAAGAATCGTGCCCTATATTGCTCCATAGAAGTCCATTTTCAGAGCTCTGCAACATAACTTCAATAGGTAGATTCCTTCATCAATTCTTCAAAACTCTGATATCATTATGTTGCTCTTATTGCCTTGGTTCTAATCGCAACACTTACCTTTTACTGGAAACATGTTTTGACCACAAAATTTCAAATCCCTTTTCAAAACTTTCCTTCCAAATTGCTTGAGCTACAATTTATATAAATTTGGCGCGAGGGTGTGGTTGTCTTCGTCTTGAAGAGACGAAGCGAATTGCATAGATCTGAGCTTCTGATTTTACGGTTTGATAGACTTGCAATTCGTGATGTCTGGAGGTTGAAAATGACCAACGTGTCATCTTCCAACCAATGAAGGCGCGCCATATGTATTTTTCAAATCTGATTTAATTAATGATTTTGTACATTAATCACTAATGACCATGATATGCACAGCACGCCAGATCACTTGGATTTGATTACTAACGTGGTTTGACTCTCATCCAATGGTCCACATATTTTACTTTTATTTTCTTTTTCTGATTTTTATATTTTAATTGTTTTAAATTTCAAAAAATCATAGAAAATTCATTTTTAGTCCAAAAAATCTGGAAAAATTACGAAAAATATTTTTGATTATTCTCTTTCTGATTTTTATTTTTTCAGAATTTAATTTTATGTTTTGATATTTTTTATAAACTTTACACTTATTTGATTTTTTTTAAATGTGTAAAAATATTTTTATACATTTTAAAATTCTGAAAAAATTATGGAATGACCCAATGATATTGTGACAAATATTAGTGACCTTATTTTATTTTTGTTTCTGAATTTACTATTTTTTATCATTTTTTTATTTTACCCTTTTATTTTAAATTTAAAAATAGTTTCTGACTTTAAAAAATTAACAAAAAATTTGAAAAATTATTTGAGCCCTTTTCTTATTTTTCTATGGTCTTACTTTTTATTTCTTGATTAATTTAACATAGTTGATATTTTTCTCTTTATTTTCTATTTTTTTAAATTATTTTCAAACCCTTTTGTGTATATTAAAATATGATATTATTTTGTGATTATTTTCTGGCTGATCTTGGGTTAGATTTTGGATCATGAACTTTATTAACATCATTGGATCCATGGTGTTGAGTTTAACTCCACAAAAATGGATGAATGATTTTAATAATAGTTTGATTAAAATTTAATTCAAAAGTGGTTTATTCATTTTTTCCCATCCCTCTTTATCTCATCCCCTTTCTTATTGCACTAGATGTTGTTGGAGCATGATCTCTATATCATGTCTCAAAACAAATGGTGCATAGATTGCTATTGATCGGCCTCAAAATGGGTGCGACTTCTATATAAGTCCACTTACGATTGCTTAACATAGCGCTTGATTTTATCCCGATTCGAATAAATGATCATTCGTGGCCCAAACTTATGATTGTAAGTCCAAGTATGTTAATTTGATCTCTTTGATCCAATAACCTTGAGATTCATTGTGTGGAGGCTTTGGTTCTACCAATCCTCTAATGGATCTACAACACCTTTGGTCAACGCATATCACTTAAACATCGTTGATCATTAAATGGTACTTATAAGGATTCCAAATGGATGATATACTTGACAAAAAGCAAATGCAACTTGTTGTGTGGAGGCTTTGGTTCTACCAATCTTCTAATGAGTTCCAAATACAAGTTTCAATATGGTCATCAAACTAACCACTAATTATTGACTTGTTTTACCTTATGCTTTTATTCTTTTTTATGCTTTATGTACCATTTACTTTGACCATTTACATTTCATGCCATTTTCATCTTTTCTCATTTGAGCATTTATTTTCTTGCCATTTTTTACTTTGCTCACTTGAGCTTTTCTTTTCCTTTCTTAAGATACTTAATAATCAACATAAACCCTATAAAATCTTTAATGGTACTTAGACTATTTGGTTACTATCCTTGGCATTATGGAGCATGGGACTTTTCTCAGACTTAGGATTAGAAACCTTGGCTATATTGGAGACTTTGTGACCTTATCTGATTATTTTATCTGGAGTTCTTGAGGTTTACCTCAAGACATTGGGTTATTTGTTTGTTTTGTGTGCAGGTTATTGTGATTACATACTTTATTTGTAATCTGGAGTTCACCCGTATACAGTCGTTACTCTGCCCAATTTTTGTGAAGACTTAATACACTTGAAGTTTGGTTCTCTCAAGAGGTCCAGTATTTCTTTGCTTGATTGGTTTCAATCCAAGGAATGGGAATTCTATCTTGGCTCATAATGTCAAGTATTGGCTTCTTGTTGGTTAGATGGTTCTTATCCCTAGCTTTTACCTTATGCATTAGGATAGCCTCTTCTTCTCCTCCCATCTTCTTTAATTTTAAAAATCTTCTTCCTCCTTTTGAAAATCCTTCTTGTTTTAAACTTGAACCATTTTTATAAAAAACTTGGACTTATGTCCATGGTTATTTAAAAAACATTTTTCATAAATAAACCCCAATAAACTTAATGATACCTTGACATTTTTGTGAGAAGACTAATAGTCAATCAATCTCATTTTAAACCATTTTGCCACTTTGGCTTTTTACCTCTTAAATTTTCTCAAAAGATTAAACTCTTGTCAATCCTTGTAGTGATGCAAACAACTATACTTCTACAATATGTAGTGAAGATAAATATTTTCCACTTGGGTGTTGAGTGAGGCATTTTCTATTTTAAAATCCAAGTCATATCCTCCATCTTGAGATGATGCAAATTCTCCTTTCTCATGATTGTGGGTGGTAGGTATGTTTTCCACATGGACAATGACGATGATGTTTTATCTTATAAAGTTAACCAAAACACTTGTGTTTTAAATTTTTAAAGAGGAACTATGTGTACCCTGATCCCCTATTGCATGAAAGGTGGTACGTAGGCACTAAAGGTTCGCAACCGCGGCGGGTGCAAAAATCATAAAAAATATATATTTCTTTTCTCACCTCCACCATCCATTTTATATAATAGTTTTTATAGCCAAAATATACAGATTTTTACAAAGAGGCTTCTGCGGAGTACCGTAGATGTTTAGGGTGTTAATACCTTCCCTTTGCATAACCAACCCCTTACCTTAAATCTTTCCCCCTTTTTTGGGTTATTATCTCTTTTCCCATTCCTTTGGAAACAATAAAGCACAGTGGCGATTTTTATTTTTATTTGTATAAAGTCTAGTCAATCCAATGGCTCAGTCTTGAACATTTCTACCGCTACAATAAGTTCATCAACTTAAGTAACAAACATATCCTCCTCAATGGCATTGGCACTATGGCCGTGCTTAGGTATAGGGGCAGAAATGATATTGGGATTTTCAGGCGCATCAAACTCAATCTCTTTGGCTTCAAGGAGGTCTTATACTTTGTTCTTTAGAGCCCAACAGTTGTTAGTGTCATGGCCGGGACTCTCAAAATGGTATGTGCAGCGGGCATTAGGATGATAGTGAGGAGATGTTGTGTTAGGGTTCTTTTGAGCTTCTTTCAAGGTCACTAGGTTAGATCTTAACAAATGCGGAAATACTTGAGATAAGGTCATGTTATTTTTGGTGAATTATCGGACTGGTCTTTCCATTCTTGGTTGGTTATTTCTTTGTTGATCAGGCGTAATTTTAGGAATCATAACAGCCCCCACCATTGGACGACGTTTAACCCTATCTTGATTTCTATGAGGATATACAGCAACCACTTCTTTCTTTCCTATGAATGGCTTCCTTACAGCAGCGGAGGATGCATCTTTTTGAATCTTTCCATTCTTTATCCCGGGTTCTACTCTTTCTCCGGTCAATATCAGTTCGTTAAAACCTACCGATGAACTCCCAATTAAGTGATTAAAAAAGGGACCAGACAAGGTGCCCAAAAACATGTCTACCAACTCTCTTTGAGATAGAGGAGGTTGAACTGTTCCGGCCAAATCTCTCCATTTTTGCGCATAGTCATTGAAGCCTTCACTTGAAACCATGGCCATACTCTGGAGTTGAGTATGGGTAGGCGCGAGATAAGCATTATATCGATATTATTTGTAAAAGGTTGCAGCAAGATCTTCCCAGTTATGAACATTGGCTCTTTCTAACTGATAAAACCAATCAAGTTGAGTTCCAGACAGACTGTCTTGGTAGAAGTGTACCCATAAACCCTTGTCAGCGGTATGGGGCTGAATTTTCCTCACATAGGACCAGAGATGCATTTTGGGGCATGAGACTCCGTTATATTTGGCGAACACGGGTGCTTTGAATTTTGGAGGGATGACAATTCCTGATACTAGTCCCAACTCCTCAAAGTCCAATCCAGGCACTTTTTGGATTTCCATTGCACTCAACCGTTCTTCGAGATGCTTATACTTATCGTCGGCTGGAGGGTATTGTTCTTCAGAATAGTCTTTTTCTTCCTCTTCCTATTCTAAATCAGACTGAACAACTGTTTCCTTGCCCTTCCCATCTTGATTGTCTTTCTCGCTGGATGTCGTTGCAAAGTCTAAAGCCCTTCTTGTCTGGCCTTGGAATCTTCTTCCCATATTCAGAATTCCGATTATCTTCTTCGTCTTCTTTTTCTTATCTTCAACCAGCAAGGTCTTCAACTCTTCTTGTCCTTTGGCCAGAGTTAAGAACAATTGTTGAAACTGTGCATTCTGAGCTTGGAGGTCCTTCACTGTTTGCTCGAGATCCATCTTACTGAAATAAACAGTAGAGAGATGAGAAGACTTGTTGCAAGAAACCTGCTTATGTTATGATGAATGATAAATGCATATGCAATGGTTTCAAGGATTTTAAGATTCAAATTTGTTTTAGACAAAAAGGAAACACACGTTATATTAATAAATTAAAGCTTTGAGTACATCAATGCCTTCTTGAGAAAAAAAATACAATAAACTCTAAGATAGAAAGGTAGTACGCATCCTCTTTGGTGCAATGTAGGCATTCAGAGTCTGCTCCTCATGAAGTAGCCTAGTAAGTTCCAAAACCTTCTTCTCGCTTGCATAGAATTGGGCTTCAAAAGTATCTCGCTCCCCCTTGAGTTGTATCCAATCTCTTTGTAAGTCTTCAAGAGAGGTGGGCATGTCAGAATGTAGGTTAGTGTATGGAACATCCCCTTCCATGACAGGCTCAATGATTACCAGGAGAATTGAGGGGTAAGGCATCATAAGATTCTGAGCACGAGTTCGTACCCATTTGAGTTAAGGCTCAATAGGGATGGAATTTTTATGCTCCAAAGTCTTTCTATCTACCATGTTCAACATCCTCTAAGCTTGGTTAAATCTCTGGCGAAGACCTTGATCGTTGTTCTCATAGTCAAATACCAAACCTTGAATCAGCATCTCGTGCGGGCCATCCCTTTGGGCGTAACCAAACTGTCTTAAGGCTAAGCAGGGGTTGTAGGTGATACCTCCCTTAATGCTAAGTAAAAGGACATTAGGAAATTCTCCATAACGGTCGACAATAGTAACATTCTCTATGGATCGGGAGCACCAATGAATGTTTGAATGTTTGAGCGTCATCAACATTTGTGACCACCTTGAACCTTACTCATTCTTTAATACAGATTGGGGAAGATGTGAAATAAACCATCTTGCCAAGAGAGGAGTGAAACACATAAGGACACCTCTTTTCCTCATTGTGCGAGTGTGAAAAGAGTGTAGGATATCCCCATAGCAATGTAGGTATCGGGTTACGGGATATGAAGATTTTGACGGTGTTCACATCTATGAGTTGGTCAGGATTTGGAAACAAAACCATCCCATAGATGAGGAGAGCCACAATTTCCTCAAAGGCTTGCAAATCCAATGAATTCCAACAGTTTTGGGCTTTCTCAAACAAGAACTTTGCTAGGAAACCCTTGACACCACTCCTTGTTTCCCAATTAGTTGTGACATCAGATGGTTGCAAGTGTAGAGCTTGAGAAATCTCTTCTGGCTTTGGGTATCTTTCTGTACCGTTAAAAGGTAGTTAATTGAGAATGGTAATCCTCAAGAGTCGGGATAATTCTTCCAAAGTAGGCACAAGTTGATAGTCGGGAAATGTGAAGCAATGGTATAAAGGATCAAAGAACTGAAACAGCACCTTCATCATGTCCTTATCTATGTTGGAGGTGACCAAGTTGAGTAGGCAAACATGTCTCTCAGTGAATGGATAGTTTTCAGGAATCCTTAAGGCTAGCTCCTTAAGTTGTGGAGGGATCCTTACAAGGTTGACTTGAATAGTTTTCCTGCGAAGAGAATCCATATCCTACAAAACAAGAACAAAGATGAATCCCAAAATCCTTGAAATGGTTAGTGAATGTGTATGATGTTATGATGTTTATGATGTTATGTATAAGTATGCGTATACAAACAAAGAAAACAAGTCCTTAGGTTTAGGCTTGCATGGAGTCTCATAGGTAAGTACCCTCTTGAATTTTAGTTGGCTCAAACCTGTCCTAGTAATAGTAATCGGGTTCTAAGGAGCTCAATATCACTGGTCTATTCCCTTGGTCATTGTTTCAGCATAAACCTCTTTAATGGCGACTGAAATATCCCAAGAAACCAAACCTCAATGAGTGTAGTATCGAGTATCTACCAACTTTGTACTGCACCAAAGTCGGTCATCTCCCGACATCCTAAAGGCCAAGTTGGCCAAGTAAAGTTCTAAAAGTTCATTAGTTCTTTATGACATCACTCAGCGGCCTCGTATTCTCTTTGATTAACTCAAAGGCTACTGGTAACCACAAGTATGTTGCACTAACGTAGCTATTGCTTAGACCCTGTCGGTATACCCCGCACAGTTTCCACAATGTATTGCTACTTACCTATATTGTATCCCAAATCCGGGTAGAGGATTCAAACCCAAACAAAGAACCATAATGTAAAGCATACAAATCAAACAATGAAAGCAAATAAATGTGATCTAGCCCTAAGGTAATCCCACTTTTAGAATATTCACCAGCAGAGTCGCCAGTTCTGTGATACGGTGGGAGAACTGACTTGAAGGTTTTGCGTTTTATCGCAAATGTCGCGGTTAGCAAGAGTCACCACCGACTTTTCTTTTATCCAAAAGGAAAGGTGAAAAAGAATAAGAAAGACCTTTGAGATCATTTCTTGAGTTCATGGGGTATATTATGAAAAGGGAAGGTATTAGCATCCTTTTCATCCATGGTTATCCATGGGCTCTTAGTTACTTGCTAGATCACTTGATTTTGTTTGAAATTGTGCTTTGTGTGGTTTTTGAAAGTATTTTGTAAAGAGGCCATTGTTTAGGAAATTTTTGTAATGATTCTCGTTCATAAGAATTTATACAAAGATGTTGATCTTTTGAAAATGTTTTCAAGTTTTTTAAGATGTTTTGAAAGTGTAAGTGTTTGTTTTTGAAAATATCAAGGATGTTTGTTTTGAAATGGAGCAAGTAATTAGGAGCAATCTACCTACTGAAATGTCTTTCTTGTTCATTTTCTTTTCCTTTGACATTGTTGTCTTACCAATGATTTGGTAAGCAACCCTATCTTTGGATGTAAACGGGACGGACGTAGGTCATCGTGTAACCATGATTAGCAATGTTGCAAGGTATCTTAGCATTCTTTTTGAGGGACTAAGATCATTTGTAAGGAAACTTAGATAGCGTCATTAAGGGACTATGATCTCGTATTTTCTTGATTTGGCCAAGATACCTTAAATGCGTAATATTGCCATTTTGTATAAGGCAACCAAGTGGAATAACCCTAGGGGTGCTTATGTGCAAGTGTATTGTTTTCATGCTTGCTTTTGTCTTGAATTAGGGTTTTCTAAGTATTGGTTTTAGTCTTTCCATACAAACTCTAATTACTAGCATGTTATATAAAAGCGATAAATTGCAAAATTTAAAGTTACTACGCTATTACAACATTTATGGGGAGGGGGGTATACAAATTCATGAATACGTATTGCAAGATTAAACCTAATTAGTTTATTACAACCATATTGAATTGATATTGTGATACTGTGGGAGAACTGACTTGAGGTTTTGCGTTTGTGTTCGCAAATGTTTCGGTTTAGCAAAAGTCGCTACTGACTTTTTATTTTATCCAAAGGAAAGGTCAAAAAGCACAGGAAAGACCTTTGAGATGTTTTATTGGGTTCGGGGGGTAGATTATGAAAAGGGAAGGTGCTAGCACCATTTTCATCCATGGTTTTCCATGGGCTCTTAGTTACTTGTTTAGATCACTTGCTTTTGCTTTTCAATTGTTTGAAATGGTGCTTTGTGTGTGGTTTTGAAAATGCTTTGAAAAAGAGGCCTTGTCTAGGCAACCTTTGTAATGATTCTTGTTTGAATATATACAAAGGTGTTTGTATTTTGAAAAGATATTTCAATGTTTGAAAGTTTGTTTTTGGGAAATGTTTTGAAATTGTGTTGTGAGGTGTGTTTGAAAATAACAAGGATGTTTTGCAAGTTTTGATCAAGTAACTAAGAGTTGTCTACCCTATTTTACTCAAAGATATTTCATATACATTTTAACCCTTTTGACAGTGTTGTTTTACCATTGTATTTGGTAAACAACCTTGTGTTTAGATGTTAAACGGGACAGGCGCGGGTCATCGTATGGACCATGATAGCAATTGTGCTAAGTATCTTTAGCAAATTTTTGAGGGACTAGATCATTTGTATAGGCAACCAAGATAGCGTCATCGAGGGACTATGATATTTTGTTTTATTTTTGTTTTTCCAAGATACTCAACATGCATAACATGGCCTCTTTTCAAGGCAACAAGTGGATGAAACTCTAGGGGTGCATGTGTGCATTGTGTTGCCAATTTTCATGTTTTTTTGTCTTTGTATTAGTCAAGCTATTTGTTTTGATTTTGGAGTTTTTTGCATACAAACCCTAATCTCTAACATGGCATATTTGAAAGCATAAAGCGCGTAAATAAATCTACACTATTACAACATTTGATATGGGGAGGGGGATACAATTTTGAATGGGGGGATTATTTTGCAAGAAATTAAAACCCCAATATTTACTATTACATCCAAATTGAATAAATGGTACAAATAAACAAATGGACAAGTATTTAAATGATCAATTAAATAAATATACAAAATATTATGAATATGCAAAAAATGTTTTTTTGTTTATTTTTATGTATGTAAAAAATATTTAAAAGAAATAAAAGATTATATTTTTTTATTAAGGGTAAAAACCCTAATTTTCTTTAAGAAAGTATATTTTTTAATATTATTTATTTATGTACAATAAAAAATAAAAATGTATTCAAGTGTCAAAAAACAAAAAAATAAAATATATTAGAAAGAAAGATATTATTTTTAATGAGGGTGAAAACCCTAATTTCTTTTAAGAAAGTAAATATATATTAATTGTATTATTCGTGTATGATAAAATAAAATAAAATAAAATATATACAAAATAAAAATATATTTAGAAAAAATATTATTTAAGTATAAATGATAAAAAAGTAAAGGTATAATATTTTTATGTTTTATTTTCAAGTTTTCATTAAATAAAATAAAAGTATATACTAATTAATAATCATTTTTATATTAGAAAAATAAAATATAAAATATGAAAATAAATGTGAAAATTTATAAAAAATGTTTTTGGTATTTTTTATGTTTAGAAAATAATAAAATAAAATTAGAAATGAAAAATAAATACAAAAATACAAAAATATAAAGGAATGGGCCAGGGGGGTGCAGTCAGCAATGCAGGGGGTGCCAAAAGTGAGAAACAAAGGCCCAGCCCAATTCCAAACTTCATCTTCAACCTTTTGTTCAAAAACACACGCGCCTGTACAAAATATCCAGATCCTGCATACGTGCTCTAATGTAAAAACTCATAACATCAAAGTTGTAGCATTTTTCAAGACGAATTCAACCATATAAGAAACTTAATCTAACTCTCAAAGACCAGAGAGAATTTCTCTGGCCCTAATTTCTAACCTAACTTTTTCAGGAAGTTCATTAATCAAATTCTCTTAACACATTTAACTTAAATGAAAACTGAGCATATGTACAGCTTCAGGGCTATGAGTACTACATTTTTTATTCACAAACCTAAGCCTAATGATTCCTAAATAGAGAGATAGGAAGTTGATAAAAACCGGTTTCAGTTGAAATCGTGTATGGCAATGTGGAGCTTTTCAGTGAGGCCTGAGATGTTTGGGAGCTTGCTTGAACTTCCTCTGACCTTCCTCAACGCCTAGTTTGCCTTGAATGTGCTTGAACAAGCTTGTAGAACTCAACTTGCACAAGATGAAAACTGAAATGATGAAGCTTGCAAATGGAGTTATAGTCACTGCCTAATGGTTGGGATAGCTTGGGTAGGTTATATGGAAGGTGTTAGAACAGGTTTGGGGAAAAACGCACGAGTGGTTTGTGAGATAGAACTCAAGCTGCAGAAGTTGTCCTGTTTTGCAAGAGGAAGGTGATTTTGTGCTTTGGAAGGTTTGAGGGCTCAATGGCTCGTGTTTCTGGCTCAAGGGAATGTGTAAAACTTGTATCTAAAGCTTGCAAGAGTTGGTTCTAACAGATGTTCAAGATTTGTGATTTTGGCAAGTTTCTTATATTTTAAGCAAAAGTAAGCCATGATGCAAGACAGGCCTGTACAGGCTATCTATCAGCCTTCACTTTGTAATCTTGGCCCCCTCAGTTTGTGGATATTGTATGTTGTACAAGATCTCGTTCAAGGCTCAAGGATTCTATTTGACATAAAGCACATTTGACAAAAATGGCAATGTTGCCTTTTTGCTATTTTAGGATTAATCTTGTGTGCAATCCTTCCATGACCAGAACAAAGCCTTAAACCAATGGATTTGCATTTAATTATTAAGTATGGAAGGGTTTTGGGACCTGTAATCAAGTACAAACAAGGCTGATTAGAGTTTGTAACTTGTATCAACATGAAAATGCCATGGATCAAAAGTGAGTTTTTTCCAACTTCAAGCCTTCGATTCTCCCTAACCACAAATGATTTTGGAGAGTTCTTGGATGTTTTAGAAAGCTTATAAAATTCTATACAATCCATCTTTGAAATTCATTTTGAGATTCCAAGTGGAACTAGGTGAAAAATTGCCATGAAGATAGGTCAAAATCCTGCCTAAACTAGGGCAAAATTTCACTAAGTTAAAAGCTTAATGGACCCTTGTTCCAAAAATCATAACTTGAGATCCAAGATTCTTTTGAGAAAACTTTGTGAATAAAAATTGTAGATTTTGTGGAGGAATACAACTTTCATGTTGGAAGTTTTGTTTGAATCCAATTGCATCAAGGTGAAAATGTTGGGCAAAGTTGGGAAAAATTAAGGAAATTTCATAACTTAGAAAAATTCTAAGTTATGAAATTTTTCAACCTTAAACCCTAATTTGCAAAATTGGGTTTCTTGATGAACAAGTTTCATGTTTTGACACATCTTGATGGAAAATGACTCTTGGCACTTGATTTTGACCAAAAAGTCAAAGTTTGACTTTTCAGTGTACAGTCAAATTTTGATCAGTTGACTGAAAAATTCATCTGTCAATCCAATGCAATTGAGATCTTTTGAACCTTGTGAATAGGTCAAGATGATGCCATTGAGTCCTTGAATCCATGCTTGAACACAATTTTCCATTGGCTAGGTGAAAAGTCAGAAATTGCCCTTCTGCAGTCAAAACTCTAAAAATGACCATTTTGCCCTTTTGGTGATCTGGTCAAATTTCTTGAGGAGTTGTGGTCCAAACTTGATCAAATGGTTCATATGAGCTTATAATGTTGATATGGATCAAAATTTATGAGTTTTGACTATAAATTTGGCCACAGTTGACTTTTTCTCCAATACAGATGATTTTTAGGTCAATTGTCCAATAGACTGGGCAAAAAATTTATTCAAGGCTTGAAACTTGGTATGAGCAATATTATAAGTCCAACATGAAGCATGAAAGTCAATTTGAGCATTAGAATTCCAAAAATCCTTGTGCAAACTCAAACACTAATTTAGGTCAACAGTGCAAGGAGATGTCTTGAGCAGAGCAACCCCTAGCTTGGTCTTGAGTTCAAAGAGTCTTGTGAGGAGAAATCTTGATAAAATGAGAGGACAAATTTTGGGGTACAACAGATATCAATGTACAAGAAAATGAATAAATACAAAGTATAAAATGAATGAATGTACAAAAAATGCAAGATGTAAAGAAAATGTATCTTTGTTTGATTTTCATGAAAAAAAGGATTTTGCCTTAACGTAATTAAATAAAGAAAATAATTAATTAAATTTGAATTTTATTAAGAAGAGATTTTAAGTGAAACCCTAGTTCTATTAATTAATCAAAAGAAAATAAGTTCAAGAGAAGTATTTTTGGTATTTTTATGTTAAAAATATTTATAGTATTATAAAAATTTTTTAGTCTTTTTATTCTATAAAAAATAATGTATTTAAATTAGTATGAAAGAAAATAACAAAATAATCTAATTTTATTTATATTTACAAGATAATAAGTAAAAAATAAATAAAGTATAATTAATAAAAATATTATTTTGTGACAAAAATAAAATAAACTAAGACAAAATATAAATATATCATTTTTTGTATTTTTTTTTATGATTTTTCAATTTTTAGAAAATATATTTAAAAATAAAAATAAAATAAAAAAGAAAATAAATAAATCTGGACTAGGGGTGCCAAAAAGCCTGCACGGGGTTAGTAAGCAAAAAAAATAAAAATAAAAGGAACATCCCCAACAAAGCCCAAGCGCCTGCCAAAGAATTAGAAAATGCAAAAATATGTAAAAAAAATGCAAAAGGGTACCACTGGGGCTCGAACCCAGGTCCTATAGGTTACAGGCGCGCGCTTCTACCACTGGGGTGGCTATACATCTGTTAATACAAGTAAAACAATAAATATGTAAGGCAAAACGCGCCCTGAAGACTTCATCTTCAACCTCCAGCCAGACCAACTGTAACTTGCTCATTTATCATCAAAAATGAAAATTGTAAACATGAAACTTGTAGCAAATTTTTTCACGATTCCAGAAATGTAAAGTATTAAAACTATAGATCAAAGATAAGCATGAATCATAATGGCCCTAATCTGAACCCTGAAAATTTCAGAGATTTCAGTTTTAAAATTCTCTAAGCTCAAGTAAAATTAATGGAAACTATGGACATGGTTAGCTTCAGGGTAATGATATCTACATGTTTTATTCACAAATAAACTATTGATGATGCCTGTATGAAGAGTTCCAAGTTGAGAAAACCTACCTCAAAAATGGAAATCATTTTTGGAGTTTGAGCTTGTTTTAGGCAGTGGTGATGATCAGGTTAGCTTCCTTGAGGTCCTAGGAAGCTAATGCAATGGTTTGCTTGAGTTGAGAGTGGCTGAAATGGCTTGGAGAAGTCAATGTGCAGTGCTCTGTTTTTGGCTATGGAGGATATGGTAAATGATGTTACAGTGATGAAACAGGGACATGGATAGGTTACACTTGATGTAAGGAATCTTTATAAACTAAAAGGCCAAGAAACGCACGAGGGAAATGTGAGTTTGATGTTCAAGGTTAGAAACTGTGCAACAATGGAGTTTTTGGGCAATTTCTGATTTGAGAGAGTTTTGGTGTATTTCAGGGTGCTTAAGCTCGTCCTCTAGCTCACAAATAGTGACTCTATTTATAAGCAACAAGTTTGGAGTGTTCTAGTTGATCAGAATTCAAATTTACATGTTTAAGTTAAACATGTGATTTTTGACAAAACAAGTTTCCATGCCTTGTACTTGCTAAGATATAGTGGTTATGCTTTAAACAAGCTTTCTTCTAACTTTGTGGATTGAGTGTGATCAGAGGGAACAAGTTAGAGGCTCAATAATGAATTTTATGCAAAAAGCTTGCTTTACAAGAATGGCAATGTTAACTTTGTACCATTAATGGAAATGCAACTTGGACAATAACTTTATTGCTTGGATCAAAGCCCTAACAACTGTGTAAACATTTAATTATGGAGTGAAAAACAAGTTTGACGCCTGCAAAGCAAATATTATGCAGCCTAGCATTGATTTGGTTCATGTGTTCATCAAAAATGACTTGTAATTCAAGTGACAAAACCTTAACTTCATCTCTTCGATTCTCCCTACTCAAGAATGATCTCAAGGAGTTCTTGGACATTTTGGAAAGCTTGCAATGTGATCTACAACCCATATGTGAATTGATTTTGAATATTCCCATTGGAACTATATGAAAAAGTTCCATGAAGTTAGGTCAAAATCCTGACCAAATTAGGGCAAAATTTCACTAAGTGTTTAGTTTCATGACCACATTTTCATAAAATTATAACTTGAGATCCAAGCATTTTTGGAAGGAGTTGTATAAATCAAAGTTGTATATTTCATGGAGATCTAAAACTTTCATGTTGGAAGTTTCTCTTGAATCATCTTGCATCATGGTGAAAATTTTGTTCAAAGTTATGAAAAAACATGAAATTTCCAACACTTAGAAAAATTTCTAAGTTTAGAAATTTTGACTTTTCAAAATGAAATCTTGACTTTTTGATTTATTGATGAATAAGTTTCATATTTTGGCATGTTTTGATGAATTATGATCTTTGGCAATTGAATTTGACCAAAAATTCAAAGTTTGACTTTTTAGTATACAATTGACTTTTGATCAGTTGACTGAAAAATTCATCTGTCAATCCAATGGACTTGAAATGTTTTGAACCATTCCATTAGGTCAAAATTATTCAATTGGAATCTTGAGATAATGCATTAAACCAATTGATCATTTGCTAGGTCAAAAATCAGAAATTGCCCCTTCTCAATCAAAACCCTAATTTTGATCATTTTTCCCTTTTGGGAATTTGATCAAATTTATTGAGGAGTTGTGGTCCAAACTTGATCAAATGATACATATAAGTTTAAAATGTTGGTATGGATCAAAAATTTAATAAGTTTGACTGTAAATTGGCCATAGTTGACTTTTTCCCTAATACAACTGATTTTTAGGTCAACTGCTCAATTGACTGAGCAAAAATGTGATCCAAGGCTTGAAACTTGACATGAGTGATCTTGGGGGTCAATAATGATCCATGAAAGTCATATGGGGCATTGGAAGTCCAAATGTCCTTGTGCAAACTCAAACCCTAGTTTTGGGTCATCAGTGCATAAGGAGGTGTCTTGAGTTGATCAAACCCTAGTGCAGTCTTGAGCCCAAGGAGATTTTGTGAGAAAAAATCTTGATAAGTGAGAGGGAAAATTTTGGGGTACAACACATCACATAATGCAAATTGGATTATTTGTTCGTCAACAAAATGACTTGCAATTCAAGAATGGATGCCCAACTTCAGGCCCTTGAATCTCCTAGCTCAAGTATGATAAATTCATGCTCTTAGATGTTTTGGAAAGCTTGAAAAATCCTATATAACTTTCATGTTGGCCATTTTGAAAAAATAATCTTAGAACTATGTGAAAAAATGCCAAGAAGTTGGGATAAAATCCTGACCAAAATCTGTTGGAAATTTCTCTGTTAGATGAAAATGTCATGACTTCATGGGCTTATATCTTCAAATCTAAGCGTTCTTTGGACATCAACCCTCTAATACAAAGTTTTGAATTCATCAAGATCTACAAATTTCATGTTGAAAGTTTCCTTTGAATCATCATCTTGGTGAAAAATTGGCCTGAAGTAGTGAAATTATCATGTACAAAAACACTTAAAAAAATTTCTAAATCTTGAAAAGTTTGACTTTTCAAATTGACTTTTGACTTACTTGACTTCTTGATGATCAAGATTGATATTCTTGAATGTATTGATGAATTTTGATCTTTGAAACTTAATTTTGACCAAAAAGTCAAAGTTTGACTTTTGGTGTATCAGTTGAGTTTTCATCAGTTGACTAATTTTCAGCTATCAATCAATTGATCTTGAGAAATGAATTGATATATGAAATTAGGTCAAAATGATGCATTTGAATCCTTGAGACCATGTTTCAAACCAATAGATTGCGTATTAGGTCAAAAGTCAGTGATCAGTTGTTTTTAGTCAAAACCCTATTTGTGGTCTCGGTGTTTCGAAGGTGATTTTGTTTGATCAATTCCTTGAGAATCCTTGAGCATTGAAGATCCTTTGTGAAATGTCTTGAGAAAATAGAGGACAAATTTTAGGGTACAACAGCTTCCCCTGTTCAATCTTCTTAAACCTGAATGGTTAGATTGGCGGGTTCGCCATTCGTGACTTGAATGTGAAAGACGATTGAACACTAGAGTGCCCAAAAATTTGCACTCAATGATGTGTTAATTGATTATATCGAGAATGGGCTTAAAGATTCCATTTAGAGAAATGATGAAGAGTTTGCTGGAGATGGGCTTATAGATGCCATCCAGAGTGAATATTGGTAGAAACTGGAAGAAGTGTCAGAATAAATTCTTGGTTGATTTATACTAAAATTGTAAATGTATTTTGCATGTCTTTAACTGGGAGAAGTAAATATAACCAGAAGAGGTCTTGTGATGGTGACTTCACTGGGGAAACAAGTCTAACCAGAAGAGGCTTTTTGATTGCCTATTATTAATTGGTAAAATTAAATCCATGCCAAAAGAGGTTTGTTGATGTCCTATTAATAACTGGTAGAAGTAAATCCATCCAGAAAAGGACTGTTAATTTGTTGACTTTTCCTGCAAGGAAGAGGGTTAATTGCATGCAGATGCATGCATGGCACAATGATGTTCTCAAAATAAATGATATTTTATTGTATGCATTTGTCATGTATGTAATATGATATATGAATGTGAAATGTTGTTGAAGTGTATCTTTCTCTTGGAAAATAAATCCTTGATAAATGCTGGAGAGCTTTGGGAAGTTAAATTTCGGACTGCTGTTGGGGATGAATAGTGCAAAGAGTATTAACATCTTCAAACCTTGTTTAGAATGCTTTCACTGGGAATTCCTGTTTTGTTATTTGAGGAGAAAATTGTTAGGGAACATTGATTTTGGCCCTTTGCTTGAGGAAAATCTGTGAGGAGTGTTGATTTCTGCTTGGGGAAAACAGTTCAGGAACCTTGGTTGTCCATTACTCTACTGGGGAATTATTTCTTGACCGGGGAGAACAAAAATTAGCTATTATCTAGTCGAAATCCATACTTCACAACAACTTGTTGGGGATAATAAAGTTTAACTGTCATCTGGTCGGATTCCAGGCTTCACATCAACTTATCGGGGAAGATGAAATTAACTGTTATCTGGCCAGATTCCAGGCTTAGCAGAAAATTGGATGAGGCTAAACTGTTATCTGGTCAGATTCCAGGCTTTTCAGAAAATTTGAAGTTAACTGTTATCTGGTCAGATTCCAGGCTTTGTAGAAAATTACTTGGAAGAAAGAAATGTAACCGTTATCTGGTCAGATTCCAAGCTTCACAATAATTTAGATGAAACTAACTGTTGTCTGGTCGAATTCCAGGCTTCGTTGAAAATTGAAGTTAAACTGTTATCTGGTCGGATTCCAGGCTTCGCAACAACTTAGATGAAATTAACTGTTATCTGGTCGAATTCCAGGCTTCGCCGAAAATTGAAGTTCAACTGTTATATAGTCTAACTCCAGGCTTCACAACAACTTAGATGAAATTCACTGTTATCTAGTCGGATTCCAGGCTTCATAGAAAAATGAAGTTAAACTCTTATCTGGTCAGATTCCAGGCTTTGCAACAACTTAGATGAAATTAACTATTATCTGGTCAGATTCCAGGCTTCATGGAAAATTGAAGTTAAATTGTTATTTGGTCGGATTCTAGGCTTCACAACAACTTAGATGAAATTAACTGTTATCTGGTCGGATTCTAGGCTTCACAGAAAATTGAAGTTAAACTGTTATCTGGTCAGATTCCAGGCTTCACAGAAAATTGAAGTTAAACTATTATCTGGTCAGATTCCAGGCTTCGTAGAAACTTAGATGAAATTAACTATTATCTGGTCGGATCCCAGGCTTCATAGAAAATTGAAGTTAAATTGTTATTTGGTCGGATTCCAGGCTTCGCAACAACTTAGATGAAATTAACTGTTATCTGGTCGGATCCCAGGCTTCGCAGAAAATTGAAGTTAAACTGTTATCTGGTCAAATTCCAGGCTTCGCAATAACTTAGATGAAATTAACTGTTATCTGGTCGGATCTCAGGCTTCGCAGAAAATTGAAGTTAAAAAGTTATCTGGTCGGATTCCAGGCTTCGCAACTACTTAGATGAAATTAACTGTTATTTGGTCGGGTCGCAGGTTTCAGAGAAAATTTATGTTAAACTGTTATCTGGTTGGACTCCAGGCTTCGCAGCAACTTACTTGAAAGAATGAAGTTAACTGCTATCTGGTCGGATTCCAGGCTTTACAGTAACTTTCTCGAGGTTGAAATTAAAATGTTAATTGGTCAGATTCCAGGCTTTGTAGTAACTTACTAGGATAGTAACGATTCTGTTGGGGATTGCAATGACTCTTCTGGGGATTAAGGGATTTTGACCATTGATTTGTAATAGTATGAGAGTCCAACTCAAGCTGGGGAATTTGTTGTTTGTTGGGGAAATAAACCTGGTTAAAGAGAATATTTTGACGACCTTCTGGGGAAGTGACTTATTTAGGTAGAACTCCGTAAGGTTTCTTTCTAAGACCAACTCATCCGGGGAGAGAGGGTTTTTGAGAGATTGGAATATGGCTTGGGGATTGCATGAATCTGTCTCTGTGGGGATAATCTTATTGAAGTATCTCTTTGGGGATATTCCAAAATCCTTAAGGAGATGCTTGTTACATTTGTTAACAGTTTAATCATGTTCATATGCATATGTTCATTCAATTTTAGTCATTGGACACTTTTGCACTCAAAACAGAAAAAACAAAAAGTTTACAGTTCAAAGTATATTTGTATTGATGTTTGCCTATAAATAGGCGTTTTTGTACAAGGAGACAGAGATCATAATAAGAGGAAATCGTTGAAAGAAGGAAAGGAATACAAAGTGAAAACAGAAATAATAGCCGTGTGGAAGTGATCTCATTGGGTTCCAAATCCGTTATTGCCCCTATCTTTTCGAACGCCATCCCTTGTCGTTGACAGAAGTTGATTGAATTGATCTTGGACCATTGAACTTGGACCTTGGTAATAAAGTTGGCTACAGAGATCTCACGGGACACAGTTATACGCTTTCATCCTTAACTTTTTCCTGGACCACCCTTTCGGGTTTTCAGTCCACCGGGATACCCTTTTTTTCCCAAGCCGCCCTTTCGAGTTTTCAACTTGTCGGGTGTACAATCTTTTATATATATCCCTAAATTTTTCCTGAACCCTTTTGGTTCGCTGGGATTCCCTTATTTTTGCCTAAGTATGTCAACCTAGCGGGTCATTCTTTATGCTTAGTATTTTTTGACTATGTCTGCGTTCACAGGATGCAGGAAATCTTCATTGTCCATAGTTGTTAGCATCATGGCACCACCAGAGAATACTTTCTTGACAACAAATGATCCTGCGTAAGTGGGAGTCCATTTGCCCCTGGGATCGCCTTGTGGAAGAATGATGTGCTTTATTACCAATTCGCCAGTTTGATATACTCGAGGCTTGATCTTTTTATTGAAAGCCTTGATCATACATTTTTTATACATTTTACCATGACAAATAGCAGCCAGTCTTTTCTCGTAGATCAAGTTCAACTGATCAAATCTAGTCTGAACCCATTCATCTTCGCCTAAGTCTGCTTCTTTCATAATCTTTAGTGAAGTAATCTGAACTTCGACAGGAAAAACAACTTCCATGCCATAGACCAAGGAGAACAAGGTTGCCCCAGTTAATGTTCGCGCTAAAGTACGGTAGCCATGGAGAGCGAATGGTAGTATCTCATGCCAGTCTTTGTAGGTTACCACCATCTTTTGCATAATCTTCTTTATTTTTTTATTGGTAGCTTCCACTGTGCCATTCATCTTAGGTTTGTACGGAGAAAATTTGTGATGCTTGACTTTGAGCCGCGTGCAGAGTTTAGTAATCATAAAATTGTTGAGATTGGTTCCATTTTCATTGATGATCCTTTCGGGGATACCATAATGGAAGATGAGGTTATGCTTGATAAACTAGGCTACAACTTTCTTTGTGACTGAGGCATATGATGTAGCTTCGCTCCATTTGCTGAAGTAGTCAATAGCAACAAGGATGAAATGGTATCCATTGGAAGTAGTAGGTTTGATTTCTCCAATCTTGTCAAATCCCCACATTGCAAACGGCCACGGAGCAGTCATGACATTTATAGGTATTGGAGGCACATGAAGTTTGTTGGCATAGATCTGACACTTATGGCAAGTCCTTGAATGATGGTGACAATCAGTTTCCATAGTCGACCAATAGTAATCAGCCCTCAGAATCTTCTTGGCCATAGTGTGCCCTCTAGAGTGAGTTCCAAAGACACCTTCATTCAGGTCTTCCATGATTTTCTCTGCCTCCTTCTTGTCTACACACCGGAGTAAAGTAGAATCATGGTTGCGCTTGTACGGGATTATATTGCTTAGAAAGAATTTGACTGAAAAATCTCCACAAAAATTTCTTATCATTGATGGAAGCTTCCTCAGGATACTCTTGTGCTTCGAGGTACCTTTTCACCTCGTGATACCAAGGTTTATCTTCATCATTGTCAATCTCATAACAGTGCGCAAGTTCGTCAAATCTTTCGATCGTAATTCTAGGAGCCTCATTATCCTAAATGACCTTGAACATGGAAGACATTGTTTCCAAGGCATCTACCAACTGATTTTCTTCTCTAGGGAAGTGTTCAAAGGTGATTTCCTTGAAGTATGGGATCAGAGTTTGCATAAGCTATTTGCAAGGGATCACGTTAGAATGTTTGGTACCCCACTCCCCTTTGACTTAACTGATTACTAGAGCAAAATCTCCATACACGTTTAAGAACTTGATCCTTAGGTCAATAGCGGCCTTTAAACCCAATATGCACGCTTCATATTTGGCGATGTTGTTTGTACAATCGAAGCAAAGTCTAAAAGTGAAAGGTATATGACAACCTTCAGGAGAAACAATCACAACACCAATTTTGTTACCCAAAGCGTTGGAAGCCCCCGTCAAAAACCATAGTCCATCGTGATCCTTGTTCAGGTTCGTCATACAGTCCAGGCTTTTTACAGTCAGGTACTAACATGATATTTTCATCCGATAATTCAAAGTTCATGGATTGGTAGTCGTCAACAGCTTGATGTGCCAAATGATCCCCTAGCAAACTTCCTTTGATTGCTTTTTGTGTTGTATATTGGATGTCATATTCAGTCAGAATCATTTGCCATCTAGCTATTCGTCTGGAGAGAGTTAGTTTCTCGAAGATATACTTGATAGGGACAATCTTAGAAATTAATAAAGTGGTGTGAGTCAACATATACTATCTTAGCTGGCGTGCAGCCCATGCCAGAGCGCAGCAAGTTTTCTTGATCAGTGAATATCTAGTTTCACAGTCGGTAAACTTTTTGCTCAGGTAGTATATTGCATGCTCTTTTCAGCCAGACTCGTCATGTAGGCCCAACACACACCCCATTGAGTTCTCTAATATAGTCAAGTACATAATCAGAAGTCTTCCTTCAACTGGAGGCATCAGGATGAGAGGTTATTGTAAATATTCCTTGATCTTATCAAAGGCTTCTTAGAAGTCGTCGTTCCATCTGACTACTTGATCTTTCTTCAAGAGTTTGAAGATTGGCTCACAAGTAGCAGTTAGGTGAAATATGAATCGAGCAATGTAGTTAATTTGACCCAAGAAACCTTTGACTTCCTTCTCAGAGTAGGGAGCTGGATTTTCTTGTATGGATTTAACCTTTGCATGATCAATTTCAATGCCTTTGCTAATGACGACAAAACCTAAGAGTTTTCCAGATCTTACTCCGAAAGTTCACTTGTTAGGATTCATCCTTAGCATGTATTTCTTCAACCTCTCAAACAACTTATGAAGATAATCAAGGTATTGTTCCTCAGTTTGAGATATTGAAATCATATTATCAATGTAGACTTCTATCTCATTATGGATCATGTCATGGAATAGGGCTACCATAGCTCGTTGATAGGTTGCCCCTGCATTCTTTAAACTGAAGGGCATGACCTTGTAACAAAAAGTGCCCCACTGTGTGACAAAGGTGGTATTTTCCATGTCCTTGGGAGCCATCTTGATTTGATTGTATCCAGAGAAGCCATCCATAAAAGAGAAAACTTTATGTTAAGTTGTATTGTCTACCAAGACGTCAATATGAGGTAGTGAGAAATCATCTTTGGGGCTTGCCCTATTCAAATATCTATAGTCTACGCACATACAGACCTTTCCATCCTTCTTTGGTACGGGGACCACATTCGCCACCCATTGACGATATGTTGTTACATCCAGAAAACCTGCATTGAATTGCTTCATTACTTCAGCCTTTATCTTTTCAGACATGTCTGGCCGCATACGACACACTTTTTGCTTGACTGGAGGACAATATTCCTTTGTTGGTGGATGATGAACTACAATGTTAGTATCAAGTCCCGAGTTATCTTCATATGACCAATAAAACACCTCAACATAGTCGTGGAACATCTGGACCAATCTGCTTTTGACATTGTCTTCCAAGTTTGCGCTAATCTTGACTTCCCTCTTGTTTGTCTCAGTACCTAGGTTGATTACTTCAACTAGCTCTTCATGAGGTTGAATGTCTTTCTCCTCTTGCATCAGAAGTCTAGCTAGTTCCCCTAGTATTTCACAAACTTTTTCGCCTTCGTCTTTGGCTTGGTTGATTGGATGTTCAGAGTTATAGCTAGCAATAGCAGAGTTGTCGAAAATGAGATCCAGAGTGGATGAGGATCTGCAAGTGTGTGTGTGTGTGTGTGTGTGTGTGTGTGTGTGTGTGCATATAAGATACATGGCTATTTTGAAAATTCAAATAAGAAAAATAAAGACAATGAGTGCAAAATTTAAATGCAAAAGGTCCAATGTTTTTCATTAAATGATCATATGGCATATGCAAATGAACAAAATCTTAATCAAATGGACCATAGTGCCTCTGGCAAGGCACGTGGCTTAAAATCATTGTTCGAATTAAATTACAAACAAATTTCTTAAATAGATAAAAAAAAGAGTAAATGGTAAATACTCCTCATTGAAGGAGATGGGAATGAAATCCTTTGCACGCTAGTTATCGAGTCCTTCACCGGTAGTCGGGTAGGTCCATTTGTCAAAGTCACAGTCATCCTTAGAGTCTTCAATAGCACTCATTTTATGATTACCAATGCAAATAGGTGGTTATCCTATGCGAGCACGCCTGACCTCCTTTTGATCTTTGATAGTGAAACCCAAACCGAACTTGTCTAATTTGAAAGTAATGTCAGGGAGTTGTTCCCAATTTGTACTACTTCCATCTTCAATCACGACATGAGTGTCCTTAAGTGAAACCATCCTTGGCATAACTTCATCAGCTTTTGGAATGTCAGAAGAGATTTTGGTGGCGGCAACCATGGG